>OZ021724.1:9504965-10168536 GCA_963978545.1 Linyphia triangularis | reverse complement strand
GCCGAAACTGGTCAAAAATCGACTTTTAATAAATTGAACTAAATCCAATTGCCAAATGCGCCATAACTTGCCAAATAATGAGCATTTTTTTTTTATTTGGTAACCCTCACTCTTTAATTTTCAATTATGAAGGTTGTAGATGATTCAGATATCTGGCGACGGTCTACTTGCATCAATTAAAAGGGAGCCAAGTTGGCAAAAAATATTACGTCACTTTTATGACGTAACTGATGTCGCCAATTTGGCTTACTTTTAAAAGATATCAGTTTTCCGAGCCAAAGATCAGAAATCGTTTGCGCTTTTTCTCATTGAAAATCAAAATGAAGTGGGTTGCTAGACGAATAAGTTTGTTCTATTTTTGGCAAGTTACGACATAGTTGGCAATCGGATTTTAGTTCAACTCCTTCCAAGTCGATTATTGATCAGTTTCGGCCATTTTTGCCACGGCAGACCAGTGGATTCCTAATCTACTCCCTTTTCTCAAATTTCTATAAAAAAAATTCAGAATGATGTTCGATGGGGTCCAAAAATTGCAGTCGCCTCTCGGACTACTACGATAACTCGATCCGAGCTCAAAATCGTTGAAATAAGCTCATAAAAGTTGGCAACGGTAACAAAGGTTAATTTTTTTTTTTTTTTAATCTTACGTCATCGTTTCTCTCAGGAGAATACACGTAACAATACTTCTTTTCGCAGATTGAAAGATAAAATTTGAAGCAACTGAAAGAAAAAGTCCCAACTCAAAATACCGGATATAGAGGTTTTTCTCAAACGTCGTTTAAATAATCAATTTGACCTTCAGTGTAGGCGACTGAAGGTCAAATTTGAATGAAACTCAACGAAACGGATTAAAACGATCACGTGACTTACTCGCAATAGACATCTGCAAAATACTTCTTACTTCCCTTATGTTTACAGCCGACCAAACGGTACAGTGGTTAGCGTGCTAGCTTCTGGACCTGCGAGGTTGCGGGTTCCGAGTCCCGTGTTAAGGCATGGGTGTTTGTAAATATATGTTGGCTTGTCTAATGACGAATGTTTCGGCGCATTATAGCCCTCGTGTTGCTGATGGCGCCAGATAATCTCAAAACAACCAACCATACATGTACATGGGACCGAAAATGTCGCTAAGTTTGGCGACATTTGGTGATTTCTCGCCAAATTTGGCGAAAAAAATTAGTCGCCAAAACCGTCGCAAATTGACCCTATCTCGCTAATTTGGCGAGATTTCCATTACCATAATGTTAAATGCCCTGCTCCTTGTAAAACTCGCTTCCCAGCGTTATCTCTGTAAAACTCGTTATCAAGCATTAATAGACACACTGCAGGGAAGCCAAGTTAAGACGAAGTTATGGTGTTTATAGGGTAATAAAAGCATTGTTTCCAAGCAGAAAAAGAAAAAGAAAAAAAAACCATGTTTTTTATTTTTTGCATTTCTCCAAGTTTTAGAACATCCTAACCTCAAAAGAGAGGTCTAGAAAAAGTGTCTGTCTGTGCGTGTACGTGGTCGGTATAACTCTCGAACGAATGGACCTGCGATGTTCAAATTTGGTATACCTCCTTACCATTAAGGTTTGCCTCAAAATTGCGCATGCGCATAAGGTAGCTGCCATTAAAAAAAAAAATCATATTTTTCAGAAAATTGCTAAAAAACTGCTTTAACGATTTTGATCGAAATCGCTGTGGTAATGCCTCTTAAGGTGTTCTAAACATCACCTCTTCCGAAATTCCCTTAAAAATGCGGCAAAGGAGTAATAAGTTGTAAAACGAATTTCTTCAACACAGAGCTCTCTATTCCTTGAGCATCGTTCATCAACGACAGTTTTTCTTCTCTCCTCTGTTTCATTTACATTAATATAAGAGTTATCAAAAAGTATACAGCCAAAATTGCCCTGTTGTTTTTTTTTTTTTTGTCTTTTTTTAAAGGCCCACATAAGAATTATCGTTAAATTATTTTTTTTAATCATTTTAACTAAATAATTTTTTTCTAAATGATAGATGAAATTACAAAAAAACGGTAAATAATACATTTCACGTCAATATAACGGTGCCATTAAAAGTTGTGCGATGTTCCACACCTCGAGTTATTCGACACTAGGTTATTCATATAGACACATCGTACAAACAACAATTTTAGAATAATTTAGTCTGCTTTTGTAGGTATACCTTCTCAATGTATGAAAGACGGATTATTAGCTTTATTGGAAATTTCATTGGCGTAAGAGCCACACGAGTGCCAAACTGCACCGAAACTTTAGAAGTAATGAAGGATTTCAAAGTGGAACACCTTCGGGGAGGTATTTTAAGACAAGTGAAATTGCCAAATATTTGCGCTTCGAATGAAGAACAGGTCGCAATCGTTGTCGTGTCTACTTGTTATTGGGATCGTAGATTGCAGAGCACCAAGCAGGACTTGATCCTGTGGTATCAAATCTGCCTCTAAACAATGATTTCGGTTTCAATTTATGACTGATAAAAAGGAAAATTTCAAAATAAGGAAAAAATAATAGTTTTTCCAATCAGCAAGTTTCCGTAAAATTAAAAAAAAAAATTTAAAAAAAAAGCAAAAAAAACTTTCGTCATCCAGTCGAAGCAATCCAAGTATCAAATTATTCTTTTAATAATAGCGCAAACAATTATTTGATACGTCCCCCCCCCCCCCCCAATCAGACAATGTCAATGTGCATCAAACGTCAATCTAGTTTTAAAAATATATATTGATTACTTTTAATTTGAGAATCCAGATGGCGCCACACAATGATAGATTTTTTTTTTTTTTTTTAAATATTCGAAAGGCTATTTCGTAAAAGAAATTAAATTAAATTTTCTTCTACTCATCGCAGTGTGGTTTCCGTACTTTTGAACCAAATTTTTATTAAATTAAAGTGATAAATTCAATATTACTTTAAATCATTGTCGCGATTGTTGAGCATTTTTTTTAAAAACAAACTTCATTAAAAGCATCAAGCAATTAAAAGTGATTAAAAAATATTTTTATAATAATAATAGATATTCTTAAGTTTGTGTACGTTGAATTTCAAGTTTTAAAATTACATTTTGAAAATTTGGATGCAAAAAAATTTTGCAATGAAATTTTTTTGGTTAACATTTATGTTTAATTTGTTCCTTTTGAATACTAAATTTTGTACATTTAAAAAAATTTGAGCTTTTCATGTTATGTAACTTTATTCGGCCATTATATGTGTAATAATTATATGTCTTAATAAATAGAAAACTGATTTTGATGGGATAATGTTTACCGAAATATAATTTGGGATTAATAATAGTAAACCACGTAGATTATAATAACATGCTACATTCTAGTTTATTTCTTCATAGATTTCACACTGACAATTATTTCGAAATCAAATTTCTCAACACCATAACATATATAATGAACTCATACAAAAGAAAAAAAAAAAAAATTAAATTATTTTGTACTCACATTTTGTTTGGTGTCATACGAAAGTTTCAAACAAAATGCTAGAGTTTAAAAAACATATGACACATTTAAGTTTTAATTAATTTAAAGCTTTAAAACATCTTGACTACAAAATATACAAATAAAGGAATTCGGGGAAAATAAAAAATAAAAATATTGTTATATTTCCCTTGGAAATAAATAAAAAATTCCCCAGAGTTGGAATTCGATTAAAATAACTTAAACGCGTAAATATTTCAGCTCCCTTATACGAAAAAAAAAAAAAAGGCTTTTTATAATTAGCTATTAATCCTAATAAAAAAAGCCATTACATTTGAATCAGACACACGGAAAGATAATAAACCAAATAACCACAAATCGTTTGCAAACCCCTTTTGAGCCCCTATTATCCCACCCCATAACACCATCCCTCACCAACATTAACCCAAACGATAACATAACTCAGACGATAATATTTTGTAGCAACAACCGCGGTCGTTTCGTCATATCCCGCCATTCCGGCCGAACAAATCCCCGATTACGACTTACTCACGCCACTTTTCCCGCCAAGCGCGCCAAAACATATTAACTGCGAGTACTAGGCAGGCTGTTCCGGAGGTAATTATAATAGCCGGTGGCCGAGACCTAGGCCGCCCGATTAGGCCTCGGCGGCCGTAGATTAACTGTATGCAGATAAGTTGTAATTAACTAGGAGAAAGGACTAATTAGTTTATTCAAATCGGATGTGATCAGTGGCGATGAGCAATTTGGCGAGAGATATTGTCGTGACCGCTGTTGCACTAGATAATTTTTTATTTTTTTTTCCCGCCAGATCCTTGCGAGGGCGATACTGCGCCGTAACGTCAGTCAGATATAAAACTAGGTGAGTTAAGCATCGCTCAAGTTGCAATTACACTATATAAAAATCAGAACAACTTGGCGAGTTTGGCTATGTTTTTTGGCGATAAATTTTAAGTTGGCAAAAATATGTCGCCAAATTAGCGATATTTTTGGCGATAATTATTACATTATTCCTTTCGGGTAAGTGAAAGTGAGGCCGGAGGATTCGTTGTTGAGCAATGTTCAAGGAAAGATAACTGTGTAAAAGACGTCCGTTTTTAAACTTTTCACAGCGCCTTTATCGAATTTTAACGGGAAGGAATGAAGGTGAGGGGTGTTTAGAACTCCTTAAAAAGCATTAACACTGCGATTTTACTGAATTACTGAAAAACATTACTCTTTTACCTTATGAGCATGTGGAATTTTGACGAAAATCTAAAGGTAGGTTCTATGGCCACTCATACTCACTCCATGGCCACTCATACACTAAATTTGAATCTTGATCAAATTAGTAAAAGTCGTTTTTTGGCCAATTTCTGAAATTTATAATTTTTTTTTTCAATGGCAACTGCATTATGCATATGCGCTATTTTGACGAAAACCTTTAATGACAGGTCCCATGATAATCATTGTTGACCACAAACGCTGATCATAGATTCAATTATGGGTCAATCCGTTCGGTAGTTATTAGAGGTCGGCGATATATCGATACGACGGTATTTTTATCGATATTTCTAATAAAATATCGATATGGGAAAATATCGATAAAAGTCACAGATATATCGATATTTTCAAACATTTTTAGTTTTTTGATGAACGTTTTGTAGTTTTATGTGTTTTTTCAAAAAACTTCAAAACTAAAGTTTGAACTTGGCTGAGAGACAGTTAAAACGGCAGCAATATTAAATATTTTCCATACACTTAAAAAGCTATTGAAAATTATCTAAATTTTTCTTAAAATCACTGCACCAATTAAGCGAAAATATAATTTTTTTTTTATTTTTTTTTTGGTAATAGATCCATTTCAGTTGAAAAATAGTCACCTTACAAAAAAAAAACAATCATAAAAAGTAGAAATTTGCCCCGAAAAACTTTGTTTCTGGCAAAATTTAAAATCAAATAAAAAAAAATCATGTATCGATACATCGATATTTTTTGGCATGCAACGATATAGTATCGATATTTATTTTGATCGATATTTCCGACCTCTAGTAGTTTATGCAGACCACAGACATTTTTTCTATACCTTTTTTAATCAGACTGAACTTTTATTTTTGATTGAATCCTATTAGTCCGAGAGGCGACTGTAATTTTTGGACCCCATCGAACATCATTCTGAATTTTTTATAGAAATTGGAGAAAAGTTAGTAGATTAGGAATCCACTGGTCTGCCGTGGCAAAAATGGCCGAAACTGATCAAAAATCGACTTGGAATGAGTTGAACTAAAATCCGATTGCCAAATATGTCATAACTTGCCAAAAAGAGAACAAACTTATTCGTCTGGCAACCCACTTCATTTTAATTTTCAATGAGAAAAAGCGCAAACGATTTCTGATCTTTAGTTCGGAAAACATATATCTTTGAAAAGTAAGCCAAATTGGCGACATCAGTTACGTCATAAGTGACGTAATATTTTTTGCCAACTTGGCTCCCTTTTAATAGATGTAAGTAGACCGTCGCCAGATATTTGAATCGTCTGCAACCTTCTTAATTGAAAATTAAAAAGTGAGGGTTACCAAATAAAAAAAATGCGCATTACCTGGCAAGTTATGGCGCATTTGGCAATTGGATTTAGTTCAACTTATTAAAAGTCGATTTTTGACCATTTTCGGCCCTTTTTGCCACGGCAGACCAGTGGATTCGTAATCTACTCACTTTTCTCTAATTTGTATAAAAAATTCAGAATGATGTTCGATGGGGTCCAAAAATTGCAGTCGCCTCTCAGTCTGTATACTTTCATTCCCCTTCTTTGTTCTTCTTCACACAAATCTCTGCTCAACGACGTTCGTTCGTGTTGCTCCAGCGCCATAAAAATCTCCACTGGAGCCAACCAACCAAGTAAACATCTCTAAATAGCCAGAAAACCAAGTTATAATAAAGCATAACGCATTTTTAAGGGGTTAAAAAAAATGGATCTCTTAAAAACGAAATAGACACATTTAAAACGCCACCAGCACAAAAATGCGCTAGTATAAAAGGTTAAAAATAAAAAAACGGAATCTCACAGCTTGCCGCTAGATTTTCCGAAGCGTAAAAAAGCTTCTAAATCAAAATTAATGAACCGTCATTAAAAGAGATTCCATAAAAATTCCTTTTTCGCCCCTTATAAATGTTTTGGAGTAAGATATTTTGGGGGGAAAATGAAGCAGATAAAATGGCGCCATTGTCGAGTTTTAATTTTTTTTTTTTTTTGTCGCCAGGACTCGGAAAAGCATTTTTTCGCGCCATAATTATGATCGATTTTTATCATTCTTTCATTATCTCGTTTGTTTATCTTTTGTCGCAACGCGAACTGCGAATTCTTCGCGAAATAAAAGAGAAAATGTACTGTTGCTCAGTTTTGTTTTCCAGTGTAAGAGTTGGCGAGATTTTTTTTTTGGCGACTTAAGCAATCAGGTGCAAGAGCAGATTTTTGCTCCTACACTAAGCTACCGATTGCTTAATAGACTGAGAGGCGATTGTAATTTTTGGACCCCATCGAACATCATTCTGAATTTTTTATACAAATTAGAGAAAAGTGAGTAGATTACGAATCCACTGGTCTGCCGTGGCAAAAATGGCCGAAACTGGTCAAAAATCGACTTTTAATAAGTTGAACTAAATCCAATTGCTAAATGCGGCACAACTTGCCAAATAATGAGCATTTTTTTTTATTTGGTAACCCTCACTCTTTAATTTTCAATTAAGAAGGTTGCAGAAGATTCAGATATCTGGCGACGGTCTACTTGCATCTATTAAAAGGGAGCCAAGTTGGCAAAAAATATTACGACACTTATGACGTAACTGATGTCGCCAATTTGGCTTGTTTTTAAAAGATATAAGTTTTCCGAGCCAAAGATCTGAAATCGTTTGAGCTTTTTCTCATTGAAAATCAAAATGAATTGGGTTGGTAGACGAATAAGTTTGTTCTATTTTTGGCAAGTTATGACATATTTGGCAATCGGATTTTAGTTCAACTTATTAAAAGTCGATTTTTGACCAGTTTCGGCCATTTTTGCCACGGCAGATCAGTGGATTCGTAATCTACTCACTTTTCTCCAATTTCTATACAAAATTCAGAATGATGTTCGATGGGGTCCAAAAATTACAGTCGCCTCTCGGACTATATGCCACAATCTTCTAGCCTAGTTCATTAAGAAACTACTTTTAAATTTGGTGAGCAGGTACGAAAAAGATCACTTACTAAAATGACATAAATTGTTTTCATTTGATGTCTGTAATGACAAACCAGGTGGAGCCACTTGCATATGCATTGACGTAAGGATTTCAAACATAAAATAAAATATTGTTGCGTGGGTGAGTACGAAAGACTTGAAGCCAAAGCAGATCAAAACTTGCAGAAATTCATTCCGATATAACTCTTCGCAGATTCTTTTACAACTCCAGAACTTTCCGTTCTAATAGACTCAATGCAGCTCTTTACACAACAATAGAGCACAAACCGCAATTAACAACTAGATACACAACTGCTAAAATCAACGCAAAAGACAATGCAATACAGACGCTGAGAGACAACTAACTCACTAACTCAACTCACTCTTGGGCTTATATAGGAAGGCGAATCTTCTAGAGATAGAAATTAGGAGAATTTTCCAGATCGCAGTCAAAAAGCCCTATACTGGTACATGAGGACCGAAAATGTCGCCAAATGGTCGCCAATTTTGGCGATATTTGGCAATTTCTAGCCAAATTTGGCGACTAAAATTAGTCGCCCAAACCGTCTCCAACGTGGCGAGTTGCCATTAACCATAATGTTAAATGACCTTCTCCTTGTCAAATTCGTTTTCCAGCATTATATCTGTAAAACTCGTTATTAAGCATTAAGAGACGCATTGCAGGAAAGCGAAGTAAAGACGAACTCTTGCACTGCCTTATGCGAAATGTACATAAATTTTTCTTTTTTACATATGTAATACTACGAAATATTTACAAATATACAGAAATTCGTAACAATATATTATACGCTATTTTCGAGTTTTTTAATTTGTGTCATTTCAATTAGAAGTGACCATTTTCGTACCTAATCACCAAATTTTAATATTGTTTACCAAGTAGTTTCTATAACTGACCTGGGCTAGCCAGGTTGTAACCTTATGAGGACTTTCCTTCTTAAGTAACATGTACAAAGACTTCCGATCCATCCGTCCGTCAAAGGTCAAGATTCGCAGATCAAACTTCAAATGCCACAGACACTTGCGATATATCAAAAGAAAGGTCTCGCTGTGACAAGATACCATACCGAAATTGCACTGGAACCGCTGAAGGTATTAAAAGGAGCATCTTCACTTTTGCAACTCGAATTGAAGAAAATCCAGGAGCCCCATCTAATACCCGCCACAATCTCTGTCGTGTCTACTCATTTTGGAAAACAGACACTGTCTAGCGCCAGGGAACGGCTCATTCGCGCGACCTCTCTCTCTCAAGTAAAGCGTGTATTCTACCTCTTGTCAATGAGTTTTTATAATTACTTAAAAAATATTGTTACGAATTTTTGTATATATGTAAATATTTCGTAGTGTTAATTTTGTAAATAGGAAAATTTATGTACATTTCGCATAATGCAGTGCAATAGTTCGTCGTTAAGTTGGCTTCCCGGCAATATGGGTATTGATGCCTGATAACGAGTTTTACAGAGGTAACTCTGGGAAGCTAGTTTTAAGGAGCAGGGCATTTAACATTATGGTAATTGCAATCTCGCCAAATTGGCGAGATAGAGCCAAGTTGGCGACGGTTTTGGCGACTAATTTTTGTCGCCAAATTTGGCTAGAAATCGCCAAATGTCGTTTATAAGTACTCAAAAAATATAATGATACTGCAATTGGAATCATTTAATTACAAGCGCAATTAAAAATGAATATTTAAGGACTATTACGCACATATGAATTTTTAATTAATTTTTTTTTTCAGCTTCGTAACAATAAAACACATTTACGTACTTATGTTAAATTTGCTGTATTATATCTGCTTAAATAAACACATCGTACAATGTCTGCTTCCAATTTCTGGCTCAAACTTTATAAGTTTGCATTATTTCAAATTTACTTGCATTTGCAAAAAAATAAAAAGGATGATACTGGACAGTCATTTTAAATTTAATTTAAGTCCAATTTTTAGATGAACTTAAGTCACAATTGGATGCCCTATCACTATCATCGATATAGATAAACAACTGGATAGACTGCTTAACGCTGGGAAAATGAAGCCGTTGCCAGATGCCGTTGGTGGGATAAGAAATACGGATTGCCGAGGATTGAAAATGAAATTTTGGGTTGCACACAGCAGAAATATCAATAGTAGACCTTAATTAGTAATAATGTGCAAAAATATATATACTTTTAACACTCTACAAGATTTTTCTCATTCCCATCCAACTATAAAAGTGAACTGTGTATTGGTTAATCATCCCACCAGCTTCGCAATCCCCGGCGCGTTTTTCTCTTTGCATTGACAATGGAGCAGTCTATGCAGTTGTTTATCTATATCGATGATCACTATTAGGTGAAAATTCAAAACATCCATTGTTTAAACTTTACATGTTTTGGTATTTTCTTATACAACCTATCTTTTTCGTATCAGAGTCTAAATTCCGAGTAAAATTAATCCGAAATGTACAATGAAATAATCTATACACAAGGCTAAAAAAAAAAAATTTATCCGTAAAAACAAAGTTTTTACTAGAAATATTTTATATGCATTCCCTACGTATGCTCCGAGCTCAAATCGACTTTTCATAGTGTTTGATAATTACGAACAAAACCATTGATGACTAACTTATTTTTGCCCCTACACTTAATAGAATGCATCGCCATCAACAGCGAATCTATCTGCCAAGTTTCAGATCAACAACGTTAGTGACATTCCTTTAAAAAAAAAAAAAAAAAAATTGTGATAACGCATCTACAACGAGTCAATCTTCCAAGTTTCAGATCTATTGGATGACGGCAAGTGTGTTAATTAGCCTTCCGTAGATTTGTCCGCAACAATCAAACATATACAAAATAAATGTCGATATAAAAAATATTTAATAACATGACGCAACAGCTTTTACCCCCCAAAAAAAAAGACTTTCTCGATATTAACTAAATAGAAGGGGGACATTGAAGTACATCAGAATTCATTCCATTTTGATCACTTCAAAAGTGACAGTAACAGATATCCAAAAGACAGTTATCATCTATTCTTGAGGGGGGGGGGGGGGGGAGAAAAAAAAAGCATTGATGGGCATGAATTCTAACATGGAATTTCGAGAAGGAATTCAGAAACCAACGACACAGAAGGAAAAATAGAATAGAAAGAGTATTGGAATTCTATAAATTCGAGAATACTTTATTCTGCATTCTATTCCATTTCTCCTTACGCGTAATAATAGAAAAATAATGGTAACAATGGGAATAATTTCATACCACCTAACGATCTTCGTTCGGGGAAGATTTGTCAAATTACTATACTTAGTATTATTTGAATATTTTTAGTACTTTATTTCTATAATTTGTACCATACATCGAGATGCAGTATCACATTGTTTGCAGTTGTATTTTTTCTTAAGTCCTTAACATTAAAACTTCAATTTTCTTTCTTCGCAAAATCTAAATAGGACTAATTATAACCCTACTTGCCTAAACTGAAACCTGACAGATAGACTCGTTTTCGAAAACAATCAAGTTTTGAGGGGGCAAAGAAAGGTTAAGTTAATGTGGCATGTAATTGATCGTTTTCTTCGCAGTGGGCAAGCACGTCGAAAATCCGATCCAACAAGCCCATAACGATTGGTGCAAGCCTGTCAGGTGAAAGTATTGTAAAGAATGTGCAGTTATTTTTTAGAAGTAGAATAAAGTATTTTTTAAATTCTTTAAATTTCCATTTATGTTAATGATGTGTGCGTTTGTAATGGATAAATCTGCGGAAGGCTAATTAACCCAGTTGCCGTCCATCCAATCGAGCTGAAACTTAGCTGATAGATTTGTTGTCAATGATAATATATTCTATCAAGTTTTGGGGGCTGTCACTAAAATACCTCCTTTACACAAGCTTCTATTGGCGGTTCGAAAAGCTAATTAACCCACTTCCTATCAACCAATCGAACTGAAACTTGTCAGATGGACTCGTTGTCGATGACACTGCATACTGTTATGAATTTTTCCACTGAGGCAATGATGGCACAGTTTTCACGGTTTAAAAGTATTTATTCTCTCTTCAGAAAACTCACAAAATCTATTCACAGGCAACAGTTTAACTACTCTCAAGCTTCAACACAAGCTTCAACGAAAATAACTTCGAATTCAGCGATTATACAAGCGCACTCCAATAGGTCAACAAAGCAATCAGCTTTCAACGAAATCCGAAGTACATCTGAAAACTTTCCCGTTCTCCAGTCTTTTTATAAACAAGCGCGTGAGACATTCTCGAAATTTCCAGCCAATTCATCCGAAAGAAATTTCTCGAAACGTCTCGATTACTTCAGGTGTTGCCACCTTTTTCTAACTTGTATAATCGCTATTAATTACTAAATAAAATTGGATAAAAATAAATTACAATAGAATTTTGAAATAATACGTCACTATTTACAATATATACAGACAATTTGTGCAACATTTCCCCCTTCTTAAAGACTGCACGTCCCGGGCAGTGAAGTCCTTAAGCCATTCAATGACTTCTACCATAATATGGGGCTAGCCTATTGTAGAGTACAACTCTAGGTTTACAGGAAGGTGTCCGTTGAATTCTCACCACGACGTCGTTGATCTTCTTAAGGATCCCATACGGCCCTTCCCAGTTCGTCTGGAGCTTAGGGGAGAGTCCTTTCCGACGTTTGTCACCTTCCTGGAATGAACGGTCCATGGCCTTGGCATAGTACCGGATCTTCACGCGCTCCGTCCTGATGTTGTTTCTCTCTCTGGCGAACCGATGTACGGCTTCCAAACGTGCCTGCAGATCATCTAGATACTGGACAGGCGAGGAAGGAGTGTCCTGTGGTTGTCCAAAGAGGAGGTTGCTGGGGAGCCTAAGGTCTCTTCCACACATCGTTAGAGATGGAGAAAATCCGGTGGTCTCGTGAGTTGCACTCCCGTATGCCAACAGAAGCGGTGAAAGTTTCTGATCCCCATCTTGCTGGTTATATGATTTTGAGATTGCGTCCGAATCATCCGCGGGTGCAGCTGATAGATCCCGGGACCTCCGTTCGATGCTTGTAATAGGAGTACGGATGTCGATTCCCTCGTCACTACCTTTGTCCATTTCCACATGAACCACTTCTTGGGAGGGTTTCATCAACGTCGCTTTCTTCGGTTCTCTCTCCGAGGCTGGAGAGGTACTTTCCATAGATGTGGACTCTTCAGCATTCTCTATGACATTGTCTTCATGAGCTACAATCCGATATACGCACAGCTCTTTCATGTCTAGATCGTGCAAAGGAACTTCGTCTCTCCATGTTTGCAGCTTGCTTTTCTCAAAATTCAGCGTAATTCCATTTTTCTTCAAAAAGTCTAGTCCAAGAATGCATGGATCTACAATTTCGGCAACATAAACGGTGTGCTTGTAGGTGTTAAATCCAAGGGCAATGTCCACTTGCAGTTTCCCATGCACAGAGATATTACCACCAGACACAGTTTGTAGAGAAACAGAGGGAGCTGTGTAGAGGAGTCGGCTGTTCAGGCGACGAGCCACGTCCGTCCTTACGATCGTTACGTTCGCTCCCGAATCGACGATTAGACGACATGGAGTTCCGTTGATCTCCCCCTTCACGAATAAACCCTGGTTTCCTCCTTGTCGGGATGAAACGTGGAAACGACTGGTCGGGGCTTCACCTGTTCTACATTGCAGCTTCTGCCCTGCGAGATGACATCTTCTTAGATTCAGTTGTGGAGAATCCGTGGTAGTGTTATCCCTTCTCTTTTTCAAATCAAGGCAGTTTCGTCGTAGATGCCCTTCCCGTTTGCAGTGCCAGCAAACGACTCTGGTCCTTCGATCCCTGGCTCCGGGATAGCTTCTCATCATTCTATCAATTTTGCTTTCCAGTTCTCGAAGCTTACTGGTGACAAAGTCAGACGAATCCTCGGCTAATGCACCACGCACATATCGTCGGTCTTTTCCAGAAGCTAGCTGCGCGGCTTCCACTCTCATGGCGTACACGAGGGCCGACTTCAGGTTTTTGTTTTGGGATAACCTTACCGCCTGCTGCACATCGGGATCTTGAATAGCGTCGATGAAATACTGCAGAGAAAGATCGTCTCTTACATCCGGGGGACAGTCTGGGAAGGCGAGGAGCGACAGTCTTTCTACATCCGATGCCAATTCTTGAAGAGTTTCATTGGCCTTCTGCTGTCTCACTTTCAATTGCAGTCTGTTGTAATCCTTTAGATGCTGCTCCCCAAACCTTAATTCCAACGCACTTGCCAGCGCCACGAATTCTCCCCGCTTCTCTTCAGGTAGTGTCTGTAAAATGTCAGCAGCTTCACCTCGAAGAGATGCTGCGAGATGGAATGCTTTCGAAGTATCGTCCCAACCATTCGCAGACGCAATCATTTCAAATTGCGTTTGATAAACGCGCCAAGACGACTTCCCATCAAAAGTGGCCACTTTGATGTTAGAGCGCGGCGCCATAAAGGGGATGGAAGCGTTATCCCAATTAGGTGACGCTATGGTCAGAGCTTCACGCGTTTCCATTTTTCGCAGCCTTTCTTCTACAACGTCAATGAATTTGTCTTGCTCTTCCTTTAAGGTGGAAACTTTTTCTTGCATGGTGGAAACTTTTTCTTGCACGGTGGAAACTTTTTCTTGCACAATGGAAACTTTTCCGTTAAACTCCTCAAACTTTTCATCAACTTCCTTTCTTACTGCATTAAATACTTCTTCTTTCACGGATAGCAGAACATTTGAGGTAGTTTCTATTATGGTTGATTCCACCATTGAGGCTAGCTCTATCTTCATTTCTTCTTTGATTTCATTCACAGCTGCAGATGTTGTTTCACACTTGGCGGCTAAAGCTTTAATCTCCGATGATGTTGCTTCTTGGCTGGCGGCGATTGCGGCGGCGAGTTCGGCGTTAGTCATTTCTTGGCGGGTTTGACCAGCGGTAATTGTAGCGGCGGTTGATTCTTGTCCGGCTTTTATTTCGGCTTTCATTTCAGCGGCCGTGGATTCTTGTCCGGCTTTTATTCCAGCAATCATTTCCATCAACTGCTTCATTTGGTCTTCCATCATTCCTCTAGTTGTCGGCATTCAAAATTACGAGATCCCACTTCTGACACCACTGTTATGAATTTTTCCACTGAGGCAATGATGGCATAGTTTTCACGGTTTAAAAGTATTTATTCTCTCTTCAGAAAACTCACAAAATCTATTCACAGGCAACAGTTTAACTACTCTCAAGCTTCAACACAAGCTTCAACGAAAATAACTTCGAATTCAGCGATTATACAAGCGCACTCCAATAGGTCAACAAAGCAATCAGCTTTCAACGAAATCCGAAGTACATCTGAAAACTTTCCCGTTCTCCAGTCTTTTTATAAACAAGCGCGTGAGACATTCTCGAAATTTCCAGCCAATTCATCCGAAAGAAATTTCTCGAAACGTCTCGATTACTTCAGGTGTTGCCACCTTTTTCTAACTTGTATAATCGCTATTAATTACTAAATAAAATTGGATAAAAATAAATTACAATAGAATTTTGAAATAATACGTCACTATTTACAATATATACAGACAATTTGTGCAACAATACTATGAAGTTTTTTTTTTGGAAGGTCATAAAGGAGTTACTCAATGGTAGAGAATCCATGGTTTTTCTTCGTAGTGATAAAAAACTATGGAAATTTCAAAATCACTTGAGTTCACATAAAAGTAAAGGGTTGATTTTTTTATAAGCCCTCATGACCCTGAAAGAAAAGTTGCAACAACATGTAATTACAATTAAGAACCTTGCACCAACTAAAAGCTTACAACAAAAACAACAAAATTTTGCGTAAGACCACGATAGTTTCCCCCCCCCCCCCCCTTTTAAAATAGAGGGTATCAAAAATCGGAATATCCCCCCCCCCCTCCCCTCTAGCCCATTACAAATGCATCATTCGGAGCTGTAGGATCTTTCTCCTTTTCGAATGTTGGAACAAATCCTCTTGGGAAAATTCTCTTATCTAAGGTTACTCGACAACATAGAATGCGAACTCCAATTTCTCTTCCCCCCCCCCCCCCCGATTCAATGGAAATACTTTCAGTTTCGTCACAGTTATTAGGATGAGCGAGAGAGTCAAAATGTCCTGTATTCGACACTTTCCCGAGCATTTCTCGTAGAAAATATAATCGAATGTTAAACACTTAAGAAATCTAATTATAATATAAATGTAACAAAGTAGTCCAATGTTCATAATAAATCTAACGTTGAAAATTAATTAATAGTTATTAATTATTAACTTAATATTAAGTTTATAATTAATAACTAATGTTATCAATTGATAAATATAATATTTATAATAATTACGTCTAATAATAATTATTAAGTCTAATATTAAAATTATTAAATCTAATATTACAATTATTAAATCTAATATTAAAACTTATTAAATCTAATATTAATAATTATTAAATCTAATATTAATAATTATTAAATCTAATATTAATAATTATTAAATATTAAGTTAATAATTATTAAATATTAAGTTAATAATTAATAAATATTAAGTTAATAATTAATAACTATTAAGTTTGTAATTAATAACTATTAAGTTTGTAATTAATAACTCTAATGTTATTAATTAATAAATCTAATATTTATAAGAATTACCTCTAATATTAATAATTATTAAATATTAAGTTAATAATTAATAAATATTAAGTAAATAATTAATAACTATTAAGTTTGTAATTAATAACTATTAAGTTTGTAATTAATAACTCTAATGTTATTAATTAATAAATCTAATATTTATAAGAATTACCTCTAATAAATATAAGTATTACCTCTAATATTAATAATTATTAAATATTAAGTTAATAATTATTAAATATTAAGTTAATAATTAATAACTATTAAGTTTGTAATTAATAACTATTAAGTTTGTAATTAATAACTCTAATGTTATTAATTAATAAATCTAATATTTATAAGTATTACCTCTAATATTAATAATTATTAAATATTAAGTTAATAATTAATAACTATTAAGTTTGTAATTAATAACTCTAATGTTATTAATTAATAAATCTAATATTTATAAGAATTACCTCTAATATTAATAATTATTAAATATTAAGTTAATAATTATTAAATATTAAGTTAATAATTAATAACTATTAAGTTTGTAATTAATAACTCTAATGTTATTAATTAATAAATCTAATATTTATAAGAATTACCTCTAATATTAATAATTATTAAATATTAAGTTAATAATTAATAACTATTAAGTTTGCAATTAATAACTCTAATGTTATTAATTAATAAATCTAATATTTATAAGAATTACCTCTAATATTAATAATTATTAAATATTAAGTTAATAATTAATAACTATTAAGTTTGCAATTAATAACTCTAATGTTATTAATTAATAAATCTAATATTTATAAGAATTACCTCTAATACTAATAATTATGAAGTCTGATAATAATTATTAAATCGAATATTAAAAATTATTACATCTAATCTTAATGTGCAATAAATCTAAGGCTAGATAGAAAAAGTTTTTTCCCTTGAAATTTAATAGGTGACAGTATAAGTTGAACAATTAAATTAAAAACTATAAAAGGGGGCATTCTTAGTTGGCATTAAGAACCCATAAGTTACCCCTCGGGTATCATTCTTTTTACTGTTCTTTAATCTTCGCTAATAGTCGAAGATGCGACTGCAAGGTTAGGTACCCTCCTATTGAACATCATTCCGAATTTTAAGTAGAATGTAGAGAAATTGTACTAGGTCAAGATTATTATGGTCTGCCGGAACAAAATTGGCCGAAACTATTAAAAAATCGACTTTGAATGAGTTGTACTAAATCTGATTATCAAATACGTCGTAATTTTGTAAAAAAAATAAACACCCTTATCATGTCTGGTAGCCCGCCACTTTTTAATTTTCAATTTAGAAGGTTGCAAACGATTTTTCTTTTCTGGGGGGCCCAAGATCTTTCATCTTTTAAAAGTCAGCCAAGTTGGCTAATAAATATTACGTCATCAGTGACGCATAATATTTATCGCCAGCTTGGTTTACATTTAAAAAAAATGGAAGTATTTTTTATCGTCTGTTTTTTATCGTTTTTTATAATAAATATCGTCTGCACTCTTCCAAATTAAAAAGAGTGATGGGTTACTATATAAAAAAAAAAAAAAGGATTCTCATTTTTTGGCAAGTTATGACATATTTGGCAATCGGATTTAGTTCAAGGCAATTCAAAGTCAATTTTTGATTAGTTTCGGCCATTTTTGAGCCGGCAGACTAGTGAATTCGTAATTCTAATAACATTTCTGCACATTCTATAAAAAAAAAAAAAGAATGATGTCGGACGACGTACCTAAACTTGCGGACTTCTAATAAGATAATATAAAAAATTACGAGATTGAATTCTCACTTGTGTAGAAGCCTTGTCTCCCCACCGACATCTACAACTACCACCACCGCCATTTTTATAAATGACGTCGGCACTTTCGATCGAAGAAGAACGATAGCAGAAATATAAAAATCTCGAAAAGAGAGGGGAGGTGGGGTGATTGTCAAATGACTTTGCAGTCGCCGGCTATCAGTCATTTTACTGTCATCTTTCTCCAGACGATTTTTTGGATTTATTTCATTTTTCTACTACCCTCTCCCTCCCCCTTCGAAGATCGAGAGGAGGGGAAGATGTATGATTTTATGGGATATTTTATGGACTTTTACGTACATTTTTTTGAATAACGTCTTCGTTGAGAAAAGCGCTTTTTTTTTTTTTTTCTTTCTTTATTGAAGAGATTGAGATTGTACATTAGATGATATATACAAGAAAGAAACGATATATATTTTTAGTGGCTGATGCATAACCCGTCTGCTACATTTTAATAAATAATTTGCTGATTCATAATTATAATACTGTTGCGTTGGATGGGTTCGAAAGATTTGAAGCCAAAGCAGATCAAAACTTGCACATATTTATTCCAATAACACTCTTCACAGATTCCTTTACAACTCCAGAACTTCTCGTTCTAAACTAAACTTCAACTTAACTAGACATCACTTAGACGGTAGATCGTCACAGTGTTCATAGGTATTTAATTCATTTTGGCGGCGTGAAAGCGTAATGTTCGCCAAACCACAACCCTGTAGAGAACAAAAGGCTCTAAGGTTTGGCGAGAATTATGTCTTCACTCCGCCAAAATGGATTAAATACCTATGAGAACTGTGACGATCTACCGTCTAAGTGATGTCTAGTTAAAATGAAGTTTAGTATAGTAGACACAATACAACTCTTTTCACATCAATAGAGCACAAAACAGCAGTTAAAAACTTGACAACACAACTTCTAAAATTGCCGCAAAAGACAATGCAATACAGTTCGCTTTCGGAACTCTCTGAATGCTCACTGAGACTCAGTATCTCAATACAGTAATTCCAGTCAACTTCTGACTAACCTAGCTGACTAACTAACTCCCCCGCTCACTTGGCCGGCTTATATAGGAATCAAACATTCTTGAAATTTCTAGAGGTAGATATTCGGAGAACTTTCCAGATCGTAGTCGAAAAGTCCTATACATGTACATGGGGACCGAAAATGTAGCAAAATGGTCGCCAAGTATGGCGACAAAAAGTAGTCGCTAAAACCGTCGCCAACTTGGCTATATCTCGCCAATTTGGCGAGATTGGCATTACCATAATGTTAAATGCCCGGATCCTTGTAAAACTCGCTTCCTAGCGTTATCTCTGTAAAACTCGTTATCAAGCATTAAGACATACATTGCGGGGAAGCAAACTAAAGACGAACTATTGCACTGCCTTATGCGAGATGTACATAAATTTTCCTATTTACAAAATTAACACTACGAAATATTTACAAATCTATAAAAATTCGTAACAAATCAAATTTCACTACCGTGCCGTATCGCAATCTTGGGAGAGAAAAAAAAAATTATACAACTGAAACAAGTACAAGTACATACATAATCCCGCATTGCATGGACTTGAACTTGTAAGAACGACATAAGTCAATTCCCACTTGAATTCAACCTTGTAAACAAAGGCACAAGTCAATTCCCACTTGAATTCAACCTTGCAAACAAAGGCACAAGTCAATTCCCACTTGAATTCAACCTTGTAAACAACGGCACAAGTCAATTCCCACTTGAATTCAACCTTGTAAACAACGGCACAAGTCAATTCCCACTTGAATTTAACCTTGTAAACAAAGGCACAAGTCTATTCCCACTTGAATTCAACCTTGTAAACAAAGGCACAAGTCAATTCCCACTTGAATTCAACCTTGTAAACAAAGGCACAAGTCAATTCCCACTTGAATTCAACCTTGTAAACAAAGGCACAAGTCAATTCCCACTTGAATTCAACCTTGTAAACAAAGGCACAAGTCAATTCCCACTTGAATTCAACCTTGTAAACAAAGGCACAAGTCAATTCCCACTTGAATTCAACCTTGTAAACAAAGGCACAAGTCAATTCCCACTTGAATTCAACCTTGTAAACAAAGGCACAAGTCAATTCCCACTTGAATTCAACCTTGTAAACAACGGCACAAGTCTATTCCCACTTGAATTCAACCTTGTAAACAAAGGCACAAGTCTATTCCCACTTGAATTCAACCTTGTAAACAAAGGCACAAGTCAATTCCTACTTGAATTCAACCTTGTAAACAAAGGCACAAGTCAATTCCCACTTGAATTCAACCTTGTAAACAAAGGCACAAGTCAATTCCCACTTGAATTCAACCTTGTAAACAAAGGCACAAGTCAATTCCCACTTGAATTCAACCTTGTAAACAAAGGCACAAGTCAATTCCCACTTGAATTCAACCTTGTAAACAAAGGCACAAGTCAATTCCCACTTGAATTCAACCTTGTAAACAAAGGCACAAGTCAATTCCCACTTGAATTCAACCTTGTAAACAAAGGCACAAGTCAATTCCCACTTGAATTCAACCTTGTAAACAAAGGCACAAGTCAATTCCCACTTGAATTCAACCTTGTAAACAAAGGCACAAGTCAATTCCCACTTGAATTCAACCTTGTAAACAAAGGCACAAGTCTATTCCCACTTGAATTCAACCTTGTAAACAAAGGCACAAGTCAATTCCCACTTGAATTCAACCTTGTAAACAAAGGCACAAGTCAATTCCCACTTGAATTCAACCTTGTAAACAAAGGCACAAGTCTATTCCCACTTGAATTCAACCTTGTAAACAAAGGCACAAGTCAATTCCCACTTGAATTCAACCTTGTAAACAAAGGCACAAGTCAATTCCCACTTGAATTCAACCTTGTAAACAAAGGCACAAGTCTATTCCCACTTGAATTCAACCTTGTAAACAAAGGCACAAGTCAATTCCCACTTGAATTCAACCTTGTAAACAAAGGCACAAGTCAATTCCCACTTGAATTCAACCTTGTAAACAAAGGCACAAGTCAATTCCCACTTGAATTCAACCTTGTAAACAAAGGCACAAGTCAATTCCCACTTGAATTCAACCTTGTAAACAAAGGCACAAGTCAATTCCCACTTGAATTCAACCTTGTAAACAAAGGCACAAGTCAATTCCCACTTGAATTCAACCTTGTAAACAAAGGCACAAGTCAATTCCCACTTGAATTCAACCTTGTAAACAAAGGCACAAGTCAATTCCCACTTGAATTCAACCTTGTAAACAAAGGCACAAGTCAATTCCCACTTGAATTCAACCTTGTAAACAAAGGCACAAGTCAATTCCCACTTGAATTCAACCTTGTAAACAAAGGCACAAGTCTATTCCCACTTGAATTCAACCTTGTAAACAAAGGCACAAGTCAATTCCCACTTGAATTCAACCTTGTAAACAAAGGCACAAGTCAATTCCCACTTGAATTCAACCTTGTAAACAAAGGCACAAGTCTATTCCCACTTGAATTCAACCTTGTAAACAAAGGCACAAGTCAATTCCCACTTGAATTCAACCTTGTAAACAAAGGCACAAGTCAATTCCCACTTGAATTCAACCTTGTAAACAAAGGCACAAGTCAATTCCCACTTGAATTCAACCTTGTAAACAACGGCACAAGTCAATTCCCACTTGAATTCAACCTTGTCAACAAAGGCACAAGTCAATTCCCACTTGAATTCAACCTTGTAAACAAAGGCACAAGTCTATTCCCACTTGAATTCAACCTTGTAAACAAAGGCACAAGTCAATTCCCACTTGAATTCAACCTTGTAAACAACGGCACAAGTCAATTCCCACTTGAATTCAACCTTGTCAACAAAGGCACAAGTCAATTCCCACTTGAATTCAACCTTGTAAACAAAGGCACAAGTCTATTCCCACTTGAATTCAACCTTGTAAACAAAGGCACAAGTCAATTCCCACTTGAATTCAACCTTGTAAACAAAGGCACAAGTCAATTCCCACTTGAATTCAACCTTGTAAACAAAGGCACAAGTCAATTCCCACTTGAATTCAACCTTGTAAACAACGGCACAAGTCAATTCCCACTTGAATTCAACCTTGTCAACAAAGGCACAAGTCAATTCCCACTTGAATTCAACCTTGTAAACAATCTGGAGCAGTTAAACCAGGTTCAAGTACATGCAATCTAGGATTCTGGACAAATGATTTTTTACACTCAAAATGAAGGATTTGATTTGTATAATTTTTCCCGCTTAGATGCGATATGCTAAATAACAGATTAAAGGATAGTAAATCTGTAGAAAATTTATCTACTCGTTTCATTTAAAAAAAACAAAAAAAAAACGTTTGTTTCATCAACGAGCAACGGCTAGCATACTTAACGTGCAAGTATTTGTTTCGCACGAAAACGAAACGACAAAAATGCTTCTGATTTCTAATACTACAAACACTGGCTGTCATAAAACAAGTTCTAATAATGCAGTCAACTTAAATAATCCGATTAATGCTCAATTCCGATTGGTTGGCAAACATTTTGGTCATGATCCGAATAATTTACTGAAAATCCTAATAGTACCAGAAGCAACTGCAAGTGTAGGCCTATTAAACATCATGCTTACTTTTTTTTTTAGAAGGTAGAGAAATGTTAATAGATTATGAATATACTGGTCTGTCGAGGCAAAAATGGCCGAAACTGTTCCAAAATGGACTTTGAATGAGTTGAGCTAAATATGTCATGACTTGCCAAATAATGAGCATTCATTTTTAAGGGGTAACCTACGTCTCTCATTATCTGCAACGAAGAAGGTTGCTGACGATTCCAGGTGTCATCAGTGATCCAATATTCATTTCCAATTTGGCTCAATTTTTAAAAATGTGCAAGTTTTCGGGCGCCAAAGAAGTGGGATCGTCTGTAATCTTTCCTCTTTGAAAATTATAGAGCAATGAGAGTTACCAAATGAAAAAGAAACATAATTATTTGGCAAGTGAGGACATCATATTTGGCAGTCGGATTTATTTCAACTCACTTGAAGTCGATTTTTGGAACAGTTTCGTCCATTTATGCTCCGGCAGACCAATATATTTCATAATATTGTTGCGTTGGATGGGTTCGAAAGATTTGAAGCCAAAGCAGATCAAAACTTGCAGAAATTTATTCCGATATAACTCTTCGCAGATTCTCTTACAACTCCAGAACTTCTCATTCTAGTAGACTCAATACAGCTCTTTACACGACAGTAGAGCACAGCAGCAGTTAGAAAATTTATACACAACTGCTAAAATCGCCGCAAAAGACAATGCAATACAGTTCGCTTTTAGAACTACTCTGAATGCTCACTGAGAGACATCTAACTCAGTAACTCAACTCACCCGCTCTCTTGGCCGGCCTTATATAGGAAAGGCGAATCTTCGTGAATCTTCTAGAGATAGAAATTTGGAGAACTTTCCAGATCGTAGTCGAAAAGCCCTATACAGGTACATGGGGACCAGAAATGTTGCCAAATGGTAGCCAAGTTTGGCGACATTTGGCAGTTTCTCGCCAAATTTGGCGACCAAAATTAGTCGTCAAGACCGTCGCCAACTTGGCTCTATATCGTCCTTTTGGCGAGATTGCCATTAACCATAATGTTAAATGGCCTGCTCCTTGTAAAACTCGTTTTCCAGCATGATCCCTGTAGAACTCGCTTACAAGCATTTAGAGAGACGCATTGCAGGAAAGCGAAGTTAAGACGAACTCTTGCACTGCCTTATGCGAAATGTACATAAAATTTTCCTTTACATTACTAATACTACGAAATATTTACAAGTATACAGAAATTCGTAACAATATAGGAGCATTTCTTTGTATTCTTTAAATAATTCAGAACGATGTTCGAATGAGGTACCAAAAATTGCAATCGTCTCTCGACCTATTCCATAAAATGCTTCGAAAGCTTGAGTATATATATTTTTGAAGAACATTTTCACTTGTTTATAAACAATTCTTCCCCCCAGAACTCCAAATCACAGAAGAAAAAAAAAAATTGCATAGAAATTACTATACGAACAAACTGTTCCGTTCTTGCAATGACCCACAAAATGGCGCTGCACGAAAAAAAAACAATTCCTTTATACCATCCGCCATTTTCTTTAAACTGCTTTGAATATTGGTCCTTCTTGTAATGCGCAAATTGGTAAAATCTCTTGCCGGATTTCCGCGTTTTGCACTTTTCGCAAAAGCAGCTTTGCAAAGCGGCACAGGAATAAAAACACTCACTACCTTATTTACACAATCCACTTTGAACAACAACATCTCTTTATTGTTTGACCCATACGACTGCTTTTTTTATTTAAAAAAAAAAAATCGAAGATAGTTTAGGGATTATCTACAGAAGAAAATCCCTTAACTGTTTCTTTTTCCCCTAAATTATCGGATCTACTGCCTATTTGCCGCGCCTCTTAGAAGATTTGGCTTTTTTTTTATTATTTGTACATATGGAAAAGCAATGTGTTTAACGTTTAAACTAAGTTAGTTGTGTTGGAGATTTCTTTGCGGAAAAAGCTACACAAGGGCTATACTGCGCAGGAACATCCTTAGATCGAAGTGGAATTGTGAAAAGTACTCCGTCGTGTAGAGAGGAATGCCTTCCGGGAGGTCTTTAACGGGAAAAAGAGGGGAAAAACTTCTACCAGACAGCTTTAGAATCAACATATGTCATAAGCACTACCGTGACTGCTCACTTTGATTAGAGAGTAAGACAGTGCGAGGCTCAATCACGAAACTTCTCAAGTTCCTAAAATAAAATTACAGCCATGTTTTACTGTAAATATTTTGCTTTTGTAAAAGATTATTAGTAAATGTAGAAAGCAGAAGATACAATTAAAAAAAAAAAAATTTTTTTTTACTCTAACAGAGGAAGTTAAATTTGGTTGGTTTACGACAGCTTTTTTTCTTTTTCTTTTTTCTTAAATTTATTTCGTTGGTCATGAAATGGCATTTTCGTTATTCTATAACGAAGTTAACTTTTTTTTGCAAAGACGGTTTTAGTTGATGCACGAAGTTCATTTTTTCAATTTTTAACAACTTTGGGCCGTTTTACGAGAGCTTTAATAGTGCGAATGTTGTGTTGAGAGAGCACATAAAACTCTCTCGAGTTCAGATATTTTTTAATTATTTTTTTTTATCAAAATAAACAGATCCTATTTTTGAAAATTACTAAAAAAAAAAATAATAAACATTTTCAATGGCGGATACCTTCTGCGCATCAGCGATTTTAAAGAAAACCTTATTTTCGCCTCTCACAAAAGTACTACCAACCAGGGCCTGATTTAGAAATTTTTTTACTGTAGGCCCAACATTCAGAGAGGGGCCCCAACAGCAAATATTTATTTCCTTATGTCACAATACTACCAGATCAAGCTACATTCGTTAAGACTAACTTTTTACAATTAAAACTCATAGTTTACTTTCACACGATTTTTTTGTTATAATTAGTGCGATCTTGATTTGCTCAAAACTTTTGAATTAATCAAGACCCCCCCCCCCCCCCCCCATGAACACTGATTTTAAAGCACACTTTCCACTATTTTAAACTTACATTTTATCACAGGGTCGACAAATTATATAATAATAAAGATTACTTAATTTTATAACAATAATTGTAAATAATACAAAGTAACCTTTCCACTGTTTCTACGATCTCACCAAAAAGGAGGGCCAAAAAAGTCCACTGAAGAGCCTGTAAACCAACCAATCACAAAGACTCTTTTATTTCATAATATAAGAAGTTGTATATGGTTGGTTGGTGAACATCTCTTTACAAGAGGCGAGAGAAGGAGAACAGCGGCGTAAAGCCCTTGTCATCGTGTACATATGAAGAAGTTGTATATGATTGGCTGAACCGGAAAGATTTCCTTAATTAGGTTTTATTAGGTTAATCTATCTAATTTTACTCTCTGTGACTATAAAAAATATGGAATTTGCGGATGTGTAACTAAAAATTTATTATTATTTTTGTTCAGAACTTCCCATAAAAAGACCATTATATTTAAAATTTTCAGAAAACTTTCAAAATTTGGGGGCCCCCAAATTTCGGGGCCCCTAGGCCCGGGCCTAGGGGGCCTAATGGTAAATCAGGCCCTGCTACCAACTTTGTTCACGAATTTGAATATCCTTATTTTTGTTTCCGTTACTGATGAGATTGGCAAACGCACATACAGACTATTTTCCTAATTTTTCCCAACCGAACCTTCCAAAAACGTGAAGTTACATCATCACTACAAACTTCTGTAAGTCACAATACAATACTTTCATAGCCTCATATATTATTGCATACGGTTAAAATAAACAGTAACAAAATTCATCCAATTCCACTCGAATTCTCTCGAAAGCTACACACTCTACAGAGGTCGGTGATATATCGAAACGACGATATTTTTATCGATATATATTTTTTTTAAAATATCGATTTTAAAAATATCGATAAAAGTCCCCTACATATCGATACAACGATATTTTTATCGATATTAAAAAAAAAATATCGATATTAAAAATATCGATACAAGTCATCGATATATGGATATTTTCGAACATTTTTAGTTTTTTGATGATCGTTTTGTAGTTCCATGTTTTTTTTTCCGATTTTATCAATGGTTATGTCTCAGTATCAATTTATTCTTTTTTGTATAATCATTTATATTTTCTCTCAATTAATGGAAAATGTTTGGATTATTTTTATTTGTTTTGTCGTCAGAAATTAGACCTTGATATCTATTTTCAAACGAGCATTTCCTACAATTTTGATTTTTTTTTTTTTTTTTTTTTTTTTTCATCATTTCTCTAACTTGGAAGAAAATAACTACTCTTTGTATTTTTAAATCTTTTACATTAACACTTCAATTTTGTTTGTGTGTGCCAATTGAACAGAAACTTGGACAGATAGCATGTCGATGACGATGCAGTCTATCACGTTTTTGGGGCCGTCAACTAGGGTTGTAGTGCTAAAAAAAATTTTACCGGTACGCAAATTATTAGATCACACGGCGGTACTGTAGCTAAATCAAATAATAATTTTTTAAAAAAATCATGTATCGATATATCGATATTTTTTCCTATACAACGATATAGTATCGATATTCCCGACCCTCTAATACACTCAGGTGGTTATTTGCTTTGTTAAAAACGGCCGTTGGTACATAATCCAATCATCCTTCACTAAATAATATCCACAGACCTTAAACGACCGACATGTTTAATAGCAGGATATAGCAGCAACGTTATCTTCTTCCTTTTTTTTTTCGGGATAGAGAGAGGAGGGGAGGGGGGGTATTAAGAAAATGGCCGATCCCCCTCCCCCTGCGCTTACACACCAAGACCTCTTTTCATTAGATATTAAAACCACTGGTTATGATGAGAAAGAACTAGGATACGCATTCATCATGTTTGACGGCTCTTATCATCAAGTTAGTCTACAGGGATAGGAATCTTATATATTATAAAGGGGAAGGGGGTCGTTCCAATAGTGCACTACTGTTATGTATAGGTACAGGTTAACCCAGCGGTTACCAATCCGTGGGCCGCGAATAACGTGGTGCTGGGCCGTGGACGCTGGTCGAGAATCTAAGCCAAGATAAATATTATAAGAGCTTTTGGGGGGGTAGAGATGAGATAGTCCGAGAGGCGACTGCAATTTTTGGACCCCATCGAACATCATTCTGAATTTTTTTTTTTATGGAAATTGAAGAAAAGTGAGTAGATTACGAATCCACTGGTCTGCCGTGGCAAAAATGGCCGAAACTGATCAATAATCGACTTGGAATGAGTCGAACTAAAATCCGATTGCCAAATATGTCGTAACTTGCCAAAAATAGAACAAACTTATTCGTCTGGCAACCCACTTCATTTTGATTTTCAATGAGAAAAAGCGCAAACGATTTCTGATCTTTGGCTCGGAAAACTTGTATCTTTTAAAAGTAAGCCAAATTGGCGACATTAGTTATATTATAAGTGACGTGATATTTTTTGCCAACTTGGCTCCCTTTTAATAGATGCAAGTAGACCGTCGCCGGATATCTGAATCGTTTGCAGCCTTCTTAATTGAAAATTAAAGAGTGAGGGTTACCAAATTAAAAAAAAATGCTCATTATTTCGCAAGTTACGGCGCATTTGGCAAATGGGTTTAGTTCAACTTATTGAAAGTCGATTTTGGACCAGTTTCGGCCATTTTTGCCACGGCAGACCGGTGGATTCGTAATCTACTCACTTTTCTCAAATTTCTATAAAAAATTCAGAATGATGTTCGATGGGGTCCAAAAATTGCAGTCGCCTCTCAGTCTAAGAGCAATTGAGTCCCTCGATTGTTAGCCAACAATCGAATTATTCAATTGTATTCTTCGATTGTGTAACGAGTGAATTCAATAGCAGGGCTAAAACTATCCGGTTTTAATCCAAATATTGACTCCCTCTGAGGGGAACAAACTATGTCAAAAATCCCATTGACTTTTTTTTTTTAAACTTTGTTCATAAGTTTTCATAAAGTTGTAATAGCACAGTGACTACAATAAAGTTCATTTCTCTCTTTAAAAAAAAATAAATGTTTTTATCCTTCGTGTACAGTACGTTTTACTGACGCACGCACGTGCCCATATTCTATTAGCTAATGGGCCACTAAGATTTTTGATTTTTTTTTAACAAAATTAGGTGGTTCGCACAATTAAAAAGGTTGGAAAAAGGCGTTAACCAACTGTGATGAGAACCGTTTTTCAGCGAAGTGCATATTTATTTATTTTTTAATTTCGAAATTCGTTTCAACAATTCGAAGACTGCAATTGATAAATGTCAATGATACACAAAACTAGGGGTGTGGAACATCGCACAACTTTCAATTGCACTATAAGACTGATGTTAATTATTTTTATTTACCGTTTCTATATTTTTATCATTCATTTAAGAAAAATGGCCAATTTGGCAATCTTTTTTTACCATAATTCTTGTATGGGTTCGGAAAAAAAAAAAAAAAAAAACTTCGCTAAATAGCTGCTTTACTCTATTTTTTTACTTCATTTAAGCATTTTTACGGGAATTTCGGAGGTGGGGATGTTTAGAGCACCTTAAGAGGCATTAAGCACAGCGATTTTAAACAAAATCGTTTGAGCCGTTTTTTTAGCTATTACTAAAAACATTATTTTTTCAATGGCAGTCACCCTAAGCGCATGCGCGATTTTGACGTAAACCTTAATGATAGGTCCTGATGCCATCACGCGAGGTTGCGGGTTCGAGTCCCGTGTTGGCATGGGTGTTTGTAAATGTATGTTGGCTTGTCTAATGACGAATGTTTCGGCGCATTATAGCCTTCGTGTTGCTGACGGCGCCAGATAATCTGAAAACAACCAACCAACCTGATGCCATCACCAACCCGTACACCGAATTTGAACATCGTAGATCAATTTGTTCGGGAGTTATGCTGACCACATACACATAGACAGACCTTTTCTCTAGATCACTTTTTGAAATCAGGATGTTCCTAAACATGGAGAAATGCACACACACACAAAAAAAAAAAAAAAAAAAAAAAAAAAAAATCGCAAATATTTTTAAGACCGAATCCTATACTTTCATTACCCTATGTTATCTATGGGTAATTTACATAGGTAAAATGGATATTAATTTTTTGGCAAGATCTACTAAGTTTCATGATCTATCAGCATTTCTCTAAGTTCTATAAATTCAGAGTGACACCTCTTAGTCTATTAATAAACATTAAATTTAATCATTAATATCGGTATTTTTTAAATACTTATAATTAACCATATCATAAACACAGAAAGAGATATGAAATTGTTTGCACTTTTCCTCATTGAAAATTAAAGGTGGGTTATCAAACAAAAAAATAGTACTAATTATTCGGCAAGTTATGACATATTAGGCGATCGGATTTAGTTCGACTCAATCAAAATCGATTTATAAACTTTTTCGGCCGTTTTTGTTCCGGCAGACCAGTATATTTAATAGAATGTAGAGAAATGCTACTACATTATAAAGATTCAGATTGATGTTTGATGAGGGAATCTAAACTTGCAATCGCCTCTCGGAATAATTGTTATTGATAGAATTGATGTGTTAATTTCAGCTTTAAATATTTTTTTTTTTTTCATGATAATCAAATTTTGGTTTTCAAAAGGGGTTTGGTAAAAATGGTTTCAAGTAGGTTTTTTATGAACTTCATATTAGCTATAAATTAATCTATAAATAATTACAGTTACAAATATCAAATTTCATTGCAATAAAAATTGATATTTTTCTCAGCTTAAAACTGGAACAGTCAAAAAATTATTAATAAATTACAGTTATATCCACTTGTTTGTAGTTTCAACAGAAGTCGTCTTTTAAAGCGTTTTTCTCTCTTGCTTTTGAGCACAATAGAATTGTTGTCATTGGATAAAGTAAACCCAGCTATTTTATTTAACCCAACAAGAACGGAAATTCCACGTATTGGGCACAAAAGCCACAACACCATATGTCCTGTTTACTTTCCATCAAAATCCCAAATATCACATCCACAGCTATGTTTATAATGCAAACCCCTAAACAAAAAAAAAACAAAAAACAAATTCTTCTCTCCATGTATTTGTCTAAAAAAAACAGTCGTTATTAAACAAAGGGGATATAATAAAATAAAAAAAAAAATACGAAATCACAAAAGAAAAGAATTTAATAAAAACATAATCGTAGCCCGTTTCACCTTTGCTATAATTTCTCATCTTTTTTTTTTTTTATATATAAACAAGTTGGCACCTGTGTATAAAAAAAAAGGTCGCAGGTCATGGCCGTGCCCTTCAAAAACCAGTCGGAATTATTAAATAAACAAAATTAGATCTGGTATAAAATGAGCCTTTAACAACTGGCCCATTATTATGGGCCATTATTAAATGGGTAGAATGAAAAGGCCCCTGGGCGTTTCGGTCTTTGGACTCGTGCGAAGATTCGATTTCGATTATTTTTCATCGGTTAATTGTCGATGTCGATGAATTCTAATGGCCTTGGTTTAGATAGAGATCGATGTGGTCCTTTGATGATATTGTTCATTTTTGGAACATTTGTTTTTGGAGGGTAACTGTTAGTTCTAGAACTTTAATGTTTCACTTGTTACACTTTTGATGATATTGTTCATTTTTAGAACATTTGTTTTAGGAGGGTAACTGTTAGTTCTAGAACTTTAATGTTTCACTTTGATACACGTTTGATGATATTGTTCATTTTTAGAACATTTGTTTTTGGAGGGTAACTGTTAATTCTAGAACTTTAATGTTTTGCTTTGCTACACGTTTGATGCTATTGCTCATTTTTAGAACATTTGTTTTTGGAGGGTAACTGTTAATTCTAGAACTTTAATGCTTCGCTTTGATACACGTTTGATGATATTGTTTATTTTTAGAACATTTGTTTTTGGAGGGTAACTGTTAGTTCTAGAACTTGAATGTTTCACTTGTTACACTTTTGATGATATTGTTCATTTTTAGAACATTTGTTTTAGGAGGGTAACTGTTAGTTCTAGAACTTTAATGTTTCACTTTGATACACGTTTGATGATATTGTTCATTTTTAGAACATTTGTTTTTGGAGGGTAACTGTTAGTTCTAGAACTTTAATGCTTCGCTTTGATACACGTTTGATGATATTGTTTATTTTTAGAACATTTGTTTTTGGAGGGTAACTGTTAGTTCTAGAACTTGAATGTTTCACTTGTTACACTTTTGATGATATTGTTCATTTTTAGAACATTTGTTTTAGGAGGGTAACTTTGAGTTCTAGAACTTTAATGCTTCGCTTTGCTACACGTTTGATGATATTGTTCATTTTTAGAACATTTGTTTTAGGAGGGTAACTTTGAGTTCTAGAACTTTAATGCTTCGCTTTGATACACGTTTGATGATATTCTTCATTTTTAGAACATTTTTTTTTTGGTGGGTAACTTTGAGTTCTAGAACTTTAATGCTTCGCTTTGCTACACGTTTGATGATATTGTTCATTTTTAGAACATTTGTTTTAGGAGGGTAACTTTGAGTTCTAGAACTTTAATGCTTCGCTTTGCTACACGTTTGATGATATTGTTCATTTTTAGAACATTTGTTTTTGGAGGGTAACTGTTAGTTCTAGAACTTGAATGTTTCACTTGTTACACTTTTGATGATATTGTTCATTTTTAGAACATTTGTTTTAGGAGGGTAACTTTGAGTTCTAGAACTTTAATGCTTCGCTTTGCTACACGTTTGATGATATTGTTCATTTTTAGAACATTTGTTTTTGGAGGGTAACTGTTAGTTCTAGAACTTTAATGTTTCGCTTTGCTACACGTTTGATGATATTGTTCATTTTTAGAACATTTGTTTTAGGAGGGTAACTGTTAGTTCTAGAACTTTAATGTTTCACTTGTTACACTTTTGATGATATTGTTCATTTTTAGAACATTTGTTTTAGGAGGGTAACTGTTAGTTCTAGAACTTGAATGTTTCGCTTTGATACACGTTTGATGATATTCTTCATTTTTAGAACATTTGTTTTTGGAGGGTAACTGTTAGTTCTAGAACATTAATGTTTCGCTTTGATGCACGTTTGATGATATTGTTCATTTTAAGAAAAAAAAAATTTGAGGGTAACTGTGAGTTCTAGAACTTTAATGTTTCGCTTTGCTACACGTTTGATGATATTGTTCATTTTTAGAACATTTGTTTTTGGAGGGTAACTGTTAGTTCTGGAACTTTAATGTTTTGCTTTGCTACACGTTTGATGATATTGTTCATTTTTAGAACATTTGTTTTCGGCGGGTAACTGTTAATTCTAGAACTTTAATGTTTCGCTTTGATACACGTTTGATGATATTCTTCATTTTTAGAACATTTTTTTTTTGGTGGGTAACTTTGAGTTCTAGAACTTTAATGTTTCGCTTTGCTACACGTTTGATGATATTGTTCATTTTTAGAACATTTGTTTTTGGAGGGTAACTGTTAGTTCTGGAACTTTAATGTTTTGCTTTGCTACACGTTTGATGATATTGTTCATTTTTAGAACATTTGTTTTTGGAGGGTAACTGTTAGTTCTAGAACTTTAATGTTTCGCTTTGATACACGTTTGATGATATTGTTCATTTTTAGAACATTTGTTTTAGGAGGGTAACTGTTAGTTCTAGAACTTTAATGTTTTGCTTTGCTACACGTTTGATGATATTGTTCATTTTTAGAACATTTGTTTTAGGAGGGTAACTGTTAGTTCTAGAACTTTAATGTTTCACTTGTTACACTTTTGATGATATTGTTCATTTTTAGAACATTTGTTTTAGGAGGGTAACTGTTAGTTCTAGAACTTGAATGTTTCGCTTTGATACACGTTTGATGATATTCTTCATTTTTAGAACATTTGTTTTTGGAGGGTAACTGTTAGTTCTAGAACATTAATGTTTCGCTTTGATGCACGTTTGATGATATTGTTCATTTTAAGAAAAAAAAAATTTGAGGGTAACTGTGAGTTCTAGAACTTTAATGTTTCGCTTTGCTACACGTTTGATGATATTGTTCATTTTTAGAACATTTGTTTTTGGAGGGTAACTGTTAGTTCTAGAACTTTAATGCTTCGCTTTGATACACGTTTGATGATATTGTTTATTTTTAGAACATTTGTTTTTGGAGGGTAACTGTTAGTTCTAGAACTTGAATGTTTCACTTGTTACACTTTTGATGATATTGTTCATTTTTAGAACATTTGTTTTAGGAGGGTAACTTTGAGTTCTAGAACTTTAATGCTTCGCTTTGATACACGTTTGATGATATTCTTCATTTTTAGAACATTTTTTTTTTGGTGGGTAACTTTGAGTTCTAGAACTTTAATGCTTCGCTTTGCTACACGTTTGATGATATTGTTCATTTTTAGAACATTTGTTTTAGGAGGGTAACTTTGAGTTCTAGAACTTTAATGCTTCGCTTTGCTACACGTTTGATGATATTGTTCATTTTTAGAACATTTGTTTTTGGAGGGTAACTGTTAGTTCTAGAACTTGAATGTTTCACTTGTTACACTTTTGATGATATTGTTCATTTTTAGAACATTTGTTTTAGGAGGGTAACTTTGAGTTCTAGAACTTTAATGCTTCGCTTTGCTACACGTTTGATGATATTGTTCATTTTTAGAACATTTGTTTTTGGAGGGTAACTGTTAGTTCTAGAACTTTAATGTTTCGCTTTGCTACACGTTTGATGATATTGTTCATTTTTAGAACATTTGTTTTAGGAGGGTAACTGTTAGTTCTAGAACTTTAATGTTTCACTTGTTACACTTTTGATGATATTGTTCATTTTTAGAACATTTGTTTTAGGAGGGTAACTGTTAGTTCTAGAACTTGAATGTTTCGCTTTGATACACGTTTGATGATATTCTTCATTTTTAGAACATTTGTTTTTGGAGGGTAACTGTTAGTTCTAGAACATTAATGTTTCGCTTTGATGCACGTTTGATGATATTGTTCATTTTAAGAAAAAAAAAATTTGAGGGTAACTGTGAGTTCTAGAACTTTAATGTTTCGCTTTGCTACACGTTTGATGATATTGTTCATTTTTAGAACATTTGTTTTAGGAGGGTAACTGTTAGTTCTAGAACTTTAATGTTTCACTTTGATACACGTTTGATGATATTGTTCATTTTTAGAACATTTGTTTTTGGAGGGTAACTGTTAATTCTAGAACTTTAATGTTTTGCTTTGCTACACGTTTGATGCTATTGCTCATTTTTAGAACATTTGTTTTTGGAGGGTAACTGTTAATTCTAGAACTTTAATGCTTCGCTTTGATACACGTTTGATGATATTGTTTATTTTTAGAACATTTGTTTTTGGAGGGTAACTGTTAGTTCTAGAACTTGAATGTTTCACTTGTTACACTTTTGATGATATTGTTCATTTTTAGAACATTTGTTTTAGGAGGGTAACTGTTAGTTCTAGAACTTTAATGTTTCACTTTGATACACGTTTGATGATATTGTTCATTTTTAGAACATTTGTTTTTGGAGGGTAACTGTGAGTTCTAGAACTTTAATGTTTCGCTTTGATACACGTTTGATGATATTGTTCATTTTTAGAACATTTGTTTTTGGAGGGTAACTGTTAGTTCTAGAACTTTAATGCTTCGCTTTGATACACGTTTGATGATATTGTTTATTTTTAGAACATTTGTTTTTGGAGGGTAACTGTTAGTTCTAGAACTTGAATGTTTCACTTGTTACACTTTTGATGATATTGTTCATTTTTAGAACATTTGTTTTAGGAGGGTAACTTTGAGTTCTAGAACTTTAATGCTTCGCTTTGATACACGTTTGATGATATTCTTCATTTTTAGAACATTTTTTTTTTGGTGGGTAACTTTGAGTTCTAGAACTTTAATGCTTCGCTTTGCTACACGTTTGATGATATTGTTCATTTTTAGAACATTTGTTTTAGGAGGGTAACTTTGAGTTCTAGAACTTTAATGCTTCGCTTTGCTACACGTTTGATGATATTGTTCATTTTTAGAACATTTGTTTTTGGAGGGTAACTGTTAGTTCTAGAACTTGAATGTTTCACTTGTTACACTTTTGATGATATTGTTCATTTTTAGAACATTTGTTTTAGGAGGGTAACTTTGAGTTCTAGAACTTTAATGCTTCGCTTTGCTACACGTTTGATGATATTGTTCATTTTTAGAACATTTGTTTTTGGAGGGTAACTGTTAGTTCTAGAACTTTAATGTTTCGCTTTGCTACACGTTTGATGATATTGTTCATTTTTAGAACATTTGTTTTAGGAGGGTAACTGTTAGTTCTAGAACTTTAATGTTTCACTTGTTACACTTTTGATGATATTGTTCATTTTTAGAACATTTGTTTTAGGAGGGTAACTGTTAGTTCTAGAACTTGAATGTTTCGCTTTGATACACGTTTGATGATATTCTTCATTTTTAGAACATTTGTTTTTGGAGGGTAACTGTTAGTTCTAGAACATTAATGTTTCGCTTTGATGCACGTTTGATGATATTGTTCATTTTAAGAAAAAAAAAATTTGAGGGTAACTGTGAGTTCTAGAACTTTAATGTTTCGCTTTGCTACACGTTTGATGATATTGTTCATTTTTAGAACATTTGTTTTAGGAGGGTAACTGTTAGTTCTAGAACTTTAATGTTTCACTTTGATACACGTTTGATGATATTGTTCATTTTTAGAACATTTGTTTTTGGAGGGTAACTGTTAATTCTAGAACTTTAATGTTTTGCTTTGCTACACGTTTGATGCTATTGCTCATTTTTAGAACATTTGTTTTTGGAGGGTAACTGTTAATTCTAGAACTTTAATGCTTCGCTTTGATACACGTTTGATGATATTGTTTATTTTTAGAACATTTGTTTTTGGAGGGTAACTGTTAGTTCTAGAACTTGAATGTTTCACTTGTTACACTTTTGATGATATTGTTCATTTTTAGAACATTTGTTTTAGGAGGGTAACTGTTAGTTCTAGAACTTTAATGTTTCACTTTGATACACGTTTGATGATATTGTTCATTTTTAGAACATTTGTTTTTGGAGGGTAACTGTGAGTTCTAGAACTTTAATGTTTCGCTTTGATACACGTTTGATGATATTGTTCATTTTTAGAACATTTGTTTTTGGAGGGTAACTGTTAGTTCTAGAACTTTAATGCTTCGCTTTGATACACGTTTGATGATATTGTTTATTTTTAGAACATTTGTTTTTGGAGGGTAACTGTTAGTTCTAGAACTTGAATGTTTCACTTGTTACACTTTTGATGATATTGTTCATTTTTAGAACATTTGTTTTAGGAGGGTAACTTTGAGTTCTAGAACTTTAATGCTTCGCTTTGATACACGTTTGATGATATTCTTCATTTTTAGAACATTTTTTTTTTGGTGGGTAACTTTGAGTTCTAGAACTTTAATGCTTCGCTTTGCTACACGTTTGATGATATTGTTCATTTTTAGAACATTTGTTTTAGGAGGGTAACTTTGAGTTCTAGAACTTTAATGCTTCGCTTTGCTACACGTTTGATGATATTGTTCATTTTTAGAACATTTGTTTTTGGAGGGTAACTGTTAGTTCTAGAACTTGAATGTTTCACTTGTTACACTTTTGATGATATTGTTCATTTTTAGAACATTTGTTTTAGGAGGGTAACTTTGAGTTCTAGAACTTTAATGCTTCGCTTTGCTACACGTTTGATGATATTGTTCATTTTTAGAACATTTGTTTTTGGAGGGTAACTGTTAGTTCTAGAACTTTAATGTTTCGCTTTGCTACACGTTTGATGATATTGTTCATTTTTAGAACATTTGTTTTAGGAGGGTAACTGTTAGTTCTAGAACTTTAATGTTTCACTTGTTACACTTTTGATGATATTGTTCATTTTTAGAACATTTGTTTTAGGAGGGTAACTGTTAGTTCTAGAACTTGAATGTTTCGCTTTGATACACGTTTGATGATATTCTTCATTTTTAGAACATTTGTTTTTGGAGGGTAACTGTTAGTTCTAGAACATTAATGTTTCGCTTTGATGCACGTTTGATGATATTGTTCATTTTAAGAAAAAAAAAATTTGAGGGTAACTGTGAGTTCTAGAACTTTAATGTTTCGCTTTGCTACACGTTTGATGATATTGTTCATTTTTAGAACATTTGTTTTTGGAGGGTAACTGTTAGTTCTGGAACTTTAATGTTTTGCTTTGCTACACGTTTGATGATATTGTTCATTTTTAGAACATTTGTTTTCGGCGGGTAACTGTTAATTCTAGAACTTTAATGTTTCGCTTTGATACACGTTTGATGATATTCTTCATTTTTAGAACATTTTTTTTTTGGTGGGTAACTTTGAGTTCTAGAACTTTAATGTTTCGCTTTGCTACACGTTTGATGATATTGTTCATTTTTAGAACATTTGTTTTTGGAGGGTAACTGTTAGTTCTGGAACTTTAATGTTTTGCTTTGCTACACGTTTGATGATATTGTTCATTTTTAGAACATTTGTTTTTGGAGGGTAACTGTTAGTTCTAGAACTTTAATGTTTCGCTTTGATACACGTTTGATGATATTGTTCATTTTTAGAACATTTGTTTTAGGAGGGTAACTGTTAGTTCTAGAACTTTAATGTTTTGCTTTGCTACACGTTTGATGATATTGTTCATTTTTAGAACATTTGTTTTAGGAGGGTAACTGTTAGTTCTAGAACTTTAATGTTTCACTTGTTACACTTTTGATGATATTGTTCATTTTTAGAACATTTGTTTTAGGAGGGTAACTGTTAGTTCTAGAACTTGAATGTTTCGCTTTGATACACGTTTGATGATATTCTTCATTTTTAGAACATTTGTTTTTGGAGGGTAACTGTTAGTTCTAGAACATTAATGTTTCGCTTTGATGCACGTTTGATGATATTGTTCATTTTAAGAAAAAAAAAATTTGAGGGTAACTGTGAGTTCTAGAACTTTAATGTTTCGCTTTGCTACACGTTTGATGATATTGTTCATTTTTAGAACATTTGTTTTTGGAGGGTAACTGTTAGTTCTAGAACTTTAATGTTTTGCTTTGCTACACGTTTGATGATATTGTTCATTTTTAGAACATTTGTTTTCGGCGGGTAACTGTTAATTCTAGAACTTTAATGTTTCGCTTTGATACACGTTTGATGATATTCTTCATTTTTAGAACATTTTTTTTTTGGTGGGTAACTTTGAGTTCTAGAACTTTAATGCTTCGCTTTGCTACACGTTTGATGATATTGTTCATTTTTAGAACATTTGTTTTTGGAGGGTAACTGTTAGTTCTGGAACTTTAATGTTTTGCTTTGCTACACGTTTGATGATATTGTTCATTTTTAGAACATTTGTTTTCGGCGGGTAACTGTTAATTCTAGAACTTTAATGTTTCGCTTTGATACACGTTTGATGATATTCTTCATTTTTAGAACATTTTTTTTTTGGTGGGTAACTTTGAGTTCTAGAACTTTAATGTTTCGCTTTGCTACACGTTTGATGATATTGTTCATTTTTAGAACATTTGTTTTTGGAGGGTAACTGTTAGTTCTGGAACTTTAATGTTTTGCTTTGCTACACGTTTGATGATATTGTTCATTTTTAGAACATTTGTTTTTGGAGGGTAACTGTTAGTTCTAGAACTTGAATGTTTCACTTGTTACACTTTTGATGATATTGTTCATTTTTAGAACATTTGTTTTAGGAGGGTAACTTTGAGTTCTAGAACTTTAATGTTTCGCTTTGCTACACGTTTGATGATATTGTTCATTTTTAGAACATTTGTTTTAGGAGGGTAACTTTGAGTTCTGGAACTTTAATGTTTTGCTTTGCTACACGTTTGATGATATTGTTCATTTTTAGAACATTTGTTTTTGGAGGGTAACTGTTAGTTCTAGAACTTGAATGTTTCACTTGTTACACTTTTGATGATATTGTTCATTTTTAGAACATTTGTTTTTGGAGGGTAACTGTTAGTTCTGGAACTTTAATGTTTTGCTTTGCTACACGTTTGATGATATTGTTCATTTTTAGAACATTTGTTTTTGGAGGGTAACTGTTAGTTCTAGAATTTTAATGTTTCGCTTTGATACACGTTTGATGATATTGTTCATTTTTAGAACATTTGTTTTTGGAGGGTAACTGTTAGTTCTAGAACTTGAATGTTTCACTTGTTACACTTTTGATGATATTGTTCATTTTTAGAACATTTGTTTTAGGAGGGTAACTTTGAGTTCTAGAACTTTAATGTTTCGCTTTGCTACACGTTTGATGATATTGTTCATTTTTAGAACATTTGTTTTAGGAGGGTAACTTTGAGTTCTGGAACTTTAATGTTTTGCTTTGCTACACGTTTGATGATATTGTTCATTTTTAGAACATTTGTTTTTGGAGGGTAACTGTTAGTTCTAGAACTTGAATGTTTCACTTGTTACACTTTTGATGATATTGTTCATTTTTAGAACATTTGTTTTTGGAGGGTAACTGTTAGTTCTGGAACTTTAATGTTTTGCTTTGCTACACGTTTGATGATATTGTTCATTTTTAGAACATTTGTTTTTGGAGGGTAACTGTTAGTTCTAGAACTTTAATGTTTCGCTTTGATACACGTTTGATGATATTCTTCATTTTTAGAACTTTTTTTTTTGGAGGGTAACTGTTAGTTCTAGAATTTTAATGTTAACTTGCTACGGCAGAAAAAGAAATGAATTGTGAAAGACATTTTGTATTCTAGGAAAAACCATACCTTCTGGAACGACACTGAACTTTCTCATCCTACGATATTTAAAAAATAATAGAAACAATAATTAAATTCGCTAAATCAAAATTTAGTATTCTTCCGTTAGACGGGTACCAGATAAAACTCCGTCAAATTACGGCAATAACTCATCGAAACTAACAACGTTCTAGTAATTTTAAGTAAATTTTAAGCTTGGCGATACATTTACGCGTCATTTAAACATGGAAACTTTTTGGCTTGGCAAAAAACTGCGTCAACTGGTGCCCGTCCCATGGAAGAGTACCCAAAATGTTTGGTTAGATATTTTGGCGATATTTGTATACAAATAGCTTTTGCAAAATTGGCGATTTTAGCGACCATTTAGATATCTATAAAACTCTGAATTGGTAAGTTTACCGATCGTCGCGGTAACTCCAACTGTACCTTGAGATTTTTTAATTATAAAATGCAAATTCAGAATATTTTATATAATTTACCATACAAAAAAAAAAAAAAAAAAAAAAAAAAAAAAAAAAAAAAACCACTAAATACTCTTAATTTAAATATTTCTATCCTCTCTCAATATATCACAATACATGCATGAAGATTTATGAGTCATTATTAATTAGTTTAAAAAAAAAGTGGCCGTGCGCTGTACGGGCCACATTACACCCCTGATCCTTCAATATTAAAAGGGTAAGAAGAAAAATTAAATTCGTCATATAGTGTCTTTGGCGATATTTTGGTAAATATTGATGTAAACATATTTCATCGAATCGGCTATATTGGCTACAATTTATATATCTATCAAAATTAAATCGCGTGTGTGTATGCGGAATTTTAAATTTTGATCCAAATTTGGCAATAAGACACTAAAATAACTTTTTTTTTAAATCTAATTTATAAATTTTGTTAACCTTAATAATTTATCAGTTTTAAAGCATATCCATCGCAATGTTTTTAACGGCCTTCGTTTACTTAACACAAAGGAAACGGATGTAGTATGGGATATTTGGCGAGTTTTTACATTTGGCGAATAAAATAGCTCTTAACGTTCGAGATTCTGGTGACATATGAGCATACTGTACTTGGATTCATATACTGGAATGAATAAGCGAGCGCCATTGGTCAATTTTTCTGCTAATCAAACGGAAATGTAGGGGTCATAAACACAAAATGGCGGAAGAGGAACTGGTCTCCAAATTTTATATGCCTGTAGGATTGCAAATAACCAAAGAGGTGGGGGTTCGGAAACCATATTTTTCCGGAAGAAAACGCCAAAGAAATGTCGCAGAATACATCTGTATCCCCAACAAAGAACCTTGTAAGTAAATCTCTACTCCACCGCAGAAACAAAACAAAAAAGCAGACGATAAATCGAGGTGTGCCGAAATCAACACACCCTCCTCCCTTTCCCAAACGAAAAGAGTAAACATGTTCTAATTAAATCAATGGCATCACCACCCCCCAGGGGGAGAGGACAATCATGTTGCCATACCCCCCTCCTTCTTAATAGCGCCAATTATGTGTTTTCACCAGCAATTACGATGCACGCGACTTTTGTCTTCATTGAGCCCCCCACACATTGTGGGGCGCAAGTCTCGTCAGACGACTATTTAGGGCTTCGCGGTTCGGCTCTTGGGAGGCCTTTTAATTGCGGGGGTGATTAAAGAATGGTTATCGTATGGAGGCTGTGATTCTAGTTTGGTTTTTGTTTTTTGTCATCGGGTGTTGTTGCTTTTTTTGTTGGATTTGTTTAACTGTCGCTTGATTTGTTGTGATCGTTTGTTTGTTTTTGACTCGAATGTTGCCATTCTGTGTTATCGTAACTCTTGTAATTCGGTTTTATGCCGCTTTGCAATTTTGTGTTTGACTGGAGGCCATAATAATTTTGTTAATAAGGGTGAGTGTACATTTTTAACCGTAATAATTTTTCCCTAACTATTGATAATAATTAATCATTAATGATAATAATTCTATAAAAATAGACAATAATGATAATAATTCACTAAAATCGAACATAATTTTTAACCGTATTAATAATTTTTATTACAGTAGAATCTCGATTAACCGACCTAATTCGGACCAAAGGTAGGTCGGTTAAGCGAAAATTCCGTTGAAAATTCTCTTTTGAGAGTTGTAAAAAACAATAAAAAGTCAATGATTTTCGTTTATTGAATACAGGACTTTTAATGTTTTTTTTATGACATAATTGTTGGAAATGAGTTTTTGTTGCAATAATCTTGATAATCTTTGTTTCGTTGCTCTATCCCTTTTCGAAGGCAATAGTTCAGTTTGATCTGCATCCGAAGGTTGCTCTAACCATGTCAGTTCTTTAGAAAAACACTCAAAAGCCTCACCATTACTTATGTAACTTTAGAGCGAGGGAAAAGATTACGGTTTAAAAAGGAACAAATGATTTATTATTTCACATTTGGGAGATTTTTGATGTCGACTAAATGATTGCCGGTTAACAGAGAGTTCCGGATAAAGGAGGGACGGTTAATCGAGGTTCTACTAATAATTAATCATTAATGTTAATAATTCATTAAAATTGACAATAATGAATCATTAATGACAATAATGAAACCATAATGATAGTAATTGACTAAAATTGAAAATAATTAATAACCATTTTAATAATTTTTCTTAATAATATTAATAATTAATTCTAAAATCATAAATTATTAATATCAATATCCATTATACGGAATAAACATGAGTTTTTGCCAATATCAGTCATCAATTTTTGATAATCGCAATATTTCAGGAACAAATTCACTATAAAAATAAAAAACGTGTGTATTGTATATTTGTGGGTATGAAATCATTCGTGTATTTATGTATGATATATGCATCTATGAATGCGTATGTGTAAAAATGTGAATTCCATGCATATGTGTATACACGGGTCTGTTTCTTTATACAATAAATCTTTGAATCTGAGGATCTAGAAAGCAATAGATTCAAAATTTGTTTGGAATCTTTTTTTTTTTTTTTTTTTATCTTGTCTTAACATTATAGACTTTTAGAGGCGACTGCAATTTTTGAACCCCATCGAACATAATTTTGATTTTTTTTATAGAAATTAGAGAAAAGTGAGTAGATTACGAATCCACTGGTCTGCCGTGGCAAAAATGGCCGAAACTGGTCAAAAATCGACTTTTAATAAGTTGAACTAAATCCAATTGCCAAATGCGCCATAACTTGCCAGTTAATGAGTATTTTTTTTTATTTGGTAACCCTCACTCTTTAATTTTCAATTAAGAAGGTTGCAGACGATTCGGATGTGTGCCTATGGCTTACTTGCATCTTTCACAAATGAGCCAAATTGGCAATAAATATTACGTCACTGATGACGCAACTGATGTTGCCAATTTGGCTTACTTTTAAAAGATACAAATTTGCCGAGCCAGATATCAGAAATCGTTTGCGCTTTTTCTCATTGAAAATCAAAATGTAGTGGGTTGCCAGACGAAAAAGTTTGTTCTCTTTTTGGCAAGTTATGACATATTTGGCAATCGGACTTTATTTCAACTCGTTCCAAGTCGATTTTTGATCAGTTTCGGCCATTTTTGCCACGGCAGACCAGTGGATTCGTAATCTACTCGCTTTTCTCTAATTTCTACAAAAAATTCAGAATTATGTTCGATGGGGTCCAAATATTGCAGTTGCCTCTCGGACTATTTGCAAAATATTAAAATAAAAATTTAAGTTTTAATAAATATTTCGTGTATATTATATCCATCCTTTTTCAACGGGGCCTTTAGGTGTCTTACAACTTTCCAGTCATAGGCATTCTGAATGATAGACATTCTAAATATAGGCACTCAGGAATCATCACTCTAAAAAAAAAAAAAGAATTATACCATAAAAGAAATTTCGGCACGGTTTTACTGTTCTGGGGTTGGCTAATCAATTCCCCGTAGAGACTTCAAACTCGCTATATTCCCTCTTTACTAATCACTTAATTTAAAAATAGCCCCCTTCATTTGGGGCTAAAAGGAAAAGAAGGAACATTACAACGTTAATTAAGTGCAATTCGAGCGAATAAAGACCTGGGTAAATTCATGATGAATTTCTCAATTTCTTGATCCTTTTTTTTTCTTTTTTTCTGCACTTCTTTTCCTCTTTAATGCTTTTCTTTTTTGGAACATTTTACTTCTTTTTCTTTACTTAACGTTTTTTTTTATATATATATATATATATTTAACCCCGGCTATACTAGGGTAAAGGAATTTCATAGGAGAATTTAAAAAAAAAAAAAAAAAAAAATGTATATATATATTAAAAAAAAAGTGAATAATGAAAATGAAATTAAAAGGAACAAAAATTCGTCCTCCATTTTTACATCAAGTGAAGTGAAGTAGGAAACGTGAAATAATGAGGTTTAACCCCCTTCCCCCCCCCCCCCTTCCTCTTTCCCCGACCCTCTATGTTAATCCCATTTTAATGACTGAAAGTGGTATCGATTTTAAGATTTTTTTTTTTTTTTTAGATACGTATAATTTTTTTTTTTTATTTATTATTTAAATAAAGTATAATAAAATAATATTAAAAAAAAAAATCGACAAGAGAAGCTTTTTGCTAAGAACTCGTTACAGTTTGGTATTTAATGAGAAAAAATTGAGAGTTAAAAAAAAAAAAAAAAAAAATAGCGGAGAGGGGGAAAAAAGCAATTATGCAATCTTGATGGGGAGAAAAATCATCGATATTGATCGAAAAAATCGATTTAATTTTTTTTTTTTAAGTCATAGATGAAAAAAGCATATTCGAATCATAAAATAAACGCGTATTTTATAGGCAGAGTCATAAATGTGTGTATGTATGTGTTAAAACGGGGAAGGTGTATAAAATGTATTAAGGAAAACCTTCTTCTAAAAACCTACTTCGATCTTTTATTGGAATTTATTTTTTCCTGGATAAAATCATTTAATCACGTTAAAAGAGAGAAGGGGGCAGTAAATGAGAGAATTTTTGCTTATAAATACTAAAGCAATTTATTCTTCGTGAGATGTGAAAGATTGAAAAAAAAAAATATTTTATTTAAAAAATCGTCTGCAAAAATGTTTTATGAATGCAATTTGAGTGTGTGTTGATGGCGATTAAAGTCTTAAATTAAAGATTTCAATAGAGAATGATTTTTTTTAGCTGTCTTTTTATACAGGGAATGTTCGAATGAATAATGTGTTTGGCTCTTTTGAAATGAAGAGAAAAAAAGTGGAGAAAAATTGCCTTTTTTGCTGCTGGAGAATTATTTAAAAAAAAAAAATCTTTTAATTTTCATCGGTTTTCGGATTCCAGAGTGTCGGGAGAAAATGGAATTATTTGGCTTTTAGAATTTCACGATTTCGTATTTTAATATATTTTTAATTGATTTTATGCATGGCGACTTTTCATAGACCCCCCCCCCCCATCAAAGCTCTGGGAAGTCGCTGTAGTTCAATTGCCTTCCATAACTTGAAAACTAAAATCTATTTTTGATTCTTAATCGTTTGATTGTGCGCAAGTACGTTTGCCGATTTTCCGAGGGCGAATCAATACACTTGAGGAACGTATGTAAAAGCAGCTTTTTAGTGACAGTTCCCAAAACTTGATAGAATGATTTCTTTCGACAACGAATCTATCTGTCAAATTTCAGCTTGATTGGATGACGAAAAGTGGATAAATTAGCCCTTCGAAACGACAATAAACGTGTGTAAATGCATTGCCATCGATGAGGGGTGTTGTATTATTGTATTAACGGGGAATTTTTTTTTTTTCACTCGACAGGGGAGGAGATTCTAATATTAAGGGTTTTCGTAGCAATTAATTTTTAGTAAGTGAAGGGAGCTTATGCTTATGCGGCAATGAACCTTTTAATGAACGAAGCGAGCACGTGCTTGAGCAACAATGAACCTTTCAACCAGTGAAGTGAGCATGTGCTTATGTGTCAATGAACTTTTCAGCGAGCGAAGCGAGCTGTGTTTACCTAACAATGACATTTTTCAGCGAAGATTTGAACTCCACAAACACACAAAATTGGTTGGTTGGTTGTTTTCAGATTATCTGGAGCCGTCAGCAACACGAGGGCTATAATGCGCCGAAACATTCGTCATTAGACAAGCCAACATACATTTACAAACACCCATGCCTAACACGGGACTCGGAACCCACAACCTCGCGGTCTAGAAGCTAGCACGCTAACCACTACACCGTTTGGTCGGCCACAAAATTGGATGTAAATAATTTAAAAATACAAAGGTTTATGTTAAAAAACAACAACATATATTTAAATTAGTGCGGTTAGTCAATTTAAATATATGTGGGTTTTTTTTTTACATCACCATTTTTTACACCTGTCTTTTTACATTTTTTAATCACCTGTGCCTGTCTGATTGAAATTTTTTTTTAAAAAATCTGAATTCGTTGATTTCGAATGAAACTAAAACGGGGGAAAAAAATCAAAGTTATTATAAGAGAACAGTATAACAGTATAATAACCTCATAAGTATAAATGATCATAAACAAAAAGTTATATTTGATAATATTGTTTACTTTGCAAACTTCTTCTCTTATTTCAAAACCTTCAACAATTGACCATTTTTCTGCTGTTACAAAAGTAAACTTGTAATTCTAAAACTCAAGGTCAAGCCCACGTTTAAATTTTAACATAGATTTACCACACTTTAAAAAAAAAAAAAAAAAAAAAAAAGCGAAAAAAACATATTAAGGAGAGCTTTTCTGTTAGGAGAAATAATCTCCGAAGAAATAACGCATTTAAAACTCAGAGAAAAGAGAAGAAAGTCTAAATAAACAAAAAAACGACGAAAACATGATGGAAAATAAATATATATACACCTATAGAAGAGAACACGGGGGGAAGGGGGAGGGGAAGTATTCCTTCTTCTGCAAAAGATATTACATTTTGTGTTTAAGAAATGCTTTCTGAAGAAAAGATATGTTGTTGCTCTTCGAAAAGAAATGAGAGAAAATTTATATAAAAAGAGCTGGCAACGCTCACTGCGAAAAAGGAATTTTTATTATTATACTGGAAATGTGCGGGGAGGAGGGGGGGGGGGGGGAAGCATGTATTTTGTCTTCATTTCCCTGGTTGCTATGGTTACGCGGAGAAGAGTGCATATCCAATCAGGGAAGAGTTTAAAAGAGGGGACGGCTAAATAATGCTTTTCTAAAAGCAATCACAAATGTCCGTTGTGATGAATGAAGAATTCGCTCAAAGGTGGATTTTATTTTTTTATTATTATTTATTATTTAAAAAAAAAAAAAAAAAAAGACCTGTTATTTAAGTACTGTGAAAATAATTTGAATGATTGAAACATGTTTCCGGTTTTTTTTTTTTCTTCTTCTGGTGTAATTTTTGGTTTTAATTGCGCCTTTTTTATTCTTAGTTCGAGTGTTTCGTGTAACATGGGTGATTCCTAAACATAAACAATAAAGAATCAATTTTAAGGTCAACTAGGGGTGTGGAACATCGCACAACTTTCAATTACACTACATCACTGATGTGGATTTGTGCCATTTATCGTTTTTATATTTTCATTATTCGCTTAGAAAAAAATGGCCTGCCAGGCAATATTTTTTTACGATCATTCTTAAATAGGGCATAAAAAAAAAAAAAAAAAAAAAAAAAAAAAGCTTTGCCAAAATAGTGTTTTTGGCGATATACTTTTGGATAATTTTTATATTATCCTTCCTTATAAGTGAAACTGAGAAAAGGAGAAAAAACGATCGTTGATGAGATATGCTCAAGCAAAGAGAACTCTGTGTTGAAGGCATTCGTTTTTCAACTTCTTACGCGGTTTAAAGCATTTTTTAAGGAAATTTCGGAGGTGGGGATGTTTAGAACACCTTAAGAGGAATTACCGCAGTGATTTTGATCAAAATTGTTACGGGCCGTTTTGTAGCAATCATTTAAAAACATGATTTTCTCGATGGCAGCTACCTTACGCGCATGCGCGATTTTGACAAAAACCTTAATGGTAGGTTCCACGGCCATCACCAAACCGCACATCAAATTCGAGCATTGTAGGACAATTTGTTCGGGAGTTATGCTGACCACAGACATAACTTTTTCCTAGATCACTTTTTTTGACATCAGGATGTTCCAAAACGTGGAGAAATGCAAAAATATATATATTTTTTTTTGACCGAATCCAATACTTTAATTACCCTATGTATACACATGGGTAATTGAAAGTAAAAAAAAAAAGTGTTTGGTCTAATAGAGATTTTTTTTTAGTGTGCAAGAGGGTACACCAGTGGTATTCAGCACCGAAACATCGTTAGCTCGAGTTTCGCCCTTCCGGGAGGTCTTTAAAAGGGGCAACTGCCGAAAATTGCAATCTTGAGATCAGATCGAGTTTTCGTAATGATTGATCTCTACGAAGATTAACCATTGATTTCATGGATTAACATTCTGTTTCGCCCCCCAAAACATGATAGAATACATTATCAGCAACAGAGAGAGTCTATCGGCCAAATTTCAGCTCGATTGACGTGGGGTTAATTAGTCCTTCGAAGCGATGACAATGAAAACTTATATAAAAGCAGCCTTTTTGTGACAATCCTAAAACTAAATAAGAATGCATTGTCCTAGGTACCACTTTAATGTACCAGGTAGACAGGAGTATATATAAATAGCATGGAAAAAAATATCACATAAGCATTATATTGCTGCCACGCTCAAATGGTATCGATGACGGTTATCATGGAAAATTATGGTAAAAGTATGTTATGAATATAAAATTATATATATATATATATGTGAGACATTTTGTCTGAAGAACGGATGAGAAAGAACAGTGCTAATAAAATGACAATGACTGTTATGCTAAGTACGATGATGACAATGTTTATTTTGGAATATAATATCGAATATTTTTCCACACCATAATTACATAATTAATTTAAAACTTAAATGAACAAAAACAATCATCAAAATGTCATCAAACAAAACTGCCATAATTTATATTCCAAAATAAACATTGTCATCATCGTACTTAGCATAACAGTCATTGTCATTTTATTAGCACTGTTCTTTCTCATCCGTTCTTCAGACAAAATGTCTCACATATATATATATATATATTATGGCAGTTTTGTTTGATGACATTTTGATGATTGTTTTTGTTCATTTAAGTTTTAAATTATGTAATTATGGTGTGGAAAAATATTCGATATTGCATGTCGTGGTAAATCCTCTATCTTAGACCACCTGTTAGGTTAATATTCTTACTAATAACAAAGGTATTAATGATCCTATATATTATTTATGGGTTGTTGTTGTTTTTTTCCGTTTTTTGTGACGATCCATATTTTCTACCTTTGTACAAAGCCAAAAGGTAAATAATAAGTTAAAAGCCGAGATTTACACCTCTGACAAATAAGTTTATTTACAATCGGGCATTGTACTATTTGTTTAAATATCGAAATTAAAAATATTTAAAAAAAATAAGCCAAGAAGTTGTGACGTCATACAATATAGATGGCAGCACCATGGAAAAGTAAGAACAGCCATTTCAGCCTTTTGAAGAGACCTAAGGGAATCTTTCTATCGCTCATCAATAGAATACAATTTATAACTCTGAATAAACTTCCAAAAAAAGTAATTGATTTCAACAATCTTTAATGCTCAGCTTGAACACCAATCCTCAAGTAATGGTTAAAACTATTTAATCATTTTCGTTATGATAACGAAATCGATAAGTAGCATTCCTCTTCTCGCCAAAACCCCAACACATACACACACAAAAATCATTTCTTTACCAACTCCCCCTACATATAGCAAAATACATATCTCACTCCAAACATTCCCACTTAGAAAGGAGTCGTTACCAACGAAAACATTCGATTCCAATAAACGTCAGTCGCTCCCACCCCCCCCCCCCCCATCGATACATATCTAAAAGAAAATATCGACGCGAAAGAGAACTTTCCAATCGATAGATCAATTGCAGAACGGATGTGTTTTGTATAAAAATTGGTGAAAAAACACCTCTAAGTGACTGTTCATATGAGGTTGGAAAGACCTTATTGTAAGACGCATTATACAGAGCCACTCGAGTGGTGAACGCGCTTCAGTCGCTCGCTTCTGCTTCCGTTCAGTCGCTCACACAAGCCACCTGAAGCGAAACATCCTATGGAGCTTATTATACAGAGCTACTTCTGTAGCTAGAGGTGGCGCCTTGTAGCGCTCAGACCCTAAGCGAAACATGCAATCCCTTGGACTTATTATACTGAGGCACAGCAGTGGCTAAAGGTTGCGTCTTGTGGCGCTCAGACTCTAAGGGAAACATGCAATCCCATGGAGCTTGTTATACTGAGGCACAGCAGTGGCTAAAGGTTGCGTCTTGTGGCGCTCAGACTCTAAGGGAAACATGCAATCCCAAGGAGCTTGTTATACTGAGGCACAGCAGTGGCTAAAGGTTGCGTCTTGTGGCGCTCAGACCCTAAGGGAAACATGCAATCCCAAGGAGCTTATTATATTGGGCTACTGCTATGGCTAAAGGTTGCGTCTTGTGGCGCTCAGACCATAAGGGAAACATGCAATCCCATGGAGCTTGTTATACTGAGGCACAGCAGTGGCTAAAGGTTGCGTCTTGTGGCGCTCAGACCCTAAGGGAAACATGCAATCCCAAGGAGCTTGTTATACTGAGGCACAGCAGTGGCTAAAGGTTGCGTCTTGTGGCGCTCAGACTCTAAGGGAAACATGCAATCCCATGGAGCTTATTATACTGAGGCACAGCAGTGGCTAAAGGTTGCGTCTTGTGGCGCTTAGACCCTAAGCGAAACATGCAATCCCATGGAGCTTATTATACTGAGGCACAGCAGTGGCTAAAGGTTGCGTCTTGTGGCGCTCAGACCCTAAGGGAAACATGCAATCCCATAGAGCTTATTATACTGAGGCACAGCAGTGGCTAAAGGTTGCGTCTTGTGGCGCTCAGACCCTAAGTGAAACATGCAATCCCATGGAGCTTGTTATACTGAGGCACAGCAGTGGCTAAAGGTTGCGTCTTGTGGCGCTCAGACCCTAAGCGAAACATGCAATCCCATGGAGCTTGTTATACTGGGCTACTGCTGTGGCTAAAGGTTGCGTCTTGTGGCGCTCAGACCCTAAGGGAAACATGCAATCCCATAGAGCTTATTATACTGAGGCACAGCAGTGGCTAAAGGTTGCGTCTTGTGGCGCTCAGACCCTAAGGGAAACATGCAATCCCATGGAGCTTATTATACTGAGGCACAGCAGTGGCTAAAGGTTGCGTCTTGTGGCGCTCAGACCCTAAGCGAAACATGCAATCCCATGGAGCTTGTTATACTGGGCTACTGCTGTGGCTAAAGATTGCGTCTTGTGGCGCTCAGACCCAAAGGGAAACATGCAATCCCATGCAGCTTATTATACTGAGGCACAGCAGTGGCTAAAGGTTGCGTCTTGTGGCGCTCAGACCCTAAGGGAAACATGCAATCCCATGGAGCTTATTATACTGAGGCACAGCAGTGGCTAAAGGTTGCGTCTTGTGGCGCTCAGACCCTAAGCGAAACATGCAATCCCATGGAGCTTATTATACTGAGGCACAGCAGTGGCTAAAGGTTGCGTCTTGTGGCGCTCAGACCCTAAGCGAAACATGCAATCCCATGGAGCTTGTTATACTGAGGCACAGCAGTGGCTAAAGGTTGCGTCTTGTGGCGCTCAGACCCTAAGCGAAACATGCAATCCCATGGAGCTTGTTATACTGGGCTACTGCTGTGGCTAAAGGTTGCGTCTTGTGGCGCTCAGACCCTAAGTGAAACATGCAATCCCATGGAGCTTATTATACTGAGGCACAGCAGTGGCTAAAGGTTGCGTCTTGTGGCGCTCAGACCCTAAGCGAAACATGCAATCCCATGGAGCTTATTATACTGAGGCACAGCAGTGGCTAAAGGTTGCGTCTTGTGGCGCTCAGACCCTAAGGGAAACATGCAATCCCATGGAGCTTGTTATACTGGGCTACTGCTGTGGCTAAAGGTTGCGTCTTGTGGCGCTCAGACCCTAAGCGAAACATGCAATCCCATGCAGCTTATTATACTGAGGCACAGCAGTGGCTAAAGGTTGCGTCTTGTGGCGCTCAGACCCTAAGGGAAACATGCAATCCCATTTAGCTTATTATACTGAGGCACAGCAGTGGCTAAAGGTTGCGTCTTGTGGCGCTCAGACCCTAAGCGAAACATGCAATCCCATGGAGCTTATTATACTGAGGCACAGCAGTGGCTACAGGTTGCGTCTTGTGGCGCTCAGACCCTAAGTGAAACATGCAATCCCATAGAGCTTATTATACTGAGGCACATCAGTGGCTAAAGGTTGCGTCTTGTGGCGCTCAGACCCTAAGCGAAACATGCAATCCCATGGAGCTTATTATACTGAGGCACAGCAGTGGCTACAGGTTGCGTCTTGTGGCGCTCAGACCCTAAGTGAAACATGCAATCCCATGGAGCTTATTATACTGAGGCACAGCAGTGGCTAAAGGTTGCGTCTTGTGGCGCTCAGACTCTAAGGGAAACATGCAATCCCATGGAGCTTGTTATACTGGGCTACTGCTGTGGCTAAAGGTTGCGTCTTGTGGCGCTCAGACCCTAAGCGAAACATGCAATCCCATGGAGCTTATTATACTGAGGCACAGCAGTGGCTAAAGGTTGCGTCTTGTGGCGCTCAGACCCTAAGCGAAACATGCAATCCCATGGAGCTTATTATACTGAGGCACAGCAGTGGCTAAAGGTTGCGTCTTGTGGCGCTCAGACCCTAAGGGAAACATGCAATCCCATGGAGCTTATTATACTGAGGCACAGCAGTGGCTAAAGGTTGCGTCTTGTGGCGCTCAGACCCTAAGCGAAACATGCAATCCCATGGAGCTTATTATACTGAGGCACAGCAGTGGCTAAAGGTTGCGTCTTGTGGCGCTCAGACCCTAAGGGAAACATGCAATCCCATGGAGCTTATTATACTGAGGCACAGCAGTGGCTAAAGGTTGCGTCTTGTGGCGCTCAGACCCTAAGCGAAACATGCAATCCCATGGAGCTTGTTATACTGGGCTACTGCTGTGGCTAAAGGTTGCGTCTTGTGGCGCTCAGACCCTAAGTGAATCATGCAATCCCATGGAGCTTATCATACTGAGCCACAACAGTGGCCAGAAGCGGTGGCGCGCGTTCGCAAATCGAGCGGCTCTGTATCTTAAGGCCCTCAGTGTTTTTTTTTTTACATGATCAGCGCGATTGCCGTGGTCTCTTGATCTTTCTGGTCTGAAATTTCTGGAAAGATACTAAGCCGTTACTGTTTTATAAACTTACAAAATCGTAATTATAGTGTCTCATAAGTATAATAAGTTGACCTTGGTTACCAATAGACGATAACTGGCTTTGGAGAGAGTTTCAAACAGAGGATCTCTTTGGCTGTAGGTCAATAAACAAGTATGCATTAAACGCAGGTGTCAGCGGACCGTTGCATTTCTCATGGATATATGCGACTCTTTCCAAGTTTTAAGTAACTCAACGTATGCATAAAATGGTAAGCTTAAAAAGAAATATGTACAGTAAGCGAAAAAAAAAAAAAAATCCGAAAGATGGCTCAATCTCGTGTTCTGATTTATGAAATAACAAAAGTCAAATACCGTTGTAAATCGTGGAAAGTCTTTATTGATTGTAAATATTTTTTTTTTTTTATCATGAGGGGTCCATCTAGGTATTAATTAAAACTAAACCAAACTTTAAAGAGTTCAATGGAATGTTATACTCAAATTAATATAGCATAATAGTATACCATATTTAGATTTAGAATAAAAAAAAAAACCGTCTAAATACAAAATTCATAATTTTTCAATGAGTAGTTAGTAATTTAAATGATGTAAAAAAAAAAAAAATGGAAAATTAATGTTAAAAAGAAATTTCGTTTTTCTTAGCTATAAATTATTAAATAGTTAACATATTTTAGCAATTTTTGTTTCAAACGATAGTTTATTAAAGGCCAAACATAAATAACATGAAACTCGGTATTACACAGTTTTTTAATAATTATTATTCAATAAAAACAAGTTTTATATATTTTTTTTAAATAGAGACGTGTATTTTTTTTTTTTTTTTTTTAATATATATTTGCTTCCATTAGCATTATTATGGTTGAAATCCCCTCCTGAATTTTTTTTCAATCCGTTTTGACTTTTGGTTCTCAATATTTTAGCTAAAAAATGTAAAAAAGCTCACTTTAAGGGACAGTGTAACAGATTACGTCTTGACGCACGCAAAACGTTTGCTTCTTCCACGCTTTAAAGAAATTTGTCCCCAAGATCGGCCAAAACATTTTCGCTCATAAGTGACGTGTTTCTCAACTTAATGAATTGAAATTTGGTATCTAGGGTAAATGAAGTATTCTAAATCGAATGAAAACATAAAAAATAGGGGTTCGTATGAAAAATTTTAACGATAGAGTTCAACTTACTTAGTATACAGCCCCCAAAGAAAAAATATTTTGCACCAGACATATAGAATATTTTAAACAAAACATTTTGATGCAAACCGCTTGATTTTATGATAGTTAGAACCGAAGATATAGCCATCGTACGAATTTTTTTTTTTGTCCATTAGACAGTCTATTAGACATGCGTGATATTCTATAGTTAATGTGGTAAAGTAATATTCTTAGGTACATTTTTTATTAAACTTTCTCTGGAAAGACTGATGAAAAAAGGAAATTAAAAGCAATTGCAACCCCAGAAATGTTTTTCTCGAACAATTTACAAAACCAAAGCACTTCGCAACTTTTCCATATCTCTTTTCCATTTACCCAACCAAACAAAACAAGACAATACGGCCCTAAAACAACACACCATCCAATATGCATTGTAAGAATATATATCAGTTTGAACGCATTGGTTATTTACCTGGTTTTTTAATTGCCCTCAAAAAATAAAAAGTTCCAATTCCCAAATTAAACACCTATTTTTCACTCTGATTTGTCCTGTGATCCAATACTAGTTTTAATGTAATTGTATTGACTTTTAACAGTATTGGGTTGAGGTTACATTGTTAGCAGAAAAACATGTATTTACGTAAATATGCAGTAATAGGTTAAAATACGTATTTCAAAGATGAATCAAATGTAAATTTGCATTTCAAACAACTTAAACTGCTATTATCCGCAAATTAGAAGTCAAGACCTAATTTGCAGTAATAGCAGAGGATTACAATTTTTAGTGTTTAGTAGTTGTTGAATGCTATGGTTTATTTCCTTATTTATTGGTGTTCTTTTGGTGCTTAATATATATTATTGTTGTCTAATATGTGTTTATTATAAGTTTTGCAGTTTAATGTGCATTTTTATTGTTCAATTTCTTGTTCTTTAATGTGCGATTTGGTTGCTTAATGTACGGTGCTGGTATTTAATATGCCTTTTTACTGTTTAATGTTTTGTTGTTTAATGGGTGCTCTTAGGTTAATGATTTACTTATTAATGTATAATGCTGTTGTCTTAATGTGTATTTATAAAATGTTTCGCTGTTTAATGTGCATTTTTATTCTTTAGTTTCTTGTTGTTTATTGTGTGCTTTGATTGTTTAATGTATGTTTCTGGTGTTTAGTATGTATTTTTATAGTTTAATGTTTTGTTGTTTATTGGGTGTTTGTGTTGTTGAATGTAGGTTTCTGGTTATTTAAAATGTGTTTCTATTGTTCAGTGCTTTGCTTATTAATGTATGTTACTGTTGTTTAAAGAGTGCTTTTATTGTTTAATGATTTGCTCTTCAATGCATGTTTTGTTGTTTAAAGAATATTGCTATTATTTATTCTCTTCTTTAAAGTGTGTTTCAAATGTTTGATCTCTTCCGTTTAAGGTTATGTTTTCTTCGCTGTCCCGTTCAATATGTATTTTTATATTTTAATAAAAAATCATGAAATATTTAGATCTTTATAACTTCATCAACAATATAATGCAGTGCAAACTAACCACTGTTTTATCAACATCGCATTCACTTCACACGAAAGACTGAATCAGTTCTGGTACAAAAAAAACAAAAAAACACTAAAGCTGTTTACCGAAATCATTAAAACCACAGATACCAATTTATATTTACACACAGCAGAGTAACAACTGATATATTTAGGGCAAATATTATTTCAAATGACTTACCTTGTACATGTAGGATTCGTACATCTGCGACATTTTTAATTCGTTTGATTTCCTCTTGAAGTTCAATTAGTGTTAGAGAACAAAAATGTCCAGTCAGGATAATTTCCAATGTCCAAATTGTCTCGAAGAACTGTCACACACTTCAGTTGGCAATGTCCAGTAGGTGTCACAAATACGAATGAATGTCACAATCCAATCAGATCTTCAATCCATTCAGTTCAATCACAATCCACTTGAAATCCACACATCTGCGATAGTTAGTGAAACAGAAAAAAAAATTAAATTCGCAAAACGTGATTTTTGTTGCTGATTTTGATTGACAAAAAAATAATAATAATTATAAACAAAATTTCACGGAAGATTTAAATAATTAGTAACAGTAGAAATGAATAAAAATTATATAAATAGTAAAATAAAAAAAAAATTACGGAGTTAAATGTTTAATTAATTTAAAACCGTGACTGACAAACCCTATCCGAAAAAAATCGTCGACTAACAAAACCCCTCTCAAATCGTTTGTAGCTGCAATCCCCGGAACAAAGCTACAATCCCGGAAAACCATTTTCGAAAACGATCCCGTTTACCCCGTTGCCCTCTCCGGAAAAAAAAAAAAAGTACGAAAATCCGGCGTGACTAAAAAAGAAGAAAAAACCAAACAAAACTAAGCGAATCCGAAAACGGACACCGAAAAAACCGTCCGACAAAATCCAAGCCCCAAACGGGAAAAAAAGAACCTCCTCCTTCTCGATCGTCTGGCAGTTGGAAGTAAGAAAAAAATAAAAAAAAAAGAGAAGAGAATATCGTCTGCTAGCGGCGCGGCCGCCGGAACACAAACAACAAAGCCGGAGCCAACAGGTTGTGAAACACTATTCCCGCCGGTGAAATGCTCTCCACTCTTTTCTCGGAGAAAAGGAGTGGAAGTTGTAGTGAATGGCCGAAAAGCGCGGGAAAAGAGGAGGTGGGGGGGGGGGAGTAATGGCGCGTCTCCTCTCCACGTGTGACGAATTAAAGACACAGGGCCTTCTAATCACGGTTTTCGGAAGAAGCACGCGTGTGACATATCGCTAATGATCGGGCGGACTAGGCTTTAATGCTGAATGGGAGATTGTTTTCCCAGCGAAGCAGCGGATTGTCGATTGGGGAGAAGAGAAGGCAGGGTTGCCGGGAGGGAATCGGTCGCCAAGGGGAATGTCGCCAAGTGATGAGGATCGGGAGAGAGAGGTTTTTTTTTTAACTCTTGCCGATCTTTTACTCTTCATCTTATCCGAGTTTTTTTTTTTTTTTTTTTTTGGTAGATGGAGACTTGACCAATCTTTTTTTAATTTTTTTTTTATTATTATTTGTTGGGATGTGTACGGTTGTTGAAGATGATGGGGGGGGGGGAGTTTAAATCTTGGGATTTCGATGGCTTGACCTTGGAATTTAGAAGAAAGGGGAGGTGGGGATGGGAGGGGATTTCGCTCTACAAATATTCCTCTCCTCCAAGGATCAAGGATGGTTTAGTGGCGGATATACTAGGATGGATATTTTATCGGACTTGAATAATATTTTGTCTGTGGAAGAAAAAAGTGGCGTTGTCGCTCTTCAACGCAGGATGTCTATAAATTAGTTAGGCAATGGATCTCAAATAGATTTGTATAACTCATAATAACTAAGCATAACAAACAAACAAATTTGCGTACAGAATCGTATAGTGAATACAAATTAGTTTGAGAATAAGAATGGTTAATAATGGCCAGTTATTAAGAGTTAAACAGATCTATTTGATCTCCGTTGCCAAACTAATTTATAGACATTCTGTATTATTTGTCTTTAAACGACAGTGTTCAATCTTTTTTTATTTTAATTGCTGAATGCATGCAGTATCGACAAATGTGTATGACACTTGCGTGAGTGTCAAAGTGGCTGCATGGCCCAGCGTTGCTCGGAAGTGAGAAAATATTAGGTGGCGATCTTTAGTAAATAAATTTTAAATAAAGTATCAAATTCTAAAAGGTCACATAATTAAATTTAAAAAAAAATCGATTTTATATCGGAGGCCACATTTTATTTGGTAAGAAACATCTATTGAAATAGAGGATAGAAAAAATATGGGCCGAAATTGTTAAGAATTTGTAATTTATATACAAAAGAAGATTTGTGTTGATTTGGATTTTATTTTCTTCATTATTTGAAGGTCGTATTCAAGTCTGTACCCATCGACTAAAAACAATAATTTTGTCTTTTTCTTCATTTTTCTTACATAGATTTTCATTTCTGCATTGTGTGTATTTCGTATTCTTTCTAAAAGTATAGCATTAAAAAGGAATACCATAATTAAACCATGTGGTGCTTGTCTATTGCTACTCCGTTGTAGTCCAGAGAGAATAAAGCAGGGAATAGTGGATGAGCAAAGAGGACGAAGGCTAAGCGGGTGCTCGTAGTGCTAAGCGGGTGGGAACAGAATAGGTCAAAATTTTGCGCGACTTATTTATGTAAGACCTTATGGGATTGTTTTTAAAATGGTAGAAATAGTAAGAGAAGAATACCACTTCTAAGCTTTGACTATTTTTTTTTTAAATTAGGAAAAACTGCCCAGAAAAAACACTAATGCTGGCCGCTTTACGGTTGATTGGTTGGTTGTATTCAGATTATCTGGCGCCGTCAGCAACACGAGGGCTATAATGCGCCGAAACTTTCGTCATTAGACAAGCCAACATACATTTACAAACACCCATGTCTAACACGGGACTCGGAACCCGCAACCTCGCGGTCTAGAAGCCAGCACGCTAACCACTATACCGTTTGGTCGGCGCTTTACTGTTGAAATTCTGGCAGTGGTGGATAAGAGTAGACAGCATTTTGCTTACATTGGCTAAATGTAGGCCCATTTCTGGCTTGCCACAATTCTGTTTATTTACTGGCATACGTCGGCAAACCAGCAGTGAGTTGCCAGCATGAATGAACCAAGGAAAAGAGAACTAAGCACAAAAAATAACATTATTAGTTTTTAAAATAAAAGTAAATGTAATATTTACAATACAAGCCCTGTGAGTAGCACGGTAAATAATAAAATGCATATTGGATTTTTCTTCCGTTAATAGTAGAATGCTATATTCTCTCGTACATTACTTGCCGACCAAACGGTATAGTGGTTAAGCGTGCTAGCTTCGAGACCGCGAGGTTGCGGGTTCCGAGTCCCGTGTTAGGCGTGGGTGTTTGTAAATGTATGTTGGCTTGTCTAAATGACGAATGTTTCGCCGCATTATAGCCCTCGTGTTGCTGACGGCGCCAGATAATCTGAAAAACAACCAACCCGTACATTACTTCTTTCCCAGATGACTTTTCAGTATAAAGTTTTTGTTTTTCTTCTTCTTTTTTTTCAGGTAACTTACAACAGGAATTACGTTGTTTTAACGTTTAGAGGCGTTTCCAAACACGCAAACGTTGTTACGTTTCAATTTAGACCATTCACTCGAATTCGAAAGGCCCATTATAAGCACTGACCACTTACTACAACTTGCGGATAGCGCATGCGCAACGCGCATTCTTTGTTATTGACTTGAAACCAAAGAAGGCTTAACACTCACCATAGAGATCTATATTAGCAACTCCCTCCTCCCCCCCCCCTAAAAAACCCCTCAGTTAACTACTGTTGGTAACCAAAGGACAGCATTATATAGGGACAGTATGACAGCTATTCAGTTGTTATGTTTGTAAGGTAGAAATAGTTTACAAGCTATCTAAAAGTACAATATAGATGTCTATGCTTTGTTTCCTTACTTAACATTCCAGTGTCGGTAATACCGTCCAGTGACAATTGACCGCCAAAGCTATTTATTTAAATACTTCTTGGCAAAATATGTTTAACGAAAATTAACAATGAGTTGAACCAACCAAGACTTAAAATAACGTCTTGGTGCTACCGTGATACGTTTTGAATTGTCGTTTTCCATGCTTCCCATTTCTTAACGATTTTTTTTTTTTTATATATATATATATATTTAATTTAATTCAAATATGTTTTAAATGGCCGACAAGCTGTTTTTAATAATTCCTAATAGAATGAGAGGCTACTTGCAAGTTTCGGTACCTCGTCGAGCATCATTCTGAATTGTTTATATAATGTAGAGAAATGTGAGTAGGTCATGAATCCATTGGTCTGCCGGAGCAAAAATAGCCGAAACATCCACTTTGAAAGCGTTGATGCTTTTGATTGCCAAGTAACATATAACTTGCCTATAAAATATTACGTCATCAGTGACTCGTAGGTCAGTCAGTTCGAGAATTATGCTGACCTTTTTTCCCAGACTACTTTTTTTAAACATCCTATTTTAGGTATTTTTTGAAAATCCTAAATTATTCAAATGGCAGATACTTTGTGCGCATGCGCGAAATTGACGAAAACCTTATTTTCGCGTCCCTTCGGAAAGAATTGACTCTTATTCGAAATGTGGAATTCGTAACATATTTCGTTCCAAGCTGTATACCAGATATATAGTCCGAATTTCAAAAAAAAAAAAAAATCTCCCGCACTTTCTTTGATTGGCATTACGATACAAGGAAATCACTAGAAACACCGACTTTTTACCTAATTGCAAAACTTTTATTGTTCCATATAACATATAGAGTAATTTTAAAAAGTACAAAAAAAAAACAAAAAAAAGCCTTTCACCCTTAAGAAAAGACCCTAAATAACAAGTGATAGATAACAGAAATCGCTTCTCCTTCCAATACATCGTTTTATTTACAAATATCATACCGGCTGTCAAACGGACCCGTTACACATCCATTGACCAACCCGAAGGACCCGTTCCGCCAACAAAACCACTTAATGCTTCCTTAAACGTTTCCGAGCGCGATCCGTCGCCAAGTTGTCACTCACGGCAGGAGAATAAGTTGCCAAATATGGTTTGAGAGAATTATTAAGACAAGCGGGATAGAGAAGAAATATATAAATGTAATGGAACACGGAGATGAGGGGAAGGGGGGGCTCATCCAATGAGCCCGAGGCACGCCCAGACGACGCCTGCGATTGGTCGTTGCCCCTGGCGATGGACGAGTTCAAAATGGGAAAAGGGAAGGGGTTTCGGGACGCGGGATGGGAGCGATTTTATGGGGATCCTTTTCGACGGAGTGTTTTTGAGGAGAGAAATGTGTTGTTGGGGGGGATGAGTACAAATTGCAAAAAAGTTGGGATTGTCTGGTAGCTTAGGTGTTTGTAAAATCGTTGGAAAATTTGTTTCAGGGGTTTGTTATTTTTGACGGATTTTTAAAGGAATTTTTCTAAAATTGTTTGTATACAAGATTGGATACTTTTCTTTAAAAGATAAAGAGTTGATGGTCGAACTCGTTATGGGGTAATTTTTAAGGGGACATTTTGGCGTGGCCGCGGAACACTGCCGCACTGTGTGAATCTTCTTTTTTTTTTTTCTTTTTTAGACTTTATGTTAGAAAATAAAATTTGTGTGTGTGAGTTAACCACTATAAAGTTAGAATACTCAAATAAAATCTTGAAATGTCGCTTCAATTTGGCGCATTGCGTTTATGTATATTGACACATCCCCTGAACCGCGTATTTTCTCATACGTAAAGTGCTTTTCAAAATACAATAGTACATTTTTACATTTTGGTTAAATGTAATATGCTAAATTATAGCTCAAGTAAAACAAAAAATATAATCCACTATAAAAAATATTGTAAAATATAAATCCTTGCCAATTTTTATGTGCAATTGCAGACCGAATTTTCATAGTGTTTGACCACTAAGAACAAAAGATGCATTCCGAACTATTTACTAACATATTTTTTGCCTCCAAAACTTGATTGAATACATTGTCATCGACATCGAGTATACCAGCTAAGTTTCAAAGTTTCGGCTCGATTGAATAACGGAAAGTAGACTTAATAATTACAAGCACCCATTGAAGCGTGTGTAAAAGCGGCCTTTTAGTGACAGTGACAGCCCCCAAAATTTGATGTAACGCTACCTCATCGACAGCGAATCTATCTGTAAAATTTCGGCTCGATTGGATGACGGAAAGTTTGCTTATTCAAATTCCGAAGCGTGTGTAAAAGCGACATTTTAGGTTGCAGTGATAGTCCTCAAAATTTCATAGTGTGCATTGTTATCGACACCGAATCTATCTGTCAAGTTTCAGATCGATCGGATGAAGGAAAGTTGGTTTATTCGAATTCCGAAGCGTGTTTAGAAGCGTGTGTAAAAGCGACATTTTAGTGACAGTGATAGTCCTCAAAATTGCATAGTATGCATTGTTATCGACACCGAATCTATCTGCCAACTTTCAGCACGATCGGATGAAGGAAAGTTGGTTTATTCGAATTCCGAAGCGTGTTTAGAAGCGTGTGTAAAAGCGACATTTTAGTGACAGTGATAGTCCTCAAAATTGCATAGTATGCATTGTTATCGACACCGAATCTATCTGCCAACTTTCAGCACGATCGAATGGCGGCAAGTGGGTAATTTAGCATATTTGCCAGTTAGGCCCAAACACACAAAATCAAGATTCTTCAAGATCAAATCAAGTTAATAGAAGGGATTTAAAAATAAGGAATTGTATTGAAATTTCTCTCGTGACAAAAATATTGTAATAAAAATAGATTTCGAAATTGGATATATATAGAGAACATTCCATTTTAAAATAAAATTTATAATTTTATTTGGAAGTCGATATTCTAGCATCTATTCTTATTTGCATTTCTATTGAAAAATGTTCCTTTTGAAACTGGAATTTTTTTTTATTACATTGTCGGAAAGCGTAAAAAAAAAATTTCGGTTAAATATCGAGTTAGCATCAGTATAATATAACCACAATATTTTATTTATACCTTATAACTTCCGCGAACGCTTTGAAAAACGGATGTTGTTTTTCCCCAGTTGTTATTTCCACATCATAACAGCACCATAGTAGGAAAGCCACATGTACGGAATGAAATCGAACCGACAAGATGTTGAAAATAACAGTGAAAAAACCTTTGAATTATAATCTTTACAACAAAACCAGTTCTGATAACTTTCGAAAATATAATTATTTCTTTTTTATATTTAATTAAAAAAAAAGTATATATTTACAAAGGTTTTTCTATTCCATTTACACGATGTTCAGAAGTAACGTTCTTCTGCAGTAATTAAGAAATCTTAATAGATTTCGTCACAAGAAATTGATGTTGGGGGGGGAAAAAAACACGAGTTTAAATTTTTGCCGCTAAGTAGAAATGTATCGCTTTAAGAACTTTTACGGAAGTATGATTAACAAACTGGGGCCCTTATAATACGGAGCCACAGTAAAGGTCCCCTGTGGCTCAATATAATAAACTCTATAGGATTGCATGTTTCACTAAAACTGCAAAAATTAATAATTATTACATTAATTATAAATAAATAATTACACTTCAATAATTATAAATAATTTTAATTAAATAATTATACATAAATATAATTGAACAACTATACATAATTATAATTAAATAATTATACATAATTATCATTAAATAATTATACATAATTATAATTAAATAATTATACATAATTATAATTAAATAATTATACATAGTTATAATTAAATAATTATGCATAATTATAGTTAAATAATTATACATAGTTATAATTAAATAATTATGCATAATTATAATTAAATAATTATAATTAAATATTTATACATAATTATAATTAAATATTTATACATAATTATAATTAAGTAACTATACATAATTATAATAAAATAATTATACATAGTTATAATTAAATAATTATGCATAATTATAGTTAAATAATTATACATATTATAATTAAATAATTATGCATAATTATAATTAAATTATTATACATAATTATAATTAAATATTTATGCATAATTATAATTAAATATTTATGCATAATTATAATTAAATATTTATGCATAATTATAATTAAATATTTATACATAATTATAATTAAATATTTATACATAATTATAATTAAATATTTATGCATAATTATAATTAAATAATTATGCGTAATTATAATTACATAATTACGTATAATTATAATTAAATATAATTACGCATGACTATAATTAAATAATTATGCATAGTTATATTTAAATAATTATACATAATTATAACTAAATAACTATACATAATTGGTTATATAGTTTGTGTAATTAATTATATATATTAAATGAAATTGCTATTTAATAAACATAATTATAATTTAGTAATTATACATAATTAGAAATAAGTAATCATACGCAATTAGAGTGTAAGTAATCATAATTAGTATTAAGTAATTATACATAATTATATTTATAAATAATAATAATTAAATATATTCAAAATTACGATTACAATTAATTTACGAAATACGATATTATTTGCTTAAATTTTTTTATTTAAATTATTCCCATTTAAATATTTTTTAGAATTTTTGTTTGTTTGCTTAGATTCATAATTAGATAATTAGTGATATGTTTAGTCAAGTTAAAAAAAAAAAACAATTTCAGTTTGATTTTATAACATATCTATGATGCAAAAAACGCGTATCATTAAAACGCTACAACGTTTGAAACAACCATATCTTTAAATTTTTTTAAGCGACAATTTATGCTGACCAAAATTTATGAAAGATATTTTCAAATACACTAGTGTCTCTATATGTAGACGCGGATTGAAGATTCCTAAGAAGAATTTTCATTTCAGAAGTTTTACAGACTTAGATATTATATTCTATGGCAGAGATATAAATAATATTCCTTGGTTATTCTCAACGTGCTTAAATTGTGTATTTCTCTTTACTATACCTGCCGCCATAAGTTAAAAATCCCTAAATCCAATGCAAAAATAATTAATTGCATCTATTTTGACGCATTCTGATTCATCCTTAGAAAATTGCTATTGTATTTCATTAAATGTTTTTAGATCATACAAACTCATACAACAATAAAAAGAAAAAAGAAATTTCAAAGGTCGAAAACAGAAGCATCAAAATATACATTTAAATTTTTTTTGTTGGACATATGATCTTTTAGTTTTTGACGGTAGTATACTGCTACTGTATACTATCGCCACTTCCCAACAATTTCGGACTATTACTGATTCATTTAAACTTCGATTTTAAAAACAAACAGTACAATGTGCAGTTGTAAATAATCTATTCAACAGAAGCGGAAGCCTTATCATTTAAATTGGTCTATAATTAATCAATTTTGGTTGAGAAAAGGGCGTAATCACACACAAAAAAAAAAAAAAAAAAAAAAAAAGACTCCGTCCAGAAATAATCTATAAGAGTATTTATTACAAAATTTGAAACAAAAGGTAAATTACGAACTTATCCATTTCGAAACTATTTACTAATTACTAATTGGTTTTCATTCGTGATTAACAAAAAAATCGTGTTGTTTGGGAGGAGGGGGGGGGGGGGGGTGACCCTAAAAATCCTCACCTGACTCATGCGACTGTAAAATTTCTTGCTGCCAACCAAATGAAAAGTAAAACAATCTTAGATAGAAAGTTATGAAGGTGGTCAGTTTTTAAAAACAAAAAATTTGAGGATTTTTTATTTATTTATTTATTCATTTATTCATTCATTCATTTATTCATTCATTCAATAATTTTTTATAATTTTTAAAGGTATTTCCCAATTTATTTTGTTTGCCTAGATTGATATCCGATGAAATTTTCATATGTTATTAAATTTGCGGTACGCATCGTGAAAATAAATTTTCGATTTCATTCTCGATTATTAATTTAAAAGTCATTTAAAAATTAAATAATTTAAAGTATTTAAAATATCAATATAAAAATAATGATATCAGTATTTGAATTATATTAAATTAAATTATATCAATACAAAATTTGATACTTATCCCCCCCCCCCTTTTTTGGTATTAGAACATCAATGTATACAAGAATTGTTTAGTATTTGTTTTAAACGTTTCAAGCTAATAAACTGATTTACATAAAACTTATCAGGCTTAGAAGAAAGAAAAGAATATTTTGTTCGGCTGTCTACGATATTTTTCCCCCCTTTTGTGTTCTTAGCAAAATGTTTCTTGTTTAATATGGAGATAAAAAGTCAAAAGTTCTCTTCCCATTCCTTAAGATTTTTTTTTTTTTTTCCATCTTGAGTCACAGACATTAATTAAATTGGTTTTCTGAAATATCTTTTCGAAATAAAGTAATTTGACAAAATTTAATGACGCGACTGTTTTTTCTTTTTTTAAATCCTTTATATTAACTTCGATGAGTGTGTGTGTGGGTGGGTGTGTCTTGTGGTGGATAAAATAAACTTTTTTTTTTTTTTTTCGAAATTCGTTTTGTTACTATTTTTTTACTGGCCATTATGTGGTGGCCATTTTTGATCTAAATCCAGAACCTAAAAAATATGAAGCTCATGAAAAAATATCTTGGGGTTCTTCAAAGCACCCCAAAATTGGAATTTTTCATATAAAGAAGGCAAAAAATGGAAAATGTTAGGAAAAATATTGAAAATACAAAAACATAAATTTCACCCTTACTTCTATAGGACACTCTGAATAAGTATGGTAAGTATTAATTATGTAAAGAAAATACTTAGGGGATTCAAAATCCTCTCAAAAATTACCGTTTTTCATAAAAAAATGCATAAAATAGTAGATTTTATATAAAAAAAAATCATTAAAAATATAGAAACATAAATATCACCATGATCAATTATTACTATACTAAACTTCAACTTAGCTAGACTTCACTTAGACGGTAGATCGTCACAGTGCTCATAGGTATTTAATCCATTTTGGCGGCGTGAAGACATAATTCTCGCCCAACCTTATAGCCTTTAGTTCTGTTGTGGTTTGGCGAACATTATGCTTTCACGCCGCCAAAATGGATTAAATACCTATGAGCACTGTGACGATCTATCGTCTAAGTGATGTCTAGTTAAGTTGAAGTTTAGTATTAGACTGAGAGGCGACTGCAATTTTTGGACACCATCGAACATCATTCTGAATTTTTTATAGAAATTAGAGAAAAGTGAGTAGAATACGTTTCCACTGGTCTGCCGTGGTAAAGATGGACGAAACTGGTCAAAAATCGACTTTTAATAAGTTGAACTAAATCCCATTGCCAAATGCGCCATAACTTGCCAAATAATGAGCATTTTTTTTTTATTTGGTAACCCTCACTCTTTAATGATCAATTAAGAAGGCTGCAGACGATTCAAATATCTGGCGACGGTCTACTTGCATCTATTAAAAGGGAGCCAAGTTGGCAATAAACATTACGTCACTGATGACGTAACTAATGTCGCCAATTTGGCTTACCTTTAAAAGATACCAATTTTCCGAGCGAAAGATCAGAAATCGTTTGCGCTTTTTCTCATTGAAAATAAAAATGAAGTGGGTTGCCAGACGAATAAGTTTGTTCTCTTTTTGGCAAGTTATGACATATTTGGCAATCGGATTTTAGTTCAACTCATTCCAAGTCGATTATTGATCAGTTTCGGCTATTTTTGCCACGGCAGACCAGTGGATTCGTAATCTACTCACTTTTCTCCATTTTCTATAAAAAATTCAGAATGATGTTCGATGGGGTCCAAAAATTGCAGTCGCCTCTCGGACTATATATAAAGTTCTTAAAACAATACTGTAAACTTTTAATTATTAGAGCTGATATTTGGGGGTACTTTAAAACCATTGAAACTTAGATTTAAGTAAGTTTTTTTTATTTATTTTTATTATTATTATTATTTAGTTTTATAAAACACCGATACTTCAATAAACCTAAACAACATCAGCATATATACATCTCTTTTTATACAAGTGTTAAGAATTTTTGTATATTTGTAAATATTTCGTAGTGTTAATTTTGTAAATAGGAAAACTTGTGTACATTTCGCAAAAGGCAGTGCAATAGTTCGTCATTAGTTTGCTTCCCCGCAATATGTGTCTTAATGCTTGATAACGAGTTTTACAGAGATAACGCTGGGAAGCGAGTTTTACAAGGAGCAGGGCATTTAACATTATGGTAATGGCAATCTCGCCAAATTGGCGACGGTATTGGCGACTAATTTTTGTCACCAAATTTGGCGACCATTTGGCGACATTTTCGGTCCCCATGTACATGTATAGGACTTTTCGACTACGATCTGGAAAGTTCTCTAAATATCTACCTCTAGAAGATTCACGTATGTTCGCCTCCCCTATAAAAGCTCAAGAAAGCGGGTGATGGAGTTAGTTGATTTTGAGTCACTGAAGTAGTTGACTGGTTAGTTGACTGGAATTACTGAGTCTCAGTGAACATTCCGAGTAGTTCTAAAGCGAACTGTATTGCATTGTCTTTTGCGGCGATTTAGCAGTTGTGTGTCAAGTTTAACTGCTGTTTTGTGCTCTATTGTTGTGTAAAGAGCTGTATTGAGTCTACTAGAACGAGAAGTTCTGGAGTTGTAAAGGAATCTGTAAAGAGTTATATCGGAATAAATTTCTGCAAGTGTTGATCTGATTCGACTTCAAATCTTTCGAACCCGTCCACGCAACACAAGCAAGCGCATACCCACTACACATAGTCGTGACCTTAAGTCAGTCCATTGGGAGTTCACGGGGTATTCCCCCATTCGAACGCAAATGTTGAGCAGTTTCCCCATCGAAAATATTCCCGAAATACAATTTCCATTCAAACAGATTTTATTACTTTCAATTTCCTATAAATTAACATAGGGTAATGAAAGAATTGGTTTTCGGTCAAAAAAAAAAAAAAAAAAAAAAAATCGTGTTTTTTTTTTTTTTGCATTACTCTACGTTTTGGAACATCCTGACTTCAAAAAAGGGGCTTAGAAAAATGTCTGTCTGTCTGTACGTGATCAACATGGCATCCGAACGAATTGACTTTAATTTGGTGCACACATTAATATTTGACATGAGACCTGTCATTAAGGTTTTCGTCAAGATTCCGCATGCAACCAACATAAAAAAAAATCATGTTTTACCATAATTACTGAAAAACGCCTCTAACGATTTTGAATAAAAGAAATGCGGTAATGCCTCTTAAGATGCTCTAATTATGCCCATCTCGGAAATTCCCGTAAAAATGCTATAAAGGTGTAAAATTTTGACAAACGAATGTCTTTAACACAGATTTCTCTTCCCCTTGAGCATCGTTCATCAACGACCGTTTTTTTCCCTTCTCCTCTGTTTCACTTACAAAAAAGTAATAATGTAAGAATTATCAAAAAGTATATCGTCAATTTCGCATTTTTTTTTTTTTTTTTTTTTTTTTTATGGATCATGTGAGAATGATCGCCAAAAAATGTCGCCAAACTGGCCATTTTTTTTCAAACGAATGGAAATACGAAATTCCACCACCCCTGGTTTTAAAAGATGTTCCGGCGTAGCGAATCTCCCAATATCGCAGACAAAGGTGTTTCGTGAACCTGAACTTGTGCGTCCTACGCGCAAAAGAATTATTGAAGATACCGGAATCCCCCTTTTAATAGCAGGCCCTGTTTTAACCAAAGACCATCATCATCAAACGCACAAAAAAAAGCGACCCGCAGCCCCAATCATACCAAAAAAAAAAAAAAAAAAAAAAACATTCTGTCCGAAGCGCCTTCACCTGCTAACGCATCAAAACCCAATTTATCTCATCCTAACATCTCCAGAAAACACATACTCCTTCCCATTTCACGCGCCAAGATATTAAAAACACACCCCACGCCCAACACAAAGGGGGGGGGGGAGGAGAGAGAAAAACATCACCTAGCCCTACCCCCTTTATTTCCGAAAACCCCAAAACATAAAAGAGTACAGAACATGTAAAAGAATTTTTAAAAAAAAGAAAGAAATCCCATCCCAAAAGATATTCCACTTTTAAAAATAACAAAACATTAAAAAAAAAAAAAAAAAAAATTCCATCTCTTCTCTAGATCGTTTGCAGTGATATCATTGGACAACAAAAAAAAAACATTCGGAAACGCGGATGTGTTTCTTTTTTTTTTTTTTTTTTTTTAATATTGCGTTTAAACCCCCCTCGAATGGTCAAGATATGGTTCCATCAACGGTCATTTAACATGGGATTCTTTTGTTGTTGTTAGCCTTGTGTTTGTTAGAAAAGAACGTCATGACGAAGAATGTTATTTAGAAGCAAAATTCGGCTTCAAAAGATATTCCAAGAACGCGTGATAGACTCCAAGACGAAAATTCATACGAATTAGTGTCATTTAAGAGATGGATATCTTGCCAAGTCGGGATTTCTGAATGAGAAACATTTTGGAAAATAAGTAAAAAGATCACTATTTTATCAGCTAAACGTACCGTAAAACCACCATTTAACTTTCTATTAACCTTACGTGGGGGAAAAGGGTAATGAAAAGAAAATAATAAAAACTATAAAAACAAAGTTTTTAATATAAATCCTTTATATGCATTGCCAATTTTATTTTTATTCATTAAGATAGCGCCGATTCTATTAGCAGCGTGTTTGGTGTTTGCATGTAATTTTAAATATTGCTGCGTGGACGGGTTCGAAAGATTTGAAGCCAAAGCAGATCAAACCCCCCCCCTTGCAGAAATTTATTCCGATACAACTCCAGAACTTCTCGTTCTAGTAAGACTCATTACAGTTCTTTACTCAACAATAGAGCACAAAACAGCAGTTACAACACTCGATACACAACTGCTAAAAATCGCCGCAAAAGACAATGCAATACAGTTCACTTTCGGAACTCTCTCTCTGAATGCTCGCTGAGAGACAACTAACTCAGTAACTCCACTCACTCAACTCACGGCCGGCCTTATATTAGGAAAGTCAATATTCGCGTAACTTCCAGAGAAAGAAATTTGGAGAACTTTCCAGATCGTAGTCGAAAAGTCCTATACAGGTACATGAGGACCGAAAACGTCACAAAATGGTCGCCAAGTTTGGCGACAGTTGGCGATTTCTCGCCAAATTTGGCTCTATCTCGCCAACTTGGAGAGATTGCCATTAACCATAATGTTAAATAGCCTGCCCCTTGTAAAACTCGTTTTCAAGCATTAAGATAACCCTTAAGCATAAAGCGAAGACATACCATTGCACTGCCTTATGCGAAATGTACATAAATTTCCCTTTTTACATAATTAATACTACGAAATATTCACAAACATACAGAAATTCGTAACAATATTAAAAACATCTCTATCAGCAAAATATGCGCCAAACTATGTGTCAAAATTTATTTATTAAAATTGAACGTGAATTTATGTATTCACATTTAAATATCAATTATTTATTCTGAAAAAAACAATTTTGGCAAAGATTTTCAACAATGGCGGGTTAAAATTCTTTTCACTTACCGCGCAACGCGATGTTGAACTGATTTGGACGGTGTCGTGGCACGAGCCGACGTGTCATGAGCGCATCGTACCAAGAGCGCACTAACACCTGCAGTATTTGGGGGGGGGGGGGAAGAGAGTTGCCTCTCATTTATCAAGCGAATGGTACCATGAGCGCACAAACTGCTAGTTTATGTGCAGAGGGTAGGATCTCCATTCTTTAATTTTTATGTTATAATTTCAAACTTCTTAACAGTACGTCAAAATTAAAAATGATGCATTTTTAAACGTAAACTTTATTCTTCCGTTAATTTTTTAATTAGCTAATTGCAATTAAAATGACTAATTAGGATGTTATTAGAACGGACATGCGGATGTGCGAGACATGAAGAATTGTGAATCTGGCTTCAATATTTATTTAATTATAAGTTTTTAAATAAAAAGTTTGAAAAAATACATAGTTTATAACAAATGTGCTTATAAGGTATTTTATAATGTGTTGGTTATCTATAATAATAAAACAAGCTGTGTGTCTGTCTGTGGATCAATAGAAACCTACTTAAAATTGGAGTAGAGCTCTAAAATTTTCAACATAAGAAGTTTAGGCCTCCTAATTTTACTTATGTCAAACAGATTGTTAAAATTTTAATTAGCTCTTTTTGAATTAATTTTTTTTTACAAAAAGACTTAAAATAGAGATACAGCTCTGAAATTTTCAATATAAGTAGTTTCAGCCTTCTAATTGGACTTTTGAAAATCAGAATGTTAAAATTTTAATTAGTTATTTTTAAATTAATTTTTTTAATTAATTAATATATATTTTACAAAACGATTTCTAATAGAGCTACCAGGTCTGAAATTTTCCGCATAAGTAATTTTGGCCTTCTAATTGGACTTTTGAAAAATAGAATTTTAAAGTTTTATTCAGTTCTTTTTTAATTAATTTTTTAATTAATCAATTAATATTTTACAAAAATGATTTCTAATAGGGTTACAGCTCTGAAATTTTCAACAAAAGAAGTTTTAGCCTTCTAATAGGACTTTTGAAAAGCAGAATTTTGAATTTTTTTTTTTTTTAATTAATTAATTAACAAATATTTTACAAAACGATTTCTAATAGGGCTACATTTCTGAAATTTTCAACACAAATAATTTTGGCCTTCTAATTGGACTTTTGACAAAAAGAATGTTAAAATTTTAATTTGTTTTTTAATGAATTTTTATTTAATATTTCCACATAAAGCGACTTCTAATAGGCCTAGAGCACTGAAAGTTTCAACATAAGACCTTCTAATTTTGCTTTTTACAAACATCACGTGTTAAAATATTCTTAAAGGGGTGTTGTATTATAGTTATTAACAAGGAATTTTTTTAATGTTCCTCGACAAGGGAGGGGCTCTAACATTAAGGCTTTATGTAACAATTAGTTTTTAGTGTGTAAAGCGACCTTACGCTTACGCAGCAATGAACCTTTCAGCGAGCAAAGCGAGCTCATGTTTGCATAGCAATTAACTTTTCAACGAGTTAAGTAAGCCAGTGCTTATGTGTCAGTGACTTTTTCAGCGACCGAAGCGAGCTCGATTTTGCGTTGCGATGAACCTTCCTGCGAGCGAAGCGCCAAAAATTGTGGTCTATGCACCAATGACGGATTTCCGCAACGCGGGGCCTCACAGTTGGCTAAAATAATGCACATGGTAAAATTTCGTGGTGAAGCACGGGTATTTAGCTAGTAGTTTATAAGATAGTAGCTGTGTGGCCCCGATTTGCTGGGGACCCGTCGAAAGAAAAAGGAGTTTACATTTAAGAAAAATTGAACAGATGTAGTAAAGTGCAGTTGGCGATTTTTTTTTTTATTTAACGATCAGAAAAATCAAAAACACGTTAACTAAAAGAAAACTAAAACACAAATAATTATAAAATTAAGTTAAAATATAAATATTAAGGGCTCTCTTCCGTTAGGCGGTTACCAGTCGGCGCTAAGCCTAAATGTTTACCCACGTAAATGGCTCGTAAATGTATGGTTAATTCTAAATGTAGAAATTATGAAATATTTGAAAATCGTTAGTTTAGAATATTTAGGCCTTCGTTGTCGTTAAAACTAGGGGTGTGAAACATCACACACTTCTCAATCACAATACTATGGTCACTGCATTAAAATCTGCCATGTAATGGTGTAATTTATTGTCTTTGTATATTGTTTTTATAAATTTAAAAAACGTCTAGTTTGGCGATATTTTTGGCGCTAATTTTAACATTGAAAAAAAAAAAAAAAAAATCCACTAAAACGGTGAACTTGGCGATATGTGTTTCGATAAATATTAAATTATCCTTTCTAGTGAGTGAAACAGACGAAAATTAGTCGTTGATGGGCGATGCTCAATGGAAAGAGTAACTTTAGAGAACGTTATATACATTCGTTTTTTACTTTCTTACGCCTTTGTCGCATTTCTAAGGAATTAGAGCACCTTAAAAAACAACTTTACTGCACCGATTTTGGACAAAATCGTTAGGGACATTTTTTGGGCAATTGCTGAAAAACAAATTTTTCAATGGTACTTTATGCACATGCGCAAATTTGGTGAAAACCTTTATGGTGGGTCCAATGCCCACAGTTAATTCCTATACATAAAATATGAACATCGTAGGCCAAACCGATCGAGGAGTTATGCTGACCACAGACACACATACATTTTCTATAGACCACTTTTTTTAAACTCAACAAGTTCCAAAACGTGTAGAAATGCAAGAATTTTTTTTTTTTATAGACTGCAAGACTTCCATTATCTTTTGTTAACATTGATTGATTAGCAGGCTCACAGCTGTTTATCTATGGGTAATTAATTGGAAGTTGGTTGTATTCAGATTATCTGGCGCCGGTCAGCAACACGAGGGCTATAATGCTCCGAAACATTCGTGATTTAGACAAGAAAACATACATTTACAAACACCCATGCCTAACACGGGACTCGGAACCCGCAACCTCGCGGTCTAGAAGCTAGCACGCTAACCACTATACCGCTTGGTCGGCAATTATATAAGGAAGTAAAAATAATTGAAAAAAATTGAAAATACACATTTCTATACTACTGAAAGCCTAACTACCAAATTAAAGTAACCAATCTTACGTGTACCCTGACGCCCCCCCCCCCCCTAAAAAAACACAAAAAACATAAGCTTTTTAGAATATAGTATGAAAATTTGATTTATCAAAAAATCGATATAAAAAAAAAAGGAATGATGTATTTTTAGTAAATCCCTTATGTTAACTTCAGTTTCGTATGTTTGTCGATAGGGGGCTTATCTGCGGATGCCTAATTAGCCCTCTTGTCTTCCTCCAATCGGGTGAAAACTTGGCAGATAGACTCCATGTCGATGACACTGCATTCCGTCAAATTTTAGAAGTGTAACTATCACTAAAAGGTCGCTTTAAAGGAGTCCTAATAAACCAACTTCCCGTCATCCGATCGTTTCTAGAATAGCATTTAAACCACCATTGTTGAAACTCTTTCCCGTTGCCCCAATTTTTTTTTTTTTGATAAATAAATAATAAAATTGTTTTACTCAAAATAAATAAGAGATGTTTGGATGTGAATGCATAAATTCTCATTCATTTTTAATGAATAAATTTAAAAAAAGTAGTTTGCAGCGCATTTTGCTGATCGAAATGTTTTTTGATATTTAAAATTAGATGCAAACACCAAGCACACGCTGTTTACAGAATCGGCACTGTTGTTAATGAATATTGTTGCGTGAATGGGTTCGAAAGATTTGAAGCCAAAGCAGATCAAAACTTGCAGAAATTTATTTCAATATAACTCTTCACAGATTCTCTTACAATTCCAGAACTTCTCGTTTTAGTAGACACAATACAGCTCTTTTCACAACAATAGAGCACAAAACAGCAGTTAAAAACTTGACAACACAACTGCTCAAATCGCTGCACAAAACAATGCAATACAGTTCGCTTTCGGAACTCTCTGAACGCTCACTGAGACTCAGTATCTCAACTCAGTAATTCCAGTCAACTAATGGACTCAGCTAACAACTAACTCAGTGACTCAAAATCAACTAACTCTCCCGCTCTCTTGGCCGACTTGTATAGGGGAAGCGAACATTCTTGAGACTTCTAGAGATAGATATTTGGAGGACTTTCCAGATCGTAGTCGAAAAGTTCTATACATGTACATGGGGACCGAAAATGTCGTCAAATGGTCGCCAAGTTTGGCGACATTTGGCGATTTCTCGCCAAATTTGGCGACAAAATTAGTCGCCAAAACCGTCACCAACTTGGCTCTATCTCGCCAATTTGGCGATATTGCCATTACCACAATGTTAGATGTCCTGCTCCTTAAAACTCGCTTCCCAGAGTTACCTCTGTAAAACTCGTTATCAAGCATCAAGAGACTCATTGCAGGGAAACAAACTAAAGACGAACTATTGCACTGCCTTATGCAAAATGTACATAAATTTTCCTATTTACAAATTACACTACGAAATATTTACAAATATACAAAAATTCGTAACAATATAAAACTTGGCAATGCATATAAGGAATCTATATTAAAAACTTTGTTTTTATGGGTTACATTATTTTACAAAATTATCTTTATCCAAATTTTTTAAAGAATAAAAACAAAATTCTATTGAGCGATTGTACAATTAGATTATTATCGTTCCAAACAAAAATATCGTTAACAATAACCAAGACACTAAAAAGATTTTTTTTTTTTATCAAACACACAAAAACTGAGCCCAACAAATAAAAAAAAAAAATGAATCGCCATTATTTCTACCTACCTCATTAAATGCATAAAATAATTTTAACAATTCACAACAACGTAATTACATTTCATTCTTTTTATTTCCATATTAATTAAAAGAATAACTCAACTAATTAAATATACTCCACCAGAAATTAAAAACAAATATTTTCTCTCGCGAAAATTCCACTGCCACAACAAATTAATTTCCCCCCAAATTAAAATAATAAATTATCTTCTTCTATTACAGTTGCATCGAATTCACATAATTAATTTGTTCGTTCCTCATTATAAAAGTCTTATCAGCTTTTATTTTGGCAAACTACGCTTTCCTTAAAATATATCTATATGTATATGTTCTATTCCATTATACATACTTACTGCCGTTTCTCCTTAACAAGCTGCCCAAATTTGATTTCATCAACTAATGAAACTTAACAAAGCACAAAAAAAAAAAAAAGAGAAAAAAAATGTACGTTTTAATTATTTCGAATCAGATGTTGATTTTTTTTATCATTATTTTGATGAGGTAGGGGGGAAAGAAATAAGGATGTAAGAATAAAAAATTCATCTTCTAAGAGAAATATTAAAAAAAATAAAAAAGTTCTAAAAATGTTTTTTCATTTCAGTTTTTTTTTTTTTGCAATTATTATCTTTATATTAAATACACAATAGCGAAGGACAAAAAAAAAATCTTAAAAAAAAAATTAAGGGCTCCGGCGATGGAATTAAATTGTTCAATTACGTAAAATGTAAAAACAATTATCTTTTTTTCGAATTGTAAAGATGTATGTGCGAGTTAAATTTGTGGGGGTAGGAGTTTTTTTTTTTGTGCATATTTCTACATGTACCTTTAAAAAAAAAAAATAATAATTGGGTATTGTTTTTTTTTTTCTTAGTCCTTTTTCGAATACAACCCAAATGCAAATGTTATATATACTTCATCTATATTTTCGAACGTTTTTTTTTTTTAGCAATTTTTTTTTTAAACTTTCCATCAAGGGTGGGTCCAATTTTTTTTCGTGATAGTTTCTACTCTGTGAAGATTAGTTTTTTTTTTTTCTTCATTTAGATGGAGTGTATTTAGTAGGAATTAAAATATTTAAGGGTACGTACATTAATAATTAAGTCACATTATAAAGGCAAAAGGAGATAAAAGATAAATTAACAATCGAATTCAATGAAATTTGTCGAACACGAATTTTTTGTTATGGTTACATTGAAAAATTGTAGATTTTTTGCGTCTTGGTAGGTGTCGTGTACTACAAGAACAGCTCTAAAATATTGTAAAACATGGCGATTACAAATAACTCAACAATTTGTTTATACTCGATAAAGCAAAATCAAATTCAATTTTACAAATGCTTTCTAATAACTTGTTTTAACATTTAAACACTTAGAATATTAGCCCTAAAAAGCAAGTTTATACATTATTTTATTTGCGTTGGTAATTTTATGCGCAATTGGTAATTTTACTGTGCAATTTTTGGAATTATACTCTCTGGAAAAATCAAAAATCTCGGAGGAGTGGAAAACACCCCCAACCCATAACTGGTACAAGGGTTCAAAACCGGGTTTGTCCCTTGACCTCCCGTGTGACAAACATACCCGGACTGTTCTACCAAGGCTTGCTAGCGATCACATCAAGTGCTTCACTTTCAACGAGGGCAGGAAAACCTTCGCCACCTGCACCAAGTGCCAAATTCATCAGGCCTCTCCTGAGCACCTCTTGGATTGCATGGGACTCTCTAAGGAGGATCTCTTTAGCAATCCTCTCCTAGTCTTCCTTTTACTCAACGAACTCGTGGATCTCCGTCACACAGTGAGGATTAGCAACAACAACACGTGCAATTGCAACTTATTTAAGCTATTTTGTGCTGAGAACAAGTCTTTTTTTTGCCCGCCATACTTTTGATACATTGTCATCTATAAATAGTCTATTTGTCAATTTTCAGATTTATTGGATGACATCAAAGTATGCTATTTATTAACCCTCCCCCCCCCGAACCCCCAAAAGAAAACAAATGAGAAGGTAGCTTCTCAATGTAAGAACACAAAACTTAATAGAATACATCATTATGGAGGATAGCATATATGTTTGCCAAGTTTCAGCTCGATTGGCTAATAGCAAATTGGTAAATTTATACCTCCAAAATCTAAGTTAATATAAAGATTGGTTGTTTTCAGATTATCTGGCGCCGTCAGCAACACGAGGGCTATAATGCGCCGAAACTTTCGTCATTAGACAAGCCAACATACATTTACAAACACCCATGCCTAACACGGGACTCAAACCCTCAACCTCGCGGTCTAGAAGCTAGCACGCTAACCACTATACCGTTTGGTCGGCCGTTAAGTTAATATAAAGAATTTAAAGTGCTAGTATACTTTATTACATTTTGTTAAATACAATCTATAATAAAATTACGGTTACAATTTTAATTGTAATTTTAAAATGATAGTTATATATTTAAACATTATCTTGCACTTTTTTTTTTTTACATAATCAGGGTATTAAACTGAAAACTGCAGCACTCTATTTCATCATCATCGTAAAGAAAGTATCTTTCAAATATCAGCGAAATCATCAATCGATAAAAAATAAAATTCACACTAAGTACTTTAAAACAAAGTGAAGTCTATAATATCGTGAAATATCTTCTCGGATCTCTTTTTAAAAAATAACTTTGAAAGTAAGTCATTTCAATGCACAGAAACGACATAATAAATACAGGCTTATTACTCTTAAACAATAACAAAACTGTATTTTGTTGTCGTTTTTTTTTTGTTTTTTTTCAATCAATTTGCCGTTTAAATATTTATTTTGATAACAAATTCCATGAGATGATACAAAAGCCCGTTGATGTTATTTTTGTGAAATAATAATGTCATTCCCAAAAACAAGTACTTTTAAGTTACAGACAATATCAAAAAGCTATTAGAGAAGATAAAACTCAGGAATATAATTTCTCGAAAATCGAAATAAGCGATGCAGTGGATATATATATATATTTTTTTTTTTGTCTTCTTATTTTCCGTGATGTTATAGAATTATCCTTTGAGGATTTGATGATTCTTTCAAATAATTTGTTTTTATTTTTTAGACTTGTCGTGAAGCGATGCAAAGATAAATTGTAAAATAGATAAATTACGAATGTCCCCCTTTGAAGTTCAACAAAGAAGATACTACTTTCGCATTTTAGAGTCTTTGGGCTTTAGTAAACTATAATAAATCTAATGCTATCTCTTAGTTAAAGAGATATGCACAAAGAGAAAGAGTTTACTTATTTACTTATAAATAGAAAATCGTTTCATGGAATATAATACTCTCGTATAATATTCTCAAGGAGATTCAACGAAAAGGTTTTGTTGTTGTTGTTGTTGTTGCATTTTATCAGATTATAAAGGCTTTCAAGAGCCGTAAATTTCAGTCAAAATAACCACAATTGTGGCCATCATCGACTCAGATTTAATGATTTTTACTTTCAATCGCCCCTATGTTAAGCATCGATATAAATAAACAACTGGATAGACTGCTTAACGATGGGAAAATGAAGCCGTTGCCAGATGCCGTTGGTGGGATAAAAAATACGGATTGCCGAGGATTGAAAATAAAATTTTGGGTTGGCACACAGCAGAAATGTCAATAGTAGACCTTAATTAGTAATAATGTGCACAAAAATATATACTCTAGCATTTTACAAGGTTTTTCTCATTCCCATCCAACTATAAAAGTTGAACTGTGATTGGTTAATCATCCCACCAGCTTCGCAATCCCCGGCGCGTTTTTCTCTTTGCATTGACAATGGAGCAGTCTATCCAGTTGTTTATCTATATCGATGATGTTGACATAGGGTAAAAAAAAATATTGTTTTCGGTCCAAAAAAAAAAATCAATTTTTTTTTTTTAGTATTTCTCCACATTTTAGAAGATAGCGACTTCAAAAAAGTAGTCTAGAAAAAAGTGTATCTCTGTGCGTACGTGGTCAGCATAACTCTTGAACGAATTGACCTATGATGTTCGAATTTGGTGTACGGGTTAAATTGTGGCCATGGGACTTGTCATTAAGGTTTTTGTCAAAACTGCGCATTGTCATAGATTAGCTGTCATTGCAAAAATTATGTTTATCAGTAATTGCTGAAAAACGGCTCCAACAATTTTGAACAAAATCGCTGTGGTAATGCCACTTAAGGGGGTTCTAAACATCCCCACCAACAAAATTCCTGTAAAAATGTTATAAAGACGTAAAGAGTTAAAAAACGAATGCCTTCCAAACAAAGTTCTCTTTCCTTGAGCATCGCTCATCAGCAAACGTTTTTTTCTCCTCTCCTCTGTTTCACTTGCAAGAAAGAAATTATTGAAAAGTTTATCGCGAAAATCAACTTTTTGACGTTTTTTTTTTAAAAAAGTCCCATATAAGAATGATCGCCAAACACAGTGATATAATTTACTACTTTGAATACTATCTATCCAACCAACCACTTCATTTTGTCTTAGATTGTTTTGCAGTTATATCATTTCAAATTTTGGAAATCCGTTCTGAAAAACTCAGTTGAATATGTCTTCTTCAAGTAGCAGAGAACTTATTCGGGGGGGGGGGGTTATTTTGCCGACCAAACGGTATAATGGTTAGCGTGCTAGTTTCTAGACAGCGAGGTTGCGGGTTTCGAGTTCCGTGTTAGGCATGGGTGTTTGTAAATGTATGTTGGCTTGTCTAAGGACGAATATTTCGGTGCATTATAGCCCTCGTGTTGCTGACGGCGCCAGATAATCTGAAAACAACCAACCACCTTTTTGGCGGGATTTTTTAAAGTCCCATACAAGAATGATCGCCAAACTGGCCATTTTTTTTTTTTTTTTTTTTTTTTTTTTTTTTTTTAAATAAATGGTGAAAGTATAAAAACTATAAATAACATCAATCCTAGTCAGTATAATTGAAAGCTGCGCGATGATCCACACCCCTAGTTTTCCTAATGTCACCTTACCCTAAGAAAGAACGAATCTTTTTTTTTTTTTTTTTTTTTTGAGTTGTGAGGGCAAAGTTTGAAAAATGTGTGACGTAGAAAAATAATTTTTAGTCATTTGAGTTGTACAGTAGAACCTCGATTAACCGACTTAATTCGGACCGAAGATAGGTCGGATAAGCGAAAATACCGGATAATAGAGAGTTGTAAAAAATAATAAAAAGTAAATTATTTTCGTTTATTGAATGCAGGGCTTTTAATGTTTTTTTTTTTTTATGACATAATTGTTGGAAATGAGTTTTTGTTGTCGTAATCTTTGATAATCGTTGTTTCGCGGTGTCTTTTTAAAAGCAATAGTTCAGTTTGATCTGCATATGATTATTGCTCTAACCATGTCAGTCCTTTTGAAAAAACGGTCAGAAGCCTCGCCATTACTTATATGCAAATTTAGTGTAAAGGAAAATATTCCGGTTTTAAAAAGGAACAAATGATTTATTACTCATTTGGGAGATTTTTGATGTCGACTAAAGGATGGTCGGTTAACAGAGAGTTCCGGATGAAAGAAGGACGGATAATCGAGGTTCCACTGTATTGTTATTAAATTTATGACCGGGTTTGTGGGGATTCGGATAATTTTTTTTTATCCAACAGCTTATATAACTTGAATATTAACATTTAAAAGTGAACATTTTCTTGTATATAGTAGCCACAGATGCCACCTTGAAGCCAAAGATGAGAATCTCTCATAACAGCAGCTTTTCGTTAAAAAAAAAATCCAATATCAAAAATTCGATAAATCTTGATTCTTTGTGAAAAGCCACTGAACATCTCCATGTAAAGTGAATCCAAGCTCTATCTTCGTTGAAGGATCTCGGAGCCCTAGAGTACGGGGATCCAAATATGTCCCTGATGTATGCGATTTTGTGCTATTTGAGAACATTGTTTCGGCTGGCTCCGACCTTCTACATAATGTTACGAATTTTTGTATATTTGTAAATATTTCGTAGTGTTAATTTTGTAAATAGGAAAACTTATGTACATTTCGTATAAGGCAGTGCAATAGTTCGTCGTTAGTTTGCTTCCCCGCAATGTGTGTCTTAATGTGTGATAACGATTTTTACAGAGATAACGCTGGGAAGCGAGTTTTACAAGGAGAAGGGCATTTAACATTATAATAATGGCAATCTCGCCAAATTGGCGAGATAGAGCCAAGTTGGCGACGGTTTTGGCGACTAATTTTTGTCGCCTAATTTGGCGAGAATTCGCCAATTAGCACCAAACTTGGCGACCATTTGGCGACATTTTCGGTCCCCATGTAGATGAATAGGACTTTTCGACTACGATCTGGAAAGTTCTCCAAATGTCTACCTCTAGAAGTTTCAAGAATGTTCGCCTCCCCTATGTAAGACCGGCCAAGTGAGCGGGGAGTAGTTGTTGACTGGAGTTAGTTAGTCAGTTAGTTGACTGGAATTACTGAGTTGAGATACTGAGTCTCAGTGAGCATTCCGAGTAGTTCTAAAGCGAACTGTATTGCATTGTCTTTTGCGGTGATTTAGCAGTTGTGTGTCAAGCTTAACTGCTGTTTGTGCTCTATTGTTGTGTATAGAGCTGTATTGTGTCTACTAGAACGAGAAGTTCTGGAGTTGTAAAGGAATCTGTGAAGAGTGATATTGGAATCAATTTCTGCAAGTTTTGATCTGCTTTGGCTTCAAATCTTTCAAACCCATCCACGCAACAATACATATTGCTTACAAAGAATTGTTGTTTCAGCGTAATAGTTTCACAGTATGAAAAACCATTTTTTTTTTAAGGTATTAAAATTTTTAAGAAAGTCCAATTTGATACGTACCTTCTTTTGAAGCGGATGCCATATTATATTATTTCAAAGCATTGTAGGAGTTTGCTTCAACCTCACATATAAATACTTCTTGCATTGTATTGTTACCTCCACATACAATCTTCACAATATGAAAAAAAATTAGAGATATCACCATTTTTGAGAGAAAAACCAGTAAAATATCATTAAATTAATTTTTTTTTTTTTTAAATTTTTTTTTTATAGTTTTATTATTTTAAACAAGGATAATTATTTAAATGCTGAATAAAATAATATCTACACTTGCGTTTGGTGTCCATTTGGGAATTTGCCTTGTTGAGGTTACAGGTTAATTTTGGATAAGAAATTTTAAAAGTGAAATCATTGGTCTTTTGAAAATAAAATCAGAGTAAATTCTTTTTAAAGTAAAATGCAATCGTAATGTTAGTTATTTCTACACATTTTTTTTAACACATAATTTTTATTCATTATAGAAATATCAGTAATAAAAACCAGTATATTAAATATTATTATAATTATTATATAATAAATATTATTATATTAAAAAAAAAATATGTTGCTATTGATTAGCAGTTTTTACTCACATTACCTACTGTTCAGAGCGCAAGTGAAAAATTACTCTGTATGATTTTACACTAATTAACTAAAAAAAAATAACTATTGATAAAGTAATACTGCAATGTATTTCTGAAAACATGATATAAAAAATATTCGTTATTGTGTTTTGGATCATTTATTTTTTTATTTGGATAAAAATATTCGTCTCCACGTTTTGGAACATCCTGATTTCAAAAAAGTGATCTAGAAAAAATCTCTATGTGTACGTAGTTAGCATAACTCCCGAACAAACTGACCTACGATGTTCAAATTTTGTATGTGCGAGTTAGTGGAGGTCATGGGACCTACCATTAAGGTTTTCGTCAAAATCATGAAAATATCCTGTTTTTCGCAATTGTTTAAAAACAGCTCTAATGATTTTGATCAAAATCTCTATGCTAATGTCTCTTAATGTGTTCTAATCGCCCGCACTTTCGAAATTCCAGTAGAAATACGGTAAAAGTATAAAAAGTTGAAAAACGAGTGCCTTTATCATAGAGCTCTTTGCCCTTGGGCATCGCTCATCAACGATTGATGTTTTTCTGTTTCACGCACAATGTCTATCGAATAACATCACAAAATTTGCCAACTTGGCAGCATTTTTTTTTTTTTTTTTTGCCAAAAATATCTCCAAACTGGTAATTTTTATTTAAATGTGTGAAAATATGAAAACGGTAAAAGCTAAAATTTTTATGCAATGACCGATATTATACTGTAATTGAAAGTTGTGCGATGTTCCACACCCCTAGTTTCTTTTAGTCATCGTGTTTAATTTATTTTGATCGATATTACCGATTTTTTAGAAACTTTTCAGTTAGTTTAAAAAATATTGGCCATCGGTTGAATTTCATAGCAATTGGGTTATTTAATCAATAGTCATTTAATTACGCAGGTAAACAGATGCCACCGATTGGAATGAGATTGAGTTTGGTATTCTTAAACAAAAGCATGAAGACATAACAGAAACATGTTTCGAACAATAATTTTAGGTTGGTTGTTTTCAGATTATCTGGCGCCGTCAGCAACACGAGGGCTGTAATGCGCCGAAACATTCGTCATTAGACAAGCCAACATACAAACACCCATGCCTAACACGGGACTCGGAACCCGCAACCTCGCGGTCTAGAAGCTAGCACGCTAACCACTATACCGTTTGGTCGGCACAATAATTTTAGGAATTTGACTGCCATTATCAAAGCAACCATTGAAGATCAAAGAACTGCGAGAATTTTTCTATTGTCAACTAAAGGCTCATTTACACGTTACCGGTGGCTGGAAAGTTGATCGGAATGTCAGGTGTTGACTGAAATGCCAGTCTTTCGTGTACGAAAAAGTCAGCAACTGGAACGATCCTGCTTTTGAGTGAACATACTGACGTCATTCGGCGGTCACGTGAGAGCACAGGTGATCGTAGGTGAGGCTCCAGCAAGTGGAAAATGTTTGATCACTTGCAGCTTTGAGCTACTGGAATACTGGCGACACCAGTGGCTGGAAAGATGCTTTCAGACAGTGCTAGTCGCTTGGCATTTGATGACTGGTGACTCCCAACTGGTACGCCACCGTAACTTATAAATCATCCTTTAGAGTTTTATTTTCTAGTAATTTTAATAATTTCAGTAATGTGTGGTTGATGATTACTTAGCTGTTGATGATGGCGATTGAATATAAGTAACGACAAATCTATTTTAGCATCGCATTTTAATTTAAATTTCCCTTTCATAGCGAGTCTTCTATTTGCAATCCTCTTCGCCAATTGCTTTACCCTATTTCGAAAAACTTGCGCATGCGAGAATTGTTTACGCCAGCACTTTTCCAACAGCAAGTTCCGTACCTAACCCATTGAAAGACGACTTCAAAATAGATAAACAGTCATCGTTTTTTAACCTTTACGTTGTTTATTTAGATCGTTTAAGGTAAATTTTAAATTCTTCAGATTTTTTTGGAAAATCATTTTTTTTTTTTTTTATTTATTTAAAAAAAATAAAATAAAAAACAACACTAAGTGGAACCACAATTACAACTTATTAGCCAAGAAAAAAAAACTAAAATTTCGATCGGCAAGTTTTCCTACCAACCGTCTTTAATAGATTAATATCCCTCAATGCTCGCCATTGCGTCATACTCATTTAGTTCTACGCACCCTTGGTAGTTTCATTTCTTCTTTTTTTTTTTTTTTTAACAAAACCCATGCTCTAATACAATGCTTGTTTACCAAAGCTTACATGAAACGAGCCATTCATTCTTTTGTTATCTGCTGTACCAGTAACACATGTACACCTGTCTCGTAAGTAACCATATAAATGATTTCTATGTCTGCAACTTAAAGTATTATTTTATGACTTCGTCACACACTACAAGTTATCAGGTTCCAAATGATCTTAGGAATAAATTTCGCAAACCTACTCATTTTATCGAGAGATTTATTTCACACATAATTATAGCATTCTTATTTTAAGCACGGCAGTTTCGAAACTGAATCCAGTTCGCCAATTCCAGTATATCTGGTTTCATTGTGACATAGGAACGCGTATCGATAAGACCTTTCATTTGATATATAGCGTCTCTCTCGCCATTTGTAGTTTTCTTGTAGTTCAGAGCGTTTGTATATTTAGCTAAAAATTGAGGGATTTTTAAAAAAAAAATAATTAATTAAATTATTAATCATATTAATATCAATTTTGTGTGTGTGTAAGTCTATGGAGGGCAAATCTGCGGAGGCCTAATTAACCCCCTTGCCGTCACCTCATCGGGCTGAAGCTTGGAAGACAGATTCAATGTCGATGACAATGCAATCTATTAAATTTTGGGGAACTGTCACTGTCACTAAAAGGTCGCTTTTACACCCGCTGGTATGATGGGTTCGGAATACTAATAATCAGATTTGGCCGATTATTGAAGTAACTATTTCCTGTTGCCAGAATTGTTTTAATAAATGAATAACAGAATTGTTTTAAGGTATACGTATAGGCTTCAAATCGCAAAACTCGCAAAAATCGGGGAAGATTTTTAAGGCCGTAAAAAACAAAAGCAAAATAAAAACAACACAAAAGAAGGAAACCCTATGATGGAGGAGCATACTAAAAAGGAAATATATAATAATTAGTATAATAATAACAGTTTTTTATATAAAAAATATTTTTTAAAAAGTTATTCTCGGATTGTAGTTTTTTCTATTTTGCATTTCATTCAAACAGTAATAACTCCAGTTTAAATAATATTTTTTGAAAAATTTTTTTTTTTTGCTACATAATCTGCATATATTGTTGAGTGTTTTGACCCTAAATACTAAGTGATTTGTAAATAAATATTTTTTAAATGAATTTTAAAGATAAGATTCTGTATAAAAAAAACTTGGATTTTTCTAATAGATTCAGTTAAAGCAAGATATCACAAAATATACACACTGTAAAATTCTGATAATAGGGTCAAAACATAAAGTAAGGTATTCCGCATTATTGAACACCAAAATTATATCTGTGGGTGAATTAGAATTTTTGTCATTACCGTTCGAAATTAGCCTAATTAGTTGATTAAATGTTAATTAATTATTAAAATTGAAGACATTTAAAAAAAAAAAAATAGGAAACAGTTTAACAAATAATGTACTTTTCAAGGTGCAAAGGTCTAATTTTTAAATTGAAAATTCAAAAAAAAAAATATGATGAAACCTATACCTATACCTTAATCAGAATAAATAAAATATATTTGGATGCGAGGGCATAAATTCGCAAGCATTTTTAAATAAATAAATTTTAGGAAAAATAGTTTGCAGCATACTTTGGCGATGGGGATGTTTTTAATATTTAAAATTAGATGCAAACACACCAAGCACACGCTGGCAACAGAAACGGCGCTGCGTTAAAGAATATAAAAATTGGCAATCCGTATAAAGGATTAGTATTAAAAACTTTGTTTTTATGGGTTATAATATTATGGAATTATTTCACTACGTGGGTGTAAAACTCTCTCTCAATATGCTGATGGCCCCCTTCATAGCCGGAATATGTAAAGCAACTGAAATTTCAAATAAGAGGATGAAAAAGATGAAAGAAAAAAAAAATCTGGCCAGAATGGAATTGAATAAAAATACGGCGTAAAAAAAAAAAATCCGTGGGGGCTGGGGCTGCTTGCGAAGAATCATCCTTAAAAAAAAAAAAAAAAAAACGGAATAAGAACCCAGCTATAGCGAAATAAGATTAAAAGGTAGCATAAAAAAAAAAAATTTGAAAGCAAGCAAATTATAATTTTGTCTTTTTTTGTGTACTCCCCTAGAAATAAAAAAAAAAAAAAAAAAAGAGAGAGAGAGAGGGAGGGGAAAAAAAATAAGATCTTTTTCAGAGGGGGTATTATACAAAAATTTCCAATTTCTTGGCTCGCTGATCAGTAAAATGCAAATGTTTTTTTTTTTCTTTTTGCGTTAAATTCGAGCAAGATAAACTTTCGTCGTATAAAGGTGTTTTTTTTTTTAAATTTTGTTTCTTGAAAGGTGTTTTTTTTTTTTTTTTTGTAATTTTTTTTTTTTTTTTTTTTTTTTTTTTTTTAAATGAGAAGGTTGGTTTTTAATTGCCTCGGCTCTTAGAAACATGATGTGATTGGTTTTCCCGCTAATTACGACATTTAGTGGGTTCATTAATTTGGGGACGACTAATTATAAGTTGTTGATTGCGGTCACGTGGCTCCTTTAAGAGTCGATGTTTGTTCTTGAAGGAGGCGGGAGTAGGTGCAGGGGCGGATACAGAGGTGGGGGCGTTAGGGGTGACCGCCATAGTTCTTTTTCATGTTGCTTTTATTTTGATAATAACAATTATTTTATAGGTGAGAGTTACAATCTCTTAATTGGGTTGGTTCGCGAAATCAACCAAACTCGCTTCAAAGTAAGGTTTTAAAAATATGCCCTAGCAAAAAGCTATTTCAGTTGAATAATCAAGAAAATTCTTGAAGAATGATATTGTGCCATGAAACTGAAAAAACTGGATTATTTATGATGAGCTACAATATTGTTGGTTGTATTCAGATTATCTGGCGCCGTCAGCATCACGAGGGCTATAATGCGCCGAAACATTCGTCATTAGACAAGCCAACATACATTTACAAACACCCATGCCTAACACGGGACTCGGAACCTCGCGGTCTAGAAGCTAGCACGCTAACCACTATACCGTTTGGTCGGCAAAAATTAATGCAACTATTAATTTATGTTTCATTGGGTTGGTTGGTTGTTTTCAGATTATCTGGCTACAATATTGTAAATCATAACCTGAATGAATATTATCAAAAAAAAAGTTATTTTTTAAAAAGTTGTGGTTTATCCAGAATGCTAAAATTCTTATTCAATGTACTGTAAATTTTCAGCATATAAACCATAATATTCTTAATGAATATTCCGTACTCAGTTTTTATCGGTGTATATATTCGGAAAACGTTCACTTATAAATATGGATAAAACTTTGAAATACGGTACGGATTCTGCGGCAAGAATTGTTTACATAAAACAGCGCCAAATTATGGCAACCATAGGCAGTTAACTTGTTACTAAAAAAAAAGGGCGTCGGCTGACATTTGTTGGTCAAATTCTTGGCGCAGAATCCGTACCCGACTTGGAACTTTAAATCGACAATTTTTCGAAAAAACCTGGTTTATATAGAATTTTAATCCAAAAGAAAAGTACACGTCTTGCATCTATTTATTCTGGCATCAACGTAATTATTAAATCAGTACCTAAATTGGCAATAATTTGTATCATTAATAAGAAAACAAAATATAGCAAATTCAAGTTGTTGGCTGATGCCAGAAGTCAAATTTCAAAAGATATAATGTGATTGGCTGGATTACTGAATTTGGAAACTCGTTCATAAAGAACCTTTAAAAGATTTGTGATTGGTTGTTTGAAGTCGTTGCCATTCTGCTCACGGAAATACAGCCGAATTTGGGCGGAATTTCCCGCTAATATTGCTATTAGTCCGAGAGGTGACTGCAATTTTTGGACCCCATCGAACATCATTCTGAATTTTTTATAGAGATTGGAGAAAAGTGAGTAGATTAGGAATCCACTGGTCTACCGTGGCAAAAATGGCCGAAACTGATCAATAATCAACTTGGAATGAGTTGAACTAAAATCTGATTGCATAATATGTCATAACTTGCCAAAAATAGAACAAACTTATTCGTCTGGCAACCCACTTCATTTTGATTTTCAATGAGAAAAAGCGCAAACGATTTCTGATCTTTCGCTCGGAAAATTGGTATCTTTTAAAGGTAAGCCAAATTGGCGACATTAGTTACGTCATAAGTGACGTAATATTTTTTGCCAACTTGGCTCTCTTTTAATAGATGCAAGTTGACCGTCGCCAGATATCTGAATCGTCTGCAACCTTCTTAATTGAAAATTACATAGTGAGGGTTACCAAATAAAAAAAAAAGCTCATTATTTGGCAAGTTATGGCTCATTTGGCAATTGGATTTAGTTCAACTTATTAAAAGTCGATTTTTGACCAGTTTCGGCCATTTTTGCCACGGCCGACCAGTGGATTCGTAATCTACTCACTTTTCTCTAATTTCTATAAAAAATTCAGAATGATGTTCGATGGGGTCCAAAAATTGCAGTCGCCTCTCAGTCTATATAAGAATTATTGAATTTTAGACGTTCGTCTAAGTTAGATACTGTATTCTATTGCTGAGAGATATAAAATTTATTGGTTTTCCTCAACGTGCTTAAATTGCGATATTTTCTCTTTTCTGTAGTGCTTTCATCTACTGTATACAATTTACAACTTTCTAAACTTTTTTTGCGATATTTCTATTTTTACGGTTATAAATAAATCATTGGACAAGAATCGGATATCTTTTCCAATAAATTTTGTCGATCCATTAAGAAAGAGGTCGACAAAAAAAAGACACCTTTCAGAAAAAAACAAATAAGATTTTTTTCAAGGAGAGTTGGTGGCGAATTTTTCAAAATACAAATCCAAAGAATTTTACTTATTTTGAATCCTTAATTTATTCTCTTTCCAAACAGGAACAGTTTTTTTCTGTAACGTAATTAGAAGTAAAAAAACAAAATGTATTTTTTATAACTGAATTAGTATAATGGGAACTTTGTTCTCTTAACTTTATATCAAAGTGTGTTTTTCTGTATTTGATATACCTTGTCTCAGAAACTTCCATGTATTTTAATCTATTACTTTCAACTCAATATATTGTTACGAATTTTTGTATATTTGTAAATACTTCGTAGCGTTAATTATGTAAAGGGGACAATTTGTGAGCATTTCGCGTGGGGCAGTGCAGGAGTTTGCTTCCCCGCAATGTGTGTCTTATTGCTTGATAACGAGTTTTACAGAGATAACGCTGGGAAGCGAGTTTTACAAGGAACAGGGCATTTAACATTATGGTAATGGCAATCTCGCCAAATTGGCGATTTTTGGCGACTAATTTTTGTCGCCAAACTTGGCGACATTTTCAGTCCCCATGTGCATGTGTGGGGCTTTTCGACTACGATCTGGAAAGTTCTCCAAATGTCTATCTCTAGAGGATTCACGAGGCTTTAACTTTCCTATATAAACCCAAGAGAGGGGGTGATGAAGTTTTTGGTTGACTGGAGTTAGTTGACTGGAATTACTGAGTTGAGATACTGAGTTAGCTGTCTCTCAGTGAGCATTCAGAGTAGTTCTAAAGCGAATTGTGTTGCATTGTCTTTTGTGGTGATTTGTAGAAGTTGTGTTGTCAAGTTTTTAACTGCTGTTTTGTGCTCTATTGTTGTGAAAAGAGCTGTGTTGAGTCTACTAGAACGAGAAGTTCTGGAGTTGTAAAGGAATCTGCGAAGAGTTATATCGGAATAAATTTCTGCAAGTTTTGATCTGCTTTGGCTTCAAATCTTTCGAACCCATCCACGCAACAATATGTTAACCTAAGGGTAATGAAAGTATTGGATTCAGTAAAATATATATATATATATATATATATATATATATATATATATATATATATATATATTACTTTCTATTACTCTTATGTATAACATAGGGTAATGGAAGTATAGCATTCGGTCAAAAAAAAAAAAAATAATAATAATAATTTGATTTTTTGCATTTCTCCACGTTTTGGAACATCCTGATTTCAAAAAAGTGATCTAGAAAAATGTGTGTCTGTGTGTATGTGGTCAGCAAAACTCGCGAAAAAATTAACCTAGGATGTTCAAATTTGATGTGCGGTTTAGTGGTGACCATGAGACTACCATTAAGGTTTTGGTTAAAATCGCGCATGCGCATAAGGTAGAAGCCATTGAAAAAAATCATGTTTTTTAATGATTGCTAAGAAAATGGCTCTAAAGATTTTGATCAAAATCGCCATGCTAATGCCTCTTAAGGTGTTCTAAACATAACCTACCTCCGAAATTTCCATAGAAATGGGATAAAGGCGTAAAAAAGTGAAATGCGGTAGTCTGCAACAAACTCCCTTGACCATCGCCCATGAACGACTGTTTCTTTTCTGCACTTACAAGAAAGGATAAATAATGTAATCCTTTCTTGTCCTTTCTTTCGATAATAATTTTTTTATCGAAAAGCGTATCGCCAATGTCACCATTTTAGCGGGGGGTTTTTTTAGTGTGCCAATGTAATAATTTTCACCAAAAATATCGCCAAACAGGTCATCTTTAAAAAAAAAATAAAAAAAAATGACGGCATGAAAAAGAAAATGGCACAATACACTTATGCGTGGCAAATTTAAATGCAGTGACAAGTATTAAGCTCAATTGAAAGTTGGGCGGACTTTTATACCAATTATTTAATAAATAATACCCGTCAATATTTCCATATATGCCTAGGTATATTCTAAAAACTAGCTGAACACCCGTGCTTCAATTTTAGTAACCAAAAGACATTCAACCATTTTACAATTCAGAGTTTGAATAAATGAATATCTCTCGTTTTTAGAACGTTTGACCCCTTCTCGACCGCATAAAAAAAAGTTAATCGAAATTGGAATAGCTTTCAATGTTTGCTCTTGATTCTAAATTTCATACTTATATTAGAAGTGAAACATTGGGATATGCTTCTCGTATTTTTTTTAGCGTTTCGATCAATTTTTTTGTCCCTTCAAAACTAATTACGGTAGAATCTCGATTAACCGACCTAATTCGGACCAAAAGGTAGGTCGGTTAAGCGACAATTCCGGATAAAAGAGAGTTGTAAAAAAACAATAAAAAGTAAATTATTTTCGTTTATTGAATACGGGACTTTTAATGTTTTTTTAGGACATAATTGTTGGTAATGAGTTTTTTGTCGCAATAATCTCGATAATCTTTGTTTTCGCTGCTCCATCCCGGAGTCTTTTCGGAAGGCGTTAGTTCAGTTTGATCTGCATCCGAAGGTTGCTCTAACCATGTCGGTTCTTTAGAAAAACAGTCAAAAGCCTCCCCATTACTTGTGTAACTTTAGAGCGAGGGAAAAGATTACGGTTTTAAAAAGGAACAAATGATTTATTACTCATTTGGGAGATTTTTGATGTCGACTAAATGATTGCCGGTTAACAGAGAGTTCCGGATAAAGGAGGGACGGTTGATCGAGGTTCCACTGTAATCTATGTCGTGAATAGCTCACTTTATCTATGATACTTGTCCTTGTTGACATTTCTACTGGATATCAGAATTTTCGACTACATTGAAAGAGGGAAATCTGAATATCCTGCGTTCAGAACGGTTGACCCATTTTCGACCCTTTTAAAAGTGATTTTTATCTGTATCGGATTAACTTATTTTATCTGCGTTTGTTCTAGGTACCGAATTTCAAGAGTTGCGAATACATTGGAAGGAGGGGGAGGGGGGGGGGATATTCGAATGTCCCTCGTTTGGTACATTAGACCCCTTAAAACAGGTTAATTGACATGGGAATAGTTTTACTTTTTCTATGTTTGACCCTGTTGACATTTTTACCAATTTTCAGAGTTGGGATTACATTGGAAGTGGGACATTCGAATATCTCTTGTTTGGAACATTTGACTCGTTTTCGACCCCTTCAAGTTGGTCAATCGAAATCGAAATAGCTTACATTTTCTATGTTTGCCCTTGTTGACATGTATACCAAATATCAGAGTTTTGGACTGTATAGGAAGTGGGAGAATTAGTGGCGAGTGAGTGAAGCAGTCAGTGAGTGAGTGAATGAGTGAGGGTTTTGCCTTTTTACATATAGAGATGATTTTTAAAAATTACTTGAATACATACTGTTGCGTGGATGGGTTCGAAAAGACTTGAAGCCAAAGCAGATTAAAACTTGAAGAAATTTATTCCGATATAACTCTTCGCAGATTCTCTTACAACTCCAGAACTTTCCTTTCTAGTAGACTCAATACAGCTCTTTACACAACAATGGAGCACAAAACAGCAGTTAAAAACTAGCTACACAACTGCTAAAATCGACGCACAAGACAATGCAATACAGCTCACTTTCGGAACTACTCTGAATGCTCGCTGAGAGACAACCAACCAACTAACACAACTCTTGGCCTTATACAGGAAGGCGAATCTTCGCGAAACTTCTAGAGATAGAAATTTGGAGAATTTTCCATATCGCAGTGAATTTTCCATATCGCCCTATACAGGTACGTGGGGACCGAAAATGTTGCCAAATGGTCGCCAACTTGGCGAAATTGCCATTAGCCATAATCTTAAATAGCCTTCTCCTTGTAAAACTCGTTTTCCAGCATTATCTCTGTAAAACTCATTATCAAGCATTAAGAGACGCATTGCAGGAAAGCGAAATAAAGACAAACTCTTGCACTGCCTTATGCGAAATGTACATAAATTTTCCTTTTTACATGATTAATACTACGAAATATTTACAAATATACAGAAATTCGTAACGATACTTTCTGGAAATATTTTTTTTTTTTTTAAATTTGGGGAAATTTTTAAGTGACTAAGAAGAAAAACAACTATAAAAAATGTCCAGAGGAAACTTGTTTAATAGTACAGTAGAATAACAAGTTACAAAACTGTTACTTAAACAAGCCCAATAGGTTCCAAACATAGGCGCCGCCAAGTGGGATAATTCAGTACAATGATTTTTGAATATTACGGAAAAAGTCGATAAAAGAAGCCCAATTTAAACAAATAGAAGAGTGTAAAATGCTTTGAATTATGCATGGTGATTTTGGCGCTATACTTTTCGATAATTCCTGAATTATCGTTTCTTATAAGTGAAACTGAGGAGCGGAGAAAAAACGATTGTTGATGACCTGGTGCTCATGGAAGGAGAACTCTATGCTCAAAGCATTCGTTTTTTTAACTTTTTACGCCATTAAAGCCTTTTTACGGAAATTTCGGAGATGGGGATGTTTAGAACATCTTCAGAGGCAGTACCATGGCGATTTTGATCAAAATCGTTTGAGCCGTTTTTTAGCGGTCATTGAAAAACATGATTTTTTCCAATGAAAGCTACTTTATGCGCATGCGCGATTTTGACAAAAACCTCAATGGCAGGTCTCATGGTCCCCACCAACCCCTCACGTCAAATTTGAACAACCTATGTCAATTTGTGGCGGGAGTTATGCTGACCACAGACAGACATATTTTCTAGACCACTTTTTGGAAATCAGGTAGTTCCAAAACATGGAGAAATACCCAAAAAAAAAAAAAAAAAAAATCTATATTTTTTTGGACCGAATGCCCTATGTTATATTTACGGGTAATTGAAAGCAACAAAAATTTCAAATTTATACAGGAATGATGATATTACAAGCTATTTTTATTATCTTTTTCATTTATATACCGGATCTATTTTTTTTTCTTTTTTCTTTTGGTAGAAAAAGCCACGTATCTTACTCTTTGATAGGTTGGTTGGTATGTACGATCAACGATCTATTTGTGTGCGCAATAGCGACTAATTATGCCCGGATTTACCTATTTAGCATACATCCTCACAGGGGGAGATACTAAGGAATTCATTCAAAATCCCGGTGATGCCTTGGGACCCCCCCCCCCCACCCTATATAGGCATTGCCTATCCTTCACAAGAATACCACTCGTCACGTTATCTAGCCTTATGTGTTGCCAGGGAAAGAGAAACGAAACTACCACCATTTTTCATGGAATTTATATTTTCTGTGGTTGTACCCTTTTTAAGGTCACCAATTTCCTACACGCATCACCCCCCTCCTATTCTAACCTTGTTTCTCCAGATTATCTACCGGGAACTATTTTTCCTGATAGGCATCAGAAAACACAGCTTAACGTAGATTCCGAACTGCAACGAAAAATCCACGCATTTTGCGAGATTCGAACCGGTAGCTTTGACCATTGCCGCTCGCTAACTCCATAGCCATTATACACTCGCGAGCCATTTGTATGACTGAAGCATTACCATCTGATGAAATGGTGCTAATAGTTTGAAAGGACACATCGAAAATCAATTTGAATTTCTTTTACAGTGCAGAGAAATGTCAGTAGATCATGAATCCACTGGTCTGCCGGGACAAGAGTGGCCGAAACTATTCAAAAATGAACTTTGAAGGAGTTCAACTAAATTCGATTTTCGAATGCGTTATAACTTTTTAAATCATAAACTCTCTTTTTTTATGTGGTAACCCGATGCTCTTTAATTCTGCAATGAGGAAAAGTGCAGACGATATTATATTCTCTCGCGAAAAATAGTTCCATCTTTTAAAAGTGAGCCAAGTTGGCGATAAATATTACGTCACTGATGACGTAATATTTATTTTCATTACTTTTAAAAGATAAGAGATCTTGGTGCCAATAACGATAAATCGTCTGCAACCTTCTCAATTGAAAACTAAAGAGTAAAGGGTATGGTTACCAGACACAAAAAGGATGTTAATTTTTTTCTGATAAGTTGTGACATAATCGGCCATCGGATTTAGTTCAACTTATTCAAAATCGATTTTTTTTTAATAGTTTCGGTTGAAGCGTTCGAGAACTATGCTGAGATCATCATGTAAGCCCAGACAGACCTTTTTTTTTTTTTAAATCGAAAACAATGCTTTTAGTACTAATTTAATGCTATGGGTAATTGAAAGTAATAAAAACCGTCACAATAATTTGTGAAAATAGAGTAAAAAAAATATTAAGACGATTGATCATTAGACTTTATGGCATTTCTACAATTATTTACTATAATTTATCAGCAACTCTTCGTTAATTAACAATTAAAAAAGCCGTTTTCTTTTCAATAACAAAAGAAACAGAAGAGTAATTTTTAAAACAAGCCATCACTTGTTTTTTATTGATAGTCACATTCTATTTACAAAGAGAAATGTCCTAAAAGAAAAGAGAAAAATTCACTAAGAACAATGTATCATATCCTTTTGGATATAAAAAAAAAAAAATATTCTTAAACGAGATCAAAATGTTGCGAGTGCCAAATAAAATATCAGAAAACAAAGTCGGGAAGATTTCCAAAATAATAATAATTACTATATTGACTAATTAATTCTCTGTCAAAGTCAACCATTCTATTACCATTCCGAAAATCCTGCCTTTTTTTCTTTTGCTCGCGCCAGAATATCGTAATTAATTTCGCGATTAAAAGAACAAGAGAAAAAAAAAAAGAGAAAAATAAATATAAAAAAAAAAAATGGAGGAGGGAAAAAACAACCTCGGAACAAAGTAATAAGCTTTCTTGTGGAAGTAATAAATGGTAGAAAACATGTCACTAGGGCTAAATTAATCTTCGCTGTAGACGGTTCAGCTGTAGGAAGACGTGTTAACGTTTCCATTAAAGTTGCTTTTATTTTCCATCAGTTAATAATTTATGTGTTAAACATCGTCCCTTTGTTGCCAAATAAAAAAAACTAAATATTAATGACGATGAAGCGGCTTACGGATAAAAAGGAATGAAATAGAAAAAAACTGGCGCTTGACAAAAGAATCACAAATGCAAAAATAGAATAAAGAACAAAACAAAAGGTTTTTAAGGATGACATCTTTTATTTGTTTTGACGTACACATATTGTATTATGATTATTTATGTGGCAACTAGACATTAAAAGGGAATTTCTTTTTATTTAAAAATTTATATATCGAACGCAAAAGCAAATATGGCGCCAATGGAAATGGGAGAAATAAAAAAATAAAAAAATGTATAAAAATGCTGAAAAATCGATATTGCCACAGTCTTACCGAATTCGAAATGCATTTATGGAAGGGAAAAAAAAAATCGGACAAAATGAACTGACAGAAACACTGAGCAGGGGTTGGATGGATTTTTTTTTTTTTTTTTTTTTTTTTGAGTAAAATGATTCTGTATAACTTGTCAATTTATCTGAAAAAAGATTAAAAAAAAAAAATTATTCAATTACCTTCCTATGTCATTAATTCTTTTTTACCTTTTTTTTTTGTAATATTAGAGTTCTTTTTGATTACTTTTGATTTTCGATAAGAATGAGTTGAAGGTTTTAAGTTACGGCGTCTTTGAACTGATACTTTTTTTTTTTTTAAATCGATTAGATAAAAATTATTTTTAAAGTCGTTTCTGAAACCTTTTTGAAGCAATTGAAAGGTAATCCAAAATTTCTTAATAACAATTTTTTAAATATCTTGGAGGTTTTCTTTTTTTTTTTTCATACTAATTGAGATTTTTCATACCTATGAAATTCTGATTGCGACACAATATTCAATTGTAATAATCATTAGTAATTCAAAAAGTAATTAATGTTAATTGCTACCCTTAATAACCGTTGGTATTGGCTGGTAGAAAGTATAGTTTCATTTCTGAGAAACATTAGTAGATCATGAATCCATTGGTCTGCCGGGGGAAAAGTTACCGAAACAGTTCAAAAATCGACTATAGAATAAGTTGAACTAAATCCAATTGCCATTTTCAAATAAGTAATCTAGAAAAAATGTTTGTCTATGAGTTTGTGTGTCTATGGTAAGCATAACTCCCGAACAAATTGACCTACGATGTACAAATTTGGTATGAGGGTGACTGGTGGCCTTGGGAACTACCATTAAGGTTTCCTTCAAAATTGCGCATGCGCATAAGGTGACTGCCATTGAAAAAATCATGTTTATCAATGATTGCTAAAAAATGGCTGAAACGATTTTGATAAAAAATCTCTGTGATAATGACTCTTAAAGTGTTCTAAGCAACCCTACCTCCGTAAAAAGTTGAATAACGAATACTTTCATCACAGAGTTCTCTTTCTTTGAGCATACCTAATCAACAATCGTTTTTTCTTCTCTCCTCAGTTTCGCTTATAATAAAGGATAATATAAGGATTATCGAAAAGTATATCGCCAAAATCGCCATTTAGCCGAAGGGTGGGTGTTTTGTTTTTTTTAAATACCCATACAAAAATATCGCAAACAGACCATTTTGTCTAAATGAATGATGAAAATATATAAATGGTAAATGACACAAATCCACGTCAGTATTGTAGTGTAATTGAAAGTTGTGCGATGTTCGACACCCCTAGTTTTGTCTGGTAACTCACCACTCCTTAATTTTCAATTAAGAAGGGTTGCAGACGACGGTTGGCTTCTCTGGCGCCAGGATCATTCATCTTTTAAAAGTGAGCCAAATTTGCAATAAATATTACGTCATCAGTGACGTAATATTTATCGTCAACTTGGCTCACTTTTAAAAAAATTGAAGTATTTTTCGCCATAGAATAAATATCGTCTGCATTCTTCCTCATTGAAAATTAAAGATCGGTGGGTTACCACATAAAAAATAATGCTCGTTTTTTGGCAAGATATGACATATATTTGGCAACTCATTCAAAGTCGATTTTCGAAATAGTTTCGGCCAATAGTTTCGGCCACATAGTCTCGGCAGACCAGTGGATGCATGATCTACTAACATTTCTCAATAATCTATAAGAAATTCGGAATGATGTTCGTAGAGGTTCCTAAACTTGCAGTCGCCTCTCGGAATATTATATCTCTCCGCAATACACGATCCAACTCTGATAAACTTCCTCAGATTTGGTTGGTTGTTTTCAGATTATCTGGCGCCGTCAGCAACACGAGGGCTATAATGCGCCGAAACATTCGTCATTAGACAAGCCAACATACATTTACAAACACCCATGCCCAACACGGGACTCGGAACCCGCAACCTCGCGGTCTAGAAGCTAGCACGCTAACCACCATACCGTTTGGTCGGCTATACTTCCTCAGAAGTAATGCGTCTAAATGTCATCGAGACAAGCTTATTTGAACTCATTGAATACACGCTGCAACGATGCGTGAAACGGTTTTAGTATGCTCTGATTGGTTGATTGGAACGAGATGTCTGGTTTACTCGTTAAAACTCATATCGTATCCGCGGTCAGAAAAGTAAAATATTAATTAAAATTGCAGCTCAAAAGGGCTTATTTTCTTGTCGTTATCAATATACATACTAGCTGAATACCCGTGCTTCGCTACGAAATTTTAACATGTGCTATATTTTAGCTAGCTGTGAAGCCTCGCGCTGCGGAAATCCGTCATTGGTGTATAGGTTCCAGTTTTAGATGCTTCGCTCGCAGGAAGGCTCATCGCAACGCAAAATCGAGCTCGCTTCGTTCGCTGAAAAGTTCATCGACACATAAGTACAGGTTTACTTCACTTGTTGAAAGGTTCATTACTATGCAAGAATAGGCTCGCTACGCTCGCTGAAAGGTCCATTGCTGCCCAAACATAAGCTCGCTTCACTCACTAAAATGTAATTGCTATGTAAAGCCTTAACATTGGAAGCTTCTCCCTTGTCGAGAGAAAAAATTCTCCTTTAATACAATAATACAACACCACTTTAAGGTTATTTTAACACGTGTTTGTGAAAAGCAAAATTAGAAGGCCAAAACTACTTATGTTGAAAATTTCAGAGCTGTAGCCCTATTAGAAATCGCTTTGTAACATATTTATTAATTAACTAGCTAAATACCCATGCTTCGCTACGAAATTTTAACACGTGCAATATTTTAGCTAGTTGTGAGGCCTCGCATTACGGAACTCTGTCATTTGTGTATAGGTCCCAGTTTTTGGCTCTTCGCTCGCAGGAAGGTTCATCGCTAAGCAAAATCGAGTTCGCTTCGTTCGCTGAAAAGTTCATGGACACATAAATACAGGCTTATTTCACTCGTTAAAAGGTTCATTGCTATGCAAGCATATGCTCGCTTCACTCACTAAAATCTAATTGCTACGTAAAGACTTAATATTGGAAGCCTCTTCCTTGTCAAGAAAAAATTATTCTCCGTTAATACAATAATACAACACCCCTTTAAGATTATTTTAACAAGTGTTTGTGGAAAGCAAAATTAGAGGCTAAAACTACTTATGTTGAAACTTTCAGGGATCTAGGCCTATTCGAAGTCGCTTTTTGTGAAAAAATTAATTGAAAAACAAATTAAAATTTAACATTCTTTTTGTCAGTCCAATTAGAAGGCCAAAACTACTTGTGTTGAAAATTTCAGAAATGTAGCCCAATTACAAATCATTTTGTAAAATAATTAATTAAAAAAAAATTTTAAAAAATTAATTAAATTCTTTTTTTCAAAAATCCAATTAGAAAGCCACAATTATTTATGTTGAAATTTTCAAAGCTGTAGTCCTATTTGAAATCGTTTTGTAATATATAAATTAATTAATTAAAAAAATTAATTAAAAAAGAACAAAATAAAAATTTAAAATTCTGTTTTTTAAAAGGCCAAAACTACTACTGTTGAAAATTTCATATCTGTAGCCCTATTAGATATCGTTTTGCAACATATTTATTAATTAATTAAAATTAATTAAAAAAGAACTAATTAAAATTTTAACGTTCTGTTTGTGATGTATAACAATTAGAAGGACAAAACTACTTATGTTGTAAATTTCAGAGCTGTAGCCCTATTAGTAGTCGTTTTGTAAAATGTTTATTAATTAATTAAAAAAATTAATTAAAAAAGTGGAAAATACAAATTTAAAATTCTGTGTTTTAAAATTTCAATTAAAAGGCCAAAACTACTTATGTTAAAAATTTCAGAGCTGTAGCCATATCAGATATTGTTTTGTAACATATATATTAATTAATTAAAAAAATTAATTAAAAAGAACTAATTAAAATTTTAACATTCTGTTTGGGATGCATAAAATTAGAAGGCCAAAACTACTTATGCTGAAAATTTCAGAGCTCTACTCCAATTTTAAGTAGGTTTCTATAGATCCACAGACAGACAGGCAGATAAACAGACAGACACACAGCTTGTTTTATTATTATAGATTAAAAAAAAAAACTAAATAAAAATTTTAAATTCTGTTTTTCAGAAGTCCAATCAGAAGGCCAAAACTACTTATGTTGAATATTTCAGAGCTGTAGCCGTATTAGAAGTCATTTTGTAATTTTTTTTTTAATTAATGAAGAAAATTAATTAAAAAAAAACTAATCAAAATTTTAAAATTCTGTTTTCAAAACTACAATTAGAAAGCTAAAACTATGTATGTGGAAAATTTTGGAGCTGTATCTCTGTTTGAAGTCGATTTGTAAAAAAAAAAAAAAAAAAAAAAAAAAAAAAAATTAAAAAAAGAACTAATAAAAATTTTAACATTGTGTTTTTGACATGTATACAATTAGAAGGCCAAAACTACTTATGCTGAAAATTTCAGTGTTCTATTCCAATTTTAAGTAGGTTTCTATAGATCCACAGACACACAGCTTGTTTCATTATTATAGATTTCTGAAGTGAATCGAAATATCGAAACACATTAATGACTTAAAATATCGATCTCGATACTTCCAAAAAGAATCGATTATTTCTCTCTCGGATTTACACTCAAATGGGGGGAAATGAAACTTAATCCCCGAATTGCAAATTTCCAATTGCGGCCTTCGATAAAAATCCTCCCGCAATCTCAAACCGGCGCACACAATTTTCACCGGTTTGATTCCTAATTAATGAATAATTATTTCATGGCGAAATCAAATCTACCCCTCCTCCCTCCCCCCCCCCCCCCTTCTCCCCCAGCACACCCTCAAAAGCTTTTCTAACTGTCGGCGATCAATTATAAATGTGAGCTTCATTCGAGCGCGAGCTCTTTAATGAAGGCTCGCTCATTAACTTTTCCCTAATAGATTGTAAAACGATGTTAATTTCGCATGCAGTTAATTAACATCTTAAGTAGCTTTCTATTTCCTGGTATATACGATGAAAGACTTTATAGAAGAGATGTAATAGGATTACAACAATGCATATCATAGTCCTCTTTTGTTAAGAGGGGGGAGGGGGGAGGTTTGGGATCTGATTTCCAGGATTAATGTGTTTTTCGCGCCGTTTTCCATCATCGGCTATTTTAAGAAGTACGAAGTTATCAAGCGAAAGAGTGGGCTGGTTGGTTCTCTCAACGATCTATTTTTTTTTTGCCCAATATTGGTTAATCATGTCAGGACTTGCAACTTAACGTGGATTCCGAACCACAGCGGACATCTATGACTATCGCAGGATTTGGACCTGGCAGCATATTAGCTACCTTTACTTGCATTCGGACAAGGGAAAATAATGCTGCTAGCTGATTGGCTGGTCATGGCTGTTTGCGTTTTCATTTTCGTCACAGTGCCTTATTCCAGTACTAGCAATTGTATATTTGTTAATCTTAATCTTAAAAGAGAAGGAAAAAAAAAAAAAACACCTGATGTCTTGTTTTTCGGAAGAAAAGCTTCCATCTTCCTTTGTAAATGAGGTAGAAAGCGTTTCCTAAAATACTGTAGGTATTCGAAGTAATATTCGAAATGTTGAAGAATGCAGTAAGTGGATTTCAGAATTTGGTAATATCAAGACACTCCAACCCTTGTGGAAAAAGATTTTAAAACTTGAAAGCATCAGATGTATTATATATTTCTTGTTTCCTCTTTAAATATTCATCTTATTATCAATCATCTTATTAATCATTTATTCCAAAATAAAACGATTAAAAAAATTAACCTTGGCGCCATCTACAAGGGCTTAATTACATTTTGTCAATTAGTAAGCTATGCATGTTTCATACTTAGTTTATTTAAATAATTGAATAAATGAATCTTCGAGTCCATTGAAATATCTACATTATAGGGAAAATTAAATGTTCATAAAAAATCAAAATTAATTATAATACTATCTGTATCTGGTATACATATATTTTTTTAACAGCCAATAAAATCCAATTGGGAAATTTGATTTAATAATCAGTCAGATGCAGATTTCATTCACTAGAAAGTGTTATGTATCTTTTATTTATTTTTAAATTCCTGATAAAATTTATGACTTTTTGTAATTCAGTATTTTCTTATGAGTTTAAAACTATTTCAGTATTTTCTTATGAGTTTAAAAGTATTTCAATTTTAATGAATTGAAAAGTAATTAACTGCATAAAATACCACAATTTATATACATCTCATGCTTTAGCCAACAATTCAGTGCCATTACGAGTTATTCAAGTAGCCAATAATACAAGTAGCAATGATTTTTTTATATATACGTATAATATTTCATAGGAATCTATTACATCTTAATTTCCATGAAATTTTATTTGTAAAATTAATTTAATTCTTCCAAGAAAAAAAAAATATTCGTGTTTATATAATTTTTTTTTTAAAAAAGGGCTCGTGTATAGTAAAGAAAAATTTAGTTGCTGAAATGAGATCTATTGCATATTATTATTAGGATTATTTCCGTAAAATTTTCGTCCAAAAGTATTCAATTTTCAATTTGTAGATGGCAGCACTAGAGAAAAAAATTGGCAACCAATCAGCGCACGGCATTATTTTGCCTTGTCCGAATGCAAGTAAAGGAAGCTAATATGCGACCTGGCACCGTTGATATGTGAGGTCAGAGCCCTAATCACACAGCTATCAGGTGGGGGCTATGGGGAGGGGAGGGATTGAATAATCGGTTGTTTTAAAGCTACAATCGAGGCCGTGCGCGAAAAACCAAGTGTCTTGCTAGATGCTCAGTTTCAATGGAGTGTTATAGTTGTATCAGGCCGGGACCGTCTCGATAAGCGCTGCGCGCACAGGTCGTTCCACTACTTATAGTCTGAGAGGCGACTGCAATTTTTGGACCTCATCGAACATCATTTTGAAATTTTTATAGAGATTGGAGAAAAGTGAGTAGAATAGGAATCCACTGGTCTGCCGTGGCAAAAATGGCCGAAACTGATCGAAAATCGACTTGGAATGAGTTGAACTAAAATCCGATCGCCAAATATGTCATAACTTGCCAAAAAGAGAACAAACTTTTTCGTCTGGCAACCCTGCATTTTGATTTTCAATGAGAAAAAGCGCAAACGATTCTTGATCTCTGGCTTGGAAAATGTGTATCTTTTAAAAGTAAGCCAAATTGGCGACATCAGTTACGTCATCCGTGACGTAATGTTTATTGCGAACTTGGCTCCCTTTTAATAGATGCAAGTAGGACCGTCGCCAGATATCTGAATCGTCTGCCACCTTCTTAATTGATAATTAAACAGTGAGGGTTACCAAATAAAAAAAATGCTCATTATTTGGCAAGTTATGGCTCATTTGGCAATTGGATTTAGTTCAACTTATTAAAAGTCGATTTTTGACCAGTTTCGGCCACTTTTGCCACGGCAGACCAGTGGATTCGTAATATACTCACTTTTCTCTAATTTCTATAAAAAAATCAGAATGATGTTCGATGAGGTCCAAAAATTGCAGTCGCCTCTCAGTCTATTATCCTGGCCTGCTCCTGCATTTCGTGACGTCACCGAGTTGATCCATTGCTGAACGTGTTTTTCCTCATTCTAATAGTGTATTTTAAGGCCATCTCCAACAGAAAATTAATGATTTCAAGAGCTTAGATATAGGAACCCGTATTTTTTTTTCCAGAATGATAAAAAAAGTGTACACTTCATTTTTTTCTAACATAAATACTTACTGATTAAGTAGATTTTGGGTTCTTAATAAATGACTATAAAACATGTCACAGAAATTATAACACATTAAAAGTATTCAAAACAAAGTTTTTCAATTGCTTGAGAACAATTGGAAGACCGTTTGCTGTTTTATTCGTCGTTAGTAAATTTACTAAGACTATGATTTGTTACTGATTATATATATATATATATATATATATATATATATATATGTGTGTGTGTGTGTGTCATAATTTTTAATGATTATAATTAGATTTCATTAACCAGGAGATATTGCAGATACTTAAAAATACATTAAAAAGTAGGTAATAAATACACTTTTTTTATACATTACTAATACCAACTTTAGAATAAATGTAATGTTAAAAAGTATAGTAATTTATTATCCTACACTACATTTGAAATCTTTTTGGTCTATTTATTCGCGTCCAATGAAATAGAATAGTTTAAAAAAAATTCGAACAAAGACCTTTCTTAGAAAGAAAATATTAATTCTGTTAATATTAATCAGCTCTTGAAACTTATAGTCCGAGAGGCGACTGCAATTTCTGGACCTCATCGAACATCAATCTGAATTTTTTATAGAGATTGGAGAAAAGTGAGTAGATTATGAATCCACTGGTCTGCCGTGGCAAAAATGGCCGAAACTGGTCAAAAATCTACTTGGAATGAGTTGAACTAAAATCCGATCGCCAAATATGTCATAACTTGCCAAAAAGAGAACACACTTTTTCGTCTGGCAACCCTGCATTTTAATTTTCAATGAGAAAAAGCGCAAACGATTTTTGATCTCTGGCTTGGAAAATGTGTATCTTTTAAAAGTAAGCTAAATTGGCGACATCAGTTACGTTATCCATGACGTAATATTTTTTGCCAACTTGGCTCCCTTTTAATAGATGCAAGTAGACCGTCGCCATATATCTGAATCGTCTGCAACCTTCTTAATTGATAATTAAATAGTGAGGGTTACCAAATAAAAAAAAATGCTCATTATTTGGCAAGTTATGGCGCATTTGGCAATTGGATTTAGTTCAACTTATTAAAAGTCGATTTTTGATCAGTTTCGGCCATTTTTGCCACGGCAGACCAATGGATTCGTAATCTACTCACTTTTCTCTAATTTCTTTAAAAAAATCAGAATGATGTTCGATGAGGTCCAAAAATTGCAGTCTCCTCTCAGTCTATTATTAAAAAAAAAGATGATATTGCTTATAAACTTTCCTTTAATGTAGGGTTTGCTGTGGTGCTATATCCCCAAGGTACTTTGCCACCCTGTGCATATGATCCCACAGGGCAAATATTCAGTGAGATAATATCAAGTTTGTCAAATCAAAAACCACCAAAACGTGGACAGACGAGATGGACAAGCAATAATAAGGTTAATAATACGAAGAAATCAATTTGATATATAAAATGAATTACAAAACATGCTCGATATTTAAATATAATAACAGCAATAAATATTAGAAAAAGAAAAAAAAAAGATTATATACTTGTTCAAAGGTTTGAATTATAGTATATATTTGTGGTGAAAGGTAAAATAGAAAACATGTTGTATTCGTAACTATCAACGATTGTGCGAACAATAGGTAGCCTAAGTATAAAAAAAAAAGTATTTTGAGGAAAAATGCAATATGATATTTTAATATAAGAGAAGGGGAATATTATCAATGACTTATAAAAGGTCTTTTCAGCAATAAAATGTCACATGAAATCTTCAAAAAATGTATCCGATTTCCGCTATGCCCTATTGAAAACAACGCTAGAATAGGGATTGAGCATGTGACGTCACACCGTCAATTTTAGCAGGCCCGGGTAAAGAACAGGGGTGAAACGAGTTCGAGAAGGTCCCCCGAAACAATCAGATCGTGACGTCACAGCGCAAACCCATCACAAACCACTACTTGAATAAGATTGCATACGAAGATGGATTAAGAAGCATCAAAGTTGGAATATTTACAATGCCTAACTATACATAATCCATTCTAAATTAAAGTATAGGAATAAATTAAAAATTCTTATAATTTAAGGGAATAATTTTAAAAAAATTAATTTGTTCAAAATTAATTTATTCAAAAGCTTGTTGTTTCAAAACTGAAATAATTTCAGTTTCATTTTATAATTCGTTTAATATTCATTTCAGAATATTAAAAACTAAAATACAAAAACAATATTAAAAAAATGATTTAAATAATCTTTTACTTCAATAAATAATCTTTCATTTAAAACCAGAAATTCCTTTACGAAAAAATTGAACATTTATCCACAAATTCTTCCTTTAAAGAGATTAATTATATAAAAAACATCTTTTAATATTTAAGAAACTTCTCTTACCTAGATTTAAAGCAAAACATAGTTTATATAATTTAGTGAGTAATTAAACAAGTTACATTTTTATAATTCAAAGACATTTTTACAAAACTTTTTAAGAGTATTACGAAGTAAATTAAATTCATTTTAATTTCCAAGAGTTCCAAGAATCGGAATACTAATAAATCCAATTTAACCGATCATTTGTTAAAACTCTTTCCTGTTGCCAAAATTTTTTTAATCAAAATAAATAAAAGATATTTGAAAGGGAATGCATAACATTCATTATGGAGTGAAGTCCAGTTAATTCAACTTTGCGTTGCGTAGAACGCTATAAGTGAAATAATTTTAACCGATCATTGTTGAAACTCTTTTCTGTTGCCAATTTTTTTTTAATCAAAATAAATAAAAAGTATGTGTTTTTATTCCCTTACGTCAGACTTATCAGCTTTCGTAGATCGTTGACTAGTTGTAGATGACAATGTATTCAATCAAGTTTTTGGAAGAAAGAAGAAGTTAGTAAATAGTTATGAATGGATCTTTTATACGTAGTCTTTATAAAAACTCGATCTGAGTTGTTGCAATTGCACGTAAAAATTGCCAATGCTTAAAAAGGATTTATATTAAAAACTATGTTTTTATGGTCTATAGTATTTCTAAATTAATGATGAAAATATAAAAATGGGAAATAACACCAATTCACGTCAGTTTACTAGTATAATTAAAAAGTTGTGCGATGTGCCACATCCCTAGTTTAATATGTTCAGATTAAGTTTAGACTGCGGAGTATTTTGGGAGACAATTCAATTAAAAATTGCAGTCGAGGGCTTTGGCTCATGGTTTAAAAATAAAATATGCATTTAAAAACATTAAAAAAAAAAAAAAAAAGTATTTTATAGCGTTAAACTAATAAGCAATTCGAAACTAACATAAACATTCAAAATCTAAGAAGATTTACTTTTAATTACAACTAATTAAATTATTCAAAAGTCGTTCTTTTCATTCAAATTTAATGCTTCACTTTTTTTTTTTTTTTTTACGAAAGGAATTTCGTTTACATCGTCTCAATGTTATTAGAAGCGATTACTGCAAACATAACTTTTTTTATTCGAATTAATGAACTGTTTTGCCTCCTAACCCATTATGCACGCAAACGAAAATTGCTTTTCGGTCAGTATTTCAAAAAGTGAAATTCTTTCACTGAAAAGAAACGGTTTTGGTAAAAAAGAAACTGAATAGGGGAAGAATAATAAAAGCGAAATAAACAGAGTTACGAGAGACGTTATAAATTACATTTTATGCCTTAAAAATAAATTGCGCAGCAAAATTTTCTAACTCATTGCATTTAACCGAGAAATCTAAATATAAAAACTTAATCTTTTTGTAGTCCTCGGCCTCTTGTTTAAAATCCAAAGGAAAAATAACCATTGCCATTTCCTGGAAAGGAAAAAAAGAACAAACGCAACAGCAAACGATAAAAATCTTTTTTATCAAAGATTGTGGAAGGGGAAAAAAAAAAAAAGAACTTAACGTAATTACGTTTGGTTATTTCTTAACATAATTACTCAAGCCTCATTCCTGGCTGAAAATGTGTACATACAACAACCGTTCCCCTTTAAAACTATCAAATTAGTTCATTATTGCTTAATCACATACTTAGACGCCCGAGAACAATTAACGCAATTAACGGCGAGTCCCCGCGAAATCTCGTTAAAAACGGGAGATCGCGTTGTGTGTGTGTGCTTGGTTTTTGGATCGGGGAAAAAGATGGCGGCTGTTAAAAAAGTGTTTTTTAATACGAACAAGGAGTTAAGTTTTCAATTTAGATGAGAATGAAAGGACCTGAATAATGAGAACGTACTTTTGTTCTTTTTAACGACGAAAATGCTTTTGCTTTGTTGCCGAGTGCTTTTGAAAACTCAAGTAAGTGCTTTTGTTCTGGACGGTTTTATGGGTCCGCCCTCATCTGTTGATATTGGATTTTGGGCCGAAATATGCCGCGGATATAAATGTCAACTGGCTGTGCAGTTTTTATTTCAAAACGCATGAGTTATTCGCCGTAAAGATTGGATTTACCGCATTTCAGAATAATGGAACTTTCGGAATATTCTCTTAAGAGATTTAATCACGCGGAATGGAATAATTCAGAATATTTTGACTTTCACTAGGCATTATTATGAAGAGAGAAAGCGGTAAAGAACATTATGTACGAAATTATTTGGAGTTTTTTTTTTTTTTTTTCGTCGGCAGTAACTTGTGACCAATCACGATATATCTTTACAAACAAATTCGAATTTTTAGTCAATCACGAATTTGGATTTAATTTCTTCCCGACATTACTAGCAGCAGTTGCCAGTGACGTCACCATGAAGGAGGTTCAATTAGAATATGGTTACTAACACGTCAAGTGTTTTTAACCATTCAAATTGCGATAAAATATTAAAAATATAGAAATCAATATATTATTAGGAAATTAAAATGAAAGTTCAACTTTAAGGACAAAAAGGACCTATCAAAAGGACAAAGGTCCTTTTTTTGTCAAAAAGGACATGTTGATTGATCTATAAAGCTAAACTTTGTATCTTTATGGTTTAATATATTGCTTTTCACGTAAGCTCTGACGCAAATTTTTTAAAAAATTATTTTCGATATTGTTTATTAGTAGAAAATGATCCATTTGTATTGCATTTAAACACAATTCGAGGCATAAAATAGAATAAAATAAACATTCTTAATTATTCTGTTCCAAATATGTACAAAATAAAACATAAAAAGCTAAAAAAAATATTGACATCTAGCGCCAAACAAAAAGCTAAACGACATAAAGTATCGAAGGCCTGCATCTTTATTCAGCTAGGAAATTTATAAAATAATTTTAAATTGCGGTTCAGTAAAAACAGACGTTAGGGAACACTTAACAATGAAGTTATCTATTAATATTGTTACGTATCTCTATATATATAAGGCAAAGCCCTCACTCACTGACTCACACACTCACTCACTCACTCACTCACTGACTGACTGACTCACTCATCACTAATTCTCCCACTTCCCACATAGTCACAACTCTGAAAATCGGCACAAATATCAACAATGGTAAAAATAGAAAAAGTAAGCTATTCCGATCTCGATTAACCCACTTTAAGGGGTCGAAAAGGGGTTAAACGTTCCAAACGGGGGACATTCGAAAATCCTACTTCCCACATAGTCACAACTCTGAAAATCGGCACAAATATCAACAATGGTAAAAATAGAAAAAGTAAACTATTCCGATTTCGATTAACCCACTTTAAGGGGTCGAAAAGGGGTTAAACGTTCCAAACGGGGGACATTCGAAAATCCTACTTCCCACATAGTCACAATTCTGAAAATCGGCACAAATATCAACAATGGTAAAAATAGAAAAAGTAAACTATTCCGATCTCGATTAACCCACTTTAAGGGGTCGAAAAGGGGTTAAACGTTCCAAACGGGGGACATTCGAAAATCCTACTTCCCACATAGTCACAATTCTGAAAATCGGCACAAATATCAACAATGGTAAAAATAGAAAAAGTAAACTATTCCGATCTCGATTAACCCACTTTAAGGGGTCGAAAAGGGGTTAAACGTTCCAAACGGGGGACATTCGAAAATCCTACTTCCCACATAGTCACAACTCTGAAAATCGGCACAAATATCAACAATGGTAAAAATAGAAAAAGTAAACTATTCCGATCTCGATTAACCCACTTTAAGGGGTCGAAAAGGGGTTAAACGTTCCAAACGGGGGACATTCGAAAATCCTACTTCCCGCATAGTCACAACTCTGAAAATTGGCACAAATATCAATAATGGTAAAAATAGAAAAAGTAAACTATTCCGATCTCGATTAACCCACTTTAAGGGGTCGAAAAGGGGTTAAACGTTCCAAACGGGGGACATTCGAAAATCCTACTTCCCACATAGTCACAACTCTGAAAATTGGTACAAATGTCAACAATGGTAAACATAGAAAAAGTAAGCTATTCCGATCTCGATTAACCCACTTTAAGGGGTCAAAAAGGGGTTAAACGTTCCAAAAGAGCGATATATTCGAATGTCCTACTTCTCATATTTTCATAATTCTGAAAACTGGTGTGAATATCGATAAAGACAAACGCAGAAAAAGTAAACTATTCCGATCTTGGGTGGATCAAGGGGTGGAAAAGGGGTTAAACGTTCCAAACGAGGAATATTCGAATGTACCACTTCCCATATGGTCACAACTCGGAAATTTGGTACAAATGTCAAAAAAGATTAAACATAGAAAAAGTAAGCTATTCTGTTCTCGATTAACCAACTTTAAGGGGTCGAAAAGGGGTTAAATGTTCCAATCGAGGGATATCCGAATGTTCCTCTTCCAATGTAGTCATTTTTCTGATATTTTTTTGCAAATGTTAAAAAAATAAGTCATTCCAATATCGATTAACGAATTTTTAAGGGACGAAAAGACGACGCAACATTGAAACTATACGAGGATTAACTTAATGTCTAATTAACTTAATTCCAATACAGCTACTACTTTGAAATTTAGAACTAAGAGCAAACATAAACACAATAAACTATTCCAGTTTACTATTCACAATTATAAATTTCGTTTCAAATGTCAACAAAGGAAAGTTTCTATTTTGATAAATCAATTTGTCGGGATCGAAATGGGAGCAAACGTCTGAAGTGTAGAATACATGAATGTCTTTTGATCGCTAAAATGCTAATGGTAAAATTTCGTAGCGCAGCACGGGTATTCAGCTAGTTTTTGTATATATGTAAATATTTCTTAGCATTAATTATGTAAATAGGAAAATTTATGTACATTTTGCATAAGGCAGTGCAATAGTTCGTCTTAACTTGGCTTCCCTGCGGTGTGTCTATTAATGCTAGATAACGAGTTTTACAGAGATAATAGTGGGAAGCGAGTTTTACAAGGAGCAGGGCATTTAACATTATGGTAATGGCAATCTCGCCAAGTTGGCGACGGTTTTGGTGACTAAATTTTGTCGCCAAATTTGGGCGACATTTTCGGTCCCCATGTACACGTATGACTTTTCGACTACGATCTGGAAAGTCCTCTAAATTTCTATCTCTAGAAGATTCACGAAGTATTGACTTCCTATATAAGGCCGGCCGTGAGTTGAGTTAGTTAATCGAGTTAGTTGTCTCTCAGCGAGCATTCAGAGAGTTCTGAAAGTGAACTGTATTGCATTGTCTTTTGCGGCGATTTGTAGCAGTTGTGTTGTCAAGTTTTTAACTGCTGTTTTGTGCTCTATTGTTGTGAAAAGAGCTGTATCGAGTCTACTAGAACGAGAAGTTCTGGAGTTGTAAGAGAATCTGTGTAGAGTTATACTGGAATAAATTTCTGCAAGTTTTGACCTGCTTTGGTTTCAAATCTTTCGAACCCATCCACGCAACACTATAATCCATGAAAACAAACTTTTTAATATAAATCCCTTCTACACTTTGGCAGTTTTTAAGTGCAATTCCAATTTATTGAGCTCATGTCGAGTTTTTATGTTGGGCTACTACAAAAACATAAATTTCGAACTATTTACTAATAGACTGAGAGGCGACTGCAATTTTTGGACCCTATCGAATATCATTTTGAATTTTTTATAGAAATTAGAGAAAAGTGAGTAGATTACGAATCCACTGGTCTGCCGTGGCAAAAATGGCCGAAACTGGTCAAAATCGACTTTTAATAAGTTGAACTAAATCCAATTGCCAAATGCGCCATAACTTGCCAAATAATGAGCATTTTTTTTTTATTATTTGGTAACCCTCACTCTTTAATTTTCAATTAAGAAGGTTGCAGAAGATTCAGATATCTGGCGACGGTCTACTGGCATCTATTAAAAGGGAGCCAAGTTGGCAAAAAATATTACGTCACTTATGACGTAACTGATGTCGACAATTTGGCTTACTTTTAAAAGACATAAGTTTTCCGAGCCAAAGATCAGAAATCGTTTGTGCTTTTTCTCATTGAAAATCAAAATGATGTGGGTTACCAGACGAATAAGTATGTTCTATTTTTGGAAAGTTATGATATATTTGGCAATCGGATTTTAGTTCAACTCATTCCAAGTCGATTATTGATCAGTTTCGGCCATTTTTGCCACTGCAGACCAGTGGATTCGTAATCTACTCACTTTTCTCTAATTTCTATAAAAAAATTCAGAATGATGTTCGATGGGGTCCAAAAATTGCAGTCGCCTCTCGGACTATAACTTTTTTCTCCCAAAACTAGTTTGAATACATTGTCATCCCCAACGATTCTATCTGCCTATTTTTTACTCGATTGGACAAGCGGACTAATAATTAGCCATAGGGATTAATTAAGATTAAGATTTCTCCTCCTCCTCCACCTCAATAAGGGAAGATTTCAGTCATTAAATATTTCGAAATTGTGCAAGTTTGAATTAATCTTGGTATCTGGATAATAGATCGTGAGTAAAAGCTGATAAGTCTGATGTAAGGCGCATGGACGCCCCCAGGAATATTTGCAAGGGGGTACAAGACTAGATTTCTATCAAAATCATTAATTTTTTTTTAGAAATGTTAATTAATAATTATGCATTTTAAATTATACTTTTTGAGAATAGTTAAAATTCATGGTATATATTTTTGAAAACGCAACCCTGTTAAAGAGAAGGAAAAAAAAATAGTAAAAATATTAAAATATATATTTAAACAATTTTTTTTTTATCATCCAACTAGATCTCAAGAGACGTGTTTAGAATAGAGGAACTTGAAGATGCAAAAATACAGAAGAGTAAAATTTTTTTATTTCTTCAAAATTTCGGATATAATGGGGGAAAAAAAAAAAAAATTCAAAGTGAAACACGAAGGCAGTATTGGAATATGCTCAATTGAATTCTAAAAATAGATTTCAAGATAGTATATCTGATGACTTAAAAAACAAAACATTTTCCTGGAATTTTGAGAACTACACAGGAAATGAGTATACAATAAAAGGAATAAATACTTCTACTCATCAGCCTCTAATAATCATAGACAACAAGCGCCAGAAAATCGTCATGCAAGTAGCTATAAAAATGACATAGGAAAGAAACAAAAGACTAAATTAATAGGAAAAAATGCTCATTGTGACATAAAAGTATAAGGCATATGTGCTTTTTTTTATCTTGGAATTTACATATTTTCCCTCATACTTTTTTTTTTTTTTTTAAATTTTTAAGAGCCAGGGGGGTGCAAGAGCACCTCCTTGCACCCTCTTGGGGGCGCCCATGGTAAGGCGTGTGTCAAAGCGATCTTTGAATGAAAGTCCCAAAACTTGATAGTGTTATGAATTTTTCCACTGAGGCAATGATGGCACAGTTTTCACGGTTTAAAAGTATTTATTCTCTCTTCAGAAAACTCACAAAATTTATTCACAGGCAACAGTTTAATTACTCTCAAGCTTCAACACAAGCTTCAACAAAAATAACTTCGAATTCAGCGATTATACAAGCTCACTCCAATAGGTAAACAAAGTGATCAGCTTTCGACGAAGTCCGAAGTCAATCTGAAAACTTTCCCGATCTCCAGTCTTTTATATACAAGCGCGTGAGACATTCTCGAAATTTCCAGCCAATTTATCGGAAAAGAAATATCTCGAAACTTCTCGATGGCTTTAGGTGTTGCCACCTTTTTCTAACTTGTATAATCGCTATTAATTAATAAATAAAATAAGATAAAAAATAAATTACAATAGAATTTTGAAATAATACGTCACTATTTACAATATATACAGACAATTTGTGCAACAATAGAAAACATTGTCATCAACAATGCCAGCCAAGTTTCAAAGTTTCAGTTCGATTGGATAACCAAGCGTCACTAGAAGCGTGTATAAAAGTAACTTTTTAGTGTCAAACAGGCCCCAGAAACTTAATAAAATGCAATCTTTATCGACAACGAATCCATCTGTCAAATTTCAACGCGTTCGGACGACGACAAGTTGGTTTATTAGTATTTCGAAGAGACTAGAAATGGAAAATGACCTAAGTACCCAAAAAAAAAAAAAATCGAAAATCTTTTTTATACGGAAAAATGTCCTAAAGCCCAAGCTAAACAAAGCGAAGGACGCCCTAAGTGCAAACACCAGAAGCAATAGTTAAAATACAATCTGATACTTAGTTATAGCCTTAAGTACCAATGCGAATGTTTTACATTTTTCGGCTTTCCTGAAAAATTTTCGCCGACCAAACGGTATAGTGGTTAGCGTGCTAGCTTCTAGACCGCGAGGTTGCGGGTTCCGAGTCCCGTGAAAGGCATGGGTGTTTGTAAATGCATGTTGGCTTGTCTAATGGCGAATGTTTCGGCGCATTATAGCCCTCGTGTTGCTGACGACGCCAGATAATCTGAAAACAACCAACCTGAAAAATTTTCTTTTTTGGACTTGGGTCGTTTTATATTTGTAGTCCTTAATTATAGAATTGTGTGTAAAAGCGACCTTTGTAGTGATAGGGACAGTCCTTCAAAACTTGATAGGGCTCATTGTCAACGAGTCGGTCGTCTGGCTGACAAGTTTTAGCTCGATTGGATGAGGGAAAATGGGTTGATTAACCGTCCGCAGATTTGTACGCCACAAACACAGAAAACCGAAGTTAGTACGAGGGATTTTAAAGTAGAATTACTGTAAGACTAAAACTTTGAAAATAAATTCCGCCATATAATTCATCTCTCACCCAAATTTTATCTAGCAAAACAAAAAGTAACTTTTATTGAATATTTATTTTTCCAAATGCGATTCGAAAAGAAACTATGCCTAAAATTTAATTTTGTCAGTGGTTCAAATCCAATTATGTTTTAAATAAAACATTCTATACATGTGTATTATTACCACACAAAAAAAAAATCCATGCGTTCCAGCAAATAATTTAAACGGGCACTTGTCACATGTTATGCAATTTCAGTCACAACAGATGTTAGTGAATATTTTAACAATAAGGTTATCTAAAAATAGAATGAAAATATGCCTTGACGAAAAAAACACGAATTCATTAACCGAGTCTCGCTATTTTATCTTTTTCCCTCCATTTTCGACTATTTACTTGGTATTCGAAATGTTATTAAAAACAAATTCACGCGCAAAAAGGTTTTTCTTATTTAATTAAATATGGCAACAATTCGTATAAAATTCAAAAATAAGCGACTAATTCATCTTGCGCTCTTTTTTTTTTTTCCTGACTCGAAAACTCTAATTAAACTCGAAACTAAAGAAATTAAAAAAAAAAAAAAAAAAAAAAAAAAACGAAATTGTTCTTTTATGAGGGAGTACGTTTTCTGAGTTTTGCAAACCGCAATTCTCTCATTTATTCGTAATTACATTGTATGCATTGTAACTTTGAAGAAACACATACAAATAAATTTGGTCTTGGAATGTTTTAGTTTTTACGTTATGAATTATTTCTAACAATATTTTGATTTTTAGTAGCTTTTTCCCCCCCCCCCCCACATAAAATGGCGTATTTTTACCTTAAGAGTCTTTTTCAATTGTATTTTGAATTTCATTTGTGATCTGAACGGAAATTGAACTTTAACATCTATTTGCATACAAATATATATATATATATATATAAAAATAATCAAAAAATCAAGCAAATAGTAATAGTCGCGATCGAATTTAACAAACGATTTTAAATCCATTTAAAACTGTTTGTAAATTCGTTTGCGGTTTTTGCTATTATATCTGTACGGAAATAGTTATAAAAACAGTTTGAAATATATTTAAAACTGTTTATAAATGTCTGTGTTTTACGTCCACATGTCTCTCTAAAAATATACGGAGTGGCAATTGTAAGTCGAGGAACCTCATAGAGTATCATTCTGAATTGTTTATAAAATGTAGCGAAATGTTTGTAGATCATAAATCCACTGGTCTGACGGAGCAAAAATGGCCGTAACTGTTCGAAAATCGACGTTGAATGTATTGAACTAGATCTGATCGTCAAATACGTCATAACTTGCTAAAATGTGAACACCCTTTTTTATCTGATCATAAATCCACTGGTCTGACGGAGCAAAAATGGCCGTAACTGTTCGAAAATCGACGTTGAATGTATTGAACTAGATCTGATCGTCAAATACGTCATAACTTGCTAAAATGTGAACACCCTTTTTTATCTGGTAGCCCACCAACTCTTTAATTTTCTATTTAAGAGGGCTGCTTACGATTTGTCTTTCCTGCCGCCAAATTCTTTCATCTTTCAATTGTAAGTCAAATTGGCAATACATATTACGTCATCAGTGACGTAATATTTATCGCCAATTTGGCTCAATTTTAAAAGATGGGAAATAATTTTCGCCCGAGAATAAATATCGTCTGCACTTTTCCTTATTGAAAATTAAAGAACAGTGGGTTACCATATAAAAAAAAGAATGCACATTATTTGGCAAGTTATGACACAATTTGGCGATCGGATTTAGTTCAACTCATTCAAATTCGATTTCTGAACAGTTTCGGCCATTTTTGCTCCGTCAGACCAGTGGATTTATGATCTACAAACATTTCTAAATATTTCATTAAAAAAAAAAAATCAGAATGATGTTGAATGGGGGTATCTAAACGTGCAGACGCGTCTTTGGCTAAAATATTTATAAATGAAATCTTTAAATAGCATTCTGTGTGAAGAGTTCCGTCAATGTTTCCTTATTCGTATTAATTATTTAAGACCACATACAACTGAGTACAGTTGGTGTTAGTGTTATTTTTGACAACCTTCTGAAAAGTAAATTTAAAATTATCTTAATATGGTGGAGTTGATATTTATCTAACAGATCCGCGCATTTTTACCTTTACACCCATAATTTTTAATAGTCCACTTAGTTCACTATCCAACTCATTTAAAAACTAACTTCCCCTCTGAAAAACACAATAAAAACTTCCGCCAAACTTTTCAATTACACACTTAATACTTGGAGTTTGAGCTTTTAGTAGCCTAAAACGACAATTATTTTCTTTTTCTTTTTTTTTAAATATATATATATAAAAAAAAAGATTATTGGTAAAAAAATATGTGTCCATGTGCTGGCATAAACTTTAGAAAGGGTGTATAACCGGTGGATGAAAAAATAATTTTTATAGAGATTTTTTTTTTTTTATTATTATTATTATCGTTAATTTTTCTCGCCGCGGGTGACGGAGGAAATTTAAAAATAAAAAAAGCAATAAAAAGCTCCCCCTGGTGGTCGTTAAACGAGATAATAAAAATGCAGAGAGCGTGGTTGAAATTCGTGTTTTTATTTTGCATTAACTTCTGCGGGGTTGATAATTCGCCTCCAAGAAGTGGTGTTGATAAGACAATTTATGGCTCGAGTTGAGATGATACTTGTGACTGGGCTTCTGTTACGGCTTGTGGGGTGGGTTGAAATTGTCTTTTTTTTTTTTTCAACCGAGGAAGAAGATGCATTGGAAAGAAGTCATAGTATTTAACAGAAAATATTTTTTTTTTTTGTTTTTTTTTTAGAATGACGTCTTTAATTTGAATGAATGCTTAAAAAGTAAGGAAAGATGTCAAGAATATAGTGTCCATTGTGGCTTTCTAGAGATTTAAAAAAGAACACAAACGATATCTCTCTATATATAAGGCAAAGCCCTCACTCACCGACTCACTCATCACTAATTCTCCCACTTCCCACAACTCTGAAAATCGGCACAAATATCAACAATGATAAAAATAGAAAAAGTAAACTATTCCGATCTCGATTAACCCACTTTAAGGGGTCGAAAAGGGGTTAAACGTTCCAAACAAGGGATATTCGAATATCCCACTTCCAATGTAGTCATATTTCTGATATTTGGTGCAAATGTTTAAAGGGTAAATGTTAAAAGTCATTCCAATATCGGTTAACGAATTTTTAAGGGATGAAAAGTCGACGCAATATTGAAACTATACGAGAATTAACTTAATGTCTCAATTCCAATACAGCTACTACTTTGAAATTTAGAACTAAGAGCAAACATAAACACAATAAACTATTCCAATTTACTATTCACAATTATAAATTTCGTTTAAAATGTCAACAAAGGAAAGTTCCTATTTTGATAAATCAATTTGTCGGGATCGAAATGGGAGCAAACGTCTGAAGTGTAGAATGTCTTTTGATCGCTAAAATGCTAATGGTCAAATTTCGTAGCGCAGCACGGGTATTCAGCTAGTTTGTCATATTTGTCAAATGTATATTCTGAAAAGAGAAAGAAAAAAAAAAGAGAACAGGAGCAATATTTGTTTTGATGATATAATGTCAAATGTACAAAAGAGGTGTCATCTCTCACACACAAAACACAAGGGGTGTGGAACATCACACAACTTTCAATTACATTTAATACTGGTTACTGCATTTAAATTTATGATGGATTGGTGTAATTTACAGTTTTCGATCTCATATTTTCATTATTTTGAAAAATAACCAGTTTGGCGATAACTATTACATTGATAAAAAAAAGATAAAAAAAAAAACTCCAATATGATAAAATTGGTGATGTTCTTTTTGATAAATATAAATGCTTTCTTGTAAGTGCAACAGAAATGAAACGGTCTTTGATGGGCGACGCTCAGGGGAAGACAACTTTGTGTTCGAGATATTAGTTTTTCTCCTTTTGATACCTATATCGGCTCTGTACTAAAATATTTCGGAAGTGGGAATGTGTAGAAAACCTTAAAAAGGCATTACCGTGGCGATTTTAATCAAAATCGATTGAGCCGTTTTTTTGGCAATCGCTGAAAAACATTAATTTTTCAACGGCAAATACCTTATGCGCATGCGAGATTTTAATTAAAATCTTAATGACAGGTCCCATGACTACCAGTAACCCGAATGTAAACAAAATTTGAACACCGTAAGTCAATCCATTCTGAATGTCAATTTCGTTGCAAGCAGTGTGGTAGAAGTGGGAAAAGAAAAGTGGGGGGGGGGGGATGCCCAAAAGTTGGTGACAAGTACACCTCCGCCTCTAACGATAAATTGTATAAAATCGTACCTTATAGTAAAAATATGAACTAGTAAGAAAATAATGTATATTTCCCGAAACTAACATTGAACAAAGGTTCAAATTTTATTGTTATTTTAATGAATATTCTGTGACTTAGTTTTTTTTTACTTGGCAGTGAGAGATAAGGTGAAGCAATAATTCAACATTATATATATGAATGGTTATTTAGTTTTAAATAGTGCTTCCAAATGTGCATACTTTCATGCAATTAAATTAATAGAGAACTCTATATTTTTTTAATAGCTTCTTTTTATATGAAATAAGATAAGAAATTTAACTTAAAAGTGAAAAGTTGACCGAGTGTAACAATATTTGTTAATAAAAAATATTTACATCTTTATACTGTTGCGTTGTACGGGTTCGAAAGATTTGACGCCAAAAGCAGATCGAAACTTGCAGAAATTTATTCCAAAATAACTCTTCACAGTTCTCTTACAGCTCCAGTACTTCTCGTTCTAGTAGACACAATACAGCTCTTTTTCACCTCAACAGAGCACAAAACAGCAGTTAAAAACTTGACAACACAACTGCTAAATCGCCGCAAAAGACAATGCAAAACAGTTCGCTTTAGAATGCTCAGTATCTCCAGTCAACTAATTCAGTGACTCAAAACTCAAGAACTACCCAAGTCAGGAATACAGCTCTCACAATGAACGTTGAGAGACAACTAACTAACAACCAACTCAGGCCGCGCTTATATTAGGAGTGGTGAATATACGTGAACCTTCCAGAGATAGACATTTGGAGAACTTTCCAGATAGTAGTCGAAAAGTCCTATATACATGTACATGGGATACATGTACCGAAAATGTCGCCAAATGGTCGCCAAGTTTGGTGACATTTGGCAATTTCTCGCCAAATTTGGCGACAAAAATTAGTCACCAAAACCGTCGCCAATTTGGCGAGATTCCCATTACCATAATGTTAAATGCCCTGCCCCTTGAAACTCGCTTCCCAGAGTTACCACTGCAAAACTCGTTATCAAGCGATAACACCCATATTGTCGGGAAACCAACTAACTACGAACTATTGCACTGCCTTAAGCGAAATGTACATAAATACAAATATACAAAAATTCGTAGCAATACAAAGTAGTATAATACATTTTTATAATAGTGTGATAAAGAAATACTTTTTTTTATTTTTTACATTTGAAAACTTTAAATCACTTTTTCTCAGTATCACTACATTTGAAGGTAAATGTTAGTTCTCTTTATTATTAGTATATTAGTAGTTATTTTATATTAGTAGTTTTTAGACGGATTGATAGTTTTTAAAAGTGGGGGAATGGATTTTAGAGGTTTTAGAAGTAGGGGGGACGCATGGGTATTTTCTTGAAAAGTTGGAGGACCGCGTCTACCCACACTTCTAGCACTGGTTGCAAGTGATAATCGCGTGAAAAAGCTTTCTAGTGGGTTAATCGAGATCGGAATAGCTTACTTTTTCTTCGTTTGTCTTCATTGATATTCGCACCAATTTTTAGAGTTGTGGCGAAATGAGAAGTAGGACATTCGAATATTCCTCGTTTGGAACGTTTAACCCCTTTTCGAGCCCTTAAAGTGGGTTAATCGAGATCGGAATAGATTACTTATTCTATGTTTGTCTTTGTTGACATTTGCACCAATTTTCAGAATTGTGTCCATATGGGAAGTGGGATATTCGAGTTTGGAACCTTTTAACCCCTTTTCCACCTCTTAAAGTGGGTTAATCAAGCTCGGAATAGCTTAACTTTCCTATGTTTGTCTTTGTTGCCATTTTTACCAATTTTTAGAGTTGTGACCATATGGGAAGTGGTACATTCGAATATTCCTCGTTTGGAACGTTTAACCGCTTTTCCACCCCTTAAAGTGGATTAATCGAGATCGGAATAGCATGCTTTTTCTATGTTTACCATTGTTGGTATTTGTACCAATTTTCAAAATTGTGACCATGTCGGAAGCGGGACATTCGAATATTCCTCGTTTGGAACTTTTAACTCCTTTTCCACCCCTTTTAAGGTGGGTTAATCGAGATCGGAATAGCTTAACTTTTTCTATGTTTATCATTGTTGATATTTGTACCAATTTTCAGAGTTGTGGACATGTGGGAAGTGGGAGAATTAGTGATGAGTGAGTGAATGAATGAGTGAGGGCTTTGCCTTATATATAGAGAGATTTAAAAAAAAATTACATTAGGCAACAAACAAACGAGGGTTTGATTTTTTTCCTTTTAGACATAGGGTCGTTCAAAGGGGATAAAGGATTTGGCCACTGGTACTATCTTTGGCCGTATTCTTTATCTCTTGAACATCAGACTTCCCATTTTTTAAATTGGTTTTTATCATTTGATTTGAGTACGTTGTTTTGTCAGCTTTTACCATTATGAACCGTAATGTTTTATAATTAATTTAGTAATTTAATTAATTTAGTTTAATTAATTTTTCTAGGTAGTACTCAGTCCAAATCTCATTTTCTGTTCTTTGCTTATGGATTACTGACCCAATCGCTTTAGTTTTCGACGCAATCTTCAAATCGCCTGCTTGGTAAAGCTCGCCAATTTTCGCCGAGATAGGGTCATGTTATGCAAAACCCATAGTTTCAATTTTTAGAGTTTTTCCCCGTTAATTTACAGTGCCTTTCCCTATTTGCAGAATTTTTGCATACCAAATCCCTCCCCTTTTTTCCCCTTTTTCGAGAAGCACTAAAACTAAAAAACTCGTTTGGACCAAACAAAAACATAAACCAACTGTTCTAACCTTTAAACTCAAACTGTTGCGACAGTTTTGGTTTTGTCGAAATCTGTCGAAGGGGGTGTGGACAGTATTTACTGCATAACCCCGTTGACCATTTTTGACAAAACCGAAACCGTCGCCAAAAGGCAGCTTCAGAATGTGTTTACCAATGCAATAAAAAAAAATGGGGGTGTGGAACATCGCGCAACTTTTAATTACACTATAATATTGGTCATTGCATTAAAATGTGATATGATGTTATTTACAGTTTTCACATTTTCACTCATTTGAATAAAAATGATCAGTTTGGCGATATTTTTGACAGTAATTTTAACAAAACTCGCCAAAATGGTGATATTGGCGATGTTATTCGATAGAGATTACATTGTACAGTACGCAAAAAAAAAAAAAAAAAAAAACAGAACGATGGCTATATCTTCGGTTCTAATTATCGTAGAATCTTACGGTTTGCACCAAAATGTTTTGCTTACGATTTTCTATATATCTGATGCAATTTCTTTTTCTTGAGGGACCGTTTACTAAGTAAAAGTAACGCTATCTTCGAAAATTTCAATACGAACCCGTATTTTTTATCATTTCATTCGATTCAGAATACATCATTTACACTATATACCAAATTTCAATGCATTATGTTGAAAAACACGTCACTTATGAGCGAAAATATTTCGACCATTTTTTGACCGATCTTCAGGGAGAATTTCCATAAAACGAAAGGTATTTTTAAGGTTCTTCTTCACAGCGGGAGAAATCGAACGGTTAATGTGGCGCGTTTCACGAAGATTAAAAAATACAAGTATTAGTCTAAAATTGCATAGAAACTACTTGGATTTATAGTGTCATGTTTAAGATTAATACAAAAATAGCAAGTAAACGCAAAAGTAACATTATTTACAACGTTAAAGATGTGCATTCTTCACACGAAATAAATAAAATATCGAAAACTATAATTGCAGAAATATAACGAATACTACTGATGATTAGAAAATTAATAAATATTAAATGTAGGCATTAGTAAACAGTATTTAGCAAAGCATGAATATTTTACAGAAATATTTCACTATAAACACAAATGTAACTAGATCGTTGAAATTATTTATAAAATGAAAAAGTCACATGATTCAGTAAAATTTTTAAAGGATAACTTATTGAAATTGCTTAAAAAATGTTGTTTTAAATAAATGGAATTTAAGAAAACAAATTAAAAAAAAAAAAAAATGATAGTTTACAGAAAAAATAATTAATAATTTAAAAACTAAAAAACACGCTTTAATAGAAAATCAAACTAAAAAGTAGAAAATAATCAATAGATTAAAAAACTAAGAAACACGTTTTAATAGAAAAGTGAACTAAAAAGTAGAAGATAATTTTAAATAAGTTTGAAATAGGAATAGAGTGATTAACAAGAAATATTTATTTTATCGTACAAAAGCGTGGGGTGCTTTTTAAGATATTTTCATAATGGCTCTACTTTTACCAATACCTGTCATTAAATATTTACAAAAATTGACATCAAGCACCCCACGCTTTTTTACGATAAAATAAATATTTCTTGTTAATAACTATTCTTATTTCAAACTTATTTAAAATTATCTTCTACTTTTTAGTTCACTTTCCTATTAAAGCGTGTTTCTTAGTTTTTAAACTATTGGTTATACGATAATTTAACGTTATGCGATTTTCCACACCTCTAGTTTACCTTGAATTAATCTTTGATAGTTTTCAAAAGTCGTCTACTATACGGTCCCTTAAAGTGAGCGTTTTTTACATTTTCTCTAAAAAATCGAGAACTAATAGTCAAAATGGAAAGAAAAAAATTATGGGGGGTTTTAGACCATGGTAAATCTAATGAAAGCAAAAAAAATATATATATGTTTCTATTCAAAAACAAATTTTAATTGCTTTATTAATTAATAATTAATTATTAAAAAAGAAATTGATTCAAAAGCTGATTGCTATTTATGTTTGGCTATTTATGCCTTTTGGCTATTTATGCCTTTGGCTATACAAACTACCTTTTGAAAAAAAAATTACTGAAATATCTTAATTATTTAAGTATTTATGGCCAAAAAAACCCAACTTTTTTATTTAACATTAATTTATCATTTTCTTTTTATCATTTAAATTACAAACCATTCATTAGAAAATTACGAATATTTGTATTTCGCATTCTTTTTTAATGCTGAATCCAAATATGGAATAATATTATGGGGTTGCTATTGAACTTTTTAAAGTTTGGTTCTGTTTTAATATGTATATGACCCCTCATGATAAAAAAAAAACTACATACAATTATTAAAAACCTTTCACGATTTACAACGGTACCTTTTGTTTGTTATTTCAACAATTAGAACAAAAGATATAGCCATCGTTCTGTTTTTTTTTTTGGGGGGGGGGGGTACTGTACTTTCCTATGCCTGAAACAAACAAAAAATCACTCGTTGAAGGGCAATGCTCAAGGGAAAAAAGCTCTGCGTTAAATGCACTCGTTTTTCAACTTTTTACGCTAATATCGGATTTCTCCTGGAATTTCGAAGATTGGGATGATTAGAACACTTTAAGAGACATTAACACAGAAATTTTAATCATAATCATTAGAGCCGTTTTTTAGCAATTGCTGAAAAACATGATTTTTTCATGATTTTAACCTTACGCGCTTGCACGATTTTGACAAAAACTGTAATGGTAGGTCCATGGTTCACCGCTAACCCGCCCACGAAATTTGAACATCGGTAGGTTAATTTGTTCGGGAGTTATGCTGACCACTTACACACAGGCATTTTTTCTATGCCACTTTTTTTATAAATCAATGTGTTCCAGAACGGGGGGAAATGCAAAAAAAAAAAAAAAAAAAAAAAAAAAATTTTTTTTTTTTTTTTTTTTAACTTTTATTAGAAAGTAAAAATGATAATGATAGAAATTAAATGATTAAAAATAATTGACCTATCGAACCACACTTGATTTTATCCATTCCTCAAAAACGGGCGATTTATCACCAAAAATGGTCTCCCCCCCCCCCCAACGTATTACATCTCGCTTCTACTTAATTCAAAACGCATAGGGGACAAGTTGTCCTTAAGCAACAAACACAAGAAAACCGAAGCTCTATATAATATGAATAAGCAAATTTCCTCTTCAAAAAAAAGAAATCCTTAATTAGCCATTCCTCTTTGAACGCAAATCAGAAGGAACTGTACCCCCCCCCCTCTCTCTCCCCTTCCCCCCTCCTACTTTGGAGTTTTGTTCCTTTAATTGGTTTATTTCAATTTAAAACGTCCCTAATTAGCCTAATATTCTTTTCATTCCAACCGGAGATCATACAAAAGTTCTACCCCCCCCCCCCCCCGAAATGAAAAGGTTTTAATGAATCTCCCTCTTTTCTCAAAATGATTTTTATTTATGACGGGGGGGGGGGGGAGATGAATGCGATGTTAAGCTCGCACGTGCTTTTATTGTATATTAACCCTTGATGAAGACGTTTTGTTGTTGTTTCTTTTTTGTGTTTTTGGGCGATTTAATTTATATACTTTGTGTTGGTGAATACAGTTTTGTAAAATTGCTCTGAACTGTGTGTGTAAATATATATATATTTTTTTTTAAAAAAGGCATTTTCTGAACAATGAATGAATTAGTTGTTACACAAGTTAATTTTCCGGCGGCGTTCTATTTTGAAATTCGATTTTCGTTTATCTTTTGTGATACTTCGACAAGAAGTTATGCTAATTATCCGTGAAAGGCTTGCTTTTATTAAGTTTTCGACCTTAGACAATATATAATGAAATTACGTTTCAATTCGTAAATTGTAACGAAATTAAACAATTTATAGTTTCGATGTTAATTAGGGGCATTGTTGGGTTTTCTGAATTTAGACTCAGTTGCTGCTTTGCATCCCATGTTTGCTTTTTAATGACACTTGCATTATAAAAAAAAACTGTCGTAAGTTGCATATTTTATGCGTTGACACTTAGTAATGTTTAACTTCGAGCAGCAAAATAAAATGTTGAATGTTAGTTTGTGAATTTCAGTGGCGGCTCGTACACTACAGCCAGTGCAAACGGGCTGCATCCAAATTTTTTACTCCAACACTAAAATTATATATTTTCCAATTTTCTAAAATGAAGATCCAATTTCAACGGTAAAGTAAAAAAAACAACAAAAAAAACGATAAACAGAAAACTCAATTACATCCGATAAACTTAAAACAATACTCAATTCACGAGGGGGGGGGGGACGTTTCCAATCAAGGTGATCTTTTTTTTGAACGGCAACCATGTGTTCCTGAAACGCGTTTCGGCTGCGACGTTGTGCCATAGTAATCAATGAAATCCAATAGAGCCTTCCCTCCACGTACTATGTAGAAAAGGCAGCCAGATTTTTAGAGAATTTCAGAGGCGGAGAATTTCTGCTTCAAAATAATCTCTAGATGGAATTTTTGCAAGATAATGATATCATTTGAAGGCTAGAGAGTTATTTTTTTTTTTTTTGGTTTGAAGTACTATTTTGTTCTGAAAATAAATTTGACTATTTTAAATTCCTTATCTAAAAAATCGTGTTTTTTGGCACCTGAAACTTCAATTACACAGTGATAACTGAAGTTTGATATAAACTTTTTTGAAAAATGATTCGAGAATTCAAATCTGTATTAACCCTTTGCACTCCAGTGGCGCCTCTCAGGCGCCACACGATTGGATGCCAAACCACGAGAGGACCACTAGGTGTGATGCGGAAATTCGATGCAAGGCCAATGACTGTGTTTAGCTTCTACGAAGCAAATCCATAAACACCAGCCGAACCTAAAATGTCTCGAGTTGCTGATTCCTCCGCGCGAAAAAGGCCTGGAATGCAAAGGGTTAACTATTAGATGTTTTGAACCTTGAAACCATCAAATTGATTGGGAAAAAAATTAATTTTGTTCGATTTTTAAATGCAAAAGTTTTCAGAAAAATTGAGTTTTGTTTTTACTTTCAATGTTAAACAAATTCTATTAAGAAAACTATATATTCTAGAAACTAGAAGAATTCTCATAGCATTAATAATTATATTACGAACAATTTCTAACCATAATTTCTTTTCTCGGCACCATAAAACTCGAGTAATCACTGCTCAAAAATATGTTATTATAACGAGCTAAATTTTAGTTAATTAATTTTTGAATAAAAATTTTTTTTTCATTGAAACGTCATTAATAATTATATACTTTTAACTGCAAAAAAAAATAATCGATTTTTGATATGATAATTGTAAAAAAAAAAAGTACATGTTTGTGGGGGAAATGTGTGTGTGGTTCATCGATATAGATAAACAACTGGATAGACTGCTCCATTGTCAATGCAAAGAGAAAAACGCGCCGGGGATTGCGAAGCTGGTGGGAAGATGCGGATGGATGGAAATGCGAAAAACCTTGTAAAAATGCTAAGAGTAAATATTTTTTTGCACATTATTACTAATTAAGGTCTACTATTGACATTTCTGCTGTGTAAAACCCAAAATTTTATTTTCAATCCTCGGCAATCCATATTTTTTATCCCACCAACGGCATCTGGCAACGGCTTCATTTTCCCAGCGTTAAGCAGTCTATCCAGTTGTTTATTTATATCTATGGTGTGGTTGCGGGAGGGGTTGTTGGGAAGTCGCATGTTTCCACACATTTCCGACCACAAAACCGCCACTGATTAATATACTCAGAAGGAAAAAGCACAATGTGCATAAAACGCTCAAAGTCAAATGCTCGGAAGTGCATAAAAACGAGTGTATTTTTTATAAAGCTAAGGCTCTGTAAATTGATACACAAAGCTGTGAACACAGTGAACCAAAACTTTCGAATTACCAACCTTTAGAGTAGAATAATGTAACCCATAAAAACAGTTTTTTAAAAAATCCTTTGTGTGGATCGAAATTTTTATATTCGTTAACACATCACCCGATATCAAAAACATTCTTATCCGCAACATGTGCGGCAAAAACTACGTTTCAAAATTTATTTATTAAAAATGAACGTGAATGTCATCCAAGTATCATGTATTTTTTCTGATCGAAGAAATTTTATTATTTATTTATTTATTAAAAAAAAAAAAAAAAAAATGGCAACAGGAAAGAGTTTCAACAATGGTCGATTCAATACTATTTTAATGCGATTGGATGACGGCAAGTTAGTATATTAGTATTCCGTAAAAGTGTACCTTTCAGGGACAGTAACAGTCCCAGAATTCGATAGAATGCGTTGTTATCGACATCGAATCTAACTGCCAAGTTTCAGCCCGATTGGATGACGGCAAGGAGGTTAATTAGGCCTCTGCAGATTCCTCTCCTTCGACAAACATACAAAAGCGAAGTTAATATAAAGGATTCAAGGAAAGTAAAGTGTTTCGATTGTGAAAGATCCCAAAGTTCTTTTCACTAATAAGTCGGGTATTTCTTACTTAATTTCTTGAAATTATTTATCTACCCCCGGGTACCGGGAAACTCTAGGCCATGCAGCTAGTTTATTATAAACTACCTGAATACCACTTGCTTCGCTTCGAAATTTTACGAAGTTGCATTTTACCGATTAAAAGATATTCCACATTTCATGTAGACTGAGAGGCGACTGCAAATTTTTAGACCCCATCGAACATCATTCTGAATTTTTTACGAATCCACTGGTCTGCCGTGGCAAAAATGGCCGAAACTGGTCAAAAATCGACTTTTAATAAGTTGAACTAAATCCGATTGCCAAATGCGCCATAACTTGCCAAATAATGAGCATTTTTTTTTTTTATTTGGTAACCCTCACTCTTTAATTTTCAATTAAGAAGGTTGCAGACGATTGAGATATCTGGCGACGGTCTACTTGCATCCATTAAAAGGGAGCCAAGTTGCCAATAAACATTACGTCACTGATGACGTAACTGTTGTCGCCAATTTGGCTTACTTTTAAAAGATACAAGTTTTCCGAGCCAGAAATCAAAATCGTTAGCGCTTTTTCTCTTTGAAAATCAAATGCAGTGGGTTACCAGACGAACAAGTTTTTTCTCTTTTTGGCAAGTTATGACATATTTGGCAATCGGATTTTAGTTCAACTCATTCAAAGTCGATTTTTGATTAGTTTCGGCCATTTTCGCCACGGCAGACCCAGTGGATTCCTAATCTACTCACTTTTCTCCAATTTCTATAAAAATTTCAGAATGATGTTCAATGGGGGTCTAAAAATTGCAGTCGCCTCTCGGACTAATGCATACGGCCCCCTTTCGAAGTTTGAAAATTAATTTATCAAGATCCGAGTAGCTTTTTCTGTGCTCTTGCGGGGATCAAAATTGTACCAAATTTCAGAGCTGTGATTGCAGGGTAAGTGGGTGAATTAGTGATGAGTTAGTCAGTCAGTCAGTGAGGGGGGGCGGCTTTGCTTTTTATATTATCACTCAATTTGTCTGTAAATAATTATAAATAGTATACAGATTTCTCTTTAAAAGTTTTCTTAAATTTATTCGTTGATAGCGATAATACAGGGTTGAAAGTGGTGGCACCACTCGAGTGAGTCGAGAAATTTCTTAATGGGTTTCTCTCTGAATCTTTAGGGAATGTTCGCACGCGGGGTTATAAACACCTCTTAGAAAGGAAATTTGGATCAGTTAAAGGTATGGAGCCGTATTTTTGAAATGAGCTCAGCTCTTGTTTTAGGTTTGCGTGGCGTCCTGATTTAGCGCTGGCTGGAGTTGGAGCTAGAGTTGCGCGCATGCGCACTCAAAAGTCTTGATAACTAATTCACTTTTATTTAAAGAATTTTTGGCAAACTCGAAACAAAGAATAAGTAATAAGTTTTATTTTCTTAAAGGTGCGTCAACATGTCTTCTTGGAAAAAATTCTTAACACTATTATTTCAAAAATTTAATCTGTATATAAAATGTAAGTAGAGACGTATTTTTTTTTAAAGTTATATTTTATTTGTTAGAAATAAGGTGGCAACATCTAAATCAATCGGGATATTTCGAGGCTTTTCCAGCGCGTGATTGGTTGACTAGATTTTGCTAGAAATTCCTCCCGCGAGCCTATAAAAAAAAAAAATGCCGATGGATGGAATCGCAGTTTTCAGTCGAGTTTTTTTTTTTACCCTGCTTCGAAAGGATCGGATCTTTTGTTTACTTTCGCTGTGCCTGCATTATCGCTGTATCCAAAGTTGTATGCATCAAAGCTTGCGTTGAAGCTGGATAAGTGAGTTTACTGTTGCTCGGGGAAAAGTTTTGTAAGTCTTTCGGGAAGATTGGTTGTATTCAGATTATCTGGCGCCGTCAGCAACACGAGGGCTATAATGCGCCGAAACATTCGTCATTAGACAAGCCAATATACATTTACAAACACCCATGCCAACACGGGACTCGGAACCCGCAACCTCGCGGTCTAGAAGCTAGCACGCTAACCACTTATACCGTTTGGTCGGCGTCTTTCGGGAAGAAGAAAAATTTATAGTTTTTATTTTTGGTAAAAAAAAACTGCGTCATCATTTCCTGTGCGAAAATTTCCTAACAATATATAGAGATCGCAGATCAATTTCAGAACAATAATATATAGAGATTTAGGTACCCAAACCGTCTCGACTTTAAAATTTATATTTCACAAAGCAGGTACCTACACTGAAATGACGTGATGTTCCTTTACATTCCGAGTCCTTTAATAGCCCCCCTCAGTGTTTGCATTCCTTCTCAATATTTCTCAAAAGACACCGAGGAATATAAAAATGCCCAAACTACAGTTCCTCGTGTCATTACTGTATTCCCCCCCCCCCTTGTGTGTCACTCTTGTAAGTGTTTCCTTCGAAAAGAGAATGGCGCTTGTCAGAAAAATCAATGACTGCCTCTTGGAATCAATTGCTGCTGCTGCTGCTCTCTCTTATTTTCCATTATGACCTCCCGGAGGCTTTAGGAGAGGGGGAAGAGTTGTAGTCTGAATTCTAAAAGGGGTTATGAATATGGCATGCGATCTTAACATTCTGCTTTAAAAAAAAAAAAAATATATATATATCTTTTTGGTTTCTGGCGTTGTTTGAAGTTTATGTCTTCCTTTTATTTTGGAGTTTAATAAAATTGTTTGGTTCGAGTTTCGCCGAGGAAACTGTTTCGTGATAATCCACTGGTCCGCCGGAGCAAAAATGACCGACTATATTCGAATTTGGTCAGTGGATTAGGTGGGTGGCCATAGCACCAACGATCAAGGTTTTCGTCAAAATTGCGCATGCGCATAAGGTAATTGCCATTAAGAAAATCATGTGTTACAGTAACTGCTAAAACACGAAAAACGTCACGCGATTTCGATGAAAATCGATGTGGCAATGCCTCTTAATGTGTTCTAAACATCCCCACTGCCGAAATCACCGTAAAAATGTAATAAAGACGTAAAAAATTGAAAAACGAATCTGTTCAAAACAGAGTTCTCTACTCTTGAGCATCGCTCATGAACGACGGTTTTTCTCCTCTCACTTACAAAAAAGTGTTGCGTGGACGGGTTCGAAATATTTGAAGCCAAAGCAGATCAAAACTTACAGAAATTTATTCCGTTATAACTCTTCGCAGATTATCTTACAACTCCAGAACTTCTCGTTCTAGTAGACTCAATACAGTTCTTTACACAACAATAGAGCACAAAACAGCAGTTAAAAACTTGACAACACAACTGCTAAAATCACTGCAAAAGACAATGCAATACAGTTCACTTTCTGAATGCTCGCTGAGAGACAGCTCCACTCAGTCAGTAACTCCACTGACTAACTAACTCAGTAATTTCAGTCAACTAACTGACTACCCCCCCCCCCACCCCAACTCCACTCACGAGCAGTCTTATATAGGAGTCAATACTTCGTGAATCTTCCAGAGATAGACATTTGGAGAACTTTCCAGATCGTAGTCGAAAAGTCCTATACATGTACATGGGGACCGAAAATGTCGCCAAATGGTCGCCAAGTTTGGCGATAATTTGACGATTTCTCGCTAAATTTGGCGACAAAAATTAGTCGCCAAAACCATCGCCAACTTGGCTCTATCTCGCCAATTTGGCGAGATTGCCATTACCATAATGTTAAATGCCCTGCTCCTTGTAAAACTCGCTTCCCAGCTTTATCTCTGTAAAACTCGTTATCAAGCAGCAAGAGACTCATTGCAGGAAAACAAACTATTGCACTGCCTTATGTGAAATGTACATAAATTTATCTTTTTTACATAATAAATGCTACGAAATATTTACAAATATACAGAAATTCGTAACAAAAGGATAATGTAAGAGTTGACGAAAAGTATATCGCCAAATTTGCCATTTTGTCGATTTTTTTTGTTTTGACCCACGCAAGGAATTATTGCCAAAAATATTCGCCAAGCCGGAAATTTTTTCAAATGAATGAAAATATGAAAATGTTATAACACTATTCCACGTAAAATTCAAATGTAGTGACCAATATTATAGTGTTATTGAAAGTTGTGCGATGTTCCACATCCCTCGTTCATGAGGGTTGGTTGGTTGTTTTCAGATTATCTGGCGCCGTCAGCAACACGAGGGCTATAATGCGCCGAAACATTCGTCATTAGACAAGCCAACATACACTTACAAACACCCATGCCTAACACGGGACTCGGAACCCGCAACCTCGTGGTCTAGAAGCTAGCACGCCTCGTTTATGAGGGAAACGATCAGATGAGTCATTTTAGTCCAGGCAGTCGCTTCTGAAAGACCCTTTGTATATTGAGTTTACTGCTTGAGGACAGTACAGCTTAGTTGTTAAAGGGCTGAATTACCATTCAAGGTCAATTATCATTCAAGGTCGAGTTATAAATCACTCCTTTTCTTACTGATCTCTAATGGACACAGAGACTACTACAAATTTAGGTACCACCATCGAACATCATTCTTAATTATTATTATTATTATTATTTTTTTATACAATGTGGAGAAATAATACGTAGTAGACAATTAATCCACTGATCTGCCGAGGCAAAAATGACCAAAGCTATTAAAAAATTAACTTTGAATGAGTTGAATAAGTCCGATTTCCAAACATATTGTTGCGTGGATTGGTTCGAAAGATTTGATGCCAAAGCAGATCAAAACTTGCAAGAAATTTATTCCAAAATGACTCTTCACAGATTCTCTTACAACTCGAGAACTTCTCGTTCTAGTAGACTCAATACAGCTCTGTACACAACAATAGAGCACAAAACAGCAGTTAAAAACTTGACAACGTAACTGCTAAACCGCAGCAAAAGTCACTGCAATACAGTTCGCTTTAGAACTACTCTGAATGCTCACTGAGACTCAGTCATTCCAGTCAACTAACTCAGTGACTCAAAATTACGGGCTCAACTCACGGCCGGCCTTATATAGGAGTCAAACCTTCTTGAAATTTCTAGAGGTAGATATTTGGAGAACTTTCCAGATCGTAGTCGAAAAGTCCTATACATATACATGGGGACCGAAAATGTCGCCAAGTTTGGCGACATTTGGATATTTCTCACCAAATTTGGCGCCAAAAATTAGTCGCCAAAACTGTCGCCAACTTGGCTCTATCTCGCCAATTTGGCGAGATTGCCATTACCATAATGTTAAATGCCCTGCTCCTTGTAAAACTCGCTTCCCAGCGTTACCTCTGTAAAACTCGTTATCAAACATTAAGACATACATTGTGGGGAAGTAAACTAAACACGAACTATCGCACTGCCTTATGCGAGATGTACATTAATTTTACTATTTACAAAACTAACACTACGAAATATTTACAAATATACAAAAATTCGTAACAATATCATAACTTGCCAAATAATGAGTTCTTTTTTCTTTCTTTTTTTTTGTAAAGGTAACCCGTTACTCTTTATAATTCAATTAAGAAGGTTGCAGACGATTTGTCTTTCCTGGCGCCAGGATCTTTCATCTTTTAAAAGTCAGCAAATTTGGCAATAAATATTACGTCATCAGTGACGTAAAATTTATCTCCAACTCGGCTCACTCTTAAAAGATGGAAGTATTTTAAGCCAGAGAATAAATATCGTCTGCAATCTTCCTCATTTGAAATTAAAGAACAGTGGGTTACCACATAAAAAAAAAGTACGTTCGTTATTTGGAAAGTTATGACTTGTTTGGCAATCGGATTTAGTTCCATTCATTCAAAGTCAATTTTTGGAACAGTTTCGGCCATTTTCCCCCCGGCAGACCAGTGGATTCGTGATCTAGTACCATTTCTCTACATACTATGAAAAAAAAAATTTGAATTATGTTCGTTGGGGTCCCTAAGCTTTCAGTAGCCTTTCGGACTAACTGTTTAATGTTCATAAAATGGCTGCATTACCATTCAAGATTCATTGTCATTGAAGGACCCACTCAATTCCTTAGCGTCACAAACAAATTGATGTTCATGAACCGTTCGCCTATCCGACGGTTACGTGCAAAACAAAGATGAACCTGTTAGGTTTAAGCGTTCCAAAGAGCAGGTACGAAACACTCGGCGTGTGCAGGGCTAGAAGTGAAGTGGTGACGCGTCTCCCAACTTTTATTTTTAAAAAAATACCCATGCGTCCTTCCACTTCAAAAACCTCTGAAATCCATCCCCCCCCACTTTTAAAATCAATCCGTCTAAAACTATTAAAGACAAATAACATTAACCTTTAAATGTAGCGACTGTGAGAAAAAAGTGATTTAAGGGGACGTAGGACACTTTTGCCAAAATTCTTTAGTTTTGCCAAGAATTAAATAAAATTTGGCATAAACATAGAAGATGTGTATTTAAACAAAACAACACAATTTGAGCAGATAATATAAAATAGATAGTAAATTATTGAAAAAAATGCATTAAAATAACACGAAATTTTAATTTTTTTCAAAATGCTCCTCGCGACACAATATTTTGACGAACATGAAAGAAAAATTTGAAGTTGTTTATCAATATATTATAAACATTTTCAAACATACTTTTATCTTTAGGTGCAATAGTTGAACAGAAATAAAATTTCAAACTTGGTGCCAGTGATTTCTCATTAAAAAATGCACATACTTCAAATTCCCAACATGAAAAAAAATATAAAAAATTATGTGACATAAAAAAGCATGTGTAAATTTCTTTATAGAACATTAAAAATCATTAATACAAAAAAATTAGGTGGATTTATCAAAAAATGAATCGCAAGGAGCTTTTCGAACATAAGTAAAATGGGAAAAAGCAAAGCTGAGAAAAACGCATTTTTAGCCTTTGTCAACAAGTGTGCGATGCGTTAAAATAGTTAAAATAAAGACCACTTAAAATCATCGGATTTCAAAAACTCAAACGCGAAATTAAAGCTAGTGGCATAAGCAATTTTTATAGAATGAAAACAAAAAACGTCATTTTTGGTGATTTCAGTGTCCCATGTTAAAGATTTCAAATCTAAGGGGAAAAAATATATTTATGGTATATATATCAAACTGTTATAAAAATGTATTGTGCTGTTTTGTATAAAGTTTATAAGTATTTTTATTAACAAATACTGTTACACTAGTCAACTTTGAACTTTGAGGAATTTTCTTTTAAATTTCTATTCTTGTTTCATATGAAGACAAGTTATTTTTTTTAAAAAAGTGTTTTAGAGCTGTCTATTAATTTAATTTCATGAAATAGGCACATTTAGGAAAAATATTTAAATTTAAATAAACAGTTATATACATATAATGCTGAATTATTACATCTCTTTATCGATTAATTTTAAGTAAAACTAGGGGTGTGGAACATCGCACAACTTTCAATTACACAATATTACTGGCCGACCAAACGGTATAGTGGTTAGCGTGCTGGCTTCTAGACCACGAGGTTACGGGTTCCGAGTCCCGTGTTGGCATGGGTGTTTGTAAATGTATGTTGGCTTGTCTAATGACGAATGTTTCGGCGCATTATAGCCCTCGTGTTGCTGACGGCACCAGATAATCTGAATACAACCAACCACAATATTACTGATGTGGATGTCATTTATCGTTTTTATATTTTCATCATTTGCTTTGAAAAAATGAACAATTTGGCAATAATTCTTACATGTGTCTTTAAAAAAAAAAAAAAACTTCGTCAAAATGGTGTTTTTGGTGATATACTTTTCGAAAAATTTCTATATTATATTTTGTTATAAGTGAAACTGAGGAGATGAGAAAAAACGATCGTTGATGAGCCATATTCAAGCAAAGAGGACTGACTCTGTGTTGAAGGCATTCGTTTTTCAACTTTTTACGCCATTAAAGCAATTTTACGGGAATTTCGGATGTGGGGATGTTTAGAACACCTTAAGAGGCATTAGCACAGAGATTTTTTTTATCAAAATCGTTGGAGCCGGTTTTTTTAGCAATCATTGAAAAACATGATTTTTTTCAATGGCAAACTACTTTATGCGCATGCGCGACTTTGACGAAAAACTTAATGGTAGGTCCTTGGGCCATCACCAACCTGCTCACCAAAATTTGAACATCGTAGGTCAATTTGTTCGGGAGTTATGCTGACCACGTACACAAAGACAAAAAAAAAAAAATTCTATATCACTTTTTTGATATCAGGATGTTCCAAAACGTGGAGAAATGCAAAAAAAAAAAAAAACGATTTTTTTTTTTTAACCGAATCCTATACTTTCATTACCCTATGTATTACATATGGGTAATTGAATGTAAAAACTAAGTCGTTAAAATTATTCATTAAATAACCGTTGTTCAATGTTAGTATTAAGAAGTATAAATTATTTCCTTACTAGTTAATATTTTTTTTATAAGTAACGAAATTATAAAATTTATTGTTGGGGAAGGAGGGGAAGTTGGGGGGGGGGGGCACATGCCACCAATTTTTGGACATCCCCCCCCCCCCACTTTTCTTTTCCCACTTCTACAACTGGGCGTGTGAATATTTGACCTTCACAGTTTGATCATAAATAAGGCTTGGCTTTGAAGCAATTCAAATATCGATAAGGGCTGCATTCAAAATTTCCCAAACGCATAACACCGGAAACACAGTAAAAAGGGAGTTCCGAATAAAAATGTAACGGATGACGTCACACCAACAGTGTTGCCTTTCCATTTTTCCCGCCCAAACGAGAAAATCTCCTTTTGTTGATTAACTCCTGATTAAGAGTAATTCCGCAATTATGTTACTAATTACCCCGAGTGGCGGCGCTCGGATCGCAGTGATTACCTTTTAGGGAACAACGGGGGGGGGGGGGGGGGTATCCCAGGAAATAACCAAATCGTTTTTCGAAGGATCTATGCTAAGTTAATCAAAAGAAGAATATTTAATTTCGCCATTTGCATATTTCGCGTTTGCGAAAATGAGGTGGGGGGGGGGTTACAAATGATTCCAGACTGCTAATTAGCGATTTCGATTAATTTTAAGTAAAACTAGGGGTGTGGAACATCGCACAACTTTCAATTACACAATATTACTGGCCGACCAAACGGTATAGTGGTTAGCGTGCTGGCTTCTAGACCACGAGGTTACGGGTTCCGAGTCCCGTGTTGGCATGGGTGTTTGTAAATGTATGTTGGCTTGTCTAATGACGAATGTTTCGGCGCATTATAGCCCTCGTGTTGCTGACGGCACCAGATAATCTGAATACAACCAACCACAATATTACTGATGTGGATGTCATTTATCGTTTTTATATTTTCATCATTTGCTTTGAAAAAATGAACAATTTGGCAATAATTCTTACATGTGTCTTTAAAAAAAAAAAAAAACTTCGTCAAAATGGTGTTTTTGGTGATATACTTTTCGAAAAATTTCTATATTATATTTTGTTATAAGTGAAACTGAGGAGATGAGAAAAAACGATCGTTGATGAGCCATATTCAAGCAAAGAGGACTGACTCTGTGTTGAAGGCATTCGTTTTTCAACTTTTTACGCCATTAAAGCAATTTTACGGGAATTTCGGATGTGGGGATGTTTAGAACACCTTAAGAGGCATTAGCACAGAGATTTTTTTTATCAAAATCGTTGGAGCCGGTTTTTTTAGCAATCATTGAAAAACATGATTTTTTTCAATGGCAAACTACTTTATGCGCATGCGCGACTTTGACGAAAAACTTAATGGTAGGTCCTTGGGCCATCACCAACCTGCTCACCAAAATTTGAACATCGTAGGTCAATTTGTTCGGGAGTTATGCTGACCACGTACACAAAGACAAAAAAAAAAAAATTCTATATCACTTTTTTGATATCAGGATGTTCCAAAACGTGGAGAAATGCAAAAAAAAAAAAAAACGATTTTTTTTTTTTAACCGAATCCTATACTTTCATTACCCTATGTATTACATATGGGTAATTGAATGTAAAAACTAAGTCGTTAAAATTATTCATTAAATAACCGTTGTTCAATGTTAGTATTAAGAAGTATAAATTATTTCCTTACTAGTTAATATTTTTTTTATAAGTAACGAAATTATAAAATTTATTGTTGGGGAAGGAGGGGAAGTTGGGGGGGGGGGGCACATGCCACCAATTTTTGGACATCCCCCCCCCCCCACTTTTCTTTTCCCACTTCTACAACTGGGCGTGTGAATATTTGACCTTCACAGTTTGATCATAAATAAGGCTTGGCTTTGAAGCAATTCAAATATCGATAAGGGCTGCATTCAAAATTTCCCAAACGCATAACACCGGAAACACAGTAAAAAGGGAGTTCCGAATAAAAATGTAACGGATGACGTCACACCAACAGTGTTGCCTTTCCATTTTTCCCGCCCAAACGAGAAAATCTCCTTTTGTTGATTAACTCCTGATTAAGAGTAATTCCGCAATTATGTTACTAATTACCCCGAGTGGCGGCGCTCGGATCGCAGTGATTACCTTTTAGGGAACAACGGGGGGGGGGGGGGGTATCCCAGGAAATAACCAAATCGTTTTTCGAAGGATCTATGCTAAGTTAATCAAAAGAAGAATATTTAATTTCGCCATTTGCATATTTCGCGTTTGCGAAAATGAGGTGGGGGGGGGGTTACAAATGATTCCAGACTGCTAATTAGCGATTTACACCCCCCCCCCTCCCCCCCCCACCCCTTTTAGAATAGAGACGGTTAACAGGTTTTAATTTTACGCTAGAATTCCGTTACATTATGAACTAGAACACAAAAGAGCTGGTTCCCATTTTAATTTCCAAAAGTGCCTCTATTTTATTTCGTTATTAAAAACTTGATTAAAATGAATTCCGAAAGAATTCAGACTTGTTTATTGTGAGTCCCCCCCCCCCCCTTCCTCTTTTCTTCGCTGCTGTTATTATTATTATCGCTGTTGCTGTAATTATTATTTTTATTATTATTATTATTATTATTATTCGTGTCTTTGTTCTTAGACGCGAATGAGAAATGATACATAAAACGCGTAAATATTTTAGAAGTTTGTATATATCGTGTATAACTTTTCAGTTTTCAAAAATAATAAAAAGAAAAGGGAAATCTTTTGAAATTTAGCGTGTTAAAATGGAAGCGGAATTATGTTCGAAAAGATCTTTTTACTGCTTGAGTTCTATTTTATTGTAATTGACTGCTTTTGAAATTTTTTTTGTTTTTAGAAATGTTTTTGAAGCGCTTTCTGCTAAAAGACACAACCTTCTTAGGCGTGTTCTGCAGTTTTTCGTTTTTAAAACTTAGAAGGGAATAAATAGCGAGAGAACACCGCAGGAGTTTATTAATTATCGTTCAAACGAAGAAGAATAGAATAGTTTAATGTTGCAATATTTGTAATTTAACTGAAATTTATATAAAGATAAAAAGATTGGATTTGTTATGTAAGTGAATGGAAAAGACATGCTTTTGCAAATGCCAATTATTACCAGATGCCAGTATTGTATAAACAATATCAGTCCAGTCATTTTAGAGCCTAAAATAGCCGAACCTCAAACAAATTACAACAAAAGGTTTTTTTTCTTGTTTTTCGATTCAGAAAAATATCCCGAACAACACATCAAAACTCTAGAAAAATATAAGTGGCGGAAGGCAGCCATATTGGCAGCCATCTTGAATTTCTGTCTTAATAGTAAAATGCCCATAATTAATGTTACAGGGCTCCGGTTCCCTTCAAATATGTACCAAACGAAAAGTTTTTTAATGCTTAACCTTATCAACTAGAAACACATTCTATTTAAATACCATTATGTGAGGAATAGCATTAAAAATACTTTTATTGCTTGTTTGGATTGTAGTCGAATCATTTTAGAGATAAAAAGGGCCAACATAAATAAATCGTAAGAAAAGGCTTTTTTAGACTCAGAAAAATGTCCTGAACAACATATCAAAAATCTAGAAAAATCTATGTAACGGAAGACGGCGCTATTGGCCATTGGTCGCCATCTTGAAATTCTGTTTAATAGTAAAATGCCAATAATTAATGCTACAGGTCTCAGATTTCCTTCAAAAATGTACCAATTGAAAGAGTTTTTAATTTTTAACCTTATAAACTGGAAACACATTCTGTTCAAACAACTTTTTAACAGCATTTGTTTTAAAAATACTTTTATTTGCTTGTTCCGATTACTTATTGATTCACAAATATATTACTTTTACAAACAATTTGACTGAAATCCGAAAATGTATTGCATTTTATAAAACTTTTAAACATGAAAGTCAAAAACTACTCATACCAACTTTAATATTTAAAAAATAGAAGCAGTTTGATGCAATTTATACCAACAACAAAAAAAGTAATTATATGACATAAAAAAGAAAATTAGTTTTCATTCGACTTTTTTCGCATTTGTTTCAATTGAACACCAAGGAAATAGTTTAAATGATTTAGTCCCAATACTTGATGATTTACATAATGAGGGGAAATTTTGGGGATGCATTGGTCATCGTATGATACAATTTGGCTCAAAAAGAATTTTTAAACGAAAGTTTTGCAGCCAATCAGTGGTATATATGCTTAGTAAGATGGCAGTAGCACAAATTAGATTTTTAGATGTGCTGCTTTGAATACATTAGCAATTACAGAGGCTTTGGAAGTATCACTGCCACTCCAATAGACTATTTTCACCAAATTAAAAACAAGCAGACACGTAATGAGTTGCTACCAAATACAACAGAATTCCTTAAATGTGATTAACCTTATATTAGATATGATTACTGCTAGAGAAAAAATATGCGTGAGAAAATATTGTCTTGAATTGGTATTATGATTTTTGTATTATATCGTAACGAATTTTTGTATATTTGTAAATATTTCGTAGTGTTAATTTTGTAAATAGGAAAATTTATGTACATTTTGCATAAGGCAGTGCAATAGTTCGTCTTAACTTCGCTTTCCTGCAATGTGTCTATTGTTACGAATTTTTCCACTGAGGCAATGATGGCACAGTTTTTCAGATAAAAACTAGTATTTATTCTCTTCAGAAAACTCACAAGATTTATTCACAGATAACAGTGCAATCACTATTAATCTTCAATACAAGCTTCAACAAGAACAGCTTCGAATATAGCGATTATACAAGCTCACTCCAATAGGTAAACAAAGCGATCAGCTTTCAACGAAGTCCGAAGTCCATCCGAAAACTTTCCCGTTCTCCAGTCTTTTATATCCAAGCGCGTGAGACATTCTCGAAATTTCCAGCCAATTCATCGGAAAAGAAATATCTCGAAACTTCTCGATTGCTTTAGGTGTTGCCACCTTTTTCTAACTTGTATAATCGCTATTAATTAATAAATAAAATAAGATAAAAATAAATTACAATAGAATTTTGAAATAATACGTCACTATTTACAATATATACAGACAATTTGTGCAACACTATTAATGCTTGAAAACGAGTTTTACAGATATAATGCTGGGAAGCGAGTTTTACAAAGCGAAGGCCATTTAACATTATGGTAATGGCAATCTCGCCAAATTGGCGAGTTAGAGCCAAGTTGGCGATGGTTTTGGCGACTAATTTTTGTCGCCAAATTTGGGGAGAAATCGCCAAATGTAGCGCCATTTTCGGTCCCCATGTACATGTATAGGGCTTTTCGACTACGATCTGGAAAGTTCTCCAAATTTCTATCTCTGGAAGTTTCGCGAAGATTCGTCTTTCCTATATAAGACCGGCCAAGTGAGCTGGGAGTTTAGTTGAGTCAGTGAGTTATTTGAGTCCGTTAGTTAACTGGAATTACTGAGTTGAGATACTGAGCATTCGGAGTAGTTCTAAAGCGAACTGTATTGCATTGTCTTTTTCAGCGATTTTAGCAGTTGTGTTGTCAAGTTTTTAATTGCTGTTTTGTGCTGTATAGTTGTTAAAAGACCTGTATTGAGTCTACTAGAACGAGAAGTTCTGGAGTTGTTAGGGAATCTGCGAAGAGTTATATCGGAATAAATTTCTGCAAGTTTTGATCTGCTTTGGCTTCAAATCTTTCGAACCCGTACAACGCAACAATATATTACTTGATGTAAGTAGTAAAATTGACTCTTTGTGAAAGAGTTGATTAATTGAACAATTAGATTAGTTATTATTAGTTACAATTAGATTCTGGATTTAAGAGCGTAAAAATGGTTGACGTTTAAAGAAGTACTTCCGAGCAGAATGCTCTGGGAAATGGAATCTGCATTTACTAACTCTGAAATAACTCTGAATATCTCTTAAATAACTCTGAATAACAACTCGGAATAACCCTGAAATAATTCTCAAACATAATACAATTCCCATAAACAAAATCGTATACACACCTCAAACAGGTCGATAATTCTCACCATCTAACTGTGTACAAATTCTTTCTAAAAGATCTACTTGGTTTTCGTCATAGTACACTGTTAAAAATTTTGTTCCACCTTGCACCAAAAATTGGTTCCCATTTAGCTGCCTCCAACATTTGGTGCTTAGTTTCACGATTTAATGGTGCAACCTCGGACCGCAAGCACCATTAAATCGCGAAACTAAGCACCAAATGTTGGTGGCAGCTAAATGGGAACCAATTTTTGGTGCAAGGTGGATAATTTTTTTTAACAGTGTATTGAGAATTGGAAAATGCTTGTCATTGGCTTTGTTGTATTGAGCCGACACTAATGAATTGAACCATTATATTGAAACGACATTAAGAACCATCGCAGGACGATTAACTAAAAGAACGGGTATACCAGAAGTTCAGAGACGAGTTGGGGTTAAATCTATGATTCTATGCACAGATGTTATTAACGCCATATACGTATTGACTATAGTGTCATGTGTCACACTCGTTAAGTCCAGTTACAAACTTTTGTGGATGAAACATGCCAAATTTTTTTTTCCTTTACTTACTTGGCTTGAATACTTTATTTCATTTCATACACAATACAATTAATTACCTGCTAATCAAACTGCTAATTCATAAAAATTCTTTATTGGGACTACAAAATATTATTCTATCGGCAATCTTACAAATGTAATAAAAAATAAAGACCACAAAGTTAGGCCTTAAACAGCCAAAAAACAGATATTAAAACATGAATCTTAAAAATATTTGAAATTTGAAATTCCGACCGAGTTTCTTCGTCAGGGAACTTGAATTGCCCCTATACCCCTATGATTGCCTTTAACATAATGGTTAATGGCAATTTCGCCAAGTTGGCGACAGTTTGGGCGACTAATTTTGGTCGCCAAATTTGGCGAGAAATCGCCAAATGTCACCAAACTTGGCGACCATTTGGCAACATTTTCGGTGCCCATGTACCTGTATAGAGCTTTTCGACTACGATCTGGAAAATCCTCCAAATTTCTATCTCTAGAAGATTCACGAAGGATTGACTTTTCTATATAAGGCCGGCCAAGAGAGCGGGGGAGTTAGTAGAGTTACCGAGTTAGCTGTCTCTCAGTGAGCATTCAGAGTAGTTCCAAAAGCGAACTGTATTGCATTGTCTTTTGCGGCGATTTTAGCAGTTGTGTTGTCAAGTTTTTAACTGCTGTTTTGTGCTCTATTGCTGTGTAAAGAGCTGTATTGAATCTACTAGAACGAGAAGTTCTGGAGTTGTAAAAGAATCTGCGAAGAGTTAAATCGGAATAAATTTCTGCAAGTTTTGATCTGCTTCGGCTTCAAGTCTTTCGACCCCATCCACGCAACAATATCAATCACATGCAAGCGCCTACTCATCCAGCCGGATAGACAAGAAGTCAAAAATATTCACAAATACTAAAATGAAACGTACCTTGTAAACCAAACTTAACCAAATCGCTGTCTACCGAAGTTTAATGCCCATGTTGATCGAAATGAACCTAGTCCAGCACCAAGAGTTTTAAGTATTGAAAAACATAATTCCCAAAATTGCCCCGCATAAAACATTTCAAACTGCACTGCCATCTATGTTCCACGAAAAAAATTGAAAAAATTTAAAATAAAATATTTAGACCAGTTAGGGCTACTTAACTGGATTTCAATATCACCCGAAGAATGAAATCAAAAAAAAAAAAAAAAAAAAAAAAAAAAAATAGACGAAAATTTAAAAATATTTGGTAAATCCATTTTTCCTCAAATTGTCCCAAAAAATCCCAAAAGCCAAATTAAAGTCCCGTAGCAATATTGCAAATACTCTTAATTTTACTTAGATGTGTATAACAAATATTTCTAAAAATCTTGAAATTTAAATTTCTATTAAAATTTGAAACACACATAACTTCTAATTTAAAATCCTGTCTTTTTTTAAATCAAATTCTTCAGGTAATCTCTGTACTTTTGTTCAAATCATTGAAATTAAAACTAATTAAGTCATCAATATTATTATAAGTCAAAGCTTCAATATTATTATATTCTAGAAATCTCCTTTCGAACATATGTAAATAATACCCTTAGGAATTCCTTTAGTTTCCATTAAATAAGTAATTTTCAAAACTATTAAATTTGCAAAACTCTAACAAACCTTATTTAAATTAGAGTCTGTAAGAAAATTATCAAAAATATCAGAGCAAATATTAAGTCATCATGTGTGCTATACTGGTGAATAAATTCTCGAAATCAAATGTATGAATTAACTCAATTTCGTTATTATTAATAAAATCCAAAATCTCCTTATTAATTTTCAAACATCTTTTACCTTGTCCAAAACAATTTTAAAAAATCTTTAAAAAAAAAAAAAAATTCTAAGTTAATCATTGTAACAATTTGTAGAGCATGTTACGAAACGAAATTTCAAAGCAGATTAATGAAATTTAACTGTGGGGAAAAAGATAAGGATATTTCCTTAATGAAATCTTAAACTTAAATTTTTTTTGCAAAACACTGTTATCCAATTCCTTTTTAATCGAATTAACTAACATAAGCTTTAACATAAATATCATTTCCTTTATAATCATCAATCATTAAATTTCTAAGAAAACTCTTGCACATAAGACAAAAATTATTAGTAGTTTTATCCACTAGGATTATTAAAGTGGCGGATAAAGCTCCTTATAATTTATATATTATGTGCAAGAGTTTTTTCAGAAATAATGCAATGCATTTTGGCTGGCGAAAAGCCCTTGAAGGAAAAATCAAATCAAGCCTGGTGGAGTTGAAAGTGTGACGTCATTTACGAAAACTGTCGATTTGGTCTGTCCCGATCAACTAAAGAGGGAAAGAGCGGTTTCACGATGGCCCCGGTACGTGGTCAGCATAACTCCCGAACAAATTGACATACGATGTTCAAATTTGGTTGTGGCTCAAGGTTGGTTGTGTTCAGATTATCTGGCGCAGTCAGCAACAACAAGGGCTATAATGCGCCGAAACATTCGTCATTAGACAAGCCATACATACATTTACAAACACCCATGCCTAACACGGGACTCGGAACCCGCAACCTCGCGGTCTAGAAGCTAGCACGCTAACCACTATACCTTTTGGTCGGCGGTTGTGGCTCAAGGACCTACCATTACGGTTTTCGTCAAAATGGCCGCATACGCATAAAGTAGCTGCCATTGAAAAAAATCATGTTTTTCATTGACTGCTAAAAAACGGTTTCAACGATTTTGATCAAAATCGCTGTGGTAATGCCTCTTAAGATGTTCTAAACATCACCACCTGCAAAATTTTCAAAAAAAAAAAAAAAATTTAACGGCGTAAGAAATTAAAAAAACGATTGCTTCAACGCAGAGTTATCTTTGTTTGACTTTTTTTAATTTTGTTTTTTAAAAAAGACCCATTTTACAATCATCTCAAAAAATATCGCCAAACAGGCCATTTTATCTAAGCGAATGGTGGAAATATGAAAAAAGGTAAATGACACATCAGTATTACAGTGTAATTGAAAGCCATGCAATGTTACACCCCCCCCCCCCTCCTAGTTTTTGAAACGATTTTATTTAAATTAAAAGGTGAATGCTTCCATTTTTAAACGAAACTAAATTCCTCACCCCCCCCCCGTCCTCAATAATGGGTTTTTTCGGTATACTATGTATAATCTAAGTTAAGATAAAATTATACTTTTTATTCATTAAATAAACATCGCTCTACCCTCCCCTTCTTAAACCAATGTTTTTATCTCAGCAAAATGAGCTTAATACGAACTTTGCGTGTGATGTCTGAACATCCGTACGTTATACGAAAAACATCATCGATATAACGAACGCAGAGATGACGAATAGGATTTTTAATGAATGTAATTTCCCCACGCAAGTCTAGCTAATTGTCCCAATGTTTTGATGAAAACCTTTAACATTCAATAACCGAGCAATTATAAGGCTAATAGTTGGGTTCCAAAAGCCGCAGGTTAGAGTTAGGGGTTCAGTATGGAAATTTTATACATTTGTTTACTTATAAAAACTAATTGTTTAAAAAAATATTTAAATTTTTGTTGTCAGCCATTTTTTAATTACAAATATTCAAGTCTTATAAAAGTGCACACATTTTATATAAAATTAAATTAGAAATTGTTGATATTTAAAATTGTCCAAATTTTTGTTTATAAAATTTTTTTATAACAACTCTTAAAGTCTTGTTACGAATTTTTGTATATTTGTAAATATTTTGTAGTATTAATTATGTAAAAAGATAAATTTATGTACATTTCGCATAAGGCAGTGCAATAGTTTGTCTCACTTTGCTTTCCCGCAATGTGTCTCTGAATGCTTGAAAACGAGTTTTACGGAGATAATGCTGGGAAGCGAGTTTTACAAAGAGCAGGCCATTTAACATTATGGTAATGGAAATCTTGCCAAGTTGGCGAGATAGAGACAAGTTGGCGACGGTTTTGACGACTAATTTTTGTCGCTAAACTTGGCAACCATTTGGTGACATTTTCGGTCCCCATGTACATGCATAGGACTTTTCGACTACGATCTGGAAAGTTCTCCAAATTTCTATCTCTGGAAGTTTCACGAAGGTTTAACTTTCCTAGATAAGGCCGCCCAAGAGAGCAAGTGATGGAGTTAGTCGAGTCAGTTAGTTGACTGGAGTTACTGAGTTAGCTGTCTCTTAGCGAGCATTCAGAGAGTTCCGAAAGTGAAATGTATTGCATTGTCTTTTGCGGCGATTTTAGCAGTTGTGTTGTCAAGTTTTTAACTGCTGTTTTGTGCTCTATTGTTGTGAAAAAAGCTGTATTGAGTCTACTAGAACGAGAAGTTCTGGTGTTGTAAGAGAATCTGCGAATAGTTATATCGGAATAAATTTCTGAAAGTTTTGATTTGCTTTGGCTTCAAATCTTTCGAACCAATCCAAGCAACAGTCTTATAAAATTGTTCAAATTTTATATAAAATTAAATTATAAATTATTGTTATTTAAAATTATTAAAATTTTATATCAAATTAAATTATAAATTATTGTTATTTAAAATTATTAAAATTTTATATAAAATTAAATTATGATTTATTGTTATTTAAAATTATTAAAATGTTATATAAAATTAAATTATAAATTATTTTTATTTAAAATTATTAAAATTTTATATGAAATTAAATTATAAATTATTGTTATTTAAAATTATTAAAATGTTATATAAAATTAAATTATAAATTATTGTTATTTAAAATTATTAAAATTTTATATTAAATTAAATTATAAATTATTGTTATTTAAAATTATTAAAATTTTATATTAAATTAAATTATAAATTATTGTTATTTAAAATTATTAAAATTTTATATAAAATTCAATTATAAATTATTGTTATTTAAAATTATTAAAATTTTATATAAAATTCAATTATAAATTATTGTTATTTAAAATTATTAAAATTTTATATAAAATTCAATTATAAATTATTGTTATTTAAAATTATTAAAATTTTATAAAATTAAAATTTTATAAAATAAAAGTTCTACAAAATTTACAAAACTAAGACTAAAATTTATCAAAATTATCAAACACTATGACATTTTGCAAAAATATTAAAAAAATAAAAAATTTCAAAATTACATAAAAACGGACATTTTAACTTAAATTTTGCAAAATTATGTCAAACTAAAAATCGATAAATTGGGTTGGGGCTGTTTAGAACACCTCGAGAGGCATTACCACAACGATTTTGATCAAAATACATGCAATGAACAGAAATTGAGAGAGAAAACCGAATAAACAACCAAAATTTTGAAAAAAAAAAAGTAACAGTTAGTAATAAGATTAGTTGTTGGGTGAACATTTGAAATAATAAGTAAACAAAAGTATATGGGATAAAGAATAAGTGATAAAATAAGGTTTCTTTTTCCATTTGATTCCGTGTCAAAAAAATACTCCACACACGAGTCACATGCCTAGGTTATACCGGAATTATTTTTCAGTTTTTAACCCCCCCCCCCCCAACCCTCCTCCAAAAGCACCCTAGTATGGTAGATATATTTATACTCTTTTGCTTCTTTATCCTAATGACAAATAAAACGTTTTTGACAATTTTCATGAGCGGACCAATTTTTTATTTCTTTATGTCGTATTTTACCTTTCCTCACTTTTTACTGTATATTTTTCTAGATTGCTTATACCATCTTCTTCTGCCGACCAAACGGTATAGTGGTTAGCGTGCTGGCTTCTAGACCGCGAGGTTGTGGGTTCCGAGTCCCGTGTTAAGGCATGGGTGTTGGTAAATGTATGTTGGCTTGTCTAATGACGAATGTTTCGGCGCATTATAGCCCTCGTATTGCTGACGGCGCCAGATAATCTGAAAACAACCAACCAACTTATATCATCTTCTTTCTCTTACACATTTGATTCAATGTCAAAAAATACTATAAAAACATGCGTCACAATTTTAAATTGTTCCAAAATTATTTTTTTAGTTTAAAAAAACCCTATTCCCCCCCCTCACTCACAACCCCCCCCCCCCCTTCTCTAATAGATATTTTATAGACTCTTATAATTCTTCATCTTCATGACAAGTGTAACATTTCAGCCACGTTTCACTAACGGACCTATCTCTTTTGTTTTTAGGATGATTTTTGGTATTATTTTACCCGTACTTAAAAGTCCCCTTTCACAGCTTTCGGTTTATGCCGATTAGATTACACGTGCAAGAAATAAGTATTTTATAAAGTTCAAGGACACCCAGGAAATGGATTGAAAGGAAAAACGCATAAACAATATTCCAGTAACAGATCTTATTTTTTTCTACTTCTCCGCTGGGAAGATTTACAGAGATCTCTGATTGGTTGAAAAACATGTGCATCACAAATATCCTTTCGGAAGAAACTCATGAATCAGCACTTGAGTATTTGGTGGGGTTAGGAGTTGCCAAAATTGGCGTGACAGCACTATTTTTGACTTTAGTAAAATATTAATTACGTATTAAAATTTAACTTTGAACATTGATAATGTTTTTGTTCATAACAATAATTATTACCTACAAATTGGACTTCTTTGAACTATTGAATTGGTCTTCTACGTTATTCTTTAAAATTGTTATTTGAAACTGAATAAAAAAATAAAATTAAAAAAAAGATTGAATACATTCTCTACAGTTGTGTGCGAGAGATTTGTAAAAGTTTCGAAACACACAATCTTCAAAAACACATGAAGCTCAATTTATCAGATAACAGTTCATCACAGATGTGTGTATTCATTCAACGAGAAATATATATTTTGATTTTCACTAAAAGTGCATTCAGATTTATAAAAAATGTGAGCAACAGGTAATACATTCTACAATTGGAGAATATGTTTTTCCCAACAAAAAGTTTGCCAACGGTCGAAGGAATAACACGTAAGTAACACATATTGTTGTATTTATATATAAACAGAATAACGTATAGTATTTCGTAATCACTGTTGGATGGCACACCTTTAATAAAGAAAAGGAATTCATTTCTTGTTAAAAGTAAATTTTTTCAACAACTTCAGAAAGTTCTGCTACTAGAAAATTGGGGGAATTGAATTGATTTCTTCCTCAAAATATGAGTGACAAATAATTTCCAAGATCTCTCCCATCGAATTCCTGCATTTGCGATCGCTGGAAAAGTGACCGCATTTTTTAGTTTTGATTTGGCGATTTTTAAATGGGCTGTTGGCGATTCCCAGCGATCTCAGAATTGGCAGTCCTGGTTAATCTCTCATTTTAAATCAAAGCCAGGTGTCCTTTCAATACCAAATAACGGTCTCATTACAAAATTGGAAGTTCATTGCAAGTGCCGAAAAGTGTCCTTTTTCTCTGAGAAAACAGCAATTGATAAGGAAATGGATGTTGAAAATGGTATGCGTACATATAATCCTACTCATAACTTCGAATTTTCTTGGACAATAGAACAATTCTCTCTTTCTCCAGACGAGGTACGAGGACCTTCCTTTACTTGGATTCCTGGATTTCCTGAGAAAGTATGTTTGGAACTACAATGTAAGCAACAACCTTATACTAATCCTAAATCAGCCTACAAGTATTATTATACCTTAGACGTGTCCCTTATAAAATTGAGTGGTAAAGACGGTCATCTCGTTGTTTCAGGTCGAACAATGATTCGCAAAAAAGATGATACCATTGTAAAGGAGGGTTCAATTTCAAGCACTGAATTCAAAGAAAGAATTCTTTTGCTGCGTTGCGCTTTCTACTTTACGGAATTTACTAATAATAAATTTCAATTAATGAACTTAGCGGAAGATATTTTGGTCGTGAAAGGTAAACTGTCATTTTCCGGTTACGATATAGCTTCCAGTGTTCCTACAATAACAGTTGAAGACGATTCCGAAGCCTGCACAGAACTTTCGTCAGATTTAAAAGCTATGTACGAAAGTGGTTCCTCATCCGACATCGGATTTTTAGTTGGTGACAAAACACTTGATGCCCACAAAATTATCCTGGCCAGTCGTTCTCCGGTGTTGGCCAAGATGTTCGCCACCGACATGTTGGAGAGCAACTCCAACAGAGTCGTCATCGATGACGCAGACTTCCATGCCTTCGACTGTTTCCTGATCTTCCTCTACACCGGCGTTGTCGATGACAAGAAATGGGACACGGTGCTCTCTCTGTATTCCTTGGCACACAAGTACCAGGTTAAAAGTCTCCACTCAACTTGTTCTCGGTTACTTGGCAACACTCTGTCGATAGATTCCGTTTGCAGAGTTCTGGAGCTCTCCGATCTGCATGGGGATGAAGAATTGAAAGATATCGCGACAGTTTTCATTCGTTGTCACCTCACTCAGGTTGCTGTAACCGTCGAATGGGGTAACTTGGTCGTCACAAAGCCCCAGTTAGTAAAAGAGGTATTTCCCCCCACGGCTTCTCAAACCACCGTGAAATAAACTAAAGGTATATTTTGAAATAGTAAGAAACAAATTTGATTTGAGCATTACAGAATTTTTTTTAAAGTTTTTTTGTTAAAGAAACGAGTTCGTAAATTTAATACTTATGTGTAATTTTTATCAATTGTTTATATATTATTAAGATTCGGTGTTTTCTTAATAGATATATGTTTTCTATTGTTTTATAGATGAGTGCCTATTAACTGCAAAATAGCAATGGTTTTTTTTTATACAATTGTTCTGTTTTGTTACCCAACTGCTTTTTTAGGTTAAATTTAATACAAATGTGCGTAATTTTTATCAATTGTTAAATCATTTAAGTATTAAAAAAAACTTTAAAAAAAAAAAAAACTAATTTCTTAGATTCATAGTTTTCTTAAGATATATTATGTTTTCTAATGTTTTATACAGTATGTGCCGATTACAATTTTTTTTTCCCTCAAGAATTGTTTTCTTGAATTCAATACAAATGTGAGTAATTTTTTTATCAATTGTTTAAATATTGTTACAATACATTCACAACGCACAATACATTTGTGCGTTTCTTTTTTAAATTGTTTAAATATTATGTAAAACTAATTTCTATAAGTAGGTGTTTTCTAAAAGTATAAATGTTTTCTGTTGTTTTATGGATAATGTGCCTATTATGTATTTTGAAATGTGCTCTTAAATTTAATGCAAATATGAATAATTTTGATCAATTGTTTTAATATGTCAAAAAAGAGCTTGATTTCTAAGATTATGCGTAATAATTTTTATCATCCAATTGGAAGCTTGGTTACCCCTATAACTTTTGGCATTGGCTTTCATTAGTTATTGGATATATTTTAACCAATAAAAATTAGAATACCATCACAACAATTCTTGTTTACTTCCTTTTTGTGTCATTTTGGTCAACTACTGGCATGTGGTCAATTACTGGCGTATCACCCTATATCGATTGTTTAATCATCTAAATATTATCAAAATAATTTGCATAATTCTTTTTAATTGTTTAAATATTATTAGAAATAATTTCACATATTGTTAAAAAAGACTAAATAAAAGCTTTATATGTTTGTGCTTATTATAATTTTTTTTTTAGTATTTTTCTCAAAAGAAATGTGTTCCTAAATTTAATACTAATGTGCGTAATTTTTAACAATTGCTGTTTTCTCGTTTAAATATTATTATAAAAAAAGAATTCTAATGTTCAGTGTTTTTAAAGATCCTACTATATGTTTTCTATTGTTTTATAGATATGTGCTTATTATGATTTTTCTTAAAAGAAATGAGTTTTTAAATTTAATACACATATGCCTAATTTTTATCAATTGTTTAAATATTATTAAAATAGGTAACTTCTAATACTCAATGATTGTTAAGGATATAAATGTTTTCTATTGTTTTACAGATGTGTGCTCGTTAACTGCAAAATAGTAAAGATTTTTCTTTATATACATATATTGGTTCATTTTTGTCTGAATGCTTTTATAATACTTTTGTAATAAAAACTTCAAAATGAAGAGTTGTCCAAGTTAAGTGCTGTGGATCATGCAGATATAAGTAAAAAATTACAAAACGTTTTTTTGTTACAATTAAATGCTTCTGGAACTAAATATTCGGAAAATTCATAACAAAAAAGGGTATCAATTTTGATTTGAGTACAAAGAAATCGTATTTTGGATTTGTCTTTAAACTTGTTCTTTTTATTAATATAAATGATTTTATCAAATGCTGGTCTATTCCTAGTTGACGTTAAAATTTCGCCAAGCCGATTTGGCGCGGTTTTGTAGGCGATGCAGTTCTAAATTTGGCAACCCCATTTTTTTTCTTGACGCACTTTGGCTTCAACCTTCCTATTCACAATTTTTCATACAGTCATTCAGGGTAACATTGAACCACATTTTCAGTATTTTCTTCTTCCCTACTTATGTTTTTATAGAATTTTCAGACTTAATGACATAAAATGGAAGAATAAACCCTAAATTATATTTTAATTTACATAAATTAGTAAATGTTGATGATGAAAGCACCAAATAATAGGAAAATAACCCGGTGCAAAGTTACCCTGGCATTTAGGGTAACTTTGAACCACTATTAGAAGTTTCATATAAAATACCTTTTTTTTATTCAATCTAGGACTATTCAATATTTGAACTAGTAAAATTAAGTTTCTAAATATTTGAAACATCATCAGCTGCAGTTTTCAACATCCTAAAGTTTGTATATTTTAAATAATACTACAAAGAATATATTAGGTCGGAACAATGGATGATGAATCACATGAATATATTGCAAAAAAAACTATTTATTGTTCAGTTTAAACATACAAATATAGTTAAAAAACAATATTCAGTTCTTTCACTTAAATATAAACTCATTTTATCAATTAAAAATTGAAAAGACAAATAGAAAATAATAAAACTGATAGGCCGCCCTTGTGCAATTAGTTAAGTACTATGGTGTTTGCAAGTCACAATGTGGCACAAATACGAATATTATATTCTTATTTTTTAGAAATAATATGACAATATAAAAATAAAGTTCAAACTTCATAAAATTCCACTTTGGCATTCTTCAGATTAATAGCTTTGCATCAAAGAAAGAATTATTGATCTGGAAAACATCTCGTCTTCTAGCTGGAATAATAATTTCTGGAGATAATTTTTTACAACACTCATAATTTTTCATACCACAGATCACCAATGATATTGGGCCATATGCACCAGATTTCTTCATGAACCACCAAATATCACGTTGTCTTTTAAGTCAATTTGATCTGGGTACATTTCTCCATCGTATTGAATAATTATGTGGTCGTAAAATTTGCATATACCATAACCAAAATCTAAAACACTTGCATGCTTTGTGTATAAAATTCCTTTCTCATTTGATGTGTTCAACAGCCACCACTTGAACTATCTCTGATTTTTCAGTAACATTCTCCATAACATTTTCAGCAGTATAAAACTCTATCATGTCCTTATTTGAACCCAGCACCTTTGGCATGCGGGGCCTGAGCTCTAGCCACACAGCCATCAGGTGGATCATCTGGTTTAGAACTTATACTCTTGCTGTCTACCAGGAGTTCATATAGTAGAGGACTTTGGACGATCCCCTCATGTCCATATTCCTTTACCAATTATTTTTTTGCATTGAAATTTTTCACTTCCTCAAATGAAACGCTTTTAACAGCCATCACAGGTAGGCCGATTTTTTTTTTTTTTTTTTAGTTTTCGGAATGACTGCTAGATCATTATTTCTAATATTTTTAGGTACTTTTTGAATTCACTCTCAATATTTTCATTTTATCGGATTTTGCATACAAGGGAAGATTCCATAAATTAAATTGCATTTGTATGTATATAAATGTATTTAAAAGCAAAAACAAAAATAAATTGGAATAAAATATGAATTATGTGAGCAGTGTATGCATTACATACTGTTATCAGCCTAACTTTGAACCGGCTCAAAGTTACACTGAATACGTGGTAAAATGGTAGTGCCTTAGATTTTTGCTTTTTACCAAATGTTAGTAAATAAATAACCATCAGCTACTAACAATTTCACTATTTCCAGAAAATTATATAACTGATAAAGTGGTAAGTTGATGCTTACTTGCAGAAATTAATTGATTTACATCAACTTCAAATAAGCATTTAAATGGAACTTGCAAACAGTACTTCAGAAAAGCAACTGAATGGCCAAATAAATTATGTACTATTTTGCCAATTCATATTCTAAACTATAGAGCAAAAATCTAATTTAACAATCTTGCCAGCATTTTGCAGCAGTGGATCATTAATAGCTCTTTAAAACCAAAAATACTGAAAACTAGAAGGTGGCGCAAAGTTATACCCTATGGCTCAAAGTTACCCTGAATGACTGTATTGGAATTCCGAATTGGCGACATTCTGGCTTTGTCGCCAACTTTTCAAAAGTGCGCCAACCCATAAACGTGAACTAGGAATTTATCCAAATGGTCAATTATTTAAATCGTAATTCGCGACATTTTGTTAATTACTTAAATTTCAATTCGTGTATTAGGGTGAACCTACCAGTAATTGACCATTTAGTGCAAGTTTCTACACATATAATTTTTTTTCTTAAGAAATTATTAACGGAATGTTATGAAAACTTCCCAAAATATCAATTGATTAATGAAGCTCAATAATAAATTAACATGGTGTTCCAGTCCTTTTTACAATTTAAAATATCATCAGAATTTCTTACCAAAAGCAATTTTGCCAGTAATTGACCAAGTAGACATTAGTAATTGACCACTTCCTTTTCCAGAATAAAATCAAAAGTGAATTGTTAAATTCTGTTATAAAATGCTTTAATATTCATAAATTAACTATTAAATGAATTAAAAAACGAAAGTAAAAATAAATATAATCAATTTTAATCCATGAAAATACAGGAACATCAGTGTAAAATATAGTATGACGGTTTTATAAACTTTGGTTATCAAAGTTAGTTATACTGGTAGGTAATTATTCGTATTTTATTCAAAAAATCAAAATAATATAGAAAAGACTATCTAATCCTATACTTTCAATTCTGAATAAATTTAGATGAAAAGAATCGAATGTAAGAGGATATTATTTCTTGAATAGTTTCAAAATCATCTGTTTTTCTAATGGAAATCATTTTCTTGCATTGGCATTTATCCAATTACATAGAAGAGTTTCTTCTGAGGGTGTAATAATTGTTGGGGGGGGGGGGGCATTTTTCTAAATTCTGGGGTTTTCCCTCTTTGCTTATTAATCAACGTAGAATGAGGAATGTTGTATTTTCTGGGAGTTTCTCTTATTTTCCCAATTTTTTCTCTTGAAAAAGACTAGATTACAAGTTCTCTTCTGTGTACTTGAAAAAGGATTTCTTCCCTTCCATGAGTGTTTAATTTTAATGATTTCAGAATTATTATAGCCTAGGTATATGCTTAAACCTAGAAAAAAAACTTCCTTAATGATTTATTTAACTCAATTTCTTATCAATATTTAAGTTAATTTTCTACTTTAATTTTTTCCTGTTCATATTAAAAAATATTACTAAACATACATCTTATTCAATTAAGGTGTGAAAAGTAATTTTGATATTTACAAGGGTGTTAGTGATCTTTAAATTTTCCGGCTTATCTTTGACCAATGCTTTTCTCTGTCAACAGACCATTTGATCGGATTTTTTGAATTTTTCAAGAAATAAAACAATTTATAAAATTCTAACAGACAACATTTTATGTACCAGAGTGTTAGTTTAAATAAACTTTGTAATTAACCTACACAATATTTGTGGAGGATAAAGTGGAAGTATACTTAAAAGTGACTTTTGGCCATTTCTTGACTTATAAAAAAAAATTATGTTAAGAAACTAAGCCTAGTATATTTAAAAAAGATCTAATGTACACATGCAGTAAGAAAATCCATCTTAATGTTTAAAAAGGACTTACTTTTTTATTCTAAAGTTAAAACAAAACTGTTACTTTACACCCGTACTAACACCAATTAATCACACTGGTCAATTACTGAAAAAATCAATTTTTCTGGACAAATAGTAAGTGAAGATTGCAATAAAAGCATAAACCTTTGTTATCACTTTGTTTTTTCCCAGAAAATATGCAAGTAAATAAAAATTTAGTAGTGGACCATTTTGGTCAATTACTAAAAATATAAAACTTAGCCTGATCAGTAATTGACCATCTGTTATTCATAATTGGTTTATTAGTTTAAAGAAAAACTACTTGCATATTAATATAAAACAAACATAAATGATCTACATACGTTATTTGTATTAAACCATTTAGGAATTATTCATGTTGATGCTAAAAAATCAAAGAGAAGCTAAACCACCCTTCACTAATAGTGTCAGTCACTCATATGAGACCCTGTGACATACCTTTGTGTTTGTTAATTTTTATCATCCAATTGGAAGCTTGGTTACCCCTATAACTTTTGGCATTGGCTTTCATTAGTTATTGGATATATTTTAACCAATAAAAATTAGAATACCATCACAACAATTCTTGTTTACTTCCTTTTTGTGTCATTTTGGTCAACTACTGGCATGTGGTCAATTACTGGCATATCACCCTATATAATATCTTATCAATCCCAATCTAATTACTTAAGTAGCCTATATAGAAAATTTCAATGTGTTTCTAATTAGCGATATATTTTTAGTTTTTGTACACGTGAATAAGTTATATAAGAATTATGCGTGTTACATTTCACTTTTAAATGAAGAGTTAACCGACACGGTTGAGTGCAGCAGAATCCTATACTAAACTTCAACTTAACTAGACATCACTTAGACGGTAGATCGTCACAGTGCTCATAGGTATTTAATCCATTTTGGCGGAGTGAAGACATAATTCTCGCCAAACCTTATAGCCTTTTGTTCTGTTGTGGTTTGGCGAACATTATGCTTTCACGCCGCCAAAATGGATTAAATACCTATGAGCACTGTCACGATCTACCGTCTAAGTGATGTCTAGTTAAGTTGAAGTTTAGTATAGATTTAAGCTTTTTATTGTGCCAAACTTTCTCTACTATATAGAATAATTGATTCAAATTTTCTGACTTCTTAATTTATTTTTTTTTTGTTAATTTGATGGGGAGGTATTTTTTTTTTTTTTTTTGCTGGTTTTCATTGCTTTTATGTGAAATTAATCTTTTAAAGTAATTAATATTTTTTTTATTTTAAGTTTCAATTCCTGTGTTATAATAACAACTATATATATATATTTATATAATATTGTTGTTTTGGTTTTGTCAGAATATCTTAAGGAACGGTTTCGATTTCCGCTTCTCTCGTTTAACTCTTTCGGTGAATAGTTGGGGTGACATCTAAAGTTAGTTTCATTTAGTCAAATTTGCCTTAGCTTTTCAATCTAATTTTATTTTCAATTACCCATATGTATACATAGGGTAATGAAAGTATAGCATTCGGTCAAAAAAAAAAAAAATAATAATAATTTGATTTTTTGCATTTCTCCACGTTTTGGAACATCCTGATTTCAAAAAAGTGATCTAGAAAAAAATTGTGTTTGTGGTCAGCATAACTCCCGAACAAACTAACATACGATGTTCAAATTTGGTGTGCGGGTTGGTGGTTGATCAGGGATCTGCCATTAAGGTTTTCCTCAAAATCGCGCATGGGCATAAGGTAGCAGCCATTGAAAAAATCACGTTTTTCTTTAATTACTAAAAAAACGACTCTTCTGATTTTGTTCCAAATCGCAGTGGTAATGCCTCTTATGGTGTTGTAAACATCCCCACATCCGATGCTTAACCAAATGCTTTAATGACATAAAAAGTTGAAAAACGAATGCCTTCAACACAATTCTCTTTCCTTGAGCATACTTCATCAACGATCGTTTTTCCTTCTCTCCTTAACTTCCCTTTCAAGAAAGGATAATGTGAGAATTATCGAAAAGTATATCGCCAAAACCATCATTGCAGTGTTTTTTTTTATTTTTTAACTATACAAGAAATATCGCCAAACTGGCCATTTTTTTCTAAATGAATGATGAATATATAAAAACGGTAAATGACACAAATTTACGACGGTATTATAGTGTAATTGAAAGTTGTGCGATGTTTCACACCCCTAGTTTTAAATACATTCATGTATGTTGTGTAAAAACTATATCGTGAAACAAGAAAAGTGTCGCTATAACCCGAGACATTATTTTAATACTGCTATATAAAATAATTATCAGAAAACGAAGCTGCATACAAATAACCTCGAAACAATAGCATAAAAACGACTTGTTCATGAACTGCTTACGATAGGTGTTACTTGTCAAATAAAAAACTCGCATATAGCTTAGGGGGATATGGAACACTCGATTTGTATATATTGTTGCTTTGACGGGTTCGAAAGGTATGAAGCCAAAGCAGATCAAAACTTGCAGAAATTTATTTCAATATAATTCTTCACAGATTCTCTTACAGCTCCAGAACTTCTCGTTCTAGTGGACACAATACAGCTCTTTTCGCAACAATAGAGCACAAAACAACAGTTAAAAACTTGACAACACAACTGCTCAATCGCCGCAAAAGACAATGCAATACAGTTCGCTTTGGAACTACTCGGAATGTTCACTGAGACTCAGTAAATCCAGTCAACTAACGGACTCGGCTAACAACTAATTCCATCACCCGCTCTTCTGAGCTTTTTATAGGGGAGGGGAATATACGTGAACCTTCTTGAAACTCCTAGAGGTAGATATTTGGAGAACTTTCCAGATCGTAGTCGAAAAGTCCTATACATGTACATTAGGACCGAAAATGTTGCCAAATGGTCGCCAAGTTTGGCGACTAAAATTAGTTGCCAAAACCATCGCCAACTTGGCTCTATCTCGCCAATTTGGCGAGATTCCCATTACCATAATGTTAAATGTCCTGCTCCATGTAAAACTCGCTTCCTAGCGTTGCCTCTGTAAAACTCGTTATCAAGCATCAAGAGACTCATTGCAAGGAAACAAACTAAAGACGAACTATTGCACTGCCTTATGCGAAATGTACATAAATTTTCCTATTTACAAAATTAACACTACGAAATATTTACAAATATACAAAAATTCGTAACAATATTATTATATGTGCCTAACTACTTTTTCAAACGGGGTGAGTTATTTGACTCATGCTAACGCACCCACCAACTGAGCATTTACAGTTTTTTTTTATTAATATTTTGGTTATTCTGCACTGGGTACAGATATGAATGAAATTAGGTATTCATTTTTAAAATAATTTTACTTATGTAAAAATAATTTATCAATCAATCTACGTCCTATATCTAACTTAATTTTTGTATGAATTTTTCGGTGGGGGGGAAAAAAAAAAAAAACAGCGCTTTCGAATGAATATCGTAAAATTTAAAGTTCCGAATACACGTTTTAAAGATTGATTGGTGTTCATCTTAGAAACAAATCACGAAAATATACTTAAAATAAATCATAATAAGGAAGAGGGGAAGAAATACCTCTACTGCTTCAAAATACAATGTAAAAACTTCGCTCGCCCATTATTTTTAATAAGAACACCGTATACATTCTCTCTCTGACTTAATCTTAAATTTATTTTTGCAAGCAGGGGATGGCAACACACTCAATAATAAAATATCCTTATTATTTGCAAAACCCCCTCATTAAAGTTTTCTGGCGCTACGGCAAAGAAAACTGAAATTTTAATCATAGATAGCAACAAAAAAAACGCAAATTGTGTTTCTTTTTTTTTAAATTGTACGAGTATGCTTTAAATTAGAAGAAATATTGAAAATGGGGGGAGAAAAAAAAAGGGATAATGAAGCAATTTTAATGAATTCTGTCAATCAATATAAATGGTATTAAATTTGTTTTATGCAAAGTTAAATAATTCTTCCCTTTAATGCGAAATGAAGCGTTTTAATGAGTTAGAGTTTTGATTTAATGAAGGAATCGGAAGTTATATTTACAAAACGAATAGTTTTCTCTAGTAATTTACAACTATTTTAAAATAAGGGAGAAAAAAAAAAAACTGAAACTAAAAAATTCATAATTTGATTTGTTGATTATGTTGTGAAAAGTTTATAAAAATTACCTATAAAAACGAGGTGCTGTAATATAAATCCTTTTTATGTTGCCAACTTTTAGGTGAAATTTTACAACTTATTCAACTGATATAAATATCGTATCTAGAGTTAAAAATCTCGTGTTTGTTGTCAATGCAAAGAGAAAAACGCGCCGGGGATTGCGAAGCTGGTGGGAAGATTAACCAATCACAGTTCACTTTTATAGTTGGATGGAAATGCGAAAAACTTTGTAAAATGCTAGAGTATATATTTTTTTGCACACTATTACTAATTAAGGTCTACTATTGACATTTCTGCTGCGTGCAACCCCAAATTTTATTTTCAATCCTCTGCAATCCGTATTTTTTATCCCACCAACGGCATCTGGCAACGGCTTCATTTTCTCAGCGTTAAGCAGTCTATCCAGTTGTTTATCTATATCGATGGTTTGACCACTACAAAGAAAACATCTATTCTGTTCCACTATCTAATCTTTGCACCCAAAACTTGACAGAAGGCATTGCTCTGCCAAGTTTCAGCACAATGGTTAAGTGGTTTAATTAGTCATACTAAGCAACAATACAAACGCGTTTAAAAGCGGCCTTTTTGCGACAGACCTCGAAGCTTGATCGAATGTATTGTCATCCACAATGAATCTATCTGTCAAGTTTCGGATCGTTTAGATGACCTCAAGTGGGTTATATAATCCTACTAAACAGGAAATGACGCGTGCGTAAAAGCGACCTTTTGGTGACAGACCTAAAACCCTTACAATAGTCGAAAATGGTTGGTTGTATTCAGATTATCTGACACCGTCAGCAACACGAGGGCTATAATGCTCCGAAACATTCGTCATTAGACAAGCCAACATACATTTACAAACACCCATGCCTAACACGGGACTCGGAACCCGCAACCTATACCGTTTGGTCGGCAGTAGTCGAAAATGAATTAGGGAACCATGGTGAAAAATTACGTTGAAAGTCTCCAAAGTCATTGGAATGTTATTTGGATTCTTCTTCTGATCACGACCAAAACTTTAGCCAGTTCTAGAGCCTAAACGGTTGGAGGAATTTCAGTCAATATTTTCTTATTTCCGTCAGCTCGATGAGACTGTGCGTCTTGTTAAGTGTTTGTTTCACTGCGGGTTTTTGTTTCCAGGAAATGTTCTCGGAAGTTTGGAATGTTAACCTGTTTAAGATGACAAAAACGAGTCAACAGATCTCGGATATCCTTTTTTAGTACTTTTTAGAACGTAGTAGGGTTTTTTTTTTTTAACTTAGATATATGTAAAATATACATATTTTTCGAAGTAAGTTAGGAGATTTTCAAATTTTTTGAAAACAAGTTTCAGCTTTGAATTAGACAAGCTCTCGTATTTTAAAATGAAAATTAAATCGAATCGTTGACGTTAAGCGGTCGCGATTCATTTCTGGAAGCAATCTATACTTGAAAGGGCTAGATTATGTAAGTAAATTAAATTCATATTGTTGCACAAATTGTCTGTATATAGTGTAAATAGTGACGTATTATTTTAAAATTCTATTGTAATTTATTTTTATCTTATTTTATTTTTTTAACAGTGATTATACAGGTTAGAAAAAGGTGGAAACACCTAAAGCAATCGAGAAGTTTCGAGATGTTTCTTTTTCGATGAATTGGCTGGAAATTTCGGGATTGTTCTCACGCGCCTTTTCTATAAAGACCGGCGATCGGGAAAGTTTGCAGATTGACTTCGGACTTCGTTGAAAGCTGATCGCTTTGTTTTACCTACTAGAGTGGACTTGTATAGTCGCTGTTTTCGAAGTTGTTCTTGCTGAAGCTTGTGAGCGATCACGCTGTTGTCTGTGAATAAATTTTGTGCCTGTGAAGAGTGAATAAATAGTAGTTTTCGTCTTAAAAACTGCGCCATCATTGCCTCAGTGGAAAAATTCATAACAATATGTTTGAAAAACTTTGCACTCAATAAACTGAAATGAAATTATTTTTATACCCACTGACGGTCATGGGAATGGGCGAAATTCCCCAGTTGTTTTCCCTGCAGTAATTTTTAAATAATATTTCTTACAAAATTTCAAATTACAAATTTATTCAAATACAAAAAAAAATTTAATTATTTTTTATTTGTTTGGTTTTAGATAGGTTACAGACTATCATTCTAGTAAAAATATCTAAAAAATATTTTATTTAAAATTTTATTTATAAATTTAAAAATGTTGCGTATTGCTGGAAAAACTGGGGATTCTATGACGTATATATACGTGCATGACCGTCAATGGGTTAACTCTAACCTGCCACAAGCCCTAAACGGGTTTTTTTTCAGTAATCCCAATTTGGTTTATATTATGCAAAATACCTCGAAGAAATGAAACGCGACAACAATTAGACAATAATTTCATAATTACACAATAATTTCATAATTTTTTTAGTAAAACCATATACTTTCCAGATTAATTTTACAATCTCTAGGTTATTATACTCTTTTCTTAGATGGTACTATATCATAAACTGAAATGTGTTGAAAAGAAATACCATTCTACAAAAACTCTCCAGTATTAAGTAACTTTTTAGTAAAGAAAATATATTAAACATTTCATTCGAAATACACAAGAGAAATACATGACTAGACGTGTGGAACATCGCACAATTTTCAATTGCACTAAAGTACTGGTCACTACATTTAAATTTTAAGTGAAATATTGTTACAGTCAAACCCCATTAAAGCGAAGTCGTTGGGGGGGGGGGGGGAGGGCGAAATTTTTTGCGTAAACCGAATTTCGTATTAACCGTCTAAAAACTTATTTCGTCTAATTAAGGACTACACAAACTACTGGCTATGTGTGTATTTAATACTTCTGTTTTCAGAACATTTACATTGCATGGCTTATATAATACAATAGTTTAACAAGATAGATATTAGGAAAATAAACTAGGGGTGTGGAACATTGCACAACTTTCAATTACACTATAATACTGACGTGGATTTGTGTCATTTACAGTTTTTGTATTTGCATCATTCACTTAAAAATAATGGCCAGTTTGGCGATATATATATATATATATATATATATATATATATATATATATATATATATATATATATATATATATAAATCACCAAAGTGTTGATTTTGGCGATATATATTTCGGTAATCCTTATGTTATTCTTTATTATAAGCGAAACTGAAGGAAGAAGAAAAAACGATCGTTGATGAGGTATGCTCAAGGAAAGAGAACTCTGCGTTGAAAGCATTTGTTTTTCAACATTTTACTCCATTAAAGCATTTTTACCGGAATTTCGGAGGTGGGGACGTTTACAACACCTTAAGAGGTATTACCGCAGTGTTTTTGAACAAAATAGTTAGAGCCGTTTTTTAGAAATTACTGAAAAACATGATTCTTTCGATGGCAGCTACCTTACGCGCATGCGCGATTTTGACGGAAACTTTAATAGTAGGTCCCATGGCTACCACCAACCCGCACACCAAATTTGAACATCGTACGTCAATTTTTTCGGGAGTTATGCTGACCACATACACACAGACAGACATTTTTTCTAGATCACTTTTTTGAAATCAGAATGTTTCAAAACGTGGAGAAATGCAAAAAAAAAAAAAAATCAAAAAAAATGTTTTTTGACCGAATGCTATACTTTCATTACCCTATGTATACATATGGGTAATTGAAAGTAAAAAGTCAATATATTTACCAGTAACCAATTATTTAAAGAAGCCTGTTGTTGATTTTTGCTTTAAATTTTTAATAAAACATTTTTTTTTTTTTAAATATTTCTACTGCTTCTAAAATATTTAAAACACATGAGGCATTGTACTGCTGGATTAGGAAACGTGGCAAGGTTTCATCTATAAAAAAAAAGGTAGTTTAAATACCAATTTGTTTTCGTCTTAAGCGGGATTTCATTATGTGAGATTTCGTGCTAAACGAATCAATTAACATTAAGTTTAAGCTTCATCGTACGGAGAACCGCTTTTCGTGCAAAACGGGATTTTGTGTTAAGCGATTTCGCGTTAACGAGATTTGACTCTTGCCATTTTTATATTTTTATTCATTTGAAAAAATGGCCGACCAAACGGTATAGTGGTTAGCGTGCTGGCTTCTAGACCGCGAGGTTGCGGGTTCCGAGTCCCGTGTTTGGCATGGGTGTTTGTAAATGTATGTTGGTTTGTTAAATGACGAAATGTTTCGGCGCATTATAGCCCTCGTGTTGCTGACGGCGCCAGATAATCTGAATACAACCAACCATTTGAAAAAATGGCCATTTTGGCGATAATTCTAACATGAAAAAAAAAAAAACGCCAAAATGAAGATAATTCGTACATGAAAAAAAAAAAATTAGAAAATGTGTGATATACTTTTCAATAATTCTCCTTTCTTGTAAGTGAAACAGAGGAGAGGAGAAATATGGTCATTGATGAGCGATGCTCAAGGCTTTGTTAAAGACATTCGCTTCTCAACTTTTTACTTCTTTATACATTTTTACGAGAATTTCGAAGGTGGATATGTTTAGAACACCTCATTAGCGCTTTTGATTAAGATCGTTACACCCATTTTTAGCAATTCCTGAAAAATATGATTTTTACAGATTTTCATGTTTTGCGCAATATTGACGAAAATTTTAAAGACAAGTCTTATGATCACCACTGACTTCATTAGGTCGATTAGTTCGGAAGTTATGCTGGCCACGTACAGACAAAGACATTTTTTCTCTAGACCACTTTCTTGAAATCGGGATGTTTCAAAATGTAGAGAAGTGCAAAAATTAAAAAAATTAGAAAAAGAAAAAAAAAAGGGGGGAAAAAATAGAGTTTTACCGAGAACTATACTTTTACTAGCCTAAGTAAACGTATGAAGTATTGAAAGTAAAAAAAATTGCGCTTTTCGTATAAATAAATCTCCGATTGGAAATAAGCCTTCAAAATTATAAATGTCTGAAAAATAGCTCCAAATTATAGTGCGTACATAACTACTATTTGAAATTCCTATCAAAAAATAAAAAGTGTAAAGTACAATAACAAAAATAAATTCTAATATATGATAAAAAAATATAATAATTCTACTCTTCAAATAGATAAATAGATTTCTTGGGAAAGAACTCTAAGCAAATAGAAATGCCGCAAACATCGCTGTCGGAGTTGTTTTTGTCGCGCAAGAAAAACGGAAATGGGATATTTTGTTCATTGTTACTGATCAAAGCTCACGACAAACAAAAACATTCTGTTGAAATTTGAAATATTTTTTTTTTTATTTACAAACGGTACAACGAAAGGTCACGAAGGAGTTTGTATATACTTCGGCGTTGCCATTGCCGAGATGCACAAAAAAATAAAGAGAAATACAACGCAGGAAGACTGGAGTTTTCATTTGTGATAAGTTTATGTTTTGACAATCGACGTTTTTTTGTTGCGGGATGTTTTCCAGAGAGAATGTGAAAATGTTTCCTTTTTTTTTTGTAAAAAAGACTCTTTTGGATGATCAGAGATAAACAAATCAGCATCGTTTGTATGAGGTATGAGTAAAGATATACAGATACAACTTTGTGTGTGTGTGTGTGTTTTATTTTTAACAAAATAATGTTTTAGAGGTCAGTTTCAATGTCTTTAACTTTTTTACGAATTCAAATCCGCAGTTGAAATTGTTACGAGTAAGTACAAAAATTGCATTTTCTACGATATTTGACTTTCATATTTATACATATTTAACGTTCTGTCGAATTCTAGATTTTAGAACTACCATCTAGCGGAAGTTCTGGGTACTGATTGTAAAAAAAAAAAATCTGCTTTGAAACTTTAAAAAAAAAAAAAAAAAAAAAAAATTTATTATAAATGTTAACATTCTGACTGTCATAACGGAAAATAGAGGTCAGAAACCACTCTATGTTCAAAATTTCAGAGTTCTCCAAATACTAGAAGTTATATTCTATATACAGATACAGGTTGTCCAGGGAAGGATTCTCTGATTTTAAAATTAAATAACTCAAAAACTAAGATCGGTAGAATTATAGAACACAAAGTATAGTTATTTTGAAAACTGTTAAAATCTTAAACTAAATTTTCAAAATTAGTCACAAATATTGCCAACAGGTGGCGCTGTACACTTTATTTCTTGTGAATAAAGAGTGCTTTGAAGCTCAGAGCGATCAGTAAGACGTTCCATTGTTCAAAACGCGAAATGAAGTCAGTGTGATTGCAGAGGACAAATTGATTACAGATTTCTAGAATTTTGCAACTACACAGCGCCATCTGTCGGCAACATTTGTAACTAATTTTGAAACTTCTGTTTCAGATTTTTACAGCTTTCAAAATGACTATACAATTTTGTTTCACTCTTTTATCGTTCTGGGTTTTTGAGTTATTTAATTTTAAAATCCGGGAGTCCTCCGAAGATACACCCTGTAAGTTGCGACAAAATCACCTGTTCCTGTCAGAATAAATACGGCCGACGGAAGGTTAAAGTTAGAGAGCACCATTTTCCCAGCTTTCTTCAAAACTATCTATCGGTATCTTCTCTCTCACTTGACGGTCATGCACGTATTGTTATGAATTTTTCCGCTGAGGCAATGATGGCACAGTTTTTACAGTATAAAAATATTTATTCTCTCTTCAGAAAACTCACAAAATTTATCCACAGGCAACAGTGTAATAGCTCACAAGCTTCAACACACAAGCTTTAGCAAAAACAACTTCGAATACAGCGATTATACAAGCTCACTCCAGTAAACAAAGCGATCAGCTCACCTCGAAGTCCAAAGTCAATCTGAAAACTTTCCCGTTCTCCAGTCTTTTTATATACAAGCGCGTGAGACATTCTCGAAATTTCCAGCCAATTCATCGGAAAAGAAACATCTCGAAACTTCTCGATGGCTTTAGGTGTTGCCACCTTTTTCTAACTTGTATAATCGCTATTAATTAATAAATAAAATAAGATAAAAAATAAATTACAATAGAATTTTGAAATAATACTTCACTATTTACACTATATACAGACAATTTGTGCAACAATATATATTACGTCATTCGATCCAACAGTTTTTCCAGCAAAACACAACATTTTTAACCCTTTAAATCCCGCGGAGTCAGCGTTGTGGGTTTCTCAAAAACCCAATGACTTTCCATTCGAAAAAAACTGGAAATGAACTCGCCCGACTCGTTCTCCTGTGGGGAGGGAGGGGGGGGGGTCACTGTCGACCATTAAAAGATCCTTACTATAATGTCTACAACTTGCAATAGGGTTGTGCGTTGGGTCATCTAACTTGATATGTCGAAGTATTTAGTCGACATCTTATCAATGAATGGTTGGTTGGTTGTTTTCAGATTATCTGACGCCGTCAGCAACACGAGGGCTATAATGCGCCGAAACATTCGTCATTTAGGCAAGCCAACATACATTTACAAACACCCATGCCTTAACACGGGACTCGGAACCCGCAACCTCGCAGTCCAGAAGCTAGGACGCTAACCACTATACCGTTTGGTCGGCCTTATCAATGAATGAAACGCCACCGCTAATAGTCCGAGAGGCGACTGCAATTTTTGGACCTCATCGAACATCATTCTGAATTTTTTATAGAAATTAGAGAAAAGTGAGTAGATTAGGAATCCACTGGTCTGCCGTGGTAAAAATGGCCGAAACTGATCAAAATTCGACTTGGAATGAGTTGAACTAAAATCCGATTGCCAAATATGTCATAACTTGCCAAAAAGAGAACAAACTTCTTCGTCTGGCAACCCTGCAACCTTCTTAATTGATAATTAAAGAGTGAGGGTTACCAAATAAAAAAAAAGCGCTCATTATTTGGCAAGTTATGGCTCATTTGGCAATGGGATTTAGTTAAACTTATTAAAAGTCGATTTTTAACCAGTTTCGGCCATTTTTGCCACGGCAGACCAGTGGATTCGTAATCTACTCACTTTTCTCTAATTTCTATAAAAAAAATCAGAATGATGTTCGATGAGGTCCAAAAATTGCAGTCGCCTCTCAGTCTATAAGTACTTGACAAGATTCGCTTACAAGAAAAATCTCCGACTATCTTACTCAGTGTCCAAAGGGTGGGGCAGTTTGACAATGAGTACTACAAACCCATGCCCCCCCCCCCCCTTTACATGCTCCACAACAGCCAATTGTTGAGGACCGTGTCACGCTTCAAATAACAACTCCCAAGAAGATTCACCACAGTTTGAAATATCCTTATCCCCCCTGGACCCGACCAAAGGGCGACTGACTGGGAATTTTTCTACAAGGCGATTTAGGGCGTGCTGGGATTTAAAGTGTTAAATTTATAAATAAAATATTTTTTTTTATTAGGATGATAGTTTATTAACTTATCTAAAACAAAACTATTTTTTTTTTTTTTTTTAAATTATATAATGGAATTAGAAGTATAATTTAAAAAATTGTTGCAGTATTGCAGGGAAAACAACTGTAGAATTTATCTGGACCGTCAGAGGGGTTAACGCCTTAATCCAATTCAGTTATCACCTTTTTAAAAGCGAGCTTCGGCAAAAATCCAAAGCCATTGTATACGTACCTTTGCGCACCTAGAAACCGCATTCGCACATTGTGTGGTCCCGGGCAACAAGTATCTATCGGAATGCCTCCCCCCCCCATTTCTGCGAGCCCCAAATCAGATACACACGCGATTAATGGGGCAGGCATAGTTGGGACAACCAAAACTATTTCAATACGGCGACTTGGCGAGGAATGGCATTCAGAAAACGCGGGGGGGGGGGGGGATGGATATTAACATCATTCACTGCCTGGTATTGTTGTTTGGAGGGGGGGGGGAGGAATGTATCACAAATAATTACTGCTAATTGAAGATTATTAAGAAGGATTTTAAATGTCGGGCTTAAATTTGGAAAATTCTTATCAATAATTTATCTTTCTAGACGAAAGTTTAAAGGCGCCCCCGTTGAAAAATCACAATTATTAAAAAAAACGCTTTAATTAAATGTTCAAGAATTCTCTTTTCACGTCCTCTCACGTTCTTTCACGTCTTTTTTCACGAATTTCTCTTTTTAATATTGGGCAGACAAAAATTATATCTAATATATATATATAGTTACGAATTTTTGTGTATTTGTAAATATTTCGTAGTGTTATTTTTGTAAATAGGAAAATTTATGTACATCTCGCATAAGGCAGTGCAATAGTTCGTCTTTAGTTTGCTTCCCCGCAATGTGTGTCTTAACGCTTGATAACGAGTTTTACAGAGGTAAAGCTGGAAAATGAGTTTTACAAGGAGCAGGGCATTTAACATTATGGTAATAGCAATCTCGCCAAATTGGCGTGATAGAGCCAAGTTGGCGACGGTTTTGGCGACTAATTTTTGGCTCCAAATGTCGCCAAACTTGGCGACCATTTGTCGACATTTTTGGTCCCCATGTACAGGACTTTTCGACTACGATCTGGAAAGTTCTCCAAATATCTACCTCTAGAAGTTTCAAGAATGTTCGCCTCCCCTATTATAAGACTGCCCAAGTGAACGGGGAGTAGTAGTTGACTGAGTTGAGTCTCTGAGTTAGTCAGTTAGTCTACTGGAATTACGGAGTTAGTTGAGTCAGTTGAGTTGATTTGAATTACTGAGTTGAGATACTGAGTCTCATTGAGCATTCAGAGTAGTTCTAAAGTGAACTGTATTGCATTGCCTTTTGCGGCGATTTGAGCAGTTGTGTTGTCAAGTTTTTAACTGCTGTTTTGTGCTCCATTGTTGTGAAAAGAGCTGTATTGTGTCTACTAGAACGAGAAGTTCTGGAGTTGTAAAGGAATCTGCGAAGAGTTATTTTGGAAAAAATTTCTGCAAGTTTTTATTTGCTTTGGCTTCAAATCTTTCGAACCCATCCACGCAACAATATGAAATGATAAAAAAAATGTAAAAAAATTTTATTTTTTTTAATGAAGCACCTTTTGAAACACTGCATTTTGTGAGAATTCAACGGGGAAATTGAGTCCATATGCATCATTTGGATTTCCACTGACAATAGAATCGGCGGTATTAGAGTTACCATCAATCAAACTCGATTATCTTCCTATTCATTTACGTAGAACCGATTCTGTTGGAAGCGTGCGCTCAATGTTTGCCTCTAATTTTAAATAATAAAAACATCCCTAACGGCAAAATAAGTGGCAAACCCTTTTCAGAGATTTATTCATTAAAACTGAAAGTGAATTTATTCTAATCACGTTACCGAGGGACGCAAGAGTTAGTGATCAACATGAGTAACTTTTAAAGTAACGAAGATGACAAATACTTCGATGATGAATAAAGTACAGTAGAACCTCGATTAACCGTCCCTCCTTTATCCGGAACTCTCTGTTAACTCGGCAATCATTTAGTCGACATCGAAAATCTCCCAAATGAGTAATAAATCATTTGCTCCTTTTTTAAACCGGAATCTTTTCCCTCGCTCTAAAGTTACGTAAGTAATGGTGAGGCTTTTGACTGTTTTTCTAAAGAACTGACACGGTTAGAGCAACCTTCGGATGCAGATCAAACTGAACTATTGCCTTCGAAAAGACTCCGGGATGGAGCAGCGAAAACAAAGATTATCAAGATTATTGCGACAAAAACTCATTACCAACAATTATGTCATAAAAAAAACATTAAAAGTCCCGTATTCAATAAACGAAAATAATTTACTTTTTATTGTTTTTTACAACTCTCTTTTATCCGGAATGTTCGCTTAACTGACCTACCTTTGGTCCGAATTAGGTCGGTTAATCGAGATTCTACTGTATTAAATTTCCTTGGACGACTTCAACTAAACTATAGAAGTAATTTATTGGAGTACAATTAAATATAGTTTAAAACATTTTTGATCAGGATTTTTCAATAGTCGATCATATTGGATTTATTGTGTAACTTCCTTTCAAAAAGATCTAGACTGTTCTCAAATGACAAGGTTGGTTGGTTGGAGTTTTATGGCACAAGGGCTCAATAGGGCCGTAGTGCGCCAATCCAAGTGTCAAGGCTTTGTGATAAGCATACTAGTCTCGCATGTCAAAGGGTTAAGCATGGATGATCGGAATCCACGTTAAGCTGAAGGTCTTTGGTTGGTAAATCGTTCTTTTACACAAAAGTATGTCGTTGAGCGTACAAACCAACCAATCCAATGCCAAGGATAGGATGCCTTCCTAGTAGTCCGAGAGGCAATTTTTGGACCCCATCGAACATCATTCTGAATTTTTTATGGAAATTGGAGAAAAGTGAGTAGATTACGAATCCACTGGTCTGCAGTGGCAAAAATGGCCGAAACTGGACAAAAATCGACTTTTAATAAGTTGAACTAAAATCCGATTGCCAAATATGTCATAACTTGCCAAAAATAGAACAAACTTATTCGTCTGGCAACCCACTTCATTTTGATTTTCAATGAGAAAAAGCGCAAACGATTTCTGATATTTGGCTCGGAAAACTTATATCTTTTAAAAGTAAGCCAAATTGGTGACATCAGTTACGTCATAAGTGACGTAATATTTTTTGCCAACTTGACTCCCTTTTAATAGATGCAAGTAGACCGTCGCCAGATATCTGAATCTTCTGCAGCCTTCTTAATTGATAATTAATGAGTGAGGGTTACCAAATAAAAAAAATGCTTATTATTTGGCAAGTTATGGCGCATTTGGCAATTGGATTTAGTTCAACTTATTAAAAGTCGATTTTTGAACAGTTTCGGCCATTTTTGCCACGGCAGACCAGTGGATTCGTAATCTACTCACTTTTCTCTAATTTCTATAAGAAATTCAGAATAATGTTCGATGGGGTTTCCAAAAATTGCAGTCGTCTCTCAGTCTATAGTTTCAAGTAATAAATGCCAATTCTGAATTATTTCAAGTTGAAACTACCTCCAAAATTACGTCACAAATAGAAAAAAACCTCGAAAACTGTCGCTAGATAGTCCGAAATCGATCTACATCAGCGTTAGCCACTACGCAGCCCGGATTTGGCCCGACGACAGATTTTTCTGCGGCCCACGAGCACAACAGAAGATTAAAAAAAATCAAATTTCACGATATGATTTTTTTTTTTTTTTTTTTACATTATTGTAATTTATCCGAAATAATATGTGTTAACTATGTAGAAGAGAGTTCTTCTACAAGTGCCCGAAGAAACTATACGAAGATGCTTTCAGCAAAGTGGTTTTCATCATGAATAAACACAGGAATAATTTAACTCAATCTCATTTGGATAATTTATTAAAATTGACTGTAGCAAATACACCGAAAGACATCGACTCTATCATAAAATAAACTGAACGATTTCGACCCCCACTGACTCGATTGGTTGTATTCAGATTATCTGGCGCCGTCAGCGACACGAGGGCTATAATGCGCCGAAACATTCGTCATCAGACAAGCCAACCAACATTTACAAACACCCATTTACACACACACGGGACTCGGAACCCGCAACCTCGCGGTCCGCCACTGACTCGAAATTTATATCGACTAAAACAGAAAAATCTATAAGTATAGTTTAAATACTTTTATTAAAAGTTAGGTCAAGTAGCATTGTCACCTTGAAACAAATAGATTAACTTCTTTTTTTAGATTTTTATTTACTAATAATGAACACTTTTATTTATTTTTTTAATTATTTAAAAGAAAGAAGAAAAAAAAAAATATCAAATATCAATTGTAATTTTATTAAAATAAAAAAAAAATAATATATTTTCCAATTTTCAGAAATGCTATATATTATTAATCGATAAAAAAAAAAAGACATATTTTGGTGTACTTGACCCGCGAAAAGCTCCAACTTAAGTCGCACGGTCCGACTCTAAAAGTTAGTGGCGAACGCTGATCTACACAAACTTGTCACGATTCCCGTTGTGTCAAATCATTTTTTTAATCCTTTGCAGTCGTAAATTATGCTTTAGAAAGTTAGCAAATAACTCGGAATTTTTTTTCATGATCAATCAAGATGAATTTTTTTTTATGGAAATGTGTTCCAATTTAACTAGAAGGTTTACAATCCTTAAATCAAAAATTTAAAAATATAGTTCCTGAATACACCCCTTGACCTAGGATGGGAATGTGGCCACATAATATTTTATTTTTCAACGTGTCAAAATAATTTATTGGAACTACTAAGAATACTTAAGTATATTACACTACTCCGCATTGACCCTTTGCATTTGTTCTGCACTTCTCTTTTCCCTTGGCTGAATCTCCACTGCTCTTGGCGCCTTGGCGAACTTTTTTTCTCCGGCAACCCTGCGTGGTTGTTCTTGAAACTGCAGTCTTTTTTATTAGAAGCGTTTTTGTATTGACACTAGCCAAACTATGGCTCGTCACTTAGTAATTAAAAAAAATTAAATAATGAATACAGTCCACAATTATTTTAACTTAACTCGCTCAAACAGCATTCCTATGTCCCCTCTCAGGGGACATAGTAATCTAGCATATCACTCGGATGTGCCCTCTCAGGGGACATTAAAGTTTATTAGTGATTACGGAGAATTAACTTTTTCCAGCACAACTTTTTGAGAAATACATGTTTCCCTGAAGTTTTCTCTTGAAATGGCACAAGAAATCAAATCAAAATATGGTAAAATTACCAAGATATATATATAAAAAAAAAACATTTCAGCTGGGTTTTTGTGTCAAAAGAGAACGTGAGAAGTGTTTTTTCACGACGGTCCGAGCACTTTTCTGCTCCACTTGAAAGGAGCGATAAGGAGAGTTTGTCGATGGTTGGGTTTGTTGAAATTTACTTGCACAAGGACAACTCTAGGGCTGAGCTGCTAGTAGCCGTCCAGAATGGTTTGGAGTGCAAAAGGTTAAAAATCTAAGAAATATAATAATATGAACAAACTATATAAACAGTATTTAGGGGCGGAACGTAATTCCGGCATCTCCACCAAAGCAAATCAACTTAGAAATACTTCGAACGGAAATGTTTTTGGTTAAGTTATCACAGTTTGCCCAATACAGATGCGATGTCCCCCGTACGGGGACATACGAGCGCAATGGTAAAACGAGTGATGTCCCCTATACTGGGACATACGAGTGAAAAGGGTTAAATCGGAACAATAAATTTTAATCGGATTTTCTGCTGAATTCATACTGTGGGATGCATTTAACTTCACAAGCAATAAGTTGGGATGAATACCGACACCACCATTATAACAAAGATCTTGACTTCTGAGACAGCTCAAGCAGAAATGACACCGAGGGAAACTTTTTTTGCATTTTCATCACGAGTGGGAGGAAACCTCGGAAAACTCGCATCATGCAATCCGACAATTGAAAGGAGGTTACGTTCCACAATTGGCTTCGCGTCTACTTTTTTTTTTAATTAAAGAACACAGACTGTTCAGGTTGTTTGGTTTGTGCGCTTAACGACTTATTATTTTTTTGCACAATAGCGGCTAATAAGCCCAGGACCTACCTAATCACATTGAACATTTATGCCTTACCCGGGGTTCGAACACAGTACTTTTGAAGGAAGACCCCACTGCCACCAGGTGGACCAGAGTGTCAATCTTTCTTATCTAGGGCAAATATTGCACCTCTAAGCTATGAATTCAGACGGAAACGGTAGAGCTACCAGCATTTTGCAAATTTCATCCTTCAATTTACAAGGTTGGTTGTATTCAGATTATCTGGCGCCGTCAGCAACACGAGGGCTATAATGAGCCGAAACATTCGTCATTAGACAAGCCAACATACATTTACAAACACCCATGCCCAACACGAGACTCGAACCCGCAACCTGGCAGTCTAGAAGCTAGCACGCTAACCACTATACCGTTTGCCTTCAATTTACAGAAGGAAAAAAAAAAACATTTCTTTTTCTCACTAGTGTTACTTTTAAGACAATATTACACAAAAATATAGGTATTTTTTCAGCCCTATGATCAATTTTAATGGTGGTAACATAATTAAAAAAAAAGAGGGCATAATATTAACTTGCAAAATATGCAATAACGTTGGTGACATTGAGATCAAATGAAAATAAGGTGTACAAATAAAGAAAAATGATTTCGATCTCAGAAAACCTCTTTCCAATATTTGTTACAGTAAAAGTAATAAAAGTTGAATAGTAATATGTCTCTTCTGGTAAAAAAAAAAAAAAAAAACTGTGTCTTTGTATTTATTTTTAAAAGGTATATGTTTTCCTTTGTAAGATATTTTCAGTGAAAAGTATATGCTGCCATGTTTTCTATTCACCTCTATGAAAAAAAAAATTTGGAAAATATATATTCCTTACAAATATATCGAATTCGTATTATTTCTTTATATTTCTTAGAAAGGCATTATAAGTATGAAGAATAATTTTAAGAAATAATCTCTATCTACTTCCTAAGAAAGTTTCACCTCTTATAAATAAACGTGTTGAAGAAAAGTTGGATTGGTATTCTTTTTTATTAATACATAGATAAACATTAGTGAGAATGCCGACTCGGAATTGGTTTTTAGTTTGTCTTATACGCTTAACGGCTTATTATTAAGCACAACCACAATTAATAACGCCGTTGGTTGGTTGGTTGTTTTCAGATTATCTCGCGCCGTCAGCAACACGAGGGCTATAATGCGCCGAAACATTCGTCATTAGACAATCCAACATACATTTACAAACACCCATGCCTAACACGGGACTCGGAACCCGCAACCTCGCGGTCTAGAAGCTAGTACGCTAACCACCATACCGTCTGGTCGGCGTAATCCAGCCGGGACCTACATCTTAACGTGGATTCCGAACCATAATAAACATCCATGCCTAATCCTGGAATCGAACCCGGCACCTTTGGTACGCAAGGCCAGAGCCCTAACCACTCAACCATCAGATGGACGATTAATCAATTGGACTTGTCACTTTCCCTGACGATGTTTTCTGTTTTCGTGTTAGTAATCCAAATCAGACAATTCTTAAACTCGTGGAATCTTAGTTTCCAACCCACAATATTGAGGATTTTTACTACATAGAACCAACATATACTATCTTGAAGCAGTCCACGTCGTAATTTAACAATCTACCCGGCGGCCTCGACTAAATGCGCGAGATCATTTGTCACAATCATCGTCGTGTTTACTGACGTTTGGGCGGAAAAGTTTGATGCTGCAGATACGGGAGAAATCGGATAAGTAGTCTTATCCCATGCTAGGTGAACATTCTCGCTCTGAACCATGAGTTTAGTTTTATTTAAAAAATAAATAATATACTAAAAAAATGTACTCACCAAAAATGTAACTCAAGGTAGCCTTAAATGCCAGCTCATCTAGATTATTTACAAAAATGTCCACGATTACGGATTATTGATCCACATCCGCTCTGTATCATACAGTAGCTCGATCTAAACGAATTAAAAATCGTTTTTTTTTTTTTTTTTTCAGTTTACGCTGAATTTTTCATTCTAGAGTTACGATGACCATCACACAAATCACACCACGACTTTGTTTATGGAGTCACTAAACCAAATCGGATGTTTTAAAATAACCAACGAATCTTCACAAAACTCCAACAGTCATCTCGACAACCAAAACTATTATTTACTTCAGTTTCTTCGATATAGATTAACACCTGGATAGATTGCCCAACCAAAGATACTATAATAACCCTTCGGGTTAAAGATGGCAAGCTTCCATAGAGATAATGTAAAATACTTGAGAGCACATGACGTCATTGTAGGGTTTCTACATTGGCAAGCTAATCGCTCTTTTTTGGTTTCACTTGGCGATTTAATTTTATGGTTTCCCAAAATGGGGTTTCACATTGGCAAGCTTATCGCTCTTTTTGGTTTCACTTGGCAATTAAATTTATTGTTTCCCAGATAAATATTTTAAAAGATTTCTGCTTAGCTCGTTAAACTTTCACTTAACAGATTTGTATATTCCACCTAATTCATGTTTATTGATATTTTTAGCTAAGATCTTTGAATAATTTTTAAAACAATATTGCAATTATATTGAAAATATTACGAAAGAGGTATATTTGATCTTTGTTGTGAAAGATCTATATTAAAAATTGAAAGTTAACTACCATCTTTTTTTTTTTTTTGTATAAAAGTGATGACTACTGAAATATATTTTAAATTAAAGGGGGAAATATATAGATACTTTATGTTTCTGGTCTGATTAGAATTGTTTCTAAAATTATTTTAATTTCTGAATATGCGAAATTCAATATTTCAAGAATTAATCTATAAATTTTACAACACAGACATATTGATTTCTAGTTTCAAAAATGAGAAATACTTTATTTTTTAAAAGAAAATTTCACTGTTTAGAGATACATTAATATCTTTATTCAAAAACTTTTAATTATAAATACATTTGAGATTTTATATGTTTCAGTACAATATATAAAGCAGTATTCAAACACAAATTATCTTAAAATTAATGCTACACTAATACAGAACTTTTTTAAAATGTAGATCTTAAACAACTGCAAAACAATACATTGGAATTATCTTTTTTTTCACACATTATTACATAAAAATTATAATAATAAAATTAAGTCTGCCTGACAACAAATGGCTTAATTCTCTAAAAAATGGTTATTTTCTTGCAACTCTGATACATATTTTTGGTTGAATAATTCAATTAAAACTGTGACTCTTAATTTAGAAATTGAGGATATTAGTATTAGTTAGATCTTTTGAGCAAAAAAATTAGTTTATATTGAAACTCCAATTATATTTCGGCTAGTCTTTGCTCTTGGGTGTTTTAATTATATGCTTAAAATTTAGAAAAATTCATACTCCATACTCCAAATTAACAATGAGCTGAAAGCATTAGCATCCCGGCCAAATTGTATAGTTAAAAAAATATCTTCAAATAGTTATACTGTTTAACAATTTGTTATTAAATTTAATTTAATTAAAATTTATATTTTGATTAATTTTCAAACAAGATCATTTTTAAAACAATCATTTTCTGAAAACAACTGCCAATTTTCTTTGGTTTTATTCCAGTTTTCGTAGCTTCTTGTTACATGTTCTGGCTTTTGGAATATTTTTAGAAATAAATTTGACTCTGTAATGTAGCATTATCTTTAAATATAAATGCACAACGTATTTCCATAGTGACTGCCTGTGGTCTAAGCATGACAGCCAATTACAATCCTCATTTATTAATTCCTCAGCCATTGTTTTTTGTATATTTGGTTTATAACAGTAACATTCAAACATTTTTTCAAATTTTACACCAAAATTAGAAACGGTTTTAATGAATTCAGTTGATGGATGACAAAGACCTGTTTTTACATTGTCAAATTCTTTGAAGGTTATAAATAATGTTTCATTAGTTAAATTCTTTTCAGTTGTTACAACTTTTTTGCAATCGTCACAATTAAATTTCTTTAAAACTTTCGCAGCTAAATATCCAGCAATATATGCCGACGAATTTTGATGTAAAACATCCCCTTTTAGAAGCGTGTCATCAAAGTCAATGTAGCTGTTGCTTTCGAGTGCGTTACTTGTAGTTACATCGGGATTTTTGGCCGAAAAATTGGAAAGAACTTCAGTGGGGATCAATTGAGTGTCGTCATCAGCTTCACAATTAGCATTTTCGCAAGTATGGATCAAATTTTGAGCTAACAACATCCTCATGCGGTATAAAAAATCCATTGCAGTGGGATGGTCATTGTTACCACCTTTGCGTCTTATTTGAGCAAAAAAATTTTCAAGTGCATCTTGAGTGAAGCGACTCATTAAAATAAATGGAACAGAAATCAAAAGTTCAGGGACCATCTGGTTAAAGGCGGACAATGTAATTAAGAACCCTCCCAAACAAGGAAAATGTATTTTTTTTGGCGCAGTATTAAATTTTATAGATTTAATAAAATTTAAATCGTCCTTCCAATGTTTTAAATGAATCGATATTTTAGTGCAGGCAGAAAGAAGTGGGCGTGTTTTATGATGCAAAACTCTGCTATTGAGGCTCTCAAATAAATCATTCATTTTGGAACAGAAATCAGCAGTAAAAGCTGCACTTGAAGGAAGGTAATTCAAAGCACTCAAAGTACAAAGTCCTGCAGCCACTGAATTACTAAAAACTTGAGCAGCCAAAGCAACATTCATTTTTTTAAGTCCATCAACATGCACATGTTTTTTAGTTAGTTTAGGAACGATCCTATGGGTTTGTTTTACATCAAAATCGTATAATAACTCAATATGGTTCCAAGAGGCAGTTTTATCTGTATCAAAAGTTACATTGTAGTTTTTGAAATTGTTTCGTATGCATTTTATCAAATGTGGAGGATCATGCACAAAGTATATTTTATGTTCATCCACATAAAAAAAAGGATTTATTTCATTTACGCCCAGTCTATTATTTACACACTCCTGGTTGTTTGAGCCCTGGTCACATACTAAACAAATCGGATTTAAACCACAAGATTTAATTTTTCGAACAGCATCAAACACTAATGACTTTAAAATTGTACTGGGAACAGTGTTCGTAGAAAAAAAACTACCAAAAACCTGTTTCCATTTTTTACACAGACCCCGAACCATAAAAACAAGGCCATGAGTGGCTAGTGTAGGAGAAATATCTCCATAACTACCATAGTTTTCGTATCCAATAATTTGATCCAATTTTGAATTATAAACTAAACCTTTTTGAAGTTTTATTTCGTCAAATGAAATAATGCACATTTTGTTAACTTCTTTCATTTTATTTGCGACAGATTTTAAAGCATTTAGAATAGTAGGGAAAAATCCAGATTCCAATGTGATGTGCGACACACTTTTTAGAATGGTTGTTTTAGAAGGGAGAGAAAAATATTTTGAAAGAGTTTTATAAGCTCGAGGACTAGCAAGGTACAATTTTAAAGCCATAGTTTTATCCTTCAAATTCCACCTACGACCATAACGAGAAATAGAAAAAGATTTGATCTGAGATTCAATAAATTTGTATATTTGCAAGGGAACATTTTTTTTTATTGAACATAAAACGTTGCTTATTTTGCTATTTGATTTTGAATATTTCCTTTGTAGATAATATAATTTAGAACTTAATGATTTTATTTTTTTAGATTTCGGTGAAAGATATTGATTTGACATATTTCTACTTAAAGGTTTACTCACTAGTAAGGATGAATTATATATCGTAGTTTTAGAGAGCTGTTGATCAGAAATTTCAATAACTGAATCTTTGGAAATATCTTGGAGATTACAGGTCGTTTCATATTCAGTTGGCTTCATCTGTTCAAAATCTTCAATTGTAAAAGTGTTGTTCAATGATTTTAATCGCTTTGCTGGAAGGTATTCAAGTTCAGTACTTGTATCGGGTAACGGTAGAGATTTCTTTTGCTGTATTGATTTCAAAGAGGCATCTAAAAATGTATGTAAATTTAAAATTATTAAGAAAAGGAAATAATAACAAAAAATATTACTTTCTTTAGCAATAGATATAATTAGTTTCACTTAGAACCATTGGAGACTACCCACTACACGATTATTTAAAAAAATCAAAAAATCTTGGAACTCGAAACCTTTCAAAGCGTTGATATGTACAAAAACTCGAGATAGATCGTTTGATCCCAGTGCAGTACTTAGTATTATAATTTTATATTACATATTGAATAAGTAAAAGAGTAACTAAAAATATGTTATTCTAGACCGATTTTTTATTAATTTCTAGCTGAATACCCATGCTTCGCCACGAAATTTTACCATCTGCAATATTTTAACCAGCTGTGAGGCCCCGCGTTGCAGAAATCCGTCATTGGTGAATAGGTTCCAATTTTTGGCGCTTCGCTCGCAGAATGATTCATCACAACGTAAAATCGAGCTCGTTTCGCTAGTTGAAAAAGTCATTGACACATAAGCATATGACACATAAGGCTTACTTAACTCGTTGAAGGGGTAATTGCTATGCAAATATGAGCTCGTTTTGCTCGATGAAAGGTTCATTGCTGCGTAAGAGTAAGGTCGCTTCACACACTAAAAACTAATTGATAAGTGAAGCCCCTCCCTTGTCGAGAAACAATAAAAAAATTCCCCGTTAATAACTATAATTAAACACCCCTTTAAGAATATTTTAACACGTGATGTTTGTAAAAAGCGAAATTAGAAGGTCAAAACTACTTATGTTGAAACTTTCAGAGCTCTAATAGGCCTAAAAGAAGTCGCTTTTTGTGAAAATATTAATTAAAAAACAAATTAAAATTTTAACGTTCTTTTTGTCAAAAGTCCAATTAGAAGGCCAAAACTATTTGTTGTGAAAATTTCAGAACTGTAGTCCAATTAGAAATCATTTTGTAAAATATTTGTTAATTAATAAATAAAAAAACAAATAAAATTTCAAAATTCTGTTTTTCAAAAGTAAAATTAGCAGGCCAAAACTACTTATGTTGAAAATTTAAGAGCTGTATCCTTATTAGAAATCGTTTTGTAAAATATATATTAATTAAAAAAATTAATTAAATTAAAACTAAATAGAAATTTAAAATTCTTTTTTTCAAAAACCCAATTAAAAGGCCAAAACTACTTTTTTTGAAATTTTCAGAGCTGCAGCCCTATTAGAAATCGTTTTGTAAAATATTTATTAATTAATAAAAAAAAGTTAATTAAAAAAGAACAAAATAAAAATTTAAAATTCTGTTTCTCAAAAAAAGACCAATTAGAAGGCCAATACTTATTATGTTGAAAATTTCAGAACTGTAGACCTATTAGAAGTCGTTTTGTAAAAGAAAATGTTAATTAAGAAAATTAATTAAGAATAACTAATTAAAATTTTGACATTTTGTTTTTCCAAAGTCCAAATCGAAGGCTAAAACTGTTTATGTTGAAAATTTCAGAGCTGTATGTCTATTTGAAGTCACTTTGTAAAAAATAAATTAATTAAAAAAATTAATTAAAAAATAACTAATTAAAATTTTAACATTCTGTTTGACATACATAAAATTAGAATGAAAAAAATAAATAAATAACTAGGTAAAAAAAATATTAATACCTTAACATTAACTTAATCAAGACATTTTACAAAATCGTCAATAATATTAAATAATGCCAACAATTGTCATGGGGAAGGGGGAGGGAGGCTCCATCAGTTATAATGTGCCTATAGTAATACTTTTTCCGAATCGGACCATGGGCTAAATACGCATTCGTTTCAAAATAGAAAAATTCTAGATTCCTTCCACATGTAAGTCTACAAAGAACGAGAGCCTTTCATCACAATCGGCATCTTGTCTACTACTTATTTTTTAAAGCAGTTAACAGAGAACTGACACGCTGGGAATCAAATCTCTTTCGAATCTCAATATTCTCTTTCATGTTACATTCTGATTCTTAGATATAAGTTAAATGTCTTTTAAAACAAACTATTTCAAATTTACCTATATTTAATTTGGGACATGCTGATGATTTAAGGCGGTGTTTCTTTTCAGAGGCATAGTCATGGTCCGAAAAATGAAGAGAGCATACTTTGTGAGAAAAATACAGCTGTTTAGGTGTTTTTCTTTCAAGATAAGGTTGAAGGCATGCTGTTACCCACATTCTTGAGCTAGAATACCATTAAAATGAAAAAGTATTTAAAAATAATGATCATGAAAGACGACATAGCGAAACCAAAATTTTATTTTCTTACATGGCTGGATCTTTCGGAAACCTAAACATTTTTCTTTCCGGATGTGAAATGCGATTAACACCACAGATTACACACCGATGTCTGGCTTTTGAAGAAATTTGAGCGCTAAAAAAATTCAAATAATAATTAGTATGATTTTTATCAAACTTCTAAATTTGAAATTAAATGACATTCGCTATTAACTGAAATTTCTATATGCACAATTATACCCAATCCATTTTTTTTTTAACATTTAACTGCTGTGGTTGGGTTGTTTGAGGTTTTTAGCGCAAGAGCAACGCATGGTCCATACTGCACCAAACAAATTTGTGAACATCAGTTTAAAGTTTAAAAAACATAGTATCCGAAAAATTAATATAAAAGTCCAAGATGAGATATTTTAGAGGGTAGGAGCATTCCACAAAAAATGACTCGCGATCTGTCAGACCGCTTACAGCAGATAAAGGTTAATCCAATCATAACATTACTTCTTATCAAGTTTTAAAAATTTCGAACTTGTACCAAAAAAGTATTTGGATGCAGTTTCGTTTGTCTGTGTAATTTACAATAAAATTATCAAATAATTGTAATGTTAAAAAAGAACTTTTTATCTCTTTCATTGTGTAATTTTTTAAAACATAAACCTAGAATAGTGCAATGACTTCCTCAGAAATAAATTTCAGAACGCATAGTTGCAGAACATTTTAGAACACAAACGATCAAGCTTTTATACATTTCAAAAGTATTCCCTTCAGTTAAAATTCTAAAATAACGATTCTTAAATTTCAGAACATTACCGGAATTTTTAGAACATAAAAGTAAATCAATTTAGCGACTTTCTTCTGCAAAAAAAATTAATAATAAATAGTTATAAAAGTTTTAAGACCCAAGCGATCAAGCCTTTTTACACTGCAAAAGAACACACATTCAGTAAAATTCTCAAATACAAATTTAATAAACTTTCGAACGTTACACGAATTTACTTAACACAAAGCGATCAACTTATATACTTTTATACATATTAGAATAAATAATATATTACTTACTTCTCATTATTAGATTCCTCCATTCTGTTCATAATTTAAAACTCCCACCAAAATCGAAAGTTCTTTGGACAATATGCCATATCTGTTTGGTGAAAAATAGCGTCGCCAAGGTGAAAATAACGTTCTGCGCATGTCTGGAAATCGGAGCAATTTGGCGAAAGTTTTGTGCTCTCAACTTTGAAAATCCGCGAGATGGCAGCACTTACGTATCGGCGAAGCTTGCCTTCTTATAGTTTTAAGTTCTTTGGCCCAACGCTGGAAAAATGAAACCGTTGCCAGATCCTTGAATGGAAGAAAAAAAAATAATAATAAAATAAATACGGATTTCCGAGGATTGAAAATAAGATCTTGGGTTGTAAGCAACAGAAATGTCAATAGTAGACCTTAATTAGTAATAATGTGCACACAAAAAAAATATCTACTCTAGCACTTAACTAGGTTTTTCGCGTTCCCATCCAACTGTAAAAGGGAACTGTGATTGGTTAATCGTCCCCCCATCATCATCAACCACCGGCGCGTTTTTCACCTTGCGTTGACATTGAAGCAGTCTATCCAGTTGGTTGGTTGGTTGAACTCCCGGCTGGGAGTGGAAAGGAAGGACTTTGTGAACTAGCACCTGCCTCCGCGTACATTTGTGAGAGAACCACCTCTCTGGAACAGGTTGAGGTAAAAAAAAAAAAGAACTAATAAAAAAAAAAAAGTGGGGGGGGGGGGAATATCAAATCATTTCGGTGCAGAAGGAATTTTGTGAAGTTGCCATTTCAATGTTTTCTCCGGGTGAGGACGTGGGACACCAGGTCTATCTATATCGACGTTCAATTTGGACGATTCCGGCTGCTTATTTCTGCCACTCAGAAATGCTTGCGAAGCATAACCTCTCACCAACCCCACCACACCAATGAGAGGACATTGACGCCAAGACCCATTTAACGTGCACCACTACCCATTACATTACACTCTCATGATGACCATTTAGTTTATTAACTCTACCAAGAAATGTTAACAACATTTTATTTGCATTTTTTCTCATACAAGTTTGAGACTTGTGTGTGGTTTTTTTTTTGGGTTTTTTTACCCTGGGCCTTGACACGTTCGTTGCCGAACACGGGCCAGGGCGGAATGTCGGACTATTCCCCGGTAGTCTTCCAGATCAGACTGCACCCGGTCGGAGTAGTCTTTCTTTGTTGGAATTACTTGAAACTGTGTTTATTTAAAACACAAGCTTCTAGCTAACCTTATGGTTGGTTGTTTTGAGATTATCTCGCGCCGTCAGCAACACGACGGCTATAATGCGCCGAAACATTCGTCATTAGACAATCCAACATACGTATACAAACACACATGCCTTACACGGGACTCGGAACCCGCAACCTCGCGGTCCAGAAGCTAGCACGCTAACCACTATACCGTTTGGTCGGCAGCTAACCTTATGGAGAAAGACAAGACGCATCTGATATTTATGCCACATGACAGATATTATTTTGTTACTATAGTTAATTCTAACGCGAACGGAAACTCCGATCGGGTGCGGTCTGATCAGGGAAAGGCTATTGCGAAACAATCCGACGTTCCGTGCTGGCGCGTGATCGGCAACGAGCGTGTTAAGCGCCCAAGCGTATTGTTTTCAATTGGTCAAATGCGTGGTCCGGCGTCCGTCTCCACTTAATGCTCGGGCATGCGCACTAAAGGCATTGTGTAGACTGTTTGTATAAAAAGAGATGTACGCTGATTAGAGGACGGCGATATATCGATACTTTGATATTTTTATCGATATTTCGAGAAAAAAATATCGATAAAAGTCAATGATATATCGATATTTTCAAACATTTTTAGTTTTTTGATGATCGTTTTGTAGTTCCATGTGTGTTTTTTCGATTTTATTTATTCCCTTTTCAAAAAACTTCAAAACTAAAGTTTGAACTTGGAGCTGAGAGACAGTTAAAACGGCACTAATATTCAATATTTTCCATACACTTAAAAGGTATTGAAAATTATCTAAATTTTTCTTGAAATCACTGCACCAATTAAGCGAACATATAGCTTTTTTTTTTTGTTTTGTAATAGTTCCATTTCAGTTGAAAAAGTAGTCAACTTACAAAAAAGCGATCATGAAAAGTAGAAATCCCCCCCCCCCCCCCGAAAAACTTTGTTTCTGGCAAAATTGAAAATCAAATAAGAAAAAAATCGTGTATCGATACATCGATATTTTTTTCTATGCAACGATATAGTATCGATATTTTTTTCTATGCAACGATATAGTATCGATATTTATTTTGATCGATATTTCCGACCTCTAACGCTGATGCTGTTCAGTTGCATTGATGTATGGATGTTTTTAAAACTCAAAAGAAGAAAGAAAAAAAGAAAGAAAAAAAAACATTGTAATGGTTGTTTGTATTATTAATCTACCATCCCAGGGACCATACTGCGGCCAAACAATTGGATCTCCTCCTGATTTGGTATTTCAAGGCTTCCACGAATATAAGCTAGAGTTTCCATCTTCATGTCCTCTGCATAGAACTCCTCCTCTCTGTTGAGGCCGACCGAACGGTAGAGTGGTTAGCGTGCTAGCTTCTGGACCACGAGGTTGCGGGTTCCGAGTCCCGTGTTAGGGCATGGGTGTTTGTATATGTATGCTGGCTTGTCTGATGACGAATGTTTCGGCGCATTACAGCCCTCGTGTTGCTGACGGCGCCAGATAATCTGAAAAACAACCAACCGACCAAAAAGTCGCGAGAAGGCGGAAAAGCGGACCAGTCACAAAGCGATTTACTTGGAGTAGTTTACTTCATTTCTTTCTAAGTCACCCAAAACGTTTGTTGTCAGTTGACAGTCAGATCAGTCATTTCCAATTAATAGGTCGCCGATAGTGCAGTAAGGTTGGTTGGTTGTTTGGTTTGTACGCTCAACGACCTATCTTTGTGCACAATGATGGCTGATCAGGTCGGGACGGACAGCTTAGCGTGGATTCCGAACCACAACGAACATCCATGCCAAACCCAGGATTCGAACCCGGCACCTTGGACATGCGGGGTCAGAGCGTTAACCCCCACAGCCATCAGACGATATAGTGCAGTAAGAGGCAGGCTTTCCTACAAAAGTATCTAATAAGTATCATATGTTTAAAAAAAAATAACAAAAACATTTCTACCATCCTCAAGATGTATTTTGCAGCATTATAAAGGGATTTTTATACAAGATATAAAATACTTTTATAAAAAAATTTTGGTAAATATTAATTTCCTGTTTTTTTTTTTTTTTAAATTTATTTTTTATTGTCTCCGTGTCTGTTTTACAGATTTGCTATTCAATATTGAAAGTTATAAAATATGCATCTAATAAATTTTTAAAGCATGATTTAGGATTAACTTTAAAAAAAAAAATTAAAAAACTTTAAATTTTATATAGAAACACCTAAAAAAAAATTTAGTTTTACTATAACAACGCAACTGAACCCCGGGTTAGGCATGGATGTTCGTTGTGGCTCGGAATCCACGTTATGCTGTAGGTTCCGGCCTGATTACCCGTCATAGTGCATAAAAATAGGTCGTTGAGCGTACAAACCAACCAACCAAAGTTGAAATTTAAAAAAAAAGTTTCAACCATATGTTCAAACTTATCGTAGTATTCAAAAGTATTGCTGTCTATTATTTCAATATATTGTATTTTTATTATTTTTATTGCTAATTTTTAATGATATCATAAAATTAAAAAAAATAAAAAAAAAAATTTCATCGTAAAATCGCTTACATCTCTTTAACATATATAACTTTATAATACATCTCTTTAACATTAGGTTGGTTGGTTGTTTTCAGATTATCTGACGCCGTCAGCAACACGAGGGCTATAATGCGCCGAAACATTCGTCATTAGACAAGCCAACGTACGTTTACAAACACCCATGCCTAACACGGGACTCGAAACCTCAACCTCGCGGTGCCGACCAAACGGTATAGTGGTTAGTGTGCTGGCTTCTAGACCGCTAGGTTGCGGGTTCCGAGTCCCGTGTTAGGCATGGGTGTTTGTAAATGTATGCTGGCTTGTCTAAATGACGAATGTTTCGGCGCATTATAGCCCTCGTGTTGCTGACGACGCCAGATAATCTGAATACAACCAACCAATCAACCTCGCGGTCTAGAAACTAGCGCACTAACCACTATATATTTTTTGTGGTCGGCCTTTAACATTAGGACTGAATATTAAATCTTACAAAAACATCAAAAACATAAAGGTTAAAAATTTCGATTATAATTCGCCGTTACCAAGTATACCTATCTATTTCACAAAATTATCCCCCGATCACATCTAACTACACCAAACGCGGCTGTTTTTCAAAATCGCATCAAATTCCATCGGAATTTGTCGTCTTCCGACAACAGCGTGCTTTATAATAAATACAACCCAACAAGAAAAACGCCTTCTCGCATACAAGGGGCGTATAAATATGTATAAGACCCATCTATGAAAAAAAAACCTTTATTTTTGCCTCTCCTTTCCGAACTTTTTAGCGTTTTAATATTTCATGTCGACTTCTTCAGGCGTAATGGGTATGAGAGAAAAAGACTGTAAAGAGATAGATACATATTTCCGTTGAGCACTGCGGCAACATTCCAGCATCTATATATATATATATATATATATATATATATAGCAAAGAAGACAGAATAGCAAAACTGTATTCTTGCAGTATTCTTTTTTTTTTTTTTTTTTTTTTAATACTTTCCGATCCTTATAGAGAAATATTAAAATTTAAAACGCTTTTTTTTTCTGCTCTCTGAAGGGGAAGGGGAGGGGGGGGGGAAGGGGAATAAATAAACAAATAAAGTGGGTATAAACAACGGGTACAACTGCGACGTGGACTTTGCAATCTGAAGGCGAAGGGGATTGGGGGGGGGGGGTTGCTCACTGTAACCGGGAAAGTGGAAAAATAGCGGGAAAACCATGAAAAATATTTTCGTTTCTCTATCTTTTTTTTTTTAAAGTTTTTTGAATAAAGACGCAAACATCAAAACCTTTCCCTCCCCCTCCCCCCCCCCTCCTCTCCGACTCCCTTCTTTACCATCAAGTAGAGAAGAACGCATTTTTCTCAAAAATACTGAATAATTTATAACTCAATGTAAAAATCCCCGGTAATGTTTCCGAGTCCACCAAATAGTACAAGGATTTATCTTTTATTTTAAAGTCTATTTTTTTTTTTTATTCGAATGAACATAAATGCGCACGAACATTCGGGGGGGGGGGGGGGAGGGGCAGATTCCTCTCTCTCTAGAGTTGCATAAGTAATTTTATCAACCAATAGGAATAAACATGTTTTGTCGTAACAGGGCATATTTTTGTTTAATATTTCCGATGGCTTTCATTCTTGGTATAGGATAGAAAATGAAAGAAGACATCGCGCAAGATTTATATTCTCTTTGACGTTTTTCGTTCAATCTTTGCTGTGTATATACCCGTATATAGATCCCTCTCCCCCCCCCCCCCTTCTATTCCCTGCAACTAATTTAATAATACTGTGGTTCGGGTCCGAGTAAAATCTCGGTACTTCCCATTTTATTAAGGAAATTTCAATATTCCTAATGGAAAATTCTAAAATCCGTCCTCTTCGAAGAAATGTCGGACGGTAATAAAAAGGAATAGGTTTTTATTTTATTAATTTCTGCTTCGCCATGAGAAAATTCTGAACCCCCCCCCCCCCCCCCGAATAATATGAAGGAATATTCTGATGGGAAATGGGAAAAAGGTCGCAGATAACATTTGCGTTTTGAAGAACCCATACTTCGATTTTTTTTTTTTTTTTGCTTATATGCAATCTGTGAACATAATGCTGACGAAATTTATTATCGTCTGATGTAATTGAAATAAGACATTTTAGAGATTGAAGTACAAGGTATATAAAACATTAATAGTTTTTTTTTTGTAGAATTTCGCTAACTGGCAAATTATCTGATACAAATAATGATTAAATTATACTTGACATTGAAAATAAAATTAACTCAAAAAAGGCAAGTTATTTTTTATAAACATCGTTTATATGCATTACTCACTTTTTGTGCAATTACAACTAATTTTATTTAATCAACTGGTACTCTTCCGTTAGACGGGTACCAGTTGTCGCCGAGCCTAAATGATTATGGTTTATTATAGGGTTAGTATAGCAGCCCTATTAAGGTTTTTATAGAAATTGTAAGATTTGTAGGTTGTTAGTTTGGATGTGTTATCGCTGCGATTTGGCGGTTGTTATCTGGTACCCGTCTAACGTAAGAGTATCAACGAACTTTAAGCCCACATCGATTTTCATAGTGTATTACTACTACAAAGAAAAAAATCAATTCTGCTTCATACACTAACTCCCCTCCCCCCCCCCCCCCCTCCTCTTTCCCCAAAACTTGATCATCATAGGCAACGTGTGTCTGTTCAAAATTTCGGCTCAATGGACAATTCCAGCATTTTTAAAATTTTTTTTTTTTTTATTCAATTCTAAATGTTTCGAAAAGGCCATCAACACAAAAACTTCTGCTCAATGTGCTTTTTTTTTTTTTTTTTTTTAAATTTTCAATCAAAATTCTCCTGTTGGACGTTGACGAGAAAACGGTCAGTCTATACTAAACTTCAACTTAACTTGACATCACTTAGACGGTAGATCGTCACAGTGCTCATAGGTATTTAATCCATTTTGGCGGAGTGAAAGCGTAATGTTCGCCAAACCACAACCCTGTAGAGAACAAAAGGCTCTAAGGTTTGGCGATAATTATGTCTTCACTCCGCTAAAATGGATTAATTGCCAATGAGCACTTTGATGATCTACCGTCTAGTGATGTCAAGTTAAGTTGGAGTTTAGTATAGCTCGAATTGAACGTGACGTAAAGAGATCCCAAACATCTTGGCTTGAAATTAGGGATGGAACGGATATCCGGCATATCCGGCTGATTTTTCAATATCCGAAACCCCGTCGGATATCCGATTTGAAATACCGGACATCCGATAATTTCATTCGGATATCCGGCTATATATCCGGCCACCAGGTATCCACAAGAAATAATTTTTTGCAAAAAATAATGATCTTTTTCGGACAAAGGGGACACCGCATCCTACACTTTTTTTAATTTTTTTTTTCTTGGACATAAATTGCAACATAATTGCGTATTATTGGCGCCGAGTTGATAAGCATAAACGATTCCTCCAATCTTTTTCCATACACATCCTTCATACGTGTTTTGCAATATGTTCTTTTCATTCCAAGTTTATGATCTGATTAATTCCAGATGTTATATTTGAATGCTTCTCCGTAAAACACGAACCGAAATACTAATAAATAGTACTTTTTTTCCATAACATAAGTCTTCCCACTTCCTCCTTTTTTTCTGACATTTGCTAGCGAGTAAAAAGCAATAAATAGCCAATGCGCACTTCTCAATGGTTTTTGTTTTTTTTGTTTTTTTTTTGTTCTATCGACGATAATACCCTACCCCTTTATGCTGTGAATGGTATGGTCTAATTTCTGATTTTTCATTGGCAGAAGTTGAAAGCTGGTATATTTTTTCTGACGTAAAATGAAATATTGTAATTTTTAGGTCTTTAACGCAGCGCCACAATGTGGAATTATATTTAGCTCTCTAGAATGTCTTGAATCATAGTTTTCTCCAATTACAATCCAATTTATAATTTTTAATAATGGTTCATTTAAAATCACCTATTTGGAAGTATTTTAAAATTAATGGAAATGACGAAAGCAAAGCCCTCTATGTGTTACTTGCTCCACAGAATCGTTTAAAAAATATATTGTGCGCGGCAAAAGCCCAAAATCCTTTTCCAGCCTTATGGAACTATTTAATGAGTGTGCATAAGGAAATTCACCGAAGCTTAAAAGACTCACTAAATGCATCAAATATTGATGAACAAGAAAAAACAATTCATCAAAACAAGAAATGCACGCAGACAACATTGGAATCGACATTATATGTACCAGAATTGTGGAGTTTAGATGATCCTAAAGCAAAAGCCTTAACCACAAATATATGTAAGTACTAATTTTGTTTGTTATCACCTTGCTGTGTGTTTTTCGGGTAAAAGTAATATGGAATATTTATGCAGACTTGAGGAAGATTATCTTATGTTTACATTACATGATACAAGGTAAGAAGTTGAGTAACAATTTGCAAACGTATTTCTGAAATACTTTCATCACATTTTAGATTGTTTGGTACAATTTTAAGTAACACACAAACAAAATGGTGATGAAGTTTCAAAATTGTTCAGAAAGTGTAGGTATTGGCATCACTAAAACATCGTTTCATCAACTAAAGTTTAAATAAAAAAATTAACTCAGTGGCGTGACAGCCCGTGTGGACCAAGGCCCAGCTTAGCTTTCTTAGACCGAATATCCGGCCGGATATCCGGTGAAATCCGTTTCGGATATCCGTATCCGGTAGACATGGTACCCCGGATATCCGAAATCCGGTATCCGGCAAAACTCACATCCGTTCCATCCCTACTTGAAATGCAGCAGTGGAAACCAATTTTGCAATTTTCTCTCAAATCGCGCCAATCTTTAAGGGATATGACAATGGTCTACCAAAAGCAATTATATCAATGCCAACTATTTGGCAGAAATCTCAAGATAACCATAGAAACGATAGGAGCTCTTTACGTCATGGATTTTGTTGAATGTTTTGATCGGACTGGTTTTGGCTCGGTTTTGGAGAATTTTCTTTTCTTAATATTTAAATAGTTATTTTTTTTTTTTAAAGAACTTTCATTTAAATATTTGTAATCAGAAAGAAATTCTTCATAAATATATATTCATTTCACTCGTTTTTAAAAAATGCGGGAATTGTCCATATAGCCTTCCGAAGATGAAATAGAAGCGTGTGTAAAAGAGGGTTTTTGTGACAGCCCCGAATCTTGATAGAAAACATTTTTCTCGACAACGAATCTATTTGTCAAATAGCTCAATTGGATGACGGAAAATGGATTACCTTTTTTTAAAACCACAAACACAGAATCCAAGTTAACGCGAAGGCTTTAATAACACAGGAGACATTGCTATGAAGATTTTGTCATTTAATTTACATGCATTTTAGTCATTTAATAACGTTTTGATTTAAATTTTTTAAAAATATATCAAAAACGTAAAGAACTTGATTATAAAATTAATTGGAATATCCTTAAAAAAGAATTCTCATTTGAACCAGTATCGAGTTAAAAAAACAAAAATTTTAGAAAAAGTTCTTACGAGCAAAACTATCAATAAGAATTTAAATTATAGAAAAGAATTCATATGTTTTATTTAATAACTTTAAGTAGTGCGAGCTTTTAGATATTACATCAAATACAGTCTGATATAATTTACTACTTGGAATACTATCTATCCAACGTACCACTTCATTTTGTCTTAGATTGTTTTGCAGTTATATCATTTCAAATTTTGGAAATCCGTATCTGTATAATGCATAATATATATTTACCCTAAACTTCATTAGCCGACCAAACGGTATAGTGTTTAGCGTGCTAGACCGCGAGGTTGCGGGTTCCGTGTAAGGCATGGGGTGTTTGTAAATGTATGTTGGCTTGTCTAATGACGAATGTTTCGGCGCATTAGAGCCCTCGTGTTGCTGACGGATAATCTGAATACCAACCACAACGGGGCGTTATTTTTAGTGGTATCGCATCGTATGGAAAAACTTGGAGCCAATCACCTTTCATAAAAATTCGGAATTTCCCATTTCGAGCCAATCACAAATGTAGATTTCCACCAAAGAGCTTTTACCTACAAACATTTTTGCTATACAATTTATTTTATGATATAAAATCCTTTACTGGATTTTATATCATAAAAAAAAAATTGTACAGCAAAAATGTTTTGTACTCAGACTCTCAAGGGAAAAACAATATAACCCATAGAAACAAAGTTATTAATATAAATCCTTTATTATTCATTGACAAATTTTATATTCATTAACACAGCGCTGTTTCTGATGCCAGCGCGTGCTTGGTGTTGACACTTTATTTTAAATATATTAAAAACATTTCTATTAGCAAAATATGCGGTAAACTACTTTTCAAAATTTATTAATTGAAAATAAATGCGAATTTATGCACTCGCATCCAAATATCTTTTATTTATTCTGATTAAAACAATTTTATTGTTTATTTATTAAAACAATTTTGGCAACAGGAAAGAGTTTCTTCAATATGATCGATTAAATACTATTTCAGAGCGATTGGATGACGGCAAGTTGGTTTATTAGTATTTCGTAAAAGCGACCATTTAGTGACAGCCTCCAAAATTAATAGAATGCATTGTCATTCACATTGAATCGATCTGCCAAGTTTCAGTCAGATTGGATGACGGCAAGGGGGTTAATTAGGCCTCTCTCTCTCTCTCGCTATTTGAATGCAATTCAACGATAACGTTATATATATATATATATATATATATATATATATATATATATATATATATATAACGTTATCGTTGAATTGCATTCAAAAGTTTCTTTAATTCCGGCTAATAAGAAATCTTAATTTTAAGCTTAACTGTAAATTGCCATTGGTAAACTTGGAATGAATGCAAACAATTCCGTCCATTCTTTCTTAAATCCACGATTGTCCTTATGAATTTTTCTCTATTCTTTTGAATATAGTCTATACCATGTTTTTCCATTATAGTATATTCAAAAATTAGTACATTCAAATTCAAAAGTCATTTTAAAAGCCCGCGCAATCATTTGAAGTTTACAGCGAAAGGTGCCATCTACCTCAGTTTGGAGGCGAGAGAACAACGAACGTCAACAAAAGCTCGATGTAACCCAGTAGCGGCACGGGACGTCACAAAGCCATTTTACGGTGCCTTACCATCCAAAACTCAAGCCAAAATCATCTCATTGTACCACGATTTCTTCGAAATTTGATCTGCCGACCCTTATTTGAGAACAGTTTTACCTGGTCAACCTTATTAATTTCTCTGTATTTCATCACGTTTCCTTTATTTTTCGGGTTTGAGGTTATGTAGGAAATTTATATTGGTTTTTCCCAAACAAAGCACAATTTTATTACCATTTATTGCATTATCAGTTTATTCTTAGATTGGGTTACTCGGAACTTGGAGAGGCACAAATATCCATGAGAAAAGCCACATGCGGCTCCCTAGCCGCAATCTTTCAAACTCTGTCTGTGCTCTGATGGTTGGTTTGGTTTGTACGCTCAACAACCTATTTTTATGCACAATGACGGGTTATCAGACCGTAACCTACAGCATAACGTGGATTCCGAGCCACAACGAACATCCATGCCTAACCCAGGATTCGAACCCCGCACCTTGGACATGCGAGGCCAGAGCGTTAACCCCACAGCCATCAGATGGGATAGTGCAGTAGGAGGCATGCTTTCCTACAAAGGTATCTAATAAGTATCCCATATTTAAAAAAAAAAATAACAAAAACATATCTACCATCCTCAAGATAAATTTTGCAGCATCATAAAGGGATTTTTATACAAGATTTAAAATACTTTTATAACGAAATTTTGATAATTATTAACTTCCTGTTGTTGTTGTTGTTTTTAATTTTTATTTGGGGTCGTTTAAGGTCGTGCCTACAGATTAACGTCTGACATCCATGCCTAATCCGGAATTCGATCCCGGCACCTTTGGTATGCGAGGCTATAGCGCTAGCAACGCAGCCATCGGGTGGGCTCTAAGCTATCATGCAACAGGAGCACTAGTTTCAAGTAAGTACAAGTGCTTGTTTCCGAGTCATCGTTTGCTAAGTATCAAGATAATTTGACTTACAATAAAACAAGTACATGTGTGTTCTTATATTTGAGATTTAAAAAAAAAAAAAAAAAAAAAAAAAAATTCTTAATATGAATAATATTGTTGCGTGGGCGGGTTCGAAAGATTTGAAGCCAAAGCAGATCAAAACTTGCAGAAATTTATTCCAATATAACTCTTCATAGATTCCTTTACAACTCCAGAACTTCTCGTTCTAGTAGACTCAATACAGCTCTATACACAACAATAGAGCACAAAACAGCAGTTATAAACTTGACAAAACAACTGCTAAAATCGCCGCAAAAGACAATGCAATACAGTTCGCTTTAGAACTACTCTGAATGCTCACTGAGAGACAGTTAACTCAACTCAGTAATTCCAGTCAACTAACTGACTCAACTCACGGCCGGCCTTATATAGGAGTCAAACCTTCTTGAAACTTCTAGAGGTAGATATTTGGAGAACTTTTCAGATCGTAGTCGAAAAATCCTATACATGTACATGGGGACCGAAAATGTCGCCAAATGGTCGCCAAGTTTGGTGACATTTGGCTCTATTTCGCCAAATTGGCGAGATTGCCTTTACCATAATGTTAAATGCCCTGCTCCTCGTAAAACTCGCTTCCCAGCGTTATCTCTGTAAAATTCGTTATCTAGCATTAAAACACACACTGCGGGGAAGTAAGCTAAAGACGAACTATTGCTCTGCCTTATGTACAGTGTACATAAATTTTCCTATTTACATGATTAACACTACGAAATATTTACAAATATACAAAATTCGTAACAATATTTATTTGCTTTAACCTTAAACATGGAATTCTTTGGACAGTATGACAGCCAACACTGAAGGCTAACACAGCCAATTTCCGAACACTCCTCCGTCGCTAGTATGTTTTTCCAAATAAAAAGGAAAAATAAATATAATGTATATTCAAAGGGATATTTCCAAAAGGTTTCTTATGGGAATTTCATCGTATCAAAATCCAATTTCCCTCTTGCACAAAGAATGGACCTAAAGGTAGATTGGAAATTGAAAACTTTTCTTGTGAAGCAACCATTCCTGAATGACGTGAAGATACAATTATTATGTTTTCTGGGAGTGCTTTCGAAATTGGATATATAGATATGATAGTCCCCCCCCCCCCTTCCCCCCCAAAAAAAACATTCTTTCCGTGTGTGTGCGTGTGTATACATATGCGAGATCCTGTTATCGATTTTTTTTTCCTTTTTCAGGTAATGTTTACTTCGCGGAAGCAAGTTTATACATCGCAGGTGTTGTCAAAGAAAAATACGAGGTTTTTTTTTTGGAGGAAATTCTTTCTTGGAGTTGCGAGAGTTGTAACTGGAAACCAGCGGATCATGCTTTGAAGAACGTTGTTTTTTTAAAAAACGCGAACATCTATGCAACGAAAAGTATATTTGTCGACCCTATAATACATTTCCGCGCCGAAATTCCGACCACACACAAGTTGTCGGCCTCAATTTTCTATATTTTTTACCAATCAATACTATCAATAATATTTATATCAATGCTATCAATTTTCGTTATTTATACCCAATTAATCTCTATTGTTACACTCATTTTCAATATATAATTGTAAATAGTGTCGTATTTCTTTTAAAATTCTATTTTATTTTATTTGTTTAGCAACGATAATGTAGTTTAGAAGAAAAAAAAAATGTGGCAGCCCGTGTTAGGCATTGGGTGTTTGTAAATGTATGTTGGCTTGTGTAATGACGAATGTTTCGGCGCATTATAGCCCTCGTGTTGCTGACGGCGCCAGATAATCTGAATACAACTAGCCATCCCTATTCTGCTGTCCAACTGCTTTTCCGTTGGCTTCAGTGTTTAGTTTTACAATTTGTTCGACTGCCAGTGTGCGTGAAGGATATTTAATAAAATTCCAGCCTTCCAAATGAACATAGGTATTGCTTATGTTCATTTTAACTGATGAGAGGAGCCATATTAGCCTTCATTTCAGCTATACTGATTATATCATAGCAAAAGCAAGGGAAAATGGCCCAGATAAAAATTGTGTTCGCAAATTCACTATTCCTGCTGTTAACCTTGGAGCTACAAACTACACAGATCTCATGAACTTGCAAACTTGTTTTGTAACATTACTTCTATTTCTCAGAGAGATTAGCTTTTATGAGCTTTTGAAGATGATACAGGACTGTGTGCCAATGGACGGCTGGGATTTTATTAAGTATCCTTCACACACACACACACAAGCAGTCAAGTAAATTGTAAATCCAAACACTGAAACCTCCGGAAAAGTAGTTGAACCGCAGAATAGGGATGGAGCAAACCTAGGTTGGTTGGTTGTTTTCAGATTATCTGGCACCGTCAGCAACACGAGGGCTATAATGCGCCGAAACATTCGTCATTATACAAGCCAACATACATTTACAAACACCCATGCCTTAACACGGGACTCGGAACCCGCAACCTCGCGGTCTAGAAGCTAGCACGCTTAACCACTATACTGTTTGGTCGGCAGGAGCAACCCTAGAATCCAGAAACAACATGCTAGAATTTTTAGTAAAAAAAAAAAAAAAAAAGCCAGAAAAACAATCCAAAAGAGATTACAATCAATAATGCTTTTGTAATTTGTATGTCTGAAAGATGGAATAAAGTTTATTTTTGCATTACAATGAGAAAAGTGTCCCGTGCTTTTATTTAAAAAAAAAAAAAATACCTTTAATTTTCTAAATTCGGTGCCCTCGAGGCTGCAGAAGATATCAACGTATAATTCTAAGAATTTTTACAGGTGTTGTTGTTGAAGAGCAATAACTTACAGCAAAATGATCGACGAAATATGTGATTAATTATTAATTTTTTGAATTTTAATCTTTTGTAGTCCAATTTTCACAACTTTCGTTCCACTGAGGCGACAGAAGATTCAGAGTTTTAAGGTTTTACACACTTTTTAATAATGAGAGTCCAGAACTTTTCCGCACTCACGCTAAAAGATCTAAGACACTTCGACTTTTTCCACCTCCACTGTAGTCATAACTCAGACATCTATATAAATAAAACTGACTTTCTGTCACACGGATTTGGTCACCGTTTCACGTAAAAACTACCTAACGGATTAGGATGAAATTTGGTATATCGCTTAATTAAACGACCAGGAGTAAAATAGGCGATATATTTTTAATTTTAATTGAGTTTTAAAATTTCCGAAATAATTTTTTTTTTGGTGTTTTTAAGCAGACACAATTTAGTATTTCCTGAATGGCAACTGAATGACAATCTTCGTTTGGTTTGTTTTGAAAATCGCAAATGATATTCTACATTCACAATGCGTAGAAAAAAAACGCCCATCATTAAGCAAAATCGACAAAAAAGTTTTTCAAAAACGTTTAAAGAGGAACGAATTACAAAATGACAACCACGAAGCTTCGACTTCGCGGCAGCCGGACATTTCCCCAGAGGACAGATTAGCGTCGCAACGGCGACGCCAGGAGTCTGTAAGGAGTAGAGAAACATCAGAGAGGCGTGCCGTTCGTTTAGAAGCCGATCGGCTAAGACATGCCGAACTAAACGAACAAAGAATGATTTTACAATGAGGTGATAAACTTTTATATTACTTTTATTTAGTACCAAACACTGAGTTTATCTGTCAACGACGGGCCACGCAGCTAGTTTGGTATAAATGTCAACAAGGTCAAGCATAGAAAAAGTATGTTATTCCGATTTCAATTAACCTATTTTAAAAGAACTAGAAAAGGGATCAAATGTGCCAAATGTGAAGGCATGAATGTCGTTTGATTGCTAAAATGCACGTGGAAATGCACGCCACCCCCCCCCCCCCCTTGGATTCCTAACATCCCAGTGATTGAATAATAAACACTTAGCAATCGTAAATAATTTCAAAAGAATACTTTTTAATCTATCAACATTCAGACAGAGTGTGCCTACCGTATCACGCTGGAGTCGCTATTACGTCCAAGAACTTGGAAATAACTGACGGATTTGTAAGCATCAAAAAATCATTAAGCATTATTTTTGGTCTACTTAAGTTCAATATAAAGTGTCGTTTAAAAGAAATGGAAAACTACGTATATTTCAAACGTTGTTATAATTGATATATGGTATCGGTGCCACATGCTCTTGCATTTCAAGCACCAAAAATATATATAGTAAAATCAGCCTTAGATTGGTGGTTGCTCTTTAGCCAAAAAATATTACTCCTTCTGTATGCGCGTGAAAAATGTCGTATTAATTTATAATCTACAAAATTTATACGGAATATCGATAAAATGAAGTAAAATGGGTTGTTTTGTATAAAATTTAGAAACTGGACAAAAACCATTTTAATATTTTGTGGCAGTATATGAAAAGATTAACAGGAAGCCTTATATTCGCTGTGTGTTACAACCTTCTATCCCGGTTCATTTAGAAACTACTTTCTCGAAAACATTCATATTTGGCGAGTATTAGGTACGTAAATCATCACTTAATGAAATGACATAACTCGATAATGGCGTCCGATATATTTTATTTTATATTTGAATTCCTAAGTAAATGCCCTATGCAGTGGCTCTACCAGCAATTATAGTCTTTTGCTTTATTCATTTTCATTTATAATAGATAGTCATTAAATGAAAAACACTTAACGTCATTTCATTAAGTGGTCATTTTTGTACCTACTCGCCAAATTTGAAGGTTTCATCTAAAGTAGTTTCTAAATGCACTGGGCTAGAAGATTGTAATATAAGCGAGTATAGGGAATAATCCTTACTATACTAAACTTCAACTTAACTTGACATCACTAGACGATAGATCTCTACCGTGCTCATAGGCAATTAATCCATTTTAGAGGAGTGAAGACATAATTCCCGCCAAACCTTATAGCCTTTCGTTCTCTACAGGGTAGGGGTTTGGCGAACATTATGCTTTCACGCCGCCAAAATGGATTAAATGCCTACGAGACAATCTACTGTCTAGTGATGTCAAGTTAAGTTGAAGTTTAGTATAGGACTTCTTTAAGATTATGAAAGTGCAGAAATGTTGATAACGTGTGACAAATATGGGGTAAATTTTCTGGTTGCGCCACTGTTGAGAGTTATGCTGGTTGGTTGTTTTCAGATTATCTGGCGCCTTCAGCAACACGAGGGCTGTAATGCGCCGAAACATTCGTCATTAGACAAGCCAACATACATTTATAAACACCCATGCCTTACACGGGACTCGGAACCCGCAACCTCGCGGTCTAGAAGCTAGCACGGCTAACCTGGTCCGGTGTTGAGAGTTGTGCCTCTTCAGAAATATAACACAAGCGTTGGTCCCATGTTTCAGCTTTCTTTAACCCCGAAGTGTTAAAGAGAGCTTAAATTGAACAACAACGATCAACTACATAATACGATTCAGAAATAAAATTGAATTATAAAATAATAAATAATAAAAAAAAAGACCATCACAAAACTATTTCGCTTACTGTTCTGAATGAAACGCTGTAATACTAAACATAAAAGGGAGCTCCACATAATGGAAAACAGATGGAGAGTTTTAGATCTCTTACCATCGCCATTTTGCTTTTTCGAAAAGAATTCATTAGATTCGTAATCGCAATGCCCTTCCATTTTCTCCCAAGTTATAAGAACAGCGGGAGCGTTTATGCCAATAGGCGGAATTTTTTACTAAACTCCATTAACCTTGAACTTTGGAGCTTGTCTCCACAGCGACAAATGGTCATGTATAAGAATGTTTTATTCCTACAGCCATTCTTTGTGTTCTTTTGTAACGCGGAAAGCATTGTTGTTCGTGTACAAAGAGCGCTGGCGAGTACATTGTTGTAACGGATGTATAAACTTTCGGCCGGAACTGACTCGTATTTTGTAAGTAATTTTTTTAAGAAAGCAAAATTCAAACACTATAAGAATAATGAATAAAAAAATTTATTCCATAAATACAAAGTTTTTAGCATAAATTCATTATTATACGTTGGCACATTTTATGTGCATTTGCAACTTATTTAATCAATTTTGAGCTGAGATTAAAAAACACCGTAAAGAAAACATCCCGATCCATTTAGGCGTCTTCTCACTTTAGGCACCTCGAAAATAGGCTATTTTCGCGATTTTTTTTTCGAGGATTTTTGCAAACAATTATGGGATAAAATGGATCCTATATAATAAACACATCTTTCAAGTACAAGAAATTTTTTATTTTTTATTTTTTTGAACAATTATTATAATAAAACAGTAGCATCGAAAAATCCGTGTAGAAATGGCTTGTTGATGAAATTTCGGAAACTATCCGGCCGATTGTCATGACATTTGAATGACATATTCTTCATAGTTATGGCTATAGCGCATATCATCAGATTTTTGACATTCGCGAAAATAACAAAATGGCGCACGTTTTTCGAAAAAGTAAAAAAAAACGCGTTTTTTTGCAGTTTTTTGTAAAAAAAAAATACTTCAAATCAAAATTTCAAAAATCTGATGATATGCGCTATAGCCATAACTATGAAGAATATGTCATTCAAATTTCATGACAATCGGCCGGATAGTTTCCGAAATTTCATCAACAAGCCACGAACATTACATTTCTACACGGGTTTTTCGATGCTACTGTTTTATTATAATAATTGTCCAAAAAAATAAAAAATAAAATTTTTCTTGTACTTGAAAGATGTGTTTATTATATAGGATCCATTTTATCCCATAATTGTTTGCAAAAATCCTCGAAAAAAAATCGCGAAAATAGCCTATTTTCGAGGTGCCTAAAGTGAGAAGACGCCTTAAAAAATACTAAATTAAAAATTTTTACACTTTCCGCAGAAATTGAATCTCCATTTTAGAAAATACATATAATTTTAGTTTTGATCTAATAAATTTAGATGCTGCACTGGCTGTAGGGCACGAGCCACCACTGTCGTACACTCAACGACCTATATTTATGCTCAATGACGGATATCCACAGGTCGGGACCTACAGCTTAACGTGGATTCCGAACCGCAACTAACATCCATGCCTAATCCAGGATACGAAGAAATTAATACTGTGGTCGATGGCGGGGCTCGATCTCGCGACCTTCGGTACTCGAGCTCTTAACTCTTTGCACTCGAGGCCTTTTTCACGAGGAGGGACCAGCAACTCGAGACATTTTTGGTTCGGTTGGCGTTTATGGATTTGCTTCATAGAAACTAAACACAGTCATTGGTCTTGCCTCGAATTTCCGCATCGAACCTAGTGGTCCTCTCGTGTCTCGCCGCTTTGCCAACTCACTGCGTTACTTGTTTAGAACACGGAAACGGTTAAAACGGGATATTTTTTTTTTTATATATACACCGTTAAATGCGAAACACATTTAACAGTGCAACACTGTATAGCATAGACAAAACTTCCTACACACAACGCCTTATAAATATGTAAAAGCCAATAAAAAGAACGCCGGAATAAAAGCTTACTGAATCGAGAGGATTTAAGAGTGTTGAAATATCACTTCCGCGGGGAATTGTGGAAATTAACGCCACATAATAGGTATTACCGCTTATTCTATCTGTTCTTGGGGGCTGTGGGGGGGGGGGGAGAGACTTACATAAATATCTAAACCCCCAAGCGATTCTCTTCAAGCAATGAACGCCAAGAGTTCGACTTGACATTAATTTGCATAGCTCGACGATCAATAAGTGTTGTTATCCATAAATTTCTTTTACGGCTTTTATTCGGAGGGAAACGCTCTTGTTTGAGCTTGACGGTTTAAATTACGGCTTTAAATCTTTTTTCCCCGGGAACCCAATAAAGTTTAATATCTGCAAACATCATGGAGGGAAAAAACCTCGGGAAAAAGATTTTGTTTTGGGGAATTTCTTTTCCTCCCCGTATCATCTTTTGTTTTCCCCTCGATTTTTAGACAAGAGTTTTTACCGGGGTTATAAGAAAGGGAAAGAAATAATGTTTTATTTTCGAGTTTTATCGTTCTGCTTGTTCGTTTTCCATATCTTTTTTTTTCCTTATTTAAACTCCAGTAGAATTTTTCAAAATGGCGCTATATCTGCCCTCTTTTCTTCTTCTTCTCCACCGTTTGTTATTGCTCCTCATTTTCATCTTGCTGGCATATTTATTCCGATTCTATTTTATTTTTATTATTCCTCCTCCCTCCCCCCCCCCCCCCCTACTGCTGTATATTTTATTTTCAGTGTTTTATAAAAGAGAGAGGGGGGGGGGGCTTCGGTTCCACTTCGTGATGTTTTGTCTGCGACAAAGAATTTCGGCTATTTACATCATTGTTTATTCTTTTCTCTCTTTTTTTTGGGGGGGGGGTGGGGGGGGGAAGGAATGTAAAACGGTGAAAAATAAATAAGAATTACTCTTTAAAAAGACAAGAATAATGGGGTGAGCGTCTAATACTAGAACAGAACTATCTAGATTCTAGGTGTGACGGTTTATGTGAAAGCTACCTTTATGGTGGGATCCACAAAACTAATTTTTAGAGCACAAAATGTGATTTTAAATCAAAAGTGAAACGCAAATTACGGTTTTCTTTTCAGAACGAAAGGAATGCAATCATAGTTTACAATATTTGATGTCGTTTTTCGTGAGTCTCTATAATAATGGGCGCCAACTCTTCCCTTTTATCAAGGGAGCGAAACTCAGTGGCTAAATTTGATGAGGGGGGGGGGGGGGAGGGAGGGGCGGAGAATTGGGCCAAGATTTCCGGACACTAGGTTTTTTTCGAGATCTACCTACTGAATATTTTGAACTTTCCTCCAAACCACGCAACGAATTTTTCTCGATCCGTTTGATTTACGTTGAAAAGTTATTTATATAATAATAATAATAATAATAGTAGTAGTTATTAGTAAATAATAATAGTTATTTGTATAAAATTAGTTCAGAAATATTTCAACATTTAATAGAAAAAGTAAAAGCACTGGTTTAGTTAATTCATCGTTATAAAATAGTTTATTTCAATATCATACCTTATTTTTAAAAAAAATTTACATTTTATGGATATTTCTTGCACTAAAATCAAGAAAGAAATTTTTTTAATAATTCTGAATAATAATTAATGGAATAAGAACCTATACCAGTTATCCCATCATTACAAAATTACTTATTTTTTATGTCGTACAATACTTTCAAATATATATTTTTTATGAAATTGCCAAAAAAAAGCTGCTGCACTCGATTTTCATTTGGAGGAAAGAGGTCGATAGTGTCAGTGTGCTTGCAAATACACTATCTACCAATAAGTATTTGGACACCCATTCAAATGAGGATATCTTCTCAAGGGAGCAGCATAGACACCTAAAATTCACATCAAGAGGACATTTTTATGCAGCATATCTATAAGTAAAACAACTCAGTCGCAAATTGAAATGCATAGTGTACTGTGGGGGCATATGCAAAAGAATGGAGTACCATTAGTGTGCAGTTGTACAGATGCATTTACATTAAAAATCACGCAACTCACGGAGTTGACTTCTAATGTGAGATACGATCTCCCCTGTCATCAGTGTTTACTTGGCACTGTATTCTTATACTTAATATGAGTTTCTTGATGAATTCTAGTGGCTAAATTGTTCTTCCCACCTTTTGAACTGTTTGCAAGTGATGTAAAGTTCCCAATACATTAAATTTTTTACACAATGCATATCGTAGAAGCGTCCCACACATGCTTTGATGAAATTTGGATTAGAGGAGTGGTCTGGTTTATTTATAGGGGTGATATTAATATTTAGTAATCATTTGTCCAAAGCAAAAGTGGGATTAAATTTTCCATAACCTTCAATAAACATGGTTTAGAAACTGATATTTCACAATTAAAGACTTGTCTAGATCAAAGCAACGCATTTACAGTGAAAAAGTGGAATTTAATTATGTTTTGCGCTGTTGGGGAGCTTATTAAACAAATTCAACACACTGAACCTAAAGACCAAAACTCTTTTCCCAGCAAATCGTTAACTTGAATTGGCATTTACCATGAAATATCATGTTCCCATCGTTTCTACAGATCATCTGATGTCCAATATCACTCATAAGACTGAAAAAATTATTTTCTGTGAACAGTATCTGATGTTTAAAAGATTTGGTCTTTGGGTGCCATATGTTGAATTGGTTTAATAAGTTCCCCAAGAGCTCAAAAGATAATTAAATTCGACTCTTTCACTGAAATTATGTTAACTTGATCTAGACAAGTCGTTAATGGTGAAATGTCGGTTTTTAAACCATGTTTATTGATACTTATGGTAAATTTTATTCCATTTTTGCCTTGTATAAACTATTAAAAAATATCAATATTGCGACTATAAGTAAGTCAGATTACTCCTCTAATCTAAATTTCAGCAAGCATGTGTGGGACGCTTCTACGATATGCATTGTGTTAAAGATTTAATGTATTGGGAACTTTCTATAACCTACAAACTGTTCAAAACATGTTACGAACCATTTAGTCACTAGAATTCATCAAGAAACTCATGTTAAGTACGAGAATACAGTGCCAAGTAAACACTGATGACAGGGGAGATTATATCTCACACTAAAAGTCAACTCCGTGTGTTGAGTGATTTTTAATGTAAATGCATCTGTACAACTGCACACTAATGGTACTCCATTCTTTTGCATATGCCCCCGCTGTACACTATGCATTTCAATTTGCGACTGAGTTGTTTTACTTATAGATATGTTACATAAAGATGTCTTTGGTATGTGAATTTCATGTGTCTATGCTTTTCCACTGAGAAGATATCCTCATTTGAATGGGTGGTGAGTCACTGAGTTAGTTATTAGCTGAGTCTATTAGTTGACGGAATTACCGAGTCTCAGTGAGCATTCAGAGTAGTTCTAAAGCGAACTGTATTGCATTGTCTTTTGTGGCGATTTAGCAGTTGTGTTGTCAAGTTTTTAACTGCTGTTTTGTTCTGTATTGTTGTGAAAAGAGCTGTATTGAGCCTACTAGAACGAGAAGTTCTGGAGTTGTAAAGGAATCTGTGAAGAGTGATATTGGAATAAATATCTGCAAGTTTTGATCTGCTTTGGCTTCAAATCTTTCAAACCCGTCCACGCAACAATATTTTTTATGAAATTGCCTAAAATTTGCCTTTTTTTTTAAATCATGCGCAGTATATTTCGAATAATTGGATTATTTCTGAAAGCCAAAATAATATTGTTATGTTTTGTATATTTGTAAATACTTCTTAGTGTTAATTTTGTAATTAGGAAAATTTATGTACATTTCGCATAGGGCAGTGCAATAGTTTGTCTAAATTTGTTTCCCTGCAGTGAGCCTCTTGATGCTTGATAACGAGTTTTACAGAGATAACGCAGGAAAGCGAGTTTTACAAGGTGCAGGGCATTTAACATTATGGTAATGGCAATCTCGCCAAATTGGCGAGATAGAGCCAAGTTGGCGACGGGTTTTGGTGACTAATTTTTGTCGCCAAATTTGGCGACCATTTGGCGACATTTTCGGTCCCCATGTACATGTATACGACTTTTCGACTACGATCTGGAAAGTTCTCCAAATATCTATCTCCAGAAGTTTCACGTATGTTCTTCTCCCCTATAAAAGCTCAAGAGAGATTTATTTGGAGGAGAGAGGTGGATAGGGTATATAAGTGTGCTTTCAAATATTGTGTTTACTTTCTATGTTTATAAGATTTTTTTTTTCTGTAGAACAATACAAAATGCAATTTTTACGCAATATTTGGTACTGGGAAAAACACATTATTACAGATTTTTGGTGCAGGGACAAAATGACTCCCTTGTTACCTCCCTCCCCCCCCCCCCCCTGCTGTTAAACCAGTTACAGTTGAATTAGAATTAAATATTTGATATAAGGGATCACATTTACATTTTTATATTAGAGGGAGAATTTGAAATGTAATCGTTCAAAGTTTGTGTGAAAAAAACGTGTTATAATTGGTTACAAATTTATGTTTAGTGTTAGAAGCGCTTAAATTTAGGCATATTTATACACTCTGTAACCAGTATATTAACAGAGTAATGAAAGTATTGCTTTCGGGGGGGGGGGGGACTTTAGATTTTTACGTTTTGGAATGCCCCAAGTCCAAAATAAGTGGTATAGAATAAGTTTAGTTATCGGATAGTACCATAGAGAACAAAATGTGCATTACACCTCACTTTAAGATAAAAGTAATGCTGAAATGTATACCGTAGCATGAAATGAGTAATAGCAATGAATACAATTTCATCCAATCCATTCTTACAGTTCCACCAAGTAATCAAAATACACTCTTTTAAACCATCTTCGGAAACCATTTCCCCCAAAACACATTTTTTTTTCCCCCTTCCAAGCAGTCCTCTTTCGTAAATCAATACTCATCGTTTCTACTTAATTACCTTTTCCCTAAAACCGTTTTAAAAGCAAACTCCACCAAAAAGGAATCGATACGATGCCAGGCAGCGAACAACTAAACTCTTACTCCAAGGAGAGCGAAATCGCAATTGTATCCCACCAGCGGAACATTCTGTTCTAATTGTAGTGCAATTAATCAAGTACCTCCTCTTGTTGTGCGAGTTGTCCCCCCCCCCTCCCTGAAGCAAAACTGAAGAGGGCTAAAAACACCGATTGTTGTTAAAACGCTCATACATTCGGGTAATTATAAATTCATTAACAAGTCTTCTTCGGAGTGAGTTGCAACGACTTAAGATGTTATTTTTATTTTCCTTCTGGAAGAAGAATCTAGAGATGGAACATATCGTAGAAAGGGGGGGGGGGGGTGATCTTTTTCTTCAGAAATCATCGCAGAGGATTGATTCATCCCAGAGATGAAAGATAATGATGATGTCGTTTTTGGTGAAAAATTAATTATGCCGCTTGTCTACGTAGGCGATTAGTGTGTGTGTATGTGTGTTTGTGTTTGTTGAGCAAGGGAGAAGAAGGGGAGGGGGGGGGGTTGAGCTTTGCTCCACGACACAAAACGGGGATTTGATTGGGCAGAATGGCGAGGGTTCTTGAGCGGATTGTTTTATTTATGGATGGTATTAAGTGCCCCTTTGGAATGAGAAGGTTGAAGAACGTCTTTGGTTCGATTTCGATAAGGGGGTTAGAGGGGGGGAGGAGATGGAGGAATCTTTGCCGGGTGTTGCTTGAAGATCACACGATACCTCTCTTAAGGTTAGGGACCAAACGGTATAGTGGTTAACATGCTAGCTTCTAGACTGCGAGGTTGCGGGTTCCGAGTCCCGTGTTAGGCGTGGGTGTTTGTAAATGAACGTTGGCTTGTCTAATGACGAATGTTTGGGCGCATTATAGCCCTCGTGTTGCTGACGGCACCAGATAATCTGAAAACAACCAACCAACTTATTGTTAGGTAATTTGGAATTATTTATTTTGCCTAATTTTGGGGGTATTTTCGACTACTTTGAGGAGTTTGCTACTGTTGAAAAGATAAATGTTTCTGAGATAAATCGTCACTTGCGATTCTAAATCATCCTGCTTACTTTTGGAGTTGGACGTTACACGTCTCATGAAATTGCTACAGCTAACCTTGAATGGAATGAGCTGAGGGCGGATTTTCCCCTGTACCTACTCCTGAAGCGACACTGCGTAGTGGTGACAGGATATATTTGGAGCACGCACATTGCTTTTTCATGTACACGCATGTGCGCACATTGCTTGCTCGTGTGCACTGCTTCTCCACATTTTGGTTGGTTGGTTGTTTTCAGATTATCTGGCGCCGTCAGCAACACGAGGGGCAATAATGCGCCGAAACATTCGTCATTAGACAAGCCAACGTACATTTACAAACACCCATGCCTAACACGGGACTCGGAACCCGCAACCTCGCGGTCTAGAAGATAGCACGCTAACCACTGTACCGTCTAGTCGGCTCTCTACATTTTGGAACATCCTGATTTCAAAAAAGTGGTCTAGAGAAAAAATGTCTGTCGCTCTGTGCACGTGGTCAGCATAACTCTCGAACGATTTGTTCTACGATGTTCAAATTTGGTGTACGGGTTGGTGGTATAGCTTTGGAACCTACCATTAGGGTTTTCGTCAAAATTGCGCATCAGGTAGCTACCATTAAAAAAAAAAACATGTTTTTCAGTAAGTGCTAAAAAACGTGTCCAATGATTTCGAACAAAATCGCTGTGGTAATGCCTCTTTAAGGTGTTCTAAATATCTCCCCCTCCGAAACTCCCGTGAAATGCTATAAAAGAGTAAAAAGCTGAAAAACGAATGTCTTCAACACAGAGTACTCTTTCCTCGAGCATCGCTCATCAAAATCGACCGTTTTTCTCCTTTCGTCTGTTTCACTTACAAATAAAGGCCGACCAAACGGTATAGTGGTTAGCGTGCTAGCTTCTAGACCGCGAGGTTGCGGGTTCCGAGTCCCGTGTTAGGCATGGGTGTTTGTAAATGTATGTTGGCTTGTCTAATGACGAAAGTTTCGGCGCATTATAGTTCGCCTCGTGTTGCTGACGGCGCCAGATAATCTGAAAACAACCCACCAACCACTTACAATAAAGGATAATATAAGAATTATTGAAAAGTTTATCTCTAAAAGCGTCATTTCGGCGGTGTTTTTAAGTACTATATACGAATTATCGCCAAAAATATTCACATACTGGCCATTCTTTTTAATCGAATGATGAAAATATAAAAAAAAATGGTAAATAACACCTATACACTTCAATATATTGTTGCGTGGACGGGTTTCGAAAGATTTGAAGCCAAAGCAGATCAAAACTTGCAGATATTTATTCCAATATCACTCTTCACAGATTCCTTTACAACTCCAGAACTTCTCGTTCTAGTAGACAGAATACAGCTCTTTTCACAACAATAGAGCACAAAACAGCAGTTAAAAACTTGACAACACAACTGCTCAAATCGCCACAAAAGACAATGCAATACAGTTCGCTTTAGAACTACTCTGAATGCTCACTGAGACTCAGTAATTCCAGTCAACTAACGGACTCAACTCAGTCAACTAACTGACTAACCCACAAACTTCAATCACGGCCGGTCTTATATAGGAGTCAATACTTCGTGAATCTTCTAGAGATAGATATTTGGAGAACTTTCCAGATCGTAGTCGAAAAGTCCTATACATGTACATGGGGATCGAAAATGTCGCCAAATGGTCGCCAACTTGGCTCTATCTCTCCAATTTGGCGAGATTGCCATTACCATAATGTTAAATGCCCTGCTCCTTGTAAAACTCGCTTCCCAGTGTTACCTCTGTAAAACTCGTTATCAAGCATTAAGACCCATATTGAAGGGAAGCCAACTTAAGACGAACTATTGCACTGCCTTATGCAAAATGTACATAAATGTTCCTTATTTACAAAATTAACACTACGAAATATTTACAAATATACAAAAATTCGTAACAATATTAAAGACGTGTAATGGAAAGTTGTGCTATGTTCCACAACCCTGGTTTTCCACGTCCTTTTATTAAAAACTATCAGGTAAGGAAATCCAGGTAATAAATTACGCACAAACTGCACTTCGGAAATCGCAACCCAGATTACCTTAAAAATCTGCAACCAAGAAAAGCGTCGCTAATATCATATTCCCTCCATTCAAAAGCCCATCACTCAAATCTAATTACTACTAATTAACGTACATTAATCAGTTAAACATACAGGCACACTTTCCCCAAAATCACAAAACCTCTCAACTTCAGTCTGGCACCACAATACCGGTCAACACAACCCCCCAGGAAAATAATATAAAGCGAAATATCAGCGAGAGAGAGGAGATAGAGCTGCGTCCCTCTATTCGTCCCGCACCCCCGCACTGCCCCCCCCCCCCCGAAATTCGCACGGAGAACAGCAGCGAGCAACAATTTGATTAGAGCAACCAAGCAGTAAATGAAATGTGCTTTCAGAGATTGGCGGTGTTAAGAAGGGGGGGGGGGGAGGGGGGAGGGGGGCACATCATCTCCATTCAGATTCTGCGACAACCCAACGATCCGAACATTTTGGTGCGCCAAAACCTGCCGAAGTCTTTGCGGCGCGCCAATATTGCTTTTTGGGAGAGTGTACGCAGAGAAAAGTCTTATGCCTATTCAGCGCCATTAGAAGATTATTTCGGGGTATAATTACTATGGGTGAGCCGGATATATCCCTTTCCCCCCCCCCCCGGAGGGGAGTGGGGAGGGGTGTTGAGGGAAGCGCAAATTTTATATATTCCGCTCAGGTCTTTCTCTTCCCTTAACTCGGGATAAATTAAAGATTTCACCTGGTTTGACGCTTCAAAGAAAGTCGGAGACTTTTATGCGGAATTTTATAAATAATAACCGTTTTAACTTCAGAGTGGTATGCGTCGAAAATTGCACATGCTCGTGATCGTCTGTTTCGGAACTGTGATAATAGACTGAGAGGCGACTGCAAAATTTTTGGACCCCATCGAACATCCTTCTGAATTTTTTATAGAAATTTGAGAAAAGTGAATAGATAACGATGGTCTAATCGATAATCCACTGGTCTGCAGTGGCAAAAATGGCCGAAACTGGTCAAAAACCGACTTCTAATAAGTTGAACTAAATCCTAATGCCAAATGCGCCATAACTTGCCAAATATTGAGCATTTTTTTTTATTTGGTAACCCTCACTCTTTAATTTTCAATTAAGAAGGTTGCTGACGATTCGGATGTGTGGCCATAGCTTACTTGCATCTTTCACAAATGAGCCAATTTCGCAATAAACATTGCGTCACTGATGACGTAAATGATGTCGCTAATTTGGCTTACTTTTTAAAAAAAATACAAGTTTTCCGAGCCAGAGATCAGAAATCGTTTGCGCTTTTTCTCATTGAAAATCAAAATGCAGTGGGTTGCCAGACGAAAAAGTGTCTTATTATTTTGTCAAGTTATGACATATTTAGCAATCGGATTTTAGGTCAACTCATTCCAAGTCGATTTTGGATCAGTTTCGGCCATTTTCGCCACTCCAGACCAGTGGATTCGTAACCTACTCACTTTTCTCCAATTTCTATAAAAAAAATTCAGAATGATGTTCGATGGGGTCCAAAAATTGCAGTCGGACTAATAATCATTTGAAGGAAAGATTCCTCGCGTGACTTACTTTCGTCAAGTACCACAGCTTTCTAGTCAGCGGCACCAGCTTTTCCGACAGACTGCAGATTTCTTCGGAATACCCTTGCTCCACTGAAAATTCCCCCTTCACGATGCACCCTGAAGAAGAAGAAACAAATAAAGTGACGTTTCGCTTCATTTAATCACGTATATTAACTTTGATTTTGTGTGTATTCTTTCATTAACTACTATCACAACAGATACCTCAAGATTCTTTTTTTTTCCCTTCAAAAAAAAAAAAAATGTTGTTTGAAATTCAAAGTTAAATGCGTAACTGACTGTCCAATAGAAATAATATGCAATCGAGGTTTGATAAATCAGCTTCTTAGAGTTAGTTTTTACTTTAGTGTGTGATAGTTGTGAAAATGGCATTCAGTTTAAAAATTATAAACTTTCCCTTATAGTCCGAGAGGCGACTGCAAATTTTGGTCCTCATCGAACATCATTTTGAATTTTTTATAGACATTGGAGAAAAGTGAGTAGATTAGGAATCCACTGGTCTGCCGTGGCAAAAATGGCCGAAACTGATCGAAAATCGACTTGGAATGAGTTGAACTAAAATCCGATTGCCAAATATGTCATAACTTGCCAAAAAGAGAACAAACTTTTTCGTCTGGCAACCCTGCATTTTGATTTTCAATGAGAAAAAGCGCAAACGATTCTTGATCTCTGGCTTGGAAAATGTGTATCTTTTAAAAGTAAGCCAAATTGGCGACATCAGTTACGTCATCCGTGACGTAATGTTTATTGCCAACTTGGCTCCCTTTTAATAGATGCAAGTAGACCGTCGCCAGATATCTGAATCGTCTCCAACCTTCTTAATTAATAATTAAAGAGTGAGGGCTACCAAATAAAAAAAAATGCTCATTATTTGGCAAGTTATGGCTCATTTGGCAATTGGATTTAGTTCAACTTATTAAAAGTCGATTTTTGACCAGTTTCGGCCACTTTTACCACGGCAGACCAGTGGATTCGTAATCTACTCACTTTTCTCTAATTTCTATAAAAAATTCAGAATGAGGTCCAAAAATTGCAGTCGCCTCTCAGTCTATTATTTAAGGGTTTTTTTGTTTGTTTTTTTATCATATTTGAAACTCTTATCCCCGGCTCTTACACACACTGATTATTGTCAAGTTAAAACTACACTGGAAGATTCTTGGTGCCGATTAAAGTAACAAACACTAGTGCTAAACTTCAGAACGGAGCTCTGAACACTCTCAATAATACAGGGTGGTTGAAATAAAACTGACGGTACTTATAAGTTCGTAGCTTCTGTTCTACTGAATGGATACGAACTAAACCTCAAATAAATATTATGTTAGTTGGTTGGTTGTATTCAGATTATTTGGCAGCGTCAGCAAACACGAGGGCTATAATGCGCCGAACATTCGTCAATTGACAGGCCAACATACATTTACAAACACCCATGCCTAACACGGGACTCGGAACCCGCAATCTCGTGGTCTAGAAGCTAGCACGCCAACCACTATACCGTTTGGTCGGCAAAATATTATGTTAGTTCATGCAGTTGAGGTTTCCGTCGGAAAAAAATACTTCGAAATGTGGCCGATAGAGGGCGCTGTAACGATATTAAAAGCAAGATAACGGTTCAAAAATCAAAGAACGACTGAATATTTTATTTATTTACACACTTGTGTGATCTGTGTACACACCTTGCCGATCAACAATATGCTGAAAGCGTACCACCGCTTTAACAACGGCCGCAGGCAAACGTATGAGTAGGAATATTGTTAGACATGGTGGACGATGCTGGTTTTCAAGTCCCCTTCATTCGTTACAAGTCCTTGACAAACACGATTTTAGAGAAAACTCCACAGCCAGAGGACACTGGAGTTCAAGATTCGATGATCTTGTTGATTAGACTATGTTGTGACGTATGAGAAATAGAAGTCGGAAATATCGATCAAAATAAATATCGATACTATATTGTTGCATAGAAAAAAAATATCGATATATCGATACATGATTTTTTTAAATTTGATTTTCTATTTTGCCAGAAACAAAGTTTTTCGGGGGGAAATTTCTACTTTTCATGTTTGCTTTTTTGTAAGGTGACTACTTTTTCAACTAGAATGGATCGATTACAAAAAAAAAAAAAGTTATATTTTCGCTCAATTGGTACAGAGATTTTAAGTTTGGTTGGTTGTATTCCGATTATCTGGCGCCGTCAGCAACACGAGGGCTATAATGCGCGCCGAAACATTCGTCATTAGACAAGCCAACATACATTTACAAACACCCATGCCTAACACGGGACTCGGAACCCGCAACCTCGCGGTCTAGAAGCTAGCTCGCTAACCACTATACCGTTTGGTCGGCACAGTGATTTTAAGAGAAATTTAGATAATTTTTGTTGGAAAACGTAAAGTATTTTGATACCCATAGTGTTTATAGGTTTTTCATCATTCAGTCTGATCAGACCAGTTCGTTTACAAAGGTAAACATTGTGAGTGAACTAGGTTGAGTTGTTTTCAGGAAAGTTAACTTATTTATCATATGCAAATTTTTCTATGTCTAACTGTAACTGTTCATGTAGAGAATGATATATATAGGCAAGTGTTTTGTATACACTTTCTCTTATCTTTTCTTCTTTTTGTATAATGTATGTAGTTGTCATCTGTAAATAGTTTCATCTGCATTAAAGATTAGCTTTCTCATATATAATGTTTTTGTTCTCACCTTCTTAACTCAAATAGAAATGCACGTTTAGTTTAGTTTGGACAACAATTTTAAATAGCTTTTAAGTGTTTGGCAAAATATTGAATATTGGTGACATTTTACCTGTCTCTCAGCCAAGTTCAAACTTTGGTTTTGAAGTTTTTGAAAAGGGAATAAAGAAAATCGAAAAAAAAAAAAAACACATGGAACTACAAAACGATCATCAAAAAACTAAAAAAATTTCGAAAATATCGATATATCGGTGACTTTTATCGATATTTTTAATATCGATTTTTTTTTTTTTTTTAGAAATATCGATAAAAATAGCGTCGTATCGGATATATCGCCGACCTTTAATGGGAAACGTTGCGGCTGCCTGTTGTTGCATTAAGGATCGTTGGAATCCCGTATGCGGTAATTCTGTGTGTTCACAACACCATCCAAGTGAAAATGAGCCTCGCCTGTTCTGAAGACGGGCGATGGCAAAAGAACTCGTCCATTTGCACCTTCGCTAAAAAATGCAAGGCACATAGTCAAGTGGCGGAAGGACCGAACGGTATAGTGGTTAGCGTGCTGGCTTCTAGACCGCGAGGTTGCGGGTTCCGAGTCCCGTGTTTAGGCATGGGTGTTTGTTAAATGTACGTTGGCTTGTCTAATGACGAATGTTCCGGCGCATTATAGCCCTCGTGTTGCTGACGGCGCCAGATAATCTGAAAAACAACCAACCAACCAAGTGGCGGAAGAGAATACAGTTTCAAACGTTGCACGAAATGCATGTTGTTTAGGATACAATTTTATAATTTTGCGTAAAATCATGCGGACCGTGGAATGTCCAGTTCTTTTTTTTTTCAAAAGTCCAATTAGAAGGACACAACTTACTTAAGTTGAAAATTTCAGAGCTGTAGCCCTATTAGAAGTCGTCCAGTGGTGTAGAGCAGTCGTTTTACAGTAGCATTTGAAGAAAATGCTGTTGCAATTGCAACTTCCTCCACCGTCCTCTTCCCGGTGGAACATCCAGAGGACCCGGTTTCGAACCATACGCATCGCTTTTAAAGTGAAATTACTCATTCGCACATGCTTTTAGCGGTACAGCGCCATCTATTGCCGACATTTCGAACTATTTTTTTTTTCGACGGAAACCTCGGTCGCACGATCTGCATAACATGCATTTAAAATTTCATTAAGATCCCTTCAAGTGGAACCAGAACTATGAGCCTCTGAGTAACGTATAAACAACAAAGCTTTTGTGTACAAATCCAATTCTTATATTCATTAACAAAGCGCCGTTTCAGTTGTCAGCGTGTGCTCGGTATTTGCATCTATAATTTTAAATATTAAAAACATCTCTAACAGCAAAATATGCAATAAACTAGTTTTCAAAATTTATTCATTAAAAATGAATCCGAATTTATGCATGCACATCCAAATATCTTTTATTTATTGTGATTAAAACAGCTGTATTATTTATTTATTAAAACAATTTTGGCAAGGGGAAAGAGTTTTTTCAGTGATCGGTTAAATGTTATTTTAGCTCGATTGGATAACGGCAAGTTGGTTTATTAGTATTCCGTAAAACCGATCTTTTAGTGACAGTGACAGCCCCCAAAATTTGATAGAATGCATTGTCATGGACATCGAATCTATTTGCAAAGTTTCAGCCCGATTGGATGACGACTAGGAAAGTAATTAGGCCTCCGCAGATTTGCCCTCCATTGACATACGCAGTCCACCCACACATACACACACACAAAATCGAAGTTAATGTAAAGGTTTTTAAAAGGTAACTTGATTTCTGGTTAAATTTTCACAAAAGCCATTAACAAACGTTAATGACTTTTGTTGCCCAATAAAACATATTTTTTGAATACTTGTGCTTGGATTATATAGAGAGATTATAATTAAAGTTCAACTTTCAAAACCCTAAAAAAAACAAAAAAAAGAACCACTGGTCTGAATGACCTGAAATTTGACCTGAGCGTACGCGAAGAAAAGAGAAATAGTATGGCATAAGGGAAGAAAAAATGTTCAAAATAGTTTTTTTTTTGCTTATGTCATACCATTTCCCTATTCTTCGAGCATATTGGTATATATATCCCAATATACGTAGAAAAAAAAATTATTTTGAACATTTATTATGCCATACCATTTCTCTCTTCTCCGTATATATGCAGGTCATTCTGACCAGTGATTATTTTTTTTTTTTGAAGAGTTTGAAAAGTTAAGATTTAATTATAATCACCCAGTATTATGTTTCTTCCTTATGAGTAAGTAGAGAGTTAATGCGGTAGTTCATGACTACCTGGTAATTTTTAGTCCGTTAGTTATTGCGTGATGTTTAGTTAATTTCTGCAAATATTATATAAGCCACACACTTCTTAATCACCGACATTTATCGCATTAGTGTTGCGTTATTCAAGGTCAAAATCCAGACACTTATTAGATCAATTTGATGTCTGTTCGCCTAAGCATTGAAAGCTAAATAAGGAGTGAACTACTTGTAATGGATATAAATTGAATTTGGACACAACTAGCTCATATCCAATTAGCTAGTTTCCAAACAACTAGCTCATAAAATATTTATAGTAGAGGGTATTCTTTGTACAAGCAACGAGCCTATCTGCAAATTTCAGCTCGATTAGATGTAGGTAAGAGGGTTGATTAACCTTACGAAGAATTTGCCCGTCACACACACACAAACTTAAACGAAGTTAATGTAAAGAATATAAAAAAAGTAACTTCGAGACATTGACTTCAAAATTTTTGCATTTTACCTTCTTCATCAAAAAAAAATATCAGTATTTAGGTTGGTTGTTTTCAGATTATCTGGCGCCGTCAGCAACACGAGGGCTATAATGCGCCGAAACATTCGTCATTAGACAAGCCAACATACATTTACAAACTCCCATGCCTAACACGGGACTCGGAACCCGCAACCTCGCGGTCTAGAAGCTAGTACGTTAACCACTATACCGTTTGGTCGGCATCAGTATTTAGGTATTTTAAAGTAAGTGTATATCCATTGTGGAAACTAGAATTTTAAAGGGAAACAAAAAATCTTTATTGTATTTTTTGGTATTTGCATTTGACGACAGCTGGGACTAGAGCCAACAGATGATATTTTGATACTTATCTATTATCTCGACGACTTTTTTGTCGTAACAAAAAGTTCACCTATTTTCCGAATTTCTTTCCTGTTGCCAAAACGAAGAAACAAATATTTTCATTTATTGAGTGGAGGGTCTATGGCGTCATTCCCACTCAAAAGGACTAACGTTGCGTAGGTGAACTTTTTTGTTGGTGGTTTAATGGATTGGTTGACTATATTTGGCAAAACTTTTTGTCGCGACAAAAATGTCATCGGGATAATTAGTTAAGTAGCGATACTTTTAACCACTACACAATTTGTCCTATTCCAACCTTATTCCTCCCAAACGTCGAAAAGCGAGTCAAAAAAGTATTAAATTTCGAATATTGAAGAAGGGGATGTTCCACTTTGTGTACCTTTCTCCCCCCTCTCCCCCCCCCCCCCCTTCTTACGAGGGAAGCTCACTCAATATTTATATTCCATTTCGATTCTTTAAAAGAGTAGCTGCTGCTGAAATAAGTCATCTTTTGAAAGGAGGGGGGGGGGGGATGCTGTTGCTATGGAGATGTTGTCAAAGGTTGTCAGTCGAAACACACGTCATTGGTGCCGCTCCCCATAAAATGGGGGAGGGAGGGGGAGGGAAGGATTTGTAGGGGATCCTTCACAAATTGAAAAGGATTTTGCGCGCGTGGGCGTGGAATAGATTATAAGACAAGCATAACTTCAGTTTCTTTTTTTTAACGCTTTGGCTTGCTTTTGTGCCATAAATTCGCTTAAAACATTGCGACTGGAATGTACTTGAAAAGTTTAACTCATTAAAAAAAAATTAATAATATAAATCCTTTATATGCATTGACAACATTATTGGGCAATTGAATAGTTATTTATGCAACACTATACTAAACTTCAACTTAACTAGACATGACTTAGACGATAGATCGTCACAGTGCTCATAGGTATTTAATCCATTTTGGCGGAGTGAAGACATAATTCTCGCCAAACCTTAATAGCCTTTTGTTCTGTTGTGGTTAGGCGAACATTATGCTTTCACGCCGCCAAAATGGATTAAATACCTATGAGCACTGTGACGATCTACCGTCTAAGTGATGTCTAGTTAAGTTGAAGTTTAGTATAGAGCAAATTACAAGGCTGCCAATGTCTACTATAGCACGAGCCTCGAGCTACAATGGACGTTGACAGCCTTGTAATTGGCTCTAATCCACTCCGCTCTGATCTGCTCTGCTTAGCGATAGTGGACGCCAAGCTTTAAAGGAACTCTCTCGCTCTATTGTGAAAAAGCTATTTCTCGCCCGCCTCGTGCTCAAATATTATACAGTTTTTTTCATTGAAGTGACTTATTTTCAGAAGAAATTCCTTGACTGGAGTTGCCAACTTTAATAAATGTATGCATTAAAAATATTTTTACACTTGATTCTAAAAAAAATATTGTATGCAACACGTGGAAAAATACTGTTACGAATTTTTGTATATTTGTAAATATTTCGTAGTGTTAATTTTGTAAATAGCAAAATTTATGTACATTTCGCATAAGGCAGTGCAATAGTTCGTCTGAGCTCGGCTTCCCTGCAAGATGGGTATTGATGCTTGATAACGAATTTAAAGAGGTAACTCTGGGAAGCGAGTTTTAAGAAGCAGGGCATTTAACATTATGATAATGGGAATCTCGCCAAATTGGCAACGGTTTTGGAGACTAATTTTTATCACCAAATTTGGCAAGAAATCACCAAATGTCGCCAAACTTGGCGACCATTTGACGACATTTTCGGTCCCCATGTACATGTATAAGACTTTTCGACTACGATCTGGAAAGTCCTCCAAATATCTATCTCTAGAAGTCTCAAGAATGTTCGCTTCCCCTATACAAGTCGGCCAAGAGAGCGGGAGAGTTAGTTGATTTTGAGTCACTGAGTTAGTTGTTAGCTGAGTCCATTAGTTGACTGGAATTACTGAGTCTCAGTGAGCGTTCAGAGAGTTCCGAAAGCAAACTGTATTGCATTGTCTTTTGCAGTGATTTAGCAGTTGTGTTGTCAAGTTTTTAACTGCTGTTTTGTGCTCTATCGTTGTGAAAAGAGCTGTATTCTGTCTACTAGAACGAGAAATTCTGGAGTTGTAAAGGAATCTGTGAAGAGTGATATTGGAATAAATATCTGCAAGTTTTGATCTGCTTTGGCTTCAAATCTTTCGAACCCGTCCACGCAACAATATGTATTAAGAAGAATGTCCTTATGTGTGTGTTTTGAATAAGTTTTATTTCGTTCCTGATGAATTTTTATTCCCTTGATCTTCGAAACAAGTGGAAGATAGCTGGCTAGATGAAATTTCGAAAACCCTTCCTATTTTCCACCCTTAAGGGGAATGATCCTTCCTAACTTGAGATCTACTAATCCAATTTTAAACGGTTTTTTTCCCCCTTATAGGTATCTTGATGAATTCAGATTACCGGAAATAAATTTCACATAGTAAGTCTAAAAACTGTAATTTATTCCGTATGACTTTTGATCGCGTGGACAGTTGATTGCGAATACACCAAACCTTCTACTGTTTTGATCTACGACAGAGGCTGCCCGGGTTCGAAAATGCATCTGGAAACATGCGATTTCTCTCCCCCCCCATCCCCAACAGCACACACTCTTTCCATTATATGATTATCTTGCAAATATTCTATCCAGAGATTAATTTAAAGCAGAAATTCTCAAGGGTAGCCGAAGTCGAAAAATCGCCGATCTGGCTGCCCTCGCAACACATTACGTGGAGGGAAGGATCTGTTGGATTCCACTGGTCACCATAGCAACGTCGGAGCCGAAACGCGTTTCAGGAACACTCGGCTGTTGTTCGGAGGAGGAAGATCCCCAGTTTGGGTTCATCGGAACCGGTTTTTTTTTCTTCTCGTGAATTGAGTATTTAGACAACAATTTTGCTGTTTATCAAAAAAAAAAAATTTACACTAACTTTAGAAATTGGATCTTTATTTTAGAAAATTGTAAAGTATACAATTTTAGTTTTGAATCAATAAGCCCGCTTGTACTGGCTGTAGTGAACGAACCGCCACTGATCTACGACGGGAACAATGCATTTTGTGGACGACCCCCCCCCCCCCCCTCTTTATTCAAATGCGTCTTCCCTAACTAATCTCGCATCTTACCATTCAAACGTTCTCTCCGTTGAAGCCATTATAAGTAATTATTAATACAACGTCCCGAGCACTGATAAGTGTATTATGATGTCAATTAAAGTACCCGGCGACCCCCCCCCTCCCCCCCCCCCTTTTCGAATATATAAAATCCCCTTTAATACCCTACAAATCACGACGCTCCCCGCTGCTGAATATAATATTCCGACCTCGTTGTTTTCCGACGGGACGAGATGTCAAGCGATATTCCGCCCGTCGAGCAGAAATCCGACGGCTGCGGGATTCTCTGTTGGGATAAGTTTGCAGATTCGAAATTTTGGCCAGTTTTGAGGAACGTGACATTTTAAAGTGTCCGCTCTCAGAACGACAATTAACGAAATTTTAACTCTTTTCCGCCAAGTGGCGATTTTATTCTTGATTAGCAACAACTTTTCAGCGGCTGTATCGTCTGCGAGCTCGAAGTGAGGCGGAAGGCGTTGCTGGTAGCAAATGTTGTCGCCGAACGCTTATTTGGCGAGATTTATGAAATTAAATAGCGCCAATCGCCCTGAATTAGCGAGGATTTTTTTTAATGAAAGAATGAAAACGCAAACTATATACAGTGGCTTTCAAAAGTGTTCGTCCACTTACAAATTTCAATCAAATACTACATTCTACATTTCAAAAATTAATAATTCAGAATAGGTTTTTTTTAATAATATCTCTAATTTCATCGTTATCAAACTACATAAAATATTTTTAATGCGTAGTAAAACTTTTTTTAGAAAAATCATTAACCTAAAAGTAACACAAAAAAAATCTCTCCCAAAAGCCTTCGTACACTTAAATTTTTTATTACATATTAGTATTTATTGTAATATTTTGGGTAAATTAGCAATACGTAGGATATCTTTTATCATTCACAACAACTTTTGTGCATCTGGGTATATATTGTTATGAATTTCTGTATATATTTCGTAGTATTGATTATGTAAATATGAAAATTTATGTACATTTCGCATATGGCAGTGCAAGAGTTCGTTTGTCTTTGCTTTCCTGCAATGTGTCTCTTAATGCTTGAAAACGAGTTTTACAGAGATAATGCTGGGAAGCGAGTTTTACAAAGAGAAGGCCATTTAACGTTATGGTAATGGCAATCTCGCCAAGTTGGCGACGGTTTTGGCGATTAATTTTTGTCGCCAAACTTGGCGACCATTTGGCGACATTTTCGGTCCCAATGTACATGTACAGGACTTTTCGACTACGATCTGAAAAGTCCTCCAAATTTCTATCTCTAGAAGATTCACAAAGGATTGACTTTCCTATATAAGCCCGTTCATGAGACCGTTAGTTGACTGGACTTACTGAGTTGAGATACTGAGTTAGCTGTCTCTCAGTGAGCATTCAGAGTAGTTCTAAAGCGAACTGTATTGCATTGTCTTTTGCGGTGATTCGTAGCAGTTGTGAAGGTTTTTTTTTAACTGCTGTTTGAGCTCTATTGTTGTGAAAAGAGCTGTATTGAGTCTTCTAAAACGAGAAGCTCGGAGTTGTAAGAGAATCTGCGAAAAGTTATATCGGAATAAATTTCTGCAAGTTTTGATCTGCTTTGGCTTCAAATAAATAACTATACTCATCTATGTTTGAAATTTAAATAAAACTAAAATTTCTAATTATAAATATGTACAATTTGAATTCCTAAACTTTGATCTAAAATTTTTAAATTCTAAAATGTGAAATTCTACAATTTACATTTCTAAAATTTCCATTTTCAAATTCAAACTCTACTTATTAACAAATGGTACAAACTGAAAGCACGTTTAAACTAACAACAAATTTAATTTTTATGGTATTTGCTTTTTAAACGTAAATTAATTTAACCATAAGTTAAAATTAAAATCTGAAAGTACGTTATGCATTTTTAAAATCGACTATAATTATAAAGTTAAAAATGTTAATTGCTTAAACGAATTATCATTAAACAATCAAGAAGCAAAATGTTAAATTTATTAATATGGCCAACTAAACCATGTGTTTGATGCTTTAGAAGTAGATACTTCGCTGTGAAACTTTAATTAAAATGTATTAAGAATCCTCAAATACGTTTTTAAGTTTGTAAAAGATTTTTTTTTTTTTTAATGAATTATTTAAAGGAAACCCCAAATAAAAAATCTGAATCGAGAATTGGAACAAAATTTCTTGATTTATTATTTAGCTAATATATATAAAAAAATCCGTTTGTAATCAAACAAAAACCTTATTACTTCTAAAAAACACATTTCTTCTGAATAAAAAATATTTAAAAAAATTACCCGCCGTCGATTGTCATATAAATAATTCAACCAACAGAATTAAAAAGCCTCAAAGGCATAACAATTCCAAAGAAGAAACGAGCAAACATATACGATGAACCCTGCTTCTTCTTTAGACAGACGATATTAAATAAAAATGGAATTCTGACGTAAAAGAATTTTCTTCTTAAAATGAATTTCCCCGAAGGTAAACATAAAACATTTCGACTTCGAATAAATATACCTTTCATTTCTTTATTTTTTTATGAAATATTCGTCAAATATTTTTTTTTTTTAAATCTTTTTGGTAAATTATTTCAATAATTGTGTTTGGCTTCTCGAGATATCAACTTCGTTAAAAATTGTAAACATTTCTTTCAGATTGAAGTTGCAGACAGCGCCATCTAATGTCTGAAGTGGGAAATGTGTTTTTCTGATATTTAAATTGTAAGTAATGCTTTTTATGGTAAAGAGATAAAAAAAAAAATTATAAGCAAAAATTGGCAGTAAAAAAATTTTCCAAATTAATAACGAAACTTTAATCTGAAATTAGTCGAATATCATTTATAGTCAACTTAGCTGAATACCCGTGCTGCGCTACGAATTTTTACCATTAGCATTTTAGCGATCAAAAGACATTAATGTATTCTACATTTCAGACGTTTGCTCCCATTTCGATCCCGACAAATTGATTTATCAAAATAGGAACTTTCCTTTGTTGACATTTTAAACGAAATTTATAATTGTGAATAGTAAATTGGAATAGTTTATTGTGTTTATGTTTGCTCTTAGTTCTAAATTTCAAAGTAGTAGCTGTATTGGAATTGAGACATTAAGTTAATTCTCGTATAGTTTCAATGTTGCGTCGACTTTTCATCCCTTAAAAATTCGTTAATCGATATTGGAATGACTTATTTTTTTAACATTTAACCTTTTAACATTTGCACCAAATATCAGAAATATGACTACATTGGAAGAGGAACATTCGGATATCCCTCGTTTGGAACATTTAACCCCTTTTCGACCCCTTAAAGTTGGTTAATCGAGAACGGAATAGCTTACTTTTTCTATGTTTAATCTTTTTTGACATTTGTACCAATTTTTCGAGTTGCGACCAAATGGGAAGTGGGACATTCGAATATCCCTAGTTTGGAACGTTTAACGCCTTTTGCAAACCTTAAGTGGGTTAATCCAGATTTGAATGGCTTACTTTTTCTACGTTTATCTTTATTGACATTCCTACCAATTTTCAGAGTTGTGACTATATGGGAAGTGGGATATTCGAGTTTAGAATGTTTAACCCATTTTCCACCCCTTAAAGTGGGTTAATCAAGCTTGGAATAGCTTAACTTTTCTATGTTTGTCTTTGTTGATATTTTTACCAATTTTTAGAGTTGTGACCAAATGGGAAGTAGGATATTTGAATGTCCCTCGTTTGGAACGTTTAACCCCTTTTTTCGACCCCTTAAAGTGGGCTAATCGAGATCCGAATAGCTTACTTTTTCTATGATTACTATTGTTAATATTTGTACCAATTTTTAGAGTTGTGACCAAATGGGAAGTAGGATATTTGAATGTCCCTCGTTTGGAACGTTTAACCCCTTTTTTCGACCCCTTAAAGTGGGCTAATCGAGATCCGAATAGCTTACTTTTTCTATGATTACTATTGTTAATATTTGTACCAATTTTTAGAGTTGTGACCAAATGGGAAGTAGGATATTTGAATGTCCCTCGTTTGGAACGTTTAACCCCTTTTTTCGACCCCTTAAAGTGGGCTAATCGAGATCCGAATAGCTTACTTTTTCTATGATTACTATTGTTAATATTTGTACCAATTTTTAGAGTTGTGACCAAATGGGAAATAGGATATTCGAATGTCCCTCGTTTGGAACGTTTAACCCCTTTTTTCGACCCCTTAAAGTGGGCTAATCGAGATCCGAATAGCTTACTTTTTCTATGATTACTATTGTTAATATTTGTACCAATTTTTAGAGTTGTGACCAAATGGGAAGTAGGATATTTGAATGTCCCTCGTTTGGAACGTTTAACCCCTTTTTTCGACCCCTTAAAGTGGGCTAATCGAGATCCGAATAGTTTACTTTTTCTATGATTACTATTGTTAATATTTGTACCAATTTTTAGAGTTGTGACCAAATGGGAAGTAGGATATTCGAATGTCCCTCGTTTTGAACGTTTAACCTCTTTTCGAGCACTTAAAGTGGGTTAATCGAGATCGGAATAGCTTACTTTTTCTATTTTTACCATTGTTGATATTTGTGCCGATTTTCAGAGTTGTGGACAAGTGGGAAGTGGGAGAATTGGTGATGAGTGAGGGCTTTGCCTTATATATATATAGAGATACCATATTCTCTGAAATTAGCTCTTTTAATTAATACAGTATAAACTAGAGGCGTAAAACATCTCAAAACTTTCAATTGAATTATAATGCTGGTCACTATATTTTAATTTGACGCAGAATAGTATTTTACCTTTTTCATGTTTTCATTCAATAGAAAAAAATGGCAAGTGTGGCGATATTTTTGGCGACAATTCTTACATGGGGGAAAAAGAACCCCAAAATGGCGAACTTGGTGATGTACTATTCCATAATTCTTACGTTAATCTTTTCTTGTAAGTGAAACAGAGGGGAGGAGAAAATCTATCGTTGATGAGAGATAACTCAGATAACTCAAGAGAAATTTAGAACTCTGATTTGAAGACATTCGTTTTTCAACTTTTTACGCCTTTAGAGTATATTTACGGGAATTTCGGAGGTGGGGATATGTTTAGAATACCTTAAGAGGCATTACCACAGCGATTTGGATTAAAATACATGTAATATAAAAGTACAAGTAAACAAAATTGTGGGAAACAAGGTAATAAACAACCAAAATTTAAAAGAAAAAGTAACAGTTAGTAATATGAAAATATATATATATATTGTTGCGTGGACGGGTTCGAAAGATTTGAAGCCAAAGCAGATCAAAACTTGCAGAAATTTATTCCAATATAACTCTTCACAGATTCCTTTACAACTCCAGAAGTTCTCGTTCTACTAGACACAATACAGCTCTTTTCACAACAATAGAGCACAAAACAGCAGTTAAAAACTTGACAACACAACTGCTCAAATCGCCGCAAAAGACAATGCAATACAGTTCGCTTTCGGAACTCTCTGAACGCTCACTGAGACTCAGTAATTTCAGTCAACTAATGGACTCAGCTAACAACCGATTCCATCACCCGCTCTCCTGAGCTTTTATAGGGGAGAAGAACATACGTGAAACTTCTAGAGATAGATATTTGGAGAACTTTCCAGATCGTAGTCGAAAAGTCCTATACATGTACATGGGGACCGACAATGTCACCAAATGGTCGCCAAGTTTGGCGACATTTGGCGATTTCTCGCCAATTTGGCGAGATTGCCATTACCATAATGTTAAATGCCCTGCTCCTTAAAACTCGCTTCCAAAGTTACCTCTGTAAAACTCGTTATCAAGCATCAAGACCCATATTGCAGGGAAGCCAAGCTCACGACGAACTATTGCACTGCCTTATGCAAAATGTACATAAATTTTCCTATTTACAAAATTAATACTACGAAATATTTACAAATATACAAAAATTCGTAGCAATATATATATATATATATATATATATATATATATATATATATATATATATATATATATATATATATATATATATATATATATATAAATAAGTAAGTAGTAAGTAAATAAGTAAGACTGTTCTGGGTACGGAAGACTGCTTGAGAGAAAAATTATAGAACGACACAAATTGTAACCATGGAACAAAAACAAACAAAAAGATGCAGGAATGCTTGTGCAATGTTCATATTTATTATTATTGTTTTGTGATTTTATGTTATGATGCTGTTTATGAAATAACCTGCGACCTTGACACTAACTGCTGCAGACTATGTAACTACGTATGCAAAACTATGCCATAAATTGCAAATTGACTATGAGATCAACTGCCATTAAGTTTGACGATCATGGCTATCTTTCACCAATTTTTTTTTTTAATTGTTTAAATGTGAAAAAAACAAATTTGAGCACAATCGCGATCCCAAGCTGTTTATTAAGCTGTATTGTGCAAGGGAGTACAATGCAACAAATTACTTCAACATTTCTTTTACTCTCAGTTACTTTTATGTTTACATAAGATAATGAAAGTATAGCATTCGATCAAAAAATTTATAATTATTATCATTAGTATTTTCATTCCTTCGTGTTTTTGAATAATCTGATTTCAAAAAAGTGATCTAGAAAAAAAAACGTATTGTCTAACTCCCGAAAAATTGACTTACGATGTTCAAATTTTGTGCGCGGGTTAGTGGTGAGCCTGGGACATACCATTAAGGTTTTCATAAAAATCGCGCATGCGCATAAGGTAGAAATCCTGAAAACATGCTTTTCAGCAATTTCTAAAAAAAAAAAATTACTCAAACGATTTCGATTAAAATTTCTGTGCTAATGCTTTTTAAGGTGTTCTAATCGTCCCCACCTTCGAAATTCGAATCGAAATGCGATACAAGCTTAAAAAGTTGAAAAACGAGTGCATTTAATGCAGAGCTTTTTTCCCCTGAGCATTGCCCTTCAACGATTGAATTTTTCTCTGTTTCATGCTCAAAAAAGGTCAAAGTAATGACAATCGAAAAAATTTGCCGATTTCGCCATCCTAACGTGTGTTTTTTTTTTTTTTTTTTGCCAATATTGCCAAAGGTATCGCCAAACTGGGCATTTTTATCTAAATAGGAGTGTAAATATAAAAACGGTAAATAACACCATAAATTTAAATGCAATGACCATTATTATAATCTAATTAAAGACCAAACGGTATAGTGGTTAGCGTGCTAGCTTCTAGACCGCGAGGTTGCGGGTTCCGAGTCCCGTGTTAAGGCATGGGTGTTTGTAAATGTATGTTGGCTTGTCTAATGACGAATGTTTCGGCGCATTATAGCCCTCGTGTTGCTGACGGCGCCAGATAATCTGAAAACAACCAACCAACCAAATAATCTAATTAAAAGTTGTGTGATGTTCCACACCCCTAGTTTATCAGTCCTTTTTTTTTTTTTTTTTTCCTTCCACTGGTACAAGCCCAAAATTGATAAATGATTGTACCTATTCATAAGATAACACCTCCGTTTCTGACGAACAATTTAATTGCGCGTTGCTTTATTTGTTTCGAAATCGAAGCTAAAATTCCTTTATTCTTTGGTTCTTTATAAAAAGTGTACTATATCAAGGGTCAAACTACCAAACACAAATTTTAAAAGACGCAAATCTTAAGTCAATTACTAAATAGACACTACTTAGAGGAACCGGAATAATCCCAGTGGCGCAGTGGTAACGCATTGCGCTGCCACGCCACGGGTCCGCGGTTCGCTCCCCGGACTGGGCATGGTTGACTCAGTCCTTTCATCTCTTAAGTGGGTCGATTAAATGGGAACTAAGCATGCGCTTGTGAACTAAACAATGAGGGTTCCGCGTCAGACTGACCATCTAACCGGAACTTTGGGACCTGGGATCCATGGTCAAGTAAGCTGGATTGGGCACTAGAGGTCAGAAATATCAATGAAAATAAATATCGATATTATATCGTTGCATAGAAAATAATATCGATACTATATCGTTGCATAGAAAATAATATCGATATATCGATACATGATTTTTTTTTTTAAATTTGATTTTTAATTTTGCCAGAAACAAAGTTTTTCGGGGCAAATTTCTACTTTTCACGATTGCTTTTTTTGTAAGGTGACTACTTTTTCAACTGAAAAAGATCTATTACAAAAAAAAAAAAAAAAAAATATATATATATATATATATATTCGCTTAAATGGGTGCAGTGATTTTAAGAAAAAATTTAGATAATTTTCAATAGCTTTTAAATGTATGGAAAATATTTTAATATTGGCGCCATTTTAACTGCCTCTCAGCCAAGTTCAAACTTTAGTTTTGAAGTTTTTGAAAAGAGAATAAAGAAAATCGAAAAAACACATGGAACTACAAAACGATCATCAAAAAAACTAAAAATGTTTGAAAATATCGATATATCGGTGACTTTTATCCATATTTTTAATATCGATATTTTTTTAGATATATCGATATATCGCCGACCTTTATTGGGCACAGCAGGCCAAGGCCCTGCTATGCCATTGAATTTAGTTTAGTTTTACTAATAGCTTAAAGGAGTTTTACTTATTGAAAGTAAACTATTTCCTATTTCAAATTTTGAGACTTTCCGTTCAAACTAAATAAATAAAGATGAAATAAATTCCTAAAGCTCATGAAATGTAAATAATTGGCTTAGGGCTCGATGTGCAGTTTATCCTGGGCCTTAAGTGCCGACCAAAACGGTATAGTGGTTAGCGTGCTAGCTTCTAGACCGCGAGGTTGCTGGTTCCGAGTCCCGTGTTAGGCATGGGTGTTTGTAAATGTATGTATGGCTTGTCAAATGGCGAATGTTTCGGCGCATTATAGCCCTCGTGTTGGCTGACGGTGCCAGATAATCTGAATACAACCAACCTGGGCCTTAAGTCTAAGCGCATTACAAAGTTGTTTTTTATTTGGATTTCATAAAACGTCGATACAACATCAGCATGCATCTCTTTTTATACAAGCAGCCTGCGCATGCCCACACAATGCCTCTCTCGCGCATGCCCCAAACGTAAAGTGGAGACGGACGCCGGACCATACTTATATATATATATTTTTTATTTTTAAAAAACACCTTTCAATTCCGAACAATGCTTAAGGCGTCTTCTCACTTTAGGCACCTCGAAAATAGGCTATTTTCGCGATTTTTTTTCGAGGATTTTTGCAAACAATTATGGGATAAAATGAATCCTATATAATAATCACATCTTTCAAGTACAAGAAATTTTTATTTTTTTATTTTTTTGAACAATTATTATAATAAAACAGTAGCATCGAAAAACCCGTGTAGAAATGTAATGTTGATGAAATTTCGGAAACTATCCGGCCGATTGTCATGAAATTTGAATGACATATTCTCCATAGTTATGGCTATGGCGCATATCATCAGATTTTTGAAATTTTGATTTGAAGTATTTTTTTTTTTTTTACAAAAAACTGCGAAAAAACGCTTTTTTTTTTTTACTTTTTCGAAAAACGTACGCCATTTTGTTATTTTCGCGAATATAAAAAATCTGATGATATGCGCTATAGCCATAACTATGAAGAATATGTCATTCAAATTTCATAACAATCGGCCGGATAGTTTCCGAAATTTCATTAACAAGCCACGAACATTACATTTCTACACGGGTTTTTCGATGCTACTGTTTTATTATAATAATTGTTCAAAAAAATAAAAAAATAAAATTTTCTTGTACTTGAAAGATGTGTTTATTATATAGGATCCATTTTATCCCATAATTGTTTGCAAAAATCCTTGAAAAAAAAATCGCGAAAATAGCCTATTTTCGAGGTGCCTAAAGTGAGAAGACACCTTAATACAAAACCCGAAGCAGTTTACGAGACTATTCCCAAATAAGAAATAAAACACTTAAATATTCAAATTACAAATCTCTTAAAAACACACAAATAAAAGGAATGCAATTTTTTTTTATCTGTCTTTTTCTCTAAATTAACAATGCCTTCTTGGCATCGAAGAACTAGTCAACAATGATTCAGTGCTTGCTTATAGAAAAGGGAAAAATGAATAATTCGCACGTTTAGTTTCCCCGAAAGGGGAGTAACAAAAAAAAAAAAAAAAAAAAAAAGAGTAAATTCCAAGAGAACGCTGCTAAAAAACCGCATTAATCATATTTTGACGTGGAAGGGTTTTTATATATTTAATCTCTTCTCTGTCCGAAAGTTATACTTTTTTTTATTATTATTATTATTATTATTATTTTCCCATTGCCATGCCTTGAAAGAGCAATTCATCAAAATTGAAATTTTCTCGTCACTTTGTGAAAAGTAATTTTCATAATACCGCTTTTGGGGCTGATCGAATGTCAGTATCTGAATCGTCTGAAGAATTTACAGCAATCGTTTTGAAATTAGATTTAGAGTTTTTATTCATTTCCGTGTGGCTTAATATTTTTTTTTTTTAATAAAAGGTATTTGAAAGTCTATCAAATTTTGTATTAAATTGTCTATATATCTGTAAGATAACTGTTATTTCTAATTTAACTTTTTTGAACCTTACGCCTTGCGAAGTGACCTTAAAAGGAACTATCCCAAATTTTCTAAAAAAAAATCATTTCTTCGATACACGATATTACGATTAACCAAAATAAATCTCCTGGATGATATTCAGTTTCCCGTTACAGAATTTTTTTCTGAAAATTCTCTTCCTGAATTTTTTCTTCTCGTTTTTGAATAAAATAATAGAACCCATCAAAATAAAGTTTTTAAAATAAATCTTGTATATGTATTGTCAATTTTTATATTCATTAACATAGCGCCGATTTTATTGTCAGTGTGTGTGTTTGGGGTTTGCATCTAATTTTAAATATTAAAAATATCGCTATCTGCAAATATTCGGAAAACTACGTTCAAAATTTATTCGTCGAAAATGAATGCGAATTTATGTATTCACTTCCAGATATCCTTTCATTTATTCGGAATAAACAATTTTGGCAACAGGAAAGAGTTTAAAAAAAAAATGATCAGTTGAAGAGGATTTGTCAGTATTCTAAAACGATTAAGAAACTTGCGTAAAAGCGACCTTTCAGTGACAGCCCCCAATATTTGATAGAAAGTGTTGTCATCGAATCTATCTGCCTAGCTTTAATCCTATAACATGACGGCAAGTGGGTTAAATTGTCTTCCACAGATTTGGCCGGCTGCCCACACAAAGTTGAAGTTAATACAAAGAATTTAAATAAAAAAGGGTCGACCAAACGGTATAGTGGTTAGCGTGCTAGCTTCTAGACCGCGAGGTTGCGGGTTCCGAGTCCCGTGTTAGAAGGCATGGGTGTTTGTAAATGTATGTTGGCTTGTCTAATGACGAATGTTTCGGGGCATTATAGCCCTCGTGTTGCTGACGGTGCCAGATAATCTGAATACAACCAATAAATGAAAAAGGAGGGGGGTTGTGTTCAATTGAAAGTAAAATATTTTCTTTCTTTCAATTACCCATATGTATACATAAGGTAATGAAAATATAGTATTCAGTCAAAAACAATTTTTCAATTTTTTTTTTTTTTTGCATTTTTCCACGTTTCGGAACGTCCTGATTTCAAAAAAAGTGATCTAGAAAAAATGTTTGTCTGTGTGCCTCTGGTCAGCATAACAAATTGACCGAAGATGTTCAAATTTGATATGCAGGTTGGTGATGGTACAGAGACCTACCATTAGGGTTTTCGCCTTAATCGCTCGCGCGTGCGCATAAGGTAACTGTGTTGGAAAAAAAATCTTTTTTTTTTCAGTAATTGTTAAAAAAGGGCTCGAACGATTTTGTTTAAACTCGGTGTGGTAATACCTCTTAAGGTGTTCTAAACATCCCCACCTCCGAAATTCCAGGAAAAATTCTTTAATGGCGTAAAAAGTTGAAAAACGAATGCCATTAACAATGAGTTCTCTTTTCTTGAGTATACCTCGTCAACGATCGTTTTTTCTTCTCTCCTGAGTTTCACTTACAAGAATGGGTTAATTATTTATTTATTTATTTATTTATTTATTTATTTATTTATTTATTTATTTATTTATTTATTTATTTATTTATTTATTTATTTATTTATTTATTTATTTATTTATTTATTTATTTATTTATTTATTTATTTATTTATTTATTTATTTATTTATTTATTTATTTATTTATTTATTTATTTATTTATTTATTTATTTATTTATTTATTTATTTATTTATTTATTTATTTATTTATTCATTCATTTATTTATTCATTCATTTATTTATTTATTCATTTATTTATTCATTTATTTATTCATTTATTCATTCATTCATTCATTCATTCATTCATTCATTCATTCATTCATTCATTCATTCATTCATTCATTCATTCATTCATTCATTCATTTATTTATTTATTTATTTGTAAGACACAAAATATATCGCCAAACTGACCACTTTTGTTAAATGAAGGATAAAAATATAAAAAAACGGTAAATGACACAAATCGACGTCAGTATTATAGTGTAATTGAGAGCTGTGCGATGTTCCACACCCCTTGTTGATAAAACTCATGACGAAACTCACCCGAGAGACGCATTTTTTTTTTTTTTTTTTTTATTTTTTAAATCCTGACTTTGGAACTTTCACTTCACACCAAACCCAATTAATTTGAGGAAAACAAAACTTTTCCCCTTGTACATAGAAATTCATAAAAAAATTCTTGATGTATATTCCAGGTGGTTTAAATTGTCCAACTAGTTTTTTAACGTTATTCAGATTTAAATGCTTGAACTTACAGCTTAACATGAATTCAAGAACCACAACCGAAGGTACAGGTCTAACCCGGGATTCGAACCAGGCACCTTAGGCACGAGGTGGCCACAGCTCTAACCACACAGCCATCAGGCGGGCACAAATTCAACCATGAAAAGTAGTTTTGTTTAATGTTGATATACTAAAAAAAAAAAAAAAAGAAGAATTGTGTTTTACGATCAATGTGCAAATACTTGTACGTACTGCAAATGTTGTGTGACAACGGTCAGGTTTACCTGGATATTTCTAGAATTTCGAAGAAATTTTCGCCCACCTGTTAAAAGGCTCGAATGAGAATTGATCAGTGTCACTCCAGTTAAGTTCCGTCTTTTAATATTTCTGGATTGAGCTGTTGTGTATGCATCTCTGGTTGTGAAACAGTAAAAAAAAAAAAAAAAAAAAAGCTTCTGGTTTGAGCTTGAAAGTTATTCTTCTGTTTAAAGAATTGTACGTTTCTTTGTAATGAGTAAAAGGACTCTTTTTTTTTTAATCCGCAGTGCTGGAAGTGTGAGTAGACGCGTCCCCCCCCTACTTTTCCAATAAAATACCCATGCGTCGTCCCACCACTTCTAAAAACACTGAAATCCACCCCCCCCCCACTTTTAAAATCTCTCAATCCGTCTTAAAACCACTAAAGAAAAATAACATTTAGCTTTAAATATAGTAACACTGAGAAGAAGTGATTTAAAAGTTTTCAATTGTAAACAAAAAAAAACTATTTATGTCGTATATGTCTATCAAACTGCTATAAAAATGTACACTATCTACCAATAAGTATTTGGACACTCATGCAATTGAGAATGCCTGCAGTCCTGATCTACGTCACCCTTGATCCCAATTCATAGTAGTGTGACGATTTCTCGAAATAACGACGACGAATTTCAAAGGTAGCGCTTTTATTAATTTTTTAAAAGAAGTTGTTTAAATTTAATATTATTGAGACTATCATATTTTTTTCATGCCAAAAATCTTGTTCTTCTCTGGTCTCGTTCTCCGGGTAACACTTCGGCTGTTGCCACTCGCTTAGATAAATCTTTACAGACTCCTCCCCTCCAAGAGAAGACTTTTTATTGAAGAGAAAAAGTCTTAGAATTTAAAGTCTTTCAGTCTTAAGAGTTCATACCGCCAGTTAGATTCAGTGCACTAATTTAAATTAGTATTTTACTGCCAAATTATAATATTTAAGTAGAGTATTACAAGTTTAAATAAATAAGCCTACCCATAATATTAAGGTTCTAAGAAGAAGAATAAATAAAAATATGTACAAAGTCAATGTCTTACATCAATGTTTAAGGAACTCTACTCATCAGGGTATCGGCATTTCGATGGAGACTTCCCTTACGATGGACAACTTCATAATTGAATGGTTGTAATGTGAGGGCCCATCTCAACAGACGCGGATTAGTCCCTGTATTTTTCTCTAACCAGACCAGCGGATTATGATCTGTTTGAATGATGAACTTTAGCTGCCCATCAAGATAACATCGTAATTTCTGAATCGCATAAACAATGGCAGCACATTCCCTCTCGGTGGTACTATATTTTTGTTCTGCTGGAGAAAATTTCCGACTCAAGTACATAATAGGATGTTCTTCACCATCTTGGTTCACCTGAGACAACACCACACCTAGTCCAAGGTTCGAAGCATCACATTGAATGACAAATGGAATGGTGAAATCGGGGCTAAATAATACTGGCTTTTCCGAAAGTCGATTCTTTAATTCTTCGAAAGCATCTTCACAAGCACTGCTCCAATCCACAGATGATTTAACTTTCTTCCCTTTTAGTAGATCTGTTAATGGTGCTGCAATTACAGAAAAATCGGGAATATATCGGCGATAATAACCAGCAAGACCTAAAAATGATCTAATTTGGGTTTTGTTCAAGGGTCTGGGGAAATCTTTAACGGCTTGTACTTTAAGTTCTCCAGGTGTTCGCTCACCTTGTCCAACTATGTGGCCCAAATACTTGACATGTTCCCGAGCAAACTGACACTTCGAAGGCTTTATGTGGAGATGAGCTGTTTTCATCTTTATTAAAATTTCTTCTAAGTGTTTCACATGCTCTTCCCAAGTATTCGAAAAAATTGCAACGTCGTCTAAGTAAGGTACAGCAAATTCGTCGCAGTCTTGCAACAACCCAGCCATCATTCTACTAAAATAATAAGGAGCATTCTTGAGCCCAAATGGTAACCTTAATGGCTTAAAGGTACCAAAGCTGGTCACAAAGGCAGCATATCGCTGGGCCCGTTCACTCAATGGTATTTGCCAGTAACCACGGGTTAAATCGAGAACAGTGATATATTTCGCTGATGACACTTTCTCTACAAGTTGTTCTATATTTGGTATAGGGAAATACTGAGTCCTGGTCACTTTGTTCAAACGACGATAGTCAATACAAGGTCTAGGATCTTTTCCAGGAACCTCAACAAGTATTAAAGGAGAAGTAAAATCCGAATCTCCTCGTTCAATTACTTTGAGTTCTAACATTTTATTGACTTCGGCCTTCAAAATTTATGTTTGTCTTGGAGACATTCGATATGGCTTTGCGATAATTGGCTTTTCTACTTCCAACTCGATATCATGTTCAGCCAGATCTGTACAACCAGGTTTATTTGAAAAGAGTTCAGAGTACTTGTTTAAAAGTTCCTCAAGTTGATTCTGTTGTGCACCTGAAAGTTTAGATTTTGATCTTATGTCCTTTAAAAGTTCATTCAACGCTGATCCGTTAGATCTATCAGCAAGGCCAAGATCTGGTATAGGCGTGGGTTCGAATCCCACCGCTGCCACCAATTTAGACTGTGACGATTTCTCGAAATAACGACGACGAATTTCAAAGGTAGCGCTTTTATTAAATTTTTAAAAGAAGTTGTTTAAATTTAATATTATTGAGACTATCATATTTTTTTCATGCCAAAAATCTTGTTCTTCTCTGGTCTCGTTCTCCGGGTAACACTTCGGCTGTTGCCACTCGCTTAGATAAATCTTTACAGACTTCGGCTGTTGCCACTCGCTTAGATAAATCTTTACAGTAGGCTCAACGCTGACTACTACTCCACTAACCTGGATAACTATGTGCTCCCTACGCTGTGGCCACTTTAAGGTTGGATGATTGTTACTTCCAAGATGACAACGCCACTTGTCATGTTGCGAAGTCCACCATGGATTGATATGATGACAGTAGCCTGAACCGACTGGACTGGCCTGCTCAGAATCCTACAGAACACCTCTGGGATGAGTAGGATCGCCGAATTAAGGAGTGCAGCAACCGTCCAAAATTGGTGAAAGAACGCACATGTCCTCTCCAAGACGAGTGGAAGAAAATGCCACTGTCCATCATCCAAACACTTGCGGAAAGCATGCCCCGGAGTGTAAATACTGTAATTGCCTTAGGTGGAGGCTCAACCACTAATTGAATTTTTGAATAAATTGTGTTTATCTCTTTTATCACAGGTGTGCAATTACTTATTGGTAGATAGTGTATAAAAATGTATTATACCATTTTGTAGTAGCAAATTTTTATTTACAAATACTGCTGCAGTTGGTCAACTTTTATCGTTGAAGGAACTTTCTTTAAGGTTAAATTTCTAATTTTTGTTTCATATAAAGACAAGCTATTTTTTTTTTTTTTTTTAAAGATTTTTTTTTATATTCTTTATTAATTTAATTTTATGATAACACGCACATTCGGGAAGCACTACTTAAATCTAAATAACCAGCTATGTTGAATTATTATTTCATTTTATCTCTTACTTCCAAGCAAAAAAAAAAAAACTAAGTCACAGAATATTCATTGAAATAACTATAAATTGTGAATAATCTTTGTGCAAAATTATTGTTAAGAAGTATAAATTATTTCTTTACTAGTTATAATTTCCTATCTTATAATAAAAGTATTAACATTTATCGTTGGAGTGAGGGGGGGCGTACACTTGTCACCACCAACTTTTGAGCATCTTCCCATTTTTCTTTTCCCACCTCTACCTCTTTCTTATAACTTTCACACGAGGCAACTTGTGGAATCAACTTCTCTTCCTAACGGGAGGTCAGCACGATGTTAGAACCCGAGCACTGGATAGAATAAGATTGGAGACGTTTTAATTTTTAATCCACGAAAACTACTCCTAATAGGCATGGTGCGATGTTGACATTCGAAAAATCTATATAAGTTTCTTGACTAAATAATGGATAAATTTGCGTAATTTGGTGCTCCACATGTTTTCAAATGTAACATTCATAACCTGTACTAGCCGACCAAACGGTATAGTGGTTAGCGTGCTAGCTTCTAGACCGCGAGGTTGCGGGTTCCGTGTTAGGCATGGGTGTTTGTAAATGTACGTTGGCTTGTCTAAATGACGAATGTTTCGGCGCATTATAGCCCTCGTGTTGCCGACGGCGCCAGATAATCTGAAAACAACCAATCTATGGTGATACAATAAATATTCAATCTTGGTTGGTTGTTTTCAGATTATCTGGCGCCGTCAGCAACACGAGGGCTATAATGCGCCGAAACATTCGTCATTTAGACAAGCCAACGTACATTTACAAACACCCATGCCTAACACGGGACTCGGAACCCGCAACCTCGCGGTCTAGAAGCTAGCACGCTAACCACTATACCGTTTGGTAGGCTATTCAATCTTGATCACCGAATTAGATGTTTCGTTCCTCCGTTTAAAAACGATTCGGTCAATATATCCCACACAAAAAAAAAACCTGAACTCGCTGGTTAAATTTAAAAAAAGAAATTATTTCACTTAATTCAAGGCCTCATTTCACGGCGGGTCTATCCAATAGGAATGCTTTAAAACATTTACTGTTCTGGTGAAATAGCATTTCCTCCCTTGACCGTTAATCCAAACGGCTCGGATTAACAGTCAAGGGAGGTGGGGGGGGGGGGGGCAGGTCTACCAACTTTGTGAATTTATCGCTCCGCGGAGTTTGGCGTTAATTATTGTTATTAATAGTAATAATCTCCCGCGTTATGGGCCATCGAAGGAATTTATGTTGACGGTGGAAGTTTTCCAAGAGGTGTTCGAAATGCTTTCGAATGTCGCGGTACCAGGGGTGGGCAGTTATTCGCGGCCGAATATGTGGGCTTTAGAATGTGTTCTTTGGAGATTAATGGGGAGGGGGGGGGGAGTGGTAATGGCCGCTGCCTGTGACGAATTGTAAAGGTGTTGGGTTTTAGGGTAATGGTAGACACCCCTGTTGGCCAAGACATATTCTTGGTCCTAATAGGATTTAATAGAAGGGCGATTTTGTAGTATACCAGAGGGGAGCTATCCTACCTGGAAATGCTTAACTGGATTTGGTTCCATTTTTTTTTTATTTTTTTTTAATTTAAGACTTTAAAATTTTAATTTTTACATATTTGGATATATTATTAGGTAATAATTAAATTTTATTTAAAAAAAAAAAAAAAAAAGTTCACATAGTGCTCTAAATTTTCAAAATGTATAAAAAAAAATCAGAAAATTTCAAATTTTATCTTTTTTTTTCATCTTTCAATATTTTTTCCTCGATTTTTTTTTTTTTTTTTAATAAAAACGTCTCTATTAATATACTATAACTTTTATCATCGGATTTTGAATAAGTCTAAATGGTTTTGGAGGAAAACAATAAAAACAGCACCTATAGGTAAAAGGTCGGGAAAAAAATATATTTTTGCTTACGCCGGATTTTTGGACGCAATCCTATTCACGAGCGTTCTTGATGACAAGCCAAAAAAAATAACTTTATACCGTTAACGAAATTACTTGTGAGAATTGTCTGAATAGCAACGCTTGGAGATAGAATGCGATGAGATGTAAAATAAAAATGGAGTCAGTTTAATACGTGTTCGTCTTTTAAAAACCATTATTTTTTGAGAAGAAACGACTGAAGAAGCGGAATAAAGTAAACAAAAATGAAGTGGTTTTTTTTAAAAAAGATTTTTGGATACATCAAATTTAAAAAATATCAAAATTTTGAAGTTTTTTAATTTAAAATATATATATATATTTAAATTGAAAAATTTAAAATAGTTTTTTTTTTTTAATTTCAAAGCATTATAGATAACTGCATAAAAAATTTCAAAAAAATAGTTCTAAAAATATAGATTTTAGAATTTTGAGTTCCTGATCCCTTAATTTCGATATTGTGTGCATGTGGGTGGGGGGGGGGGGGTATGTTGATGGCGGGAAAAATCTGCGGAGGCCTAACTAACCCTCTTGCCGTCATTCAATCGGGATGACACTTGGCAGATAGATTCGATGTCGATAACAGGGAATTCTATCAAATTTTGAAGTTGTATATGTCACTAAAAGGTCGCTTTTACGGTATACTAATAAACCAACTCGCCGTCATCCAATCGCGCTAAAATAACATTTAACATACCATTGAAGAAACTCTTTCCTGTTGCCAAAAATTTTTTAATAAATAAGCAATAAAATTGTTTTGATCAGAATAAATAAATGATATTTGGATGCGAGTGCAAAAATCCACACTCATTATAATAATTAATTTGAAACGTAGTTTGCCGCACATATTGCTGACAGAAATGTTTTTTGATGTCGGCGCTGTGTTAATGAATATAAAAAATTGGCAATGCATACAAAGATTTTTTAGAAACTATGATTTTATGGGTTATATTATTTAAATGCTGTGACAGCACGACTATTATTCACTTTGATTGAACAGTTCAGCAACGGTTGATTCCGATTTGTAAAAAATGGCAGGTGTTGCCAATCGGTAAATACTAAAACCGTCTTTTTTTTTTTGGGGGGGGGGGGCACACGATAGAGAATTATGCATAGAAAAATATATTTAATTAATTCGAAGAATAGTACCTTCAGAATCGTTACAGCCATATTAATTTAGCTACGTAAAATCCTTTAATTTAAATAAATAAAGATCTGATGTTAATTCTGCTGTGAAATTCATCTTATATAAATCAACATTCAGAACAAAAATAATCATTAGTGGAAATGAAATATCACCGCAAATTTCTTTTTAAAATTATTTTTTTTTTTTAAATCTACCCACAGAAATATTTTAATATTTAATGGTTTAATACATTAAATATGTACTTGTATAACTATCTATTTCTAAAACTAATCGAAACGGAATATAAATCATTTCATTAGTAGTTTCATGTGAATTTTTATTCAACTGCTTGTCACACCAAGGATTCGAGATCAGAATTAATTCCAAATTTATTACAGTAGGGCACCTAGAGAGAATAATCTTGTAGAAGAAAAAAAAAATCAGCCAAAGATGGCTTCTTTTTGGAACATTAAATGTTATGTGATAGGAATACTAATATAACTGTTTATGTGTGTTCTGTTAATAATAACAGTTAATAATAACTGCTAATTATATCTGTTAATTATAATAGTTAATGTGTGTACTGATAATTATAACTGTTAATTACACTGTTATTGTGTGTTCTGTTAATTATAATTATTTGTAACTTATTTGTAACTGTTAATGTGTGTACTGGTAATTATAACTGTTAATGTGTCACTGTTAATTATAACTGTTAGTATATGTACTTCTATTTATAATTGTTATTTGTACCTATTAATGTGCGAACTTTAAATTATACTATTATTATGTGTACTGCTACTTATAATTATTAATTGTAACTGTTAATGTGTATACTGTTAATTATAACTGTTGATTAGTTGTAACTGTACAATGCTGTTAATAATAATTGCTAATTATATCTGTTAATTATAATTGCTAATGGGTGTATAGTTAATTATAACTGTTAATGTGTGTACTGCTATTTATAATTGTTATTTGTACTTGTTAATGTGCGAACTTTAAATTATAACTGCTATTTATAATTATTAATTGTAACTGTTAATGTGTATACTGTTAATTATAACTGTTGATTAATTGTAACTGTACAATGCTGTTAATAACAATTGCTAATTATATCTGTTAATTATAATTGCTAATGGGTGTACAGTTAATTATAACTGTTAATGTGTGTACTGCTATTTATAATTGTTATTTGTAACTGTAAATGTGCAAACTTTAAATTATAACTGCTATTTATAATTATTAATTGTAACTGTTAATGTGTATACTGTTAATTATAACTGTTGATTAATTGTAACTGTACAATGCTGTTAATAACAATTGCTAATTATATCTGTTAATTATAATTGCTAATGGGTGTACAGTTAATTATAACTGTTAATGTGTGTACTGCTATTTATAATTGTTATTTGTACTTGTTAATGTGCGAACTTTAAATTATAACTGCTATTTATAATTATTAATTGTAACTGTTAATGTTTAAACTGTTAATTATAACTGTTGATTAGTTGTAACTGTACAATGCTGTTAATAACAATTGCTAATTATATCTGTTAATTATAATTGCTAATGGGTGTATAGTTAATTATAACTGTTAATGTGTGTACTGCTATTTATAATTGTTATTTGTACTTGTTAATGTGCGAACTTTAAATTATAACTGCTATTTATAATTATTAATTGTAACTGTTAATGTGTATACTGTTAATTATAACTGTTGATTAATTGTAACTGTACAATGCTGTTAATAACAATTGCTAATTATATCTGTTAATTATAATTGCTAATGGGTGTACAGTTAATTATAACTGTTAATGTGTGTACTGCTATTTATAATTGTTATTCGTAACTGTAAATGTGCAAACTTTAAATTATAACTGCTATTTATAATTATTAATTGTAACTGTTAATGTGTATACTGTTAATTATAACTGTTGATTAATTGTAACTGTACAATGCTGTTAATAACAATTGCTAATTATATCTGTTAATTATAATTGCTAATGGGTGTACAGTTAATTATAACTGTTAATGTGTGTACTGCTATTTATAATTGTTATTCGTAACTGTAAATGTGCAAACTTTAAATTATAACTGCTATTTATAATTATTAATTGTAACTGTTAATGTGTATACTGTTAATTATAACTGTTGATTAATTGTAACTGTACAATGCTGTTAATAACAATTGCTAATTATATCTGTTAATTATAATTGCTAATGGGTGTACAGTTAATTATAACTGTTAATGTGTGTACTGCTATTTATAATTGTTATTCGTAACTGTAAATGTGCAAACTTTAAATTATAACTGCTATTTATAATTATTAATTGTAACTGTTAATGTGTATACTGTTAATTATAACTGTTGATTAATTGTAACTGTACAATGCTGTTAATAACAATTGCTAATTATATCTGTTAATTATAATTGCTAATGGGTGTACAGTTAATTATAACTGTTAATGTGTGTACTGCTATTTATAATTGTTATTTGTAACTGTAAATGTGCGAACTTTAAATTATAACTGCTATTTATAATTATTAATTGTAACTGTTAATGTTTAAACTGTTAATTATAACTGTTGATTAATTGTAACTGTACAATGCTGTTAATAATAACTGCTAATTATATCTGTTAATTACAATTGTTAATGGGTGTAAGTTAATTATAACTGTTAATGTGTGTACTATTAAATATAGCTGTTAATGCGTGTACTGTTAATCTGTGTATTGTTAATTACAGCTGTTAATTCTAATATAACTGTTAATGTAACTGCGTACGTCAATAAAATATTACCTTCGGACATAACATCGGAAGCAGAAATGAGAATAAAAGTAGAAATCAAGTAGTTCGCAGACCCGCGGTCATTGTATCATATTCATCTAACATTCCATTTAGAACGGTAACATTCTGATAAAACAAACACGTGAACATTTCAAACCCACACATTCCGTGTTCTTTACGACTGAGAATTATGTTTTCATCTCTGCTTTTGACGAAAAAAAAAGAAAAATTATAATTCTCTTTCTATATAAACATTCGAAAATGGAAGTCATAATCAACGTCAAGTTGCTTTTGCAGAATATGAATATTATACAGTTTTCGCAAAAAAAAAGAAGGGGAAAAAAAAAAAAAAGAATTTGAGGAATCGTGATGAGGAAATGTCTGCGAATTCAAGGTTCGGTGAAATGACACTGGAATAAAAAAAACTTCACGTTTTCGAAAATAGATCCCAATCGTGAAAACTAAAAACAAAATGAAATTGAAGTCACGTTGTTTTGCGTTTTTTAGTAAAATACATCAACAGATAAAAAGTTGAATGCATATATTTTACTTCAAACTTGCACAATTATAGGATTAAAGTTTGCTGTGGTTGGTTGTTTTCAGATTATCTGGCACCGTCAGCAACACACGAGGGCGGCTATAATGCGCCGAAACATTCGTCAAGCCAACGCACATTTACAAACACCCATGCCTAACACGGGACTCGGAACCCGCAACCTCGCGGTCTAGAAGCCAGCACGGCTAACCACTATACCGTTTGGTCGGCAAAGTTTGCTGTGAAATTAGCGGCATAATTACATCACGAAATATCCTAAGAAAATAGCCACTGTTCTATTATATTATTGAAGACTAAGAAAGGAATAAAGGTCTTCAGAAACTGTCCTAGCATAAAATAAAATCGGGTCATAACCAATAGAAAAATACAAAAATTTACCTTCATTGTAGTAAATCCCACATTTCGTTTTTTTTTTTTCCTAGAAGTTTTGTCTTTTTTCACATAAGTAGATTCCACAGAGAGAACAAACTTCCTGCATAGAACTGTATCGCGTTCTTCAACAACAACACTCCCAACACAATCTCGACTGCTTCTATTTACATCTTCTAGCATTTCCGCTTTTCAAATCATTCATGTACGTTCTCATTTGCTTGTGGGACATGCCGATTCCTATATTTGAGTTTCAATTACCAATATGTTAACATAGGGATAAGAATTGCTATCGGTCAAAAAACAAATCTTGGAGATTCTCTTGCATTGTTTCTCCACATTTTGGAACTTCCCGACTTCCGAAAAGTAGCCTAGAAAAAAAAAATATCTGTCTGTCTGTACATGGTCAGCATAACTCTCAAACGAATTGAGCCACGATGTTCAAATTCGGTGTAAGGGTAAGTGGTGGTCGTGGGTCCTAGCATTAAGGTTTTCGTCAAAATGGTGCATGCGCTGCCATTGAAACATTTATGTACTTCAGCAATCGCCAAAAAACACTTCCAATGGTTTTGATCAAAAATCGTTGTGGTAATACCTCTTAAGGGGTTCCAATCATCCCAACCTCCAAAATTCCCATAGAAATGCTACAAAAGCGTAAAAAAATTGAAAAACGAATATCTTCACCACAGAGTTCTCTTCCGTTGAGCATCGTTCATCAACGACCGTTTTTCTCCTCTCTTTTGTTTCATCTACAAGAAACGTAAGAATTACTGAAAAGTATATCGCCCAGTTGGCGTTTTTTTTTTTTATGTCCCATGTAGTAATTATCGCCAAACTTGAAAATTATAAAAATGGTAAATAACACACCAATCCACGTCGGAATAATATAGTTAAATTGAAAGTTGTGAGATGGGTTAAAGTGAGCTATACGGTCTCCCCTTTTTTTTTGCTCCAACTATGGTAACCCGGCGCCAATCTCCGATTCTGGCAACCTATTTTGGATCGCCGAACGGAATAGAAAAATGCAGTTCAAGGTAATCTGAAATCTGTTTCCATCTTGTATTGATATTCTATATATTTAATAGGCAATACGTTTTTTGGGATTAGTCCGTCCGCCTAAACCGCTCAACCAATTTCAATGATCAAGGTGTCATTTTAAAGGAAATAAGCTGTAGATTTGCCAAAACGTACCAAAATAATTTATTAACACTTTATTAATTAGTTAAATTTCAATATTTTTCATCATTAAGCTACTACAAAGCCTCAATGATTTTGAATATATGATTGGCAACATCCTTACGTATGTAAACAACAAACCCGTTGCTAATTTTAAAGCTCTTTTTAAACTTTTCGTTTCAAAGTTGATTTTTTCTGTTTTTCTGAAGCATTTTTGTATTAGAGTAATTATTATTTTGAAGTATTTCTATCCAGAAAATGCCTCGCGTTGGATGTCGTTCTCCCTTACGTATGTAAACAACAAACCCGTTGCTAATTTTAAAGCTATCCTTACGTATGTAAACAACTGACCGCTGCTAATTTTAAAGCTCTTTTTAAACTTTTCGTTTCAAAGTTGATTTTTTCTGTTTTTCTGAAGCATTTTTGTATTAGAGTAATTATTATTTTGAAGTATTTCTATCCAGAAAATGCTTCGCGTTGGACGTCGTTCTCTAACGGGGCGACTTATCAGAATAAATAAAAGATATTGGGACTTCACATAGCTAATGAAGTTTTAAGTCAGAATGTTGGCGGATAGTATATTTAACTTTCTATTATGAAACTTGCAATTTGGGTGTTTTCTCTATTAGGCCTTACATTAAATTTTTTATGGCTGGCAAACCTATTCGTGCGCAGCAAGATGTTTTAACCACAAATTCGAGCGGCAAAGCCGCTCAATCCGAGAGCAGCGAGGCGTTTGGGGGTTGGCGAGCGTTAGCGAGCAGGGGGGGAAGCCCCCTAGTCTATATATTTAATAGACAATACATTTTTTGGGGTTAGTCCGTCCGCCTAAACTGCTCAACCAATTTCAATGATCAAGGTGTCATTTTAAAGGAAATAAGCTGTAGATTTGCCAAAACGTGCCAAAATAATTTATTAACACTTTATTAATTAGTTAAATTTCAATATTTGATCATCAATTTTTCAATCGATTTTTCAATTTGATACATCATCATTAAGCTACTACAAAGCCTCAATGATTTTGAATATATGATTGGCAACATCCTTACGTATGTAAACAGCAAACCGGCTGCTCGGGGGTTCAACCAACCAAACAACCAACCGTTACTAATTTTAAAGCTATCCTTACGTATGTAAACAACAAACCCGTTGCTAATTTTAAAGCTCTTTTTAAACTCTTCGTTTTAAAGTTGATTTTTTCTTTTTTTCTGAAGCATTTTTGTATTAGAGTAATTATTATTTTGAAGTATTTCTATCCAGAAAATGCTTCGCGTTGGACGTCGTTCTCTAACGGGGCGACTTATCAGAATAAATAAAAGATATTGGGACTTCACATAGCTAATGAAGTTTTAAGTCAGAATGTTGGCGGATAGTATATTTAACTTTCTATTATGAAACTTGCAATTTGGGTGTTTTCTCTATTAGGCCTTACATTAAATTTATAAAAATTTGGTTACATTTTTTATGGCTGGCAAACCTATTCGAGCGCAGCAAGATGTTTTAACCACAAATTCGAGCGGCAAAGCCGCTCAATCCGAGCGCAGCGAGGCGTTTGGGTGTTGGCGAGCGTTAGCGAGCAGGGGGCGAAGCCCCCTAGTTTATTGTAAATTTACAAATAGTTAAATGTTGCAAAAGGTATTTTTTAGCATATTGTACATTTATGTACATATTTGTGCTGTTTTATCTACTTAAAAAACATGATATTTCGACTTGGTATCCGTTTTTCCACAACCGTAGTTTGGTGTCACTTGGCGACATTTTGAAAAGTTGCCAACGGGGAACCATATAGCGTATTTTAGTCGTGCGATGATCCACATCCCAAGTTTTAAATGCTATTGTTGCGTGGATGGGTTCGAAAGACTTGAAGCCAAAGCAGATCAAAACTTGCAGAAATTTATTCCAATATAACTCTTCGCAGATTCTTTAACAACTCCAGAACTTCTCGTTCTAATAGACTCAGTACAGTTCTTTACTCAACAATAGAGCACAAACAGCAGTTAAAAACTAGATACACAACTGCTAAAATCAACGCAAAAGACGATGCAATACAGTTCACTTTCGGAACTCTCTGAATACTCGCTTAGAGACAACTAACTCACTAACTAAAATCTCTATTGGCGTTATATAGGAAAGATTCCTTCGAGAAACTTCTAGAGATAGAAATTTGGAGAATTTTCCAGATCGCAGTCGAAAAGCCCTATAGAGGTACATTGGGAACGAAAATGTCGCCAAACTTGGCGACCATTTGGCGACACTTGGCAATTTCTTGCCAGCTTGGCGAGATTGCCATTAACCATAATGTTAAATGGCCTTCTTGTAAAATTCGTTTTCCAGTATTATCTCTGTAAAACTCGTTTTTAAGCATTAAGAGACGCATTGCAGGAAAACGAAGTAAAGACAAACTCTTGCACTGCGTAATGCGAAATGTACATATTGCTGCGTGGATGGGTTCGAAAGATTTGAAGCCAAAGCAGATCAAAACTTGTAGAAATTTATTCCGATATAACTCTTCGCAGATTCCTTTACAACTCTAGAACTTCTCGTTCTAGTAGACTCAATACAGCTCTTTTCACAACAATAGAGCACAAAACAGCAGTTAAAAACTTGACTACACAACTGCTCAAATCGCTGCAAAAGACAATGCAATACAGTTCGCTTTCGGAACTCTCTGAATGCTCGCCGACAGGCAACCAAGTCAGTAACTCCACTCAGTCAGTACCTCAACTAACTCAGAATTTCTAGTCAACTAACTGACTCAACTAACTCCCCGCTCACTTGGCCGGTCTTATATAGGAGTCAAACCTTCTTGAAACTTCTAGAGGTAGATATTTGGAGAACTTTCCAGATCCTAGTCGAAAAGTCCTATACATGCACATGGGGACCGAAAATATCGCCAAATGGTCGACAAATTTGGTGACAAAAATAAGTCAACAAAACCGTCGCCAACTTGGCTCTATATCGCCAATTTGGCGAGATTGCCATTACCATAATGTTAAATGCCCTGCTCCTTGTAAAACTCGCTTCCCAGCGTTACCTCTGTAAAACTCGTTATCAAGCATTCAGACGACCATTGCGGGGAAGCCAAGTAAAAAACTCTTGCACTGCCTTATGCGAAGTGTACATAGATTTATCTTTTTAAATAATTAATGCCAAGAAATATTTACAATTATACAGAAATTCGTAACACTATGATAGCAGGACAGATATTCATTTTGATTCAACCTTTCAGAATTATATAGATAATATATTCAAATTATTTCAACGAATAGTTCTTTTAGAATATTTACACGTATATTAATTTAGTTACGTAAAACCTCCATCTAATTTAAATAAATAAAAAAAAAATGCTTTTTTTTTTTAAATATATAATTTATAAATCAACATTCAAAACAAAAAGTAACAGTTGATTATTAGAAGAAAAATAAAATACCGTCGCAAATTCTTTTTAATATTAAAACTTTTTTTTTTTCATCTACCCTCAGATATGTTTTAATAATTAATTTTTTTAATGCATATATTCATCTTGTATAACTATTTATAAAACTAATCGAAAAAGAATATAACTGATTTATTATTTAACTGAACTTTTCGTGCATATTCCCTGTTTCTATCAAAATCACATATATTAAAATTTTCGCATGATAGTAAAATAGCCCAACACTCTTATTTCTCAGATTTATTTAAATTAGTATAGAATTACTTTAGATAACATTCGCTTAATTGCATTTTCCAAAAAGTAAAGTACTTACATTTTTCATTTCGTGGAAATAATTAATTATTTTATGTTATTATTTCGATAAAGAAAATTACTTCTATATTTAAATTAATTAATGGGAAATCTTTCTTCTTTTTTTTTTATCCTTTTTTTTTTTTTTTTAAATCCAAATAATTGGAAATATATTATTTTTCCACTGGCAATTATTATTCAGCAAAATCTCCCCGCCACATATTTTAATTAAAATGATACTTTTTCCAAGAAGAGCTTCTTTTCGTATCCCCAAAAAATAATTAAGAATGATGAAAATACCTTTTAGAAACGAGAAAATATTTATCTTTTTTTTTATTTTCCCATCGGAACACGTATTGTACGGTTATTATTTCAAGAGTGGAAAAATAAAACACTTTTTTACGTAACGTGTTTTTCTCTTTTTTTTTCCTCCCCCCTCATACCCTTGGGATAAATTTGATTTGTTTACTTTATTTGGCTGAAATTCTGTAATCATCAAATCATTTATTATGTAGAAAAGTAAGTTTTTTTTTTAATGTTTTTTTTTTTAACAATTCGTAGTTGAGATACTTTTTTTTCATCAAAAAGATGGTAAAATATAGAAAAAGAAAAGAAAAAAAAAAAAGTTTTCTGAAGGAAATGAAATTGAATCTGGAATGTTGATTTTATTGTAAGAGAAAAATTTTATAAACTGCATTATATTCATCGAATTTTCACTATGAATAATAATAATAATAAAAAAAAAAGGTTATTAGATTTACTTTTATAAGGATTCTAAAATTGTTGTTAAAGGTTAAGTCTGTTTTATAACTCAGAAGTAAAGGTGGAGGGGTCCTTGGCCGCTATCTCTGACCGTTTGGACTGAAAATGGTGGTGATACGCTCATAGTAAAACTTTGCGGTGTAACGGAAATTTGGAAAGTATGCAAAACTAGGGGTGTGGAACATCGCACAACTTTCAATTACACTATAATTTGGTCATTGCATTAAAATTTGATACGGTGTTTTTTTTACCGTTTAAATACGGCTGTATTTTTGGCAATAATTTTTACATGGGCTGCAAAAAAAAAAAAGCAAAAAAAAAATAAAAAAAATAAGTGATGTTATTCGATATACAATACATTGTACTTTCTTGTACGTGAAACAGAAAAAAATCAATAGTTGATGAGCGAAGCTCAAAGACAGCACTCGTTTTTCAACTTTTTACGCTTGTATCGTATTTCTACGATTAGAACACCTCAAGAGGCATTCGCACAGAAAATTGTTTGAGGTGCCTAAACTTTCAGTCGCCTATGAGTGTAATATATTGGTACGAATTTCTGTATATTTGTAAATATGTCGTTGTATTAATTATGTAAATAGAAAAATGTGCACATTTCTCATAAGGCAGTGCAAGAGTTCAATTGCCTTCGCTTTCCTGCAATGTGTCTCCTAATGCTTGAAAATGGGTTTTACAGAGATAATGCTGGGAAGCGAGTTTTACAAAGAGAAGGCCATTTAACAATATGGTTAGTGGCAATCTATCTAGCCAAATTGGCGAGATAAAGCCAAGTTGGCGACAGTTTTGGCGACTAATTTTGGTCGCCAAATTTGGCGACCCATGTACCTGTATAGGACTTTTCGACTACGATCTGGAAAGTTCTGCAAATATCTATCTCTAGGAATTAACTTTCCTATAAAAGCCCAAGAGAGCGGGTGATGGAGTTAGTTGAGTGGAGTTACTGAATTAGCTGTCTCTCAACGAGCATTCAGAGAGTTCCGAAAGCGAACTGTATTGCATTGTCTTTTGCTGTGATTTTAGCAGTTGTGTTATCAAGTTTTTAACTGCTGTTTTGTGCTCTATTGTTGTGTAAAGAGCTGTATTGAGTCTACTAGAACGAGAAGTTCTGGAGCTATATCGGAATAAATTTCTGGAAGTTTCGATCTGCTTTGGCTTCAAGTCTTTCGAACCCATCCACGCAACAATATGTTTGAGCAAGGTCGACCATTGACTCTCCATACTTGTGATAATAGAAGCTTGTGAGTCATGATTGTGTATAATCCTGTACCGATAGATGGCGTTCGAGGTACCGCAAGCAAGAATATTCAAATGTAAACATTTTTCTGTTATTAAAATTAGATGTTCGAAGATCACTCAACATGGCGTGCCGTTTTATTGACTTCACGAACATACAGAAGCATATAAATCATTTTTTATATCTGTAACTTCTGAATACAAAAAATAAAAAAAAAAGATTATTCTACACTGCAAGCAAAAAAGATGACACTTCAATAGCTGTCATGCTATTCCCCCATCTAATGCTGTGTGATAGGGTGTCTTTGGTTATCAATGGGCGCTAACTTGTTTTTTTTTCTGGGAGTTGATAACATTGATCTCTAAAGTGATTGTTAAGCCTTCTTCAGCTTCAAAGTTACAAGAATGCTGCTGAATTATGATTAAGTTGATGAATCCAATCCATTAAGTCTAAATTTTCTGTTATAGGAAAAGGGGATAAGAGAGGGGGTATCACAAAATTATCAAATTTACCCATGTTTACTTATATTGAATCAAAGACCTGGTCGAAATGTAAGTGATTATTGGCGAGCGATTACGTGCTTAAAATTTTAAACATGTATTCTTGGGGGGGGGGGAGCATAAATATACAGTAATTTTAGTCAACATGGTAAGTTCGTCATCGGAGGAAGTTTATTCAAGTTTCTTCGGTAGAGGGCGCTGCGGTTAACTGTAAAGGAAGTCATAACACAGAACATCACAGCATATTAATTTACTACGAGCCTGAAGATTTATAGTTTGCACAATATTTACAAAATTTTAAGAATGCTTGGAGGTGTGGTATCGTGGTCGAGTAAAAATTTCATTTTTGAACGAAAACAAAACACGTTTATTTTAAGAACTTCAAAATGGCGCAGGCCTTGATCGTGTTACATCTTCGGATAAACGTCTGTCCTCTCTCTCGTCTCTCAAAGGAGACTAATAAAAAAAACAACATAAAAAATACAATCTTCAAATAACTGTTTTGTGGCGCCCTCTATATTTCACAACAGCAATTAACAGTTACAATACGTTACAGAGGTTTGTTTGTAGAAGGCGGAATCGTTTGACATTTTATAGGATATATTATTAATTACCGCATATAATAATTTCAAGTTGGCTAAAAACAGTTATGCTCCTTAGTAGGGATGGAACGGATATCCGGCAAATATCCGATATCCGGCATATCCGGCTGATTTTTCAATATCCGAAACCCCGTCGGATATCCTATTTGAAATATCGGACATCCGATAATTTCATTCGGATATCCGGCTATATATCCGGCCACCAGGTATCCACAAGAAATAATTTTTTTCAAAATATACTGATCTTTTTCGGACAAAGGGAACACCGCATCCTACACTTTTTTTTCTTAATTTTTTTTTTCTTAGACATAAATTGCAGTCAAGTTAGAAAACGAAAAAGTTCCTTCGTGAGAACTATGCTTTCGCTGTATTATTGGCGCCGAGTTGATAAGCATAAACGATTCCTCCAATATTTTTCCATACACATCCTTCATACGTGTTTTGCAATATGTTCTTTTCATTCCAAGTTTATGATCTGATTAATTCCAGATGTTATATTTGAATGCTTCTCCGTAAAACACGAACCGAAATACTAATAAATAGTACTTTTTTTCCATAACATAAGTTATAAGAGTTTTAGTTATTTTCACTTCCTCCTTTTTTTCTGACATTTGCTAGCGAGTAAAAAGCAATAAATAGCCAATGCGCACTCCTCAATGCTTTTTTTTTTCTATCGACGATAATACCCTACCCCTTTTTATGCTGTGAATGGTATGGTCTAATTTCTGATTTTTCATTGGCAGAAGTTGAAAGCTGGTATATTTTTTCTGACGTAAAATGAAGTATTGTAATTTTTAGGTCTTTAACGCAGCGCCACAATGTGGAATTATAATTAGCTCTCTAGAATGTCTTGAATCATAGTTTTCTCCAATTACAATCCAATTTATTATTTTTAATAATGGCTCATTTAAAATCACCCATTTGGAAGTATTTTAAAATTAATGGAAATGACGAAAGCAAAGCCCTATGTGTTACTTGCTCCACAGAATCGTTTAAAAAATATATTGTGCGCGGCAAAAGCTCAAAATCCTTTTCCACAAAATCCTTATGGAACCATTTAATAAGAGTGCAAACGGAAATTCACCTAAGCTTATGAAGACTCACTAAATGCATCAAATATTGATGAACAAGAAAAAACAATTCATCAAAACAAGAAATGCACGCAGACAACATTGGAATCGACATTATTTGTACCAAAATTGTGGAGTTTAGATGATCCTAAAGCAAAAGTCTTAACCACAAAAATATGTAAGTACTAATTTTGTTTGTTTATATTAAATATATATTTTAAATATGGTATAACATAATGTTGATGAATTTTGGGTTCGAAATTTTTTAAGTTTATATTTAAAGACGGAATATTCCGATAGATCCAATTTAAGTTTTCTACGAGATTTCTTTAAATCTGTAATGTTTTAGGTGCATTACAAAAAACAAATAGACTTCAATTTCATAAAATATTTAAAATAAATCTTTTGTTATTAATAAATGCATCCGGTATAATTTTGTAATCATTTATCAATTATAAACAATGCATGAAGTAAATTGAAAGTAGCTATATTTTGCACTTCAACATTGCAAAAAATGTTTTTAATATAATTTTAGGTGAGTTAATGGCTCTTGATGCTGAATCATTCTCCATTGTGAATATAGAAGGCTTTGGTCAGTTAATAAAGTACCTAGCTCCTCGTTATCCGCTTCCAAGCAGAAATTATTTTCGTGATAAAGCCCTGCCAGAACTATATGAAAAACTAAAAGTATCAATATTACAAGATATAAAATCAGCAACAAAGATCTCTTTCACTCATCAACTAAAGTTTAAATATAAAAAATTAACTCGGTGGCCCCGACAGCCCGTGTGAACCAAGGCCTGCTGGGCCCAGCTCAGCTTTCTTGACTGTGGCATTTGTGTGTCACATAGCAGATGTTCCGGTCAGATGGTCATTCTGACGCCGAACCCCAGTGTTTAGTTCCCAAGCATGCATGGTCCTCCTCAGTTTATTTCTTTCAGGTATAAACAGCTAAGTCAACCTTGCCCAGTCCGCGAATCAAACCATGGACCTATGGCATGCAGTGCGGTGCGCTAACCACTAATTATAATTTACTCGATACTTCATATCATGACCATTTTTTTCGTATAGCATATCGTATAACTATCGTTTTTAGTAGGGATGGAACGGATGTGAGTTTTGCCGGATACCGGATTTCGGATATCCGGTGTACCATGTCTACCAGATACGGATATTCGAAACGGATTTCACCGGATATCCGGCCGGATATTCGGTCTATATACTAAAAACGATAGTTATACGATATGCTATACGAAAAAAATGGTCATGATATGAAGTATCAAGTAAATTATATAGTGGTTAGCGCACCGCACTGCATGCCACAGGTCCATGGTTTGATTCGCGGACTGGGCAAGGTTGACTTAGCTGTTTATACCTGAAAGAAATAAACTGAGGAGGACCATGCATGCTTGGGAACTAAACACTGGGGTTCGGCGTCAGAATGACCATCTGACCGGAACATCTGCTATGTGACACACAAATGCCACAGTCAAGAAAGCTGAGCTGGGCCCAGCAGGCCTTGGTCCACACGGGCTGTCGCGCCACTGAGTTAATTTTTTATATTTAAACTTTAGTTGATGAGTGAAAGAGATCTTTGTTGCTGATTTTATATCTTGTAATATTGATACTTTTAGTTTTTCATATAGTTCTGGCAGGGCTTTTTCACGAAAATAATTTCTACTTGGAAGCGGATAACGAGGAGCCAGGTATTTTATTAACTGACCAAAGCCTTCTCTACTCACAATGGAGAATGGTTCAGCATCAAGAGCCATTAACTCACCTAAAATTATTAAAAACATTTTTTACAATGTTGAAGTGCAAAATATAGCTACTTTCAATTTACTTCATGCATTGTTTATAATTGATAAATGATTACAAAATTATACCGGATGCATTTATTAATAACAAAAGATTTATTTTAAATATTTTATGAAATTGAAGTCTATTTGTTTTTTGTAATGCACCTAAAACATTACAGATTTAAAGAAATCTCGTAGAAAACTTAAATTGGATCTATCGGAATATTCCGTCTTTAAATATAAACTTAAAAAATTTCGAACCCAAAATTCATCCACATTATGTTATACCATAATTAAAATATATATTTAATATAAACAAACAAAATTAGTACTTACATATTTTTGTGGTTAAGACTTTTGCTTTAGGATCATCTAAACTCCACAATTTTGGTACAAATAATGTCGATTCCAATGTTGTCTGCGTGCATTTCTTGTTTTGATGAATTGTTTTTTCTTGTTCATCAATATTTGATGCATTTAGTGAGTCTTCATAAGCTTAGGTGAATTTCCGTTTGCACTCTTATTAAATGGTTCCATAAGGATTTTGTGGAAAAGGATTTTGAGCTTTTGCCGCGCACAATATATTTTTTAAACGATTCTGTGGAGCAAGTAACACATAGGGCTTTGCTTTCGTCATTTCCATTAATTTTAAAATACTTCCAAATGGGTGATTTTAAATGAGCCATTATTAAAAATAATAAATTGGATTGTAATTGGAGAAAACTATGATTCAAGACATTCTAGAGAGCTAAATATAATTCCACATTGTGGCGCTGCGTTAAAGACCTAAAAATTACAATACATACTTCATTTTACGTCAGAAAAAAATATACCAGCTTTCAACTTCTGCCAAAGAAAAATCAGAAATTAGACCATACCATTCACAGCATAAAAAGGGGTAGGGTATTATCGTCGATAGAAAAAAAAAAGCATTGAGGAGTGCGCATTGGCTATTTATTGCTTTTTACTCGCTAGCAAATGTCAGAAAAAAAGGAGGAAGTGAGAATAACTAAAACTCTTATAACTTATGTTATGGAAAAAAGTACTATTTATTAGTATTTCGGTTCGTGTTTTACGGAGAAGCATTCAAATATAACATCTGGAATTAATCAGATCATAAACTTGGAATGAAAGGAACATATTGCAAATTACGTATGAAGGATGTGTATGGAAAAATATCGGAGGAATGGTTTATGCTTATCAACTCGGCGCCAATAATACAGCGAAAGCATAGTTCTCACGAAGGAACTTTTTCGTTTTCTAACTTGACTGCAATTTATGTCCAAGAAAAAAAAAATTGAAAAAAAATGTATAGGATGCGGTGTCCCCTTTGTCCGAAAAAGATCATTATTTTTTGCAAAAAATTATTTCTTGTGGATACCTGGTGGCCCGATATGTGGCCGGATATATAGCCGGATATCCGAATGAAATTATCGGATGTCCGGTATTTTAAATCGGATATCCGACGGGGTTTCGGATATTGAAAAATCAGCCGGATATACCGGATATCGAATATTTGCCGGATATCCGTTCCACTCCTAGTTTTTAGTATATAGACCGAATATCCGGCCGGATATCCGGTGAAATCCGTTTCGGATATCCGTATCCGGTAGACATGGTACCCCGGATATCCGATATCCGGTATCCGGCAAAACTCACATCCGTTCCATCCCTACTCCTTAGGATCGGCTAGCAGTTATTTGCAACCGGCCAAATAGCTTAAAACTTTTCTTTCTTAGTTCAATATTACTAGGTACTTCAAGAACAGAAATTTGCGCGCTTTATTTTTGCAAGGCCTCCAACCGGTTATTCACAACCGATCGAATCTGGCAATATTGTTTGCTTACTTAATGCGTAATTTCAAGGTTTGTCAGAAAAAGAAAAAAAAATTCTGCATACATTTTTGAAATTCCCAGCACGAAAGAGATGGGCATATAACCGCTAAATCTCAGCTAGTTATTCGATTCAATATTGTTACGAATTTTTGTATACTTGTAAATATTTCGTAGTGTTATTTTTGTAAATAGTAAAATTTATGTACATTTCGCATAAGGCAGTGTAATAGTTCGTCGTTAGTTTGCTTCCCCGCAATGTGTGTCTTGATGCTTGATAACGGGTTTTACAGAGGTAACCCTGGGAAGCGAGTGTTACAAGGAGACGGCATTTAACATTATGATAATGGCAATCTCGCCAAATTGGCGAGATAGAGTCAAGTTGGCGACGGTTTTGGCGACTAATTTTTGTCGCCAAATTTGGCGACCATTTGGCGACATTTTCGCACATGTATACATTCTCACATGTATAGGACTTTTCGACTACGATCTGGAAAGTTCTCCAAATATCTACTTTTAGAAATTTCAAGAATGTTCGCCTCTCCTTTATAAGCCCGGCCATGAGTTGGGTTGGGGAGTTAGTTGATTTTGAGTCACTGAATTAGTTGACTGGTGAATTGACTGGAATTACTGAGTTGAGATACTGAGTCTCAGTGAGCATTCAGAGTAGTTCTAAAGCGAACTGTATTGCATTGTCTTTTGCGGAGATTCGAGCAGTTGTGTTGTCAAGTTTTTAACTGCTGTTTTGTGCTCTATTGTTGTGAAAAGAGCTGTATTCTGTCTACAAGAACGAGAAGTTCTGGAGTTGTAAAGGAATCTGTGAAGAGTTATATTGGAATAAATTTCTGCAACTTTTGATCTGCTTTGGCTTCAAATCTTTCGAACCCGTCCACGCAACAATATTCAGTAAACATAGAGAAAATTAAGGGGGTGCGATTGTTTTCAAATACAGGATGGTCATAAAAAAAAAAAAAACGGACCTCTAGCTTCCGTTCCGTTCAACAGATCGAGATGAGATTTCAGGTATAGAGTTATGTAGAGGTATTAATCTAGGAATTTTGTGAACGGCAACAAAATGGCGATCGCGGTTATAGTTACAGAAACTCGGAATTTTCGAGTGACAACACCGACTTTTTCCCTGTCGCAAAATGCTCAGAGCATGCGAAAACCCTAAAGAACGTTGGAATGGTACGCGTATCACAAAAAGCAGACGCGTTGTGCATGCACAAAAAAAGCAGCTCTTGCGAACGGCCAATAAAAACACAATCGGGGCTCCCGGTGAAAATTTGTATTCGACAGAGGTCAAAGATCACGTGGGTGACATCAGAGGCGATTTTATCGGTTTTCTACTCTGAATATCTGGCGAGTGGCCTACGCATGCCCCGATCGTGTTTCTGTTGGGTTTTCGCAGAGCTTTTTTTTTTTGTGAGTGCATAACGCGTCCGTTTTTTATGATACGCGTACCATTCCAACTCTCTCTCTAGGAATTTCGCATGAGCTGAGCATTTTGCGATAGGAAAAAGTAGGTGTTGCCATTCGAAAATTTCGAGTTTCTGTAACTATAACAGTAACCGTGAGCACCATTTTTGTTGTCATTCACAGAATTTAGAGGTTATACCTCTGAATAACTATATTTAAAATCTCATCTCGATCTGTCGAACTGAACTAGAGCTAGCGGTCCATATAGCGGCAAAGTTTCTTCATGACCACCCTGATGTATATCCTTAAATACTTAATACCCCCCCCCCCCCCTTAACCTCTCTAGCGGCCTTTACAAGAAATACATAACGGTGTTGAAGCAAAAAAGATTTTTTATAAGTCGTTTAAAATTTAGAATTAAAATTACGAATTATCTTCATTTGTGAGTTCTAACTTACAATAATGAGTTAAAATAAAAACTTGCTACTCCTGGGTATGAAAATCATAAATAAAACAAAGAAAAATGTTAAATTCATCAGAATAATATGAGTTTTAAATTGAAAATTCAGATAAAAAGTCAATGCATAACTTTTAAGGAAATACAGTTATCATTTTTATAATCCATACAGAATAATGGTTTTTAAATTATATAATTTGAATAGAAAGTCAATGCATAACTTTTATGAAGGAAATCCAATTACCATTTTTGCAAAATTAAGGTCGGAATAAAAAAAATGATAGGCGCCATGATGTTTCAATGACCATAAATATATAAACTGATAATTAATCTTGTTTTTACAAGAACACAGTCCCAACAAAAATAGAAGTAACGGTAACTTAGATCTGAAACTTATTTAACAAAATTGAGCTAAGCCCCCTTTGAATAGTTTTATAAAATATTGACAAATAGAGACCAATTCTTGCTAAATAGCAGTGCTATTTTATGAGGTCATATTTAGACACCTGAGCAACATTATGGCTAGGCACATACCCTAATCATCACTGTCATTTTGTGATACAAGTTCAATTTAATTAACTTTTTAAATCCTTTAATACCAATTTCGATTTTTGTGTGTGTGGGGAGAAGGGGAGAGGGGGGGGGGGATCGGCTGTGTATGTCCATGGCGATAAAATCTGCGGAGACCTAATTAACCCCCTTGACGTCATCCAATTTTTTCTGAAACTTGGCAGGTAGATTCGATGTCGATGATAATGCATTCCATCAAATTTTGGCGGCTGTCACTACACTAAAAGGTCGCTTTTAGGGAATGCTAATTGCCGTCATCCAACCGCTCTGAAATAGCATCTAACCGATCATTGAAGTAACTCTTTCCTGCGGCCAAAGTTGTTTTAATCAAAAAATAATAAAATTGTTTTTATCAGAATAAATAAAAGATATTTGGATGCGAGTGCATATATTCGCATTCCTTTTTAATGAATGAATTTTGAAAAGTAGTTTACCGCATATTTTGCTAATAGAGATGTTTTTAATATAAAATTAGACATCAATATTGATAAGAATTTTTGTATATTTGTAAATATTTCGTAGTGTTAATTTTGTAAATAGGAACATTTATGTACATTTTGCATAAGGCAGTGTAATAGTTCGTCGTTAGTTTGTTTCCCTGCAATGAGCCTCTTGATGCTTGATAACGGGTTTTACAGAGGTAACGCTGGGAAGCGAGTTTCAAGGGGCAGGGCATTTAACATTATGGTAATGAGAATCTCGCCAAATTGGCGAAATAGAGCCAAGTTGGCGACGGTTTGGCAACTAATTTTTGTCGCCAAATTTGGCAAAAATCGCCAAATGTCGCCAAAGTTGGCGACCACTTTGAAATTGACTATGGCCGACCAAATGGCATAGTGGTTAGCGTGCTAGCTTCTAGACCGCGAGGTTGCGGGTTCCGAGTCCCGTGTAAGGCATGGGTGTTTGTAAATGTATGTTGGTTTGTCAAATGACGAATGTTTCGGCGCATTATAGCCCTCGTGTTGATGACGACGCCACATAATCTGAAAATAACCAACCAACGAATAAATTTTGAACATATGTTTACCGCATATTTTGCTAATAGTTTTTTTATTATAATAATATATTATTTATATTTATTATATTAATATATTTATTATAATAATATTTTTTATTATAATAATAATAGTTTTTTTTTTATAATAATAATTTTTAATATTATATTAGACGTCAATACCAAGCACACTCTGGCAACAGAAATAGGGCCATGTTAATGAATATAAAAAATGGCAATGCATATAAAGGATTTATATTGAAAACTTTGTTTTTATGGGTTATATTGTCTAAACAAAATGTTAATGTGAATATATTTGTTAATATTGTTACGAAATTTTTTCCATACATAATTGTAAATGGCCTACTTATATCTTTTTAAAATTGTTGACAGCAATAATACGGGTTCGGAATCGTTGGCAACGATCGAGGGAATCGAGCTTTTTCGGAATGTTTTCCAGGGTGTTCTGATCTTCAGATTGTTTGCCCTTGATTGATTTGTCGGGAAAGTTCGCAAGTGAGGATATAAAAACAGCCGAGACGGGGAATTTAAGTAAGTTGGAAGTAAGTTCACTGTTGTTTCGGACCACCTGATGGCTGTTGGGTTAGCACTCTGGACTTGCATGTCAAAGGTGCCAGGTCAGAATTCCTTGTTAGTCATGAATATTCGTTGCGATTCGGAGTCCACGTTAAGCTGTAGGTCCCGGCCTGATTAACTGTGACTCTGCCAACAAAAAATAAATTTAAAAAAAATAGGTCGTTGAGCGTACTAACGAACCACTGTTGTTCGAAGAAGTTTTGTTAGCCTTTGAGATGAAGAATAAATTATCAGTTTTTATTTTTGTAGATTCATTTCCTCCTGATAAAATTCGTAACAATATATGTTTCATGTGTAAACACAGATAAACGAGTTATTGAACTAGGCTTAAAGTTCTATTTATTCCTCCATTTAAATCATAAAAAAAGGGGAGTTACAGCTTCACTTAAAGAATTTATTACGTTCCATTCAATGAGCGATATTCCGTTGCTAGAAGGAAAATTTACCAATGTAAGTACCTAATAAATACAGGCTTCAAATAAATAGGGATACCTTGAAATAAACAAACATACATCACTTACTAGCGAAAAACAAACTGTATCTAGATCGGGAGATTACCGGTAAATGATGATATTTTCCTACTTACAACGACGAACAATCATATTTCTTTATTATTGCGTTCTTATTTCTATTTATTCCGAGTCATAAAAAACGGAAAAGAGAAACAAGCGAAGCGATTTTCGGATCCGGATTTCGCCCGGAACAATAAAAAATGGCGATTTTTAGAACAGGTTGTGGAAGGGAAAAGAAAAAAAGAACACGCGAACGCGAAATATAATGTGATTATTCTCTTAAAAATCCGACTCGGTTGTTATCCTTTATGATTATATTTCTCTTTGTGAAAACAAAATTAAAAAGAATAAAAAGTTGTCAATGAAAAAAAAAAAAAAAAATTCAAAGTTTTATCTTTTGGTTTGATCGGCCATTTTGAATGCGGAAATTATATAGTTCTTTTAAAGAAAGATGATGGAGAAGTTAAATATCAACTCAATCTCATCTGGAGTTGCTAGTTGTTCTTTAATCTTTATACTGTTCTTTTAAAAAACTATTTTTATTTTAGGAAAAAATTGCCATATAAACTCACAAAACGGGGAGGCAGTTTTTACTTTAAAAACTTACGTCAATGGTGACGTCATAACCTTGCCAAATTGGCGCTATTTTTCGAAAAGCAGATAATGTTTGGAGATAAAAGAAATAACCTGCGATTTTGGTTCCTCTTTAAAAAGTAAGGAGTGGGAGGTTGCCATACAAAAAGGATGCTAATTATTTGGCGAATTATGCAAGTTAAGGCTATAAATTTCTAATTCATTGGCTATTAAAAGTGTACTAACTATTGCATATTAATTTAAATAAAAAAAAAAGAATAGAGCAATTTATCAGCGCGGTAAAAAAAATCGAGAAGGAATTGCAATCATAAGTTCAGAAAATATAAGAATTAATATTTGTGCGGTCAATATTTAAGTAATGTGAGATATTTTAGAATCCTCAAAATATTATATTAAATCATATCATTTTAATAAATGTCTTTAACAAAATTATAAATGTTCATTTAGCTAAATACAGTAGATAAATATTTCAATCTTTACATAAATGCGTTACTAATCAGTATGATTAAAATAAATATCTTGCGTTTCCTTGGTTTTCAATCTAAAAGTGTTTTAATACATATAATATAAAAAGTTGAATATTTTAGGGATTATTTTTTCTTATACACTCTTCAAATTACTAATAACTAGGGGGCTTCGCCCCCTGCTCGCTAACGCTCGCCAACCCCCAAACGCCTCGCTGCTTTGCCGCTCGAATTTGTGGTTAAAACATCTTGCTGCGCTCGAATAGGTTTGCCAGCCATAAAAAATGTAACTAAATTTTTATAAATTTAATGTAAGGCCTAATAGAGAAAACACCCAAATTGCAGTTTTATAATAGAAAGTTAAATATACTATCCGCCAACATTCTGACTTAAAACTTCATTAGCTATGCCCTTACATTGAAGTCCCAATATCTTTTATTTATTCTGATAAGTCGCCCCGTTAGAGAATGACGTCCAACGCGAGGCATTTTCTGGATAGAAATACTTCAAAATAATAATTACTCTAATACAAAAATGCTTCAGAAAAACAGAAAAAATCAATTTTGAAACGAAGAGTTTAAAAAGAGCTTTAAAATTAGCAACGGATTTGTTGTTTACATACGTAAGGATGTTGCCATTCATATATTCAAAATCATTGAGGCTTTGTAGTAGCTTAATGATGAAAAATATTGAAATTTAACTAATTAATAAAGTGTTAATAAATTATTTTGGCACGTTTTGGCAAATCTACAGCTTATTTCCTTTAAAATGACACCTTGATCATTGAAATTGGTTGAGCAGTTTAGGCGGACGGACTAACCCCAAAAAACGTATTGCCTATTAAATATATAGATATCTATTTTTATTCAAAGTTATGAGCATTTATACTTTATGCGGTGGTTCATGAATACCTTATAAAAGGTTATGTAGGGTGTTTAGAAACCACCGCATAAAGTATAAAATTTCATAACTATGAACGAATTAATATTTATTAAGATTTTCGAATTAAAACTTAACCAATTGAATTATTACACCTAATTTCTAAATCTCATTTCATTCGTCGGTTTTAACTTGGATTATTGCCAGAATGGGATTCTTTACATTATTGGAAACATTATTTAAGTAGGCGTGTCAGACAAGGAGATCAATAATGTCTGAAGTGTTTTTATTATTGTTATTATTATTATTATTACATCTTTTGGCTAATATTTGAGATGTGCAAATATTTACATTACAAACATCATTTTTTTAAAAGACCAAGTTCACATTTGGAGATTTGCGTTTCAATAAATGGCCTAAAAATTTTAATTTTTATTTATATGGAATTACAAATCGTTATTATAAAAAAAAAAGTAGATTTTTTTTTTATAAATAAAACGAGAAATAATAATAATAAGATAACTCTGTGTTAAAGACTTTCGTCTTTCACCTTTTTTACGTCTTTATCGCATTTCTATGGAAATTTTGGAAGGGGGGGGGGGGAGAGATGCTTCGAGCATCATAAGGGACATTACCACAACGATTTCGATCACAATCGTTTGAGCCTTTTTTTTTTGGTAATTTCGGAAAAATACATACATTTTTTAAAGACAGTTATATTATGCGTATACGCAAGTTTGACGAAAACCTTAATGGCAGGTCACATAGCCACCACTAACTCGTATGCAAAAAAAGTACTTTACATTAACTTCGATTTTGTGTGAGTGGGTGGGTGAGTGAATGGTTGTGTGTGTCCATTGTGGACAAATCTGCGGAGGCCTTATTAGCTCCCTTGCCGTCATCCAATCGGGCTAAAACTTGGCAGATAGATTCCATGTCGATGACAATGCATTCTATCAAATATTGGTGACTATCTCTATCACTAAAAGGTCGTATTTAAGCAATACTAATAAAACCAACTTGTCGTCCTCCAAACGCGCTGAAATAGCATTTAACCGATCATTGAAGAACTCTTTCACATTGCCAACATTTTTTTTAATAAAAATAATAAAATTGTTTTAATCATAATAAATCAAAAGATATTTGGATGAGATTGCATAAATTCACGTTTATTTTTAATGAATAAATTTTGAATTTGTACTTTTCCGCATATTTTTGCCGATAGAGATGTTTTGAATATTTAAAATTAGATGCCAACACCAAGATAACGCTGGCAACAGAAACGGCACTTTGTTGATAAATATAAAAATTGGCAATGCATATAATGGTTATATTATTATATTAGTAGGTTCAGAAACGTATGGAAATGTGAAAAAAAAAAAGTAGAAAGATAAAAAAATAAATCGATATTTTTTTATTTTTTTTTACCACATGCTAGTCTTTCATTACTTTAGATTAACACTTAGTACAATCTAAACACAACAAAACATGACACACCATTACCAAAATATTCATCCCCCCCCCCCTCTCCAACCTGAACAAACCACCTCCATTCCAACATTAAAAAAAACCCCACAGAATCCTCGCAATCGAACAATACAATTCGATCCCTCCCCCCCTCCCAATATGGAACGATTCCTTTCCTACAAATCCAGTAGACGAGCTTTTATTCCAACTCAACGAACATTACAAGCCCCCCCCCCCCCTTCCCCTCTCCTACCCATCTAAAAATATAGGTACCTTGTAGCAAGAGGACAAAATTAAGCTTTTAAACATTTTATGGTCTCTCCCCCCCCCCCTCTCCCCACTCCTACCCCTCGTACTAAAGTGCTTTCGAGAGGGAAGGGAAATATCTCTCTGTCTATAAAAGGAGGAGTGTGGGGGGGGGGGGGGGCGTCCATCAAAAGAGGGCTTTTATAACCGCTATAAAGTTAAATTACCTTTCGCAAGACCCCCCCCCTCCCCCCTTCTCCCTTCCTTTAACTTCATATTTTTGTGCGTCTAGGGGTTTGAGAGAGACTGTGGTATAAGATCGGTTTTGTACAGAAAGGTATTTGATTGTGGACCCGTTCATATTGTTATGAATTTTTCCACTGAGGCAATGATGGCACAGTTTTCACGGTTCAAAAGTATTTATTCTCTCTTCAGAAAACTCACAAAATTTATCCACAGGCAACAGTTTAATTACTCTCAAGCTTCAACAAAAATAACTTCGAATTCAGCGATTATACAAGCTCACTCCAATAGGAAAACAAAGCGATCAGATTTCAACGAAGTCTGAAGTCAATCTGAAAACTTTCCCGTTCTCCAGTCTTTTATATACAAGCGCGTGAGACATTCTCGAAATTTCAAGCCAATTCATCGGAAAAGAAATATCTCGAAACTTCTCGATTACTTCAGGTGTTGCCACCTTTTTCTAACTTGTATAATCGCTATTAATTACTAAATAAAATTGGATAAAAATAAATTACAATAGAATTCTGAAGTAATACGTCACTATTTACAATATATACAGACAATTTGTGCAACAATATTGTATTTGAGATTACTCAAACTAGTTTTTTTTTTTACTTTGCTGAGAGATGGAAGATTCCTTAAGTTTCTTCAGCGTGCTTCAATTGCATTTTCTTTTTTTTTCTTCTATAGTGCTGCCATTTGCTGTATACTGTCATAACTTCTGAAAACGTTTTTTTACTATTGTTACGAATTTTTGTATATTTGTAAATATTTCGTAGTGTAAATTTTATAAATAGGAAAATTTATGTACATTTCGCACGGGGCAGTGCAATACTTCGTCTTTACTTTGCTTCCCCGCAATGTGTCTCTTAATGCTTGATAACGAGTTTTACAGACATAACGCTGGGAAGCGAGTTTTACAAGGAGCAGGGCATTTAACGTTATGGTAATGGAAATCTCGCCAAGTTGGCAAAATAGAGCCAAGTTGGCGACAGTTTTGGCGACTATTTTTTGTCGCCAAATTTGGCAAAAATCGCCAAATGTCGCCAAAGTTGGCGACCATTTGGCGACATTTTCGGTCCCCATGTACATGTATAGGACTTTTCGACTACGATCTGGAAAGTTCTCCAAATGTCTACCTCTAGAAGTTTCAAGAAGGTTTGACTCCTATATAAGTCGGCCAAGAGAGCGGGGGAGTTAGTTGAGTCACTGAGCTAGTTGAGTCGGTTAGTTGACTGAAATTACTGAGTTAGTTGAGGTACTGACTGAGTGGAGTTACTGACTTGGTTGTCTGTCAGCGAGCGTTCAGAGAGTTCCGAAAGCGAACTGTATTGCATTGTCTTTTTGCAGCGATTTGAGCAGTTGTGTTGTCAAGTTTTTAACTGCTGTTTTGTGCTCTATTGTTGTCAAAAGAGCTGTATTGTGTCTACTAGAACGAGAAGTTCTGGAGTTGTAAAGGAATCTGTGAAGAGTTATATTGGAATAAATTTCTGCAAGTGTTGATCTGCTTTGGCTTCAAATCTTTCGAACCCATCCACGCAACACTATTTTTTACTTCAATTACCCATATGTATACATAGGGTAATGAAAGTATAGATTTTGATTTTTTTTTGCATATCTCCACGTTTTGGAACATCCTGATCTCAAAAAAGTGATCTAGAAAAAATGTATGTCTGGGTGTACGTGATCAGTATAACTCCCGAACAAATTGACCTACGTTGTTCAAATTTGGTGTGCGGGTTGGTGATGGCACAGGGACCTACCATTAAGGTTTTCGTCAAAATCGCGCATGCGCATAAAGTAGCTGCAGTTGAAAAAAATCATGTCTTTCAGTAATTGCTTGAGAACGGCTTTAACGATTTTGTTCAAATTCGCTGTGGCAATGCCTCTTAATGTGTTCTTTAAACATCCCCACCTCCGAAATTCCCGTAAAAATACTTGAATGGAGTAAAAAGTTGAAAAACGAATGCCTTTAAAACAGAGTTCTCTTTCCTTGAGCATATACTTCGTCAACGATCGTTTTTTCTTCGCTCCTTCAGTTTCACTTACGTAAAAGGATAATATAAGAATTATCGAAAAATATCGCGGAGGTTTTTTTTTCTTTAAAAAAAGACGCCGTACAAAAATTATCGGAAAAAATATCGCCATTTTTGCTAAATGAATGATGAAAATATAAAAAACTGTAAATGTCACAAATCCACGTCAGTATTATTGTGTAATTGAAAGTTGTGCGATGTTCCACACCTCTAGTTTATTTTACCTTCGATTCTGAAATAAATAACTCAATGTGCAATTGTTAGTAAACTCTACCTGTCAGCTACTGTATACTATCATAATATAGCAAAAAATGTTTTTGGTTGTTTCCGATTCTTTTTTTAACTTCGATTTTGAACGACGAATGTGAGCTATAAGTGAGTTTGTAAGTCTGCCGCCGAGACAAAAATGGACGAAAACTGTTCGAAAGGCGATTTTGAATAAATTGAACTAAATCCGATAGCTAAATGAATCCTAACTTGCCAAATAGAACTTATGAATTTATGAAGTAACCCACTGCTTTTTGAATTTCAATAAGAAAGAGCGCAGACGATATGTATTTAGTCCGAGAGGCGACTGCAATTTTTGGACCTCATCGAACATCATTCTGAATTTTTTATAGAGATTGGAGAAAAATGAATAGATTAGGAATCCATTGGTCTGCCGAGGCAAAAATGGCCGAAACTGATCAATAATTGACTTGGAATGAGTTGAACTAAAATCCGATTGCCAAATATGTCATAACTTGCCAAAAAGAGAACTCACTTTTTCGTCTGGCAACCCTGCATTTTGATTTTCTATGAGAAAAAGCGCAAACGATTTTTGATCTCTGGCTTAGAAAATGTGTATATTTAAAAAGTAAGCCAAATTGGCGACATCAGTTACGTCATCCGTGACGTAATGTTTATTGCCAACTTGGCTCCCTTTTAATAGATGCAAGCAGATCGTCGCCAGATATCTGAATCGTCTGCAACCTTCTTAATTGATAATTAAAGAGTGAGGGTTACCAAATAAAATAAAAATGCTCATTATCTGGCAAGTTATAGCTCATTTGGCAATTGGATTTAGTTCAACTTATTAAAAGTTGATTTTTAATCAGTTTCGGCCATTTTTGCCACGGCAGACCAGTGGATTCGTAATCTACTCACTTTTCTCTAATTTCTATAAAAAAATCAGAATGATGTTCGATGGGGTCCAAAAATTGCAGTCGCCTCTCAGTCTAATTCTCTAGAAGAAAAAGAAAAAAAAAAAAACTTCCATCTTTTAAAAGTGATCCAATTTGGTGAACCTTGGTTATAGTCCGAGAGGCGGACTGTAATTTTTGGATCCCATCGAACATCATTCTGAATTTTTTACAGAAATTGGAGAAAAGTGAGTAGATTACGAATCCACTGGTCTACCGTGGTAAAAATGGCCGAAACTGGTTAAAAATCGATTTTTAATATTTTGAACTAAATCCATTTGCCAAATGCGCTATAACTTGACAAATAATGAGCATTTTTTTTTATTTTTTATTATTTGGTAACCCTCACTCTTTAATTTTCAATTAAGAAGGTTGCAGACGATTCGGATGTGTGGCGATGGCTTACTCGCATCTTTCACAAATGAGCCGAATTGGCAATAAACATTACGTCACTGATGACGTAACTGATGTCGCCAATTTGGCTTACTTTTAAAAGATACACAAGTTTTCTGAGCCAGAAATCGTTTGCGCTTTTTCTCAATGAAAATCAAAATGCAGGTTTGCCAGACGAAAAAGTTTGTTCTCTTTTCGGCAAGTTATGACATATTTGGCAATTGGATTTTAGTTCGACTCATTCTAAGTCGATTTTGGACCAGTTTCGGCCATTTTTACCACTGCAGACCAGTGGATTAGTAATCTACTCACTTTTCTTCAATTTCTATAAAAAATTCAGAATGATGTTCGATGGGGTCAAAAATTACAGTTACCACTCGGACTATTAGTCGCAAGGTTGGCAAATGTCTTTGAATTTTTGAATTTTTTTAGATCTTTTTTGAAATCATTTTTATGACTTTTAAAAAAACACTTGTTGGAACCACAAGCGCAATTTATTAGCAAAGAAAAAAACTAAAATGTCGATGGGCAAGTTTTCTTTCCAATCGTCGTTAATGGGTTAAAAATATAGACCATGATTACTTTTATTGTAAAATAGCTGCTCCCGAAATCCGCTAAGCCAGATGCTTAAATGCTTGTTTTCCATGGTAATATCCAACACATTTTAGACTTCATGTGCTGACAAAAATAGGAAATTCCGAAACCCATCTTAATAATTCATTAAACTGTTTAAAAGTGTTTTTTTTAAAAAAAGTGGAAGCAGCATTTGTACATACAACGCACACAAGGAGTAAAAATTGCTTTCGAATACCAAAGATGACCAGAGATTTTACCTGATGCATAAAAAAAAAATTTTTAAAAAATCTCTTCCACAGTAAACAAGGTCTAAGATCAAGTACAAGGAAGTGCAAGGTCTTCATAATATCCGGCCTCAGTTCGAGTCTGGGTCAAGTTTGGTTTCAAAGATTGAATTGTATTATTGGTTTCACGAATACATATATAAACCACCTTTGGTGTTTGGTCTAACAAAGCAAACTGCTATTCTATACAACTTCTTGAAAAGTTAGCTTCAATACACGAAAAATAATATAACCCATAAAAACGAATTTTTTTTTTTTTTTTTAAATCCTTTAGATGTATTGTTCAATTTTTTTATATTCATTAACACAGCGCTGATATCAAAAACATTTCTATCAGCGGCAAACTACGCTTTAAAATTTATTTATTTATTCATTCATTCATTAAAAAAAAAAATTGCAACAGGAAAGATTTTCTTCAATGATTGGTTAAATGCTATTTCAGCGCAATTGATGAAGGAAAGTTGGTTTGTTAGTATTCCATAAAACCAACCTTTTAGTGGCAGTGACAGCAGCCAAAATTTTATAGAATGCATTGTCATCGACATTGAATCTATCTGCCAAGTTTCAGCCCTATTGGATGACATTGCACTACCATTCAAAAAATTTCTTTCATTAATCCTTTTTCCTCTGCAGAAAATTCTTATTCATATTTTCTGTTTTCGAGAAAATTGTTGCAAGCGATTTATTGTTTTAAAAACTATAAAGTTTTTTTTTCTCTCTGGTATCATGTGTTTATTCTACAAATCATTATTATTCAGTTATAGGGCTTTAATTACGGAGTGGCTAATATTATAATTTACCAATTTGCCACAGAATTATATGTATAAAAAACTTCTGCTGGGTAAGAAACAAGCTAGTCTACTTTGGCTACCAAAACATCAAGTTTGAAAAAAAAACACTAATCAAATAAATTAATTGCGCGAATTTTCATTACCTCTTAAAAACTGCTTACTTTAGGCAATAATTCAAATTCTGCTGATCAGTAAAAAAATATTTTACGCCATTTTTTTTTTTTTTTTTTTTTTTTTTTTTTAACTCTTGCTTGAAAAGGGTTCTACCAGATGAGATTTTTTTTTATTCGATTTTTTTTCTGCTTCACCTTCCTTTTTTTTTCTTTTTTATACAGAAATTCCTATTTGGTTTTCTTACCCTAACCGCAAAAGATTTTTTTTTTTTTTTACCAAAAAAAGAGTTTTAACATTTCCTCTCTTTTTTTTATTTTTTATTTATAACATCGGCCCCAAATCGATGTTAAGCGGTGGGCGTAACTTTTCTTTCGTCTTTTTTTTCCAAAGGTGTCTATTTATATATCTTGTGAAAAAAGATCGAATACTCGATTCAAAGAAAAGAATATCGATTCACTTGAAATTAATCGAATTATAAAATCGATTGTCGAATCGATTCCGATAAATAAAATGCCAAAATGCCATCCACTAATTCTATGTATCAAATGCATTCGTAGTTTCAAAAATTTTGAATTTATTTAAGATCGAACACTCAATTAAAAAAAAAAAAAGGAGTATCGTTTACTTGAGATTCATAAAATTATGACTGTTGAATTAATCGCGTTAGATGAAACTTCCAAACGAATTTCATTTCATTGTGATAAATACAATCATGTCTAAAAGTATAAACTAATGACTTTTTTTTTTCAATATTTCAAAATATCTACATCAAAATGGAATGAAATTTATTGATGAGGGTGAAAAAAAAAAAAAAAAAAAAACACACTACACAATACGATGAAAAAATTAAATTTTTTTAATTCTAAATTATATAGTTATTTGAAACTAGGCTTGGTGGGGGACAGAAGTTTGCAACACGTCTCCCAACACACATTTCTTATCGAATTAACGTCAGAAGAGTTGGCAGGCCACTGTATGCGCTTAAGGGCTCTGTCTCTACTTTGGATTCATGAAGAAAAAAAAACTATTTTTATTAATTTTATTTTAAGAATACTGTTATGTTTATTAAAATAAAACTTGTTAGGCTTAATAAAAACATTCGTAAATAAATAAAAAAAAAAAAAATTAAAACTGTTAACCTTTTTTTAGTATGAAAATGCAGGTAAACAGGAGTCCTCAAAAAATAGGTAGGTATGCGCTGTTGAAAAAATCAGAACAACGGCCCATCTGAAAAAAAAATAAAAAAATAAAAAAAAAAAAATTAATGGTTTTATGTTTAGAGCGACAGTGGTGTTATATCCCGTACCTCTAATATTAATTTACGTGCAAAAGTAACAAAATGGTGGATAAAAAATAAAAATTAAAAAAATTAAAAAACGTGGTTTATTTTGCATGTTTTTTAACAAAAAAAAAAAAATAGTAAAAATTCAAATTTTGCAATAATTCTGGTGGGGTATATAGCGATAAGTGTACAGAATATGTGATTAAAATTTCATAAAGATCAGTTCAGTAGTTTCTGAGATTTTTTCAACAGCGCACACCTACCTACTTTTTGAGGACTCCTGTTTACCTGGCATTTTCACACTAAAAAACTGCTTAAAATCAATATTTATTTATTCATTTTTTTTTGTAATTTACGAATGTTTCTGTTAAGCCTGACAAGTTTTATATCGATAAACACAAGAGTATTTTTTTTTTTTTTAAATTAATAAAAATAGCGGGGGTTTTTTTTTGTTTGTTTTTTCATGCATTCCAAGGAGACATAGTGTAACATCATAGAGAACTTAGTTTTGTCCCGCTGGGTGGCGCTGCTGAGAGTTTTGGTGTGCCTGTTTTTTGGTTTTGAAGACAGATGAGAGGAGACGATTGGGACTGGAGGGAAAAAAGATGGCTGAATCTTCATATCTTTGTTTCTCTTAAATTTTGAATGTTTCGTGTTTGTTGTGTGAAATGTGATTCATCCATGTGTGTGAAATAAAGGTCCTTTTCTATGGAAACGGTGTTCTTGATGACGGTACAATAGCCCTTAATGGACCCACTTTCAAGGTAGTCGTAGTCCCCTTGTCAAAGATGTGGCGATCTTCCGATAGGCGATTGCAAATTTTGGCACCCCACCGAACATACATTCCGATTATTTTATAGAATATAGAGACGTGTTTGTAGACCAAGAATCCGCTGGTCTGCCGGGGCAAAAATGGCTGAGACTATTCAAAAATCGACTTCGAATGGGTTGAACTAAGTCTTATTGCCAAATATGTTATAACTTGCCAAATAACGAGCATTCTTTTTTTTATGTAGTATTTAATTTTCAGGGAGGAAGAGTGCAGACGATATTTATTCTCCGACGAAAAACACTTCCAGCTTTTTAAGAGTGAGCCAAATTGGCAATAAATATCACTTCGCTGATTACGTAATATTTATTGCCAACTTGGCTAATTTTAAAAGTTGAAAGACCTTGGCGCCAGGAAAGCCAAATCGTCTGCAACTTTAATTGAAAATTGAAGAATAGTGGATTACCAGAAGAAAAAAAAGAAAGAAAAAAAAGAAAAAAGAAAAGGAGAAAAAAAAAAAAAAAAGGATGTTCATTGTTTGGCAAGTTATGACATATTTGGCGATCGGATTTAGTTTAACTCATTCGGAATCGATTTTTGAATAGTTTCGGCCATTTTTGCCGCGGCAGACCACTGGATACATTCTAACATTTCGTTACATTCTTATAAGAAATTCAGAATGGTGTTCGATGAGATACTTAAGCCTGCAGTCGTCACACAGTCTACAAGTTAAGTGGCAGAAATCCTTCTCTGACGTCGTGCTGTAATCGTTAAGAAACGGTAAAGTCGAGCGGTTGTTAACTTTTGCCGACCTGGTACTGACTGTCGCTCAACATTTTCAATTGTTTGGAACCTCCTCCACGATTTTGAAGATTATCATCACCGAAATTTGTACCTTTCATAAACATGTCCAAGTTGCATCTTTAGTTGTCCAAGTTGGATTCTTTTGTTTATCGCTGAACAGCAATTCGAAGGTAACAGTTGTGAAATTTCTATCACATTTTTCCTTATAGTTCGAGAGGCGACTGCAATTTTTGGACCTCATCGAACATCATTCTGAATTTTTTATAGAGATTGGAGAAAAGTGAGTAGATTAGGAATCCACTGGTCTGTCGTGGCAAAAATGGCCGACACTGATCAAAAATCGACTTGGAATGAGTTCAACTAAAATCCGATTGCCAAATATGTCATAACTTGCCTAAAAGTGAACGAACTTTTTCGTCTGGCAACTTTGCATTTTGATTTTCAATGAGAAAAAGGGCAAGCGATTTTTGATCTCTGGCTCGAAAAATGTGTATCTTTTAAAAGTAAGCCAAATTGGCAACCTCAGTTACGTCATCCGTGACGTAATGTTTATTGCCAACTTGGCTCCCTTTTAATAGATGCAAGTAGACCGTCGCCAGATATCTGAATCGTCTGCAACCTTCTTAATTGATAATTAAAGAGTGAGGGTTACCAAAAAAAAAAAAATGCTCATTATTTGGCCAGTTATGGCTCATTTAGCAATTGGCTTTAGTTCAACTTATTAAAAGTCGATTTTTGACCAGTTTCGGCCATTTTTGCCACGCCAAACCAGTGGATTCGTAATCTACTCACTTTTCTCTAATTTCTATAAAAAAATCAGAATGATGTTCCATGGGGTCCAAAAATTGCAGTCACCTCTCTGTCTATTAGCGTTCTATAGAGGTAGTTTTATACTCTCTCCGACCTGCGCAGTTTTTTAAGTAGCATATCGACCTAAATGAATCGATACCTTTGTTTTAAGATTCTTCATTAGTAAATTTAAAACTATTTAAAATTTTTTTGCTTTAATGCTTTCATGTACGTATTTTACGAATTATTTTAAACATTAGGACATGAGTGTATTGAAGAAAAAAAAAAAAAAAAAAAAAAAATCGATAGTTATAAAAACTCATTTCAAGAAAGCATACAAACGAATCGATTAAAAACTCTTACGATCGAATATTCGATTCAATTAAAAGCAATACAGTTTACTTGAGCGTCAGTTAAATCGATTTCGTCAAGCAGAGCATCAAAATGGCTTCCACATCGATGTATCAAATATATTCGATGCTTCAAAAACTTTCATTTTAAGGTGATAAAAATCGTATCGATTAACTCTTAAAATCGAATATTCAATTTAAAAAAAAAAAAAAAGTAATATCGTTTACTTGAGGCTCATGGAATTATTAAATCGGTTGTTGAATCGATCTCGTTAGATTTAACTACAAAATGTATTCCATTTCCATGTATGAAATATTCTATACTTTTAAAAAGATAAATTGTTTTCAAGATCGACTGATATCGAATCGATTAACTCTTAACATTGAATACTCGATTCAAAGAATAGAATATTGTTTACTTGAAATTCGATTTTTTTTTTTATATCGAATTATTAAATCGATCTTGAAAGATGGAGCCGAAAGATTTCTTCCATTGCGATATATTAAATAGTATTCAGTATGAAAAAATAAGTTTCAAGATCACTTGCGATCGATTGCTCGATTCAAGGAATGTCATATTTTACTTGAAATTGATCGAAATATTAAATCGATTTTTTTTAATTCGATCTCATAAGATGGTTTCACAAAGCCACAAAGGGGTTTTTTTTATTTTGATTCATTATATCAAACACATTCGATACTTCACAAATTCCTTTTACTATTTAAAATTTAAACGAAAGATAAAGAGACCTAGTTGAATATTCCCTTCTCTAAGAAACATTTAGTAACAACGAACGTTCTACAATACATTTGTCACCTTTCACCTTATCTTACCTTTTAAGAGTCGAAATCATGAATGTTTTACTATGCTAGCTTTATATACAGGTGTATTGAAGATGCTTTGTGGGAAGCGATATCGTTGTTTTTAATTTCACCCTGTTGAATGTAAAAATTACAATAATAATCTATATATATATAATTCTCTTGCGTAACGTCCAAATTCGGCTGTATTTCTGTGAGCAGAATGGCAACGACCTCAAATATCCGATCACAAATATTCTAAATGTACTTTATGCACGAATTCCCAAATTCAACAACCCAACCAATCACAATATAGCTTTTGAAATTTGACTTATACATCTGGCAACAGCAACAACTTGGATTCACTATATTTTATTTTTCTTATTACAATTTACAGATAGAAATTATTGCCTATTTAAAACGTATTGATTTAATAGATACGATGATGCAAGAATAAATATATCCAAGATGTGTACATTTCTTTTGGATTAGAATTCCGGATAAAACAGACTTTTCGGAAAAGTTATTTGCTGGAACATGTTCTGGATGTCGCCGGATTGCATTCAGCGCTAAATCGCCAACTTTCAAAAAGTCACTAAGAGGCATCGATTGTACAGTAAATCTGAACCTATATTCATTTCTAATCAGTGCAAATTCAGCTATTATGAATTGAAAACTATCAAAATAACGAATAAAACCACCCACTCAACTTCCAAATCTCATATAAAAATTTTTAAAAAAATTGGCGAAATAGGGCTAATTTTCTAGCCAACTTTGATTTTCAAAAAATTCCGGTTTATTGAATGCCGGATAACTGGCCTTTCACTGTTTTATTTTATATTCTAAGTATCGCAAAAAAGATTATGCAAACATATAAATGTTTCGTTAAGAAATTTCGATAAGCAACTTTAATTATTTTGGCGCTTCATGAGAAACCATCCCGTAAATTTTAATTGTTCAATGAAATAAAAGATTTTTTTTAAATATATGTACGAAGGTGTTTATTTTTGTTGTTTTCCAAGAACTTTCTACTACGTTGCCACACTGACCCTGCTAAACGCGTCTCGACAGCAGTAGGATAATGATGTTCATAAATAACTAAACGTTTTCAGTTTCATGGCATTATGCAGCTGAAATAGCTTTTTGCTAGAGCATATTTTAAATGCTTCACTTTGAGGCGAGCAAAGCGAGCCAAGGGGATTGCATAGCAATCCAGGGGGTTGGCGAGCGTCAGCGAGCAGGGGGCGGAGCCCCCTAGTAATAATAATAATAATCTATTATAATAAATCAAGCTGTGTGTCTGTCTGTCTGTGGTTCTATAGAAACCTACTTAAAATTGGAGTAGAGCTCTGAAATTTTCAACATAAGAAGATTTGGCTTTCTAATTTTATGTACGTCAAACAGAATGTTAAAATTTTAATTAGTTCTTTTTTAATTAATTTATTTTTGTGACTTCAAATAGAGATACAGCTCTGAAATTTTCAACATAAGAAGATTTGGCTTTCTAATTTTATGTACTTTAAACAGAATGTTAAAATTTTAATTAGTTCTTGTTTAATTAATTTTTTTAATTAATTTATTTTTGTGACTTCAAATAGAGATACAGCTCAGAAATTTTTCAACATAAGTAGTTTCAGCCTTCTAATTGGACTTTTCAAAAACAGAATGTTAAAATTTTAATTAATTATTTTTTAATTAATTTTCTTAATTAAATAAAAATTTACAAAACGAATTCTAATAGGGCTAGAGTTCTGAAATTTTCAACTTAAGTAGTTTTGGCCTTCTAATTGGTGTTTTGAAAAACAGAATTTAAAATTTTTATTTAGTGCTTTTTTAATTAATTTTTTTAATTAATAAATATTTTACAAAACGATTCCTAATAGGGCTTCAGCTCTGAAAATTTCAACAAAAGTAGTTTTAGCTTTTTAATTGGACTTTTGAAAAACAGAATTTGAATTTTTATTTAGTACCTTTTTAATTAATTTTTTTAATTAATATATATTTTACAAAACGATTTCTAATAGGGCTACAGCTCTGAAATTTTCAACCTTAGTAGTTTTAGTCTTTTTGTTGGACTTTTGAAAAACAGATTAATAAATTTCTATTTAGTTCTTTTTTAATTAATTAATAAATATTTTACAAAATGATTTCTAATAAGGCTACAGCTCTGAAATTTTCAACATAAGTAGTTTTGGCCTTCTAATTGGACTTTTGAAAATGAAACTTTGAAATTTTATTTGTTTTTTAATTAATTAATTAACAAATATTTTACAAAATGATTTCTAATTGGACTACAATTCTGAAATTTGAAAAATTTCAGTTTGAAAATAGTTTGGACTTTCTAATTGGACTTTTGACAAAAAGAACGTTTAAATTTTAATTTGCTTTTTAATGAATTTTTAATATTTTCACAAAAAGCGACTTCTAATAGGCCTAGAGCTCTGAAAGTTTCAGCATAAGTAGTTTTGACCTTCTAATTTAGCCTTTTACAAACATCACGTGTTAAAATATTCTTAAAGGGGTGTTGTGTTATAGTTATTAACGGAAATATTTTTTATTGTTTCTCGACAAGGGAGGGGCTTCCAATATTAAGAATTTACGTAGCAATTAGTTTTTAGTGTGTGAAAAGACCTTATGCTTACGCAGCGATAAATCTTTCATCGATCAAAGCGAGCTCATGTTTGCATAGCAATGAACCTTTCAACGAGTTAAGTAAGCCTGTGCTTATGTGTCAATGACTTTTTCAGCTTGCGAAGCGAGCTCGATTTTCCGTTGCGATGAACCTTTCTGCGAGCGAAGCGCCAAAAATTGGGGCCTATATACCAATGAAGGATTTCCGCTACGCGTGGCCTCACAGCTGGCTAAAATATTGCACATGGTAAAATTTCGTGCGAAGCAAGGGTATTCAGCTAGTAATAATAATAAAACAAGCTGTCTACGTGTCTGTCTGTATATCAGTCTGTCTGTGGATCTATAGAAACCTACTTAAAATTGGAGTAGAGCTCTGATATTTTCAACATAAGTAGTTTTGGCCTTCTAATTGTACCTATGATAAACAGAATCTTAAAATTTTGATTAGTTCTTTTTTAATCAATTTTTTTTACAAAGTGACTTTAAATAGAGATGCAGCTCTCAAATTTTCAACATAAGTAGTTTTAGCCTTCTAATTGTCGTTTTGAAAAGTAGAATTTCGAAATTTTGATTTTTTTTTTTTTAATTAGTTAATAAATATTTTACAAAAGTTTCAACATAAGTAGTTTTGGCCTTCTAATTGTCGTTTTGAAAAGTAGAATTTCGAAATTTTGATTTTTTTTTTTTTTAATTAGTTAATAAATATTTTACAAAAGTTTCAACATAAGTAGTTTAAGCCTTCTAATTGTCGTTTTGAAAAGTAGAATTTCGAAATTTTGATTTTTTTTTTTTTAATTAGTTAATAAATATTTTACAAAAGTTTCAACATAAGTAGTTTAAGCCTTCTAATTGTCGTTTTGAAAAGTAGAATTTCGAAATTTTGATTTTTTTTTTTTTTTAATTAGTTAATAAATATTTTACAAAAGTTTCAACATAAGTAGTTTTGGCCTTCTAATTGTCGTTTTGAAAAGTAGAATTTCGAAATTTTGATTTTTTTTTTTTTTAATTAGTTAATAAATATTTTACAAAAGTTTCAACATAAGTAGTTTTGGCCTTCCAATTTTGCTTTTTCACATACACGTGATAAATATTCTTAAAGGGGTGTTGTATTATTGTATTAACGGAGAATTTTTTTTTTCGTTTCTCGACAGGGGGATGGGGCTTCCAATATTAAGGGTTTTTCTTAGCAATTAGTTTTTAGTGAGTGAAGCGAGCTTATCCTCACGCAGCAATGAACCTTTCGGTGAGCGAAGGGAACATATGCTTGCATAATAATGAACCTTTCAACGAGTGAAGTAAGCATGTGCTTATGTGTGAATGAACTTTTCAGGGTGTGAAGCAAGTTTGGTTTTGCTTGAAATGAACCTTCCTGCGAGCGAAGCCTCACAGCTAACTAAATTATTCCACATGTTAAAATTTCGTAGTGAAGCACGGGTATTCATCTTGTCTATAATAATAAAACAAGCTGTCTGTGTGTCTGTGGATCTATAGAAAGCTACTTGAAATTGGAGTAGATCTCTGAAATGTTCAACGTAAGTAGTTTTTAGATTTCTAATTGTACATGTGACAAACAGAATGCTAAAATTTTAATTAGTTCTTTTTTAATTAATTACTTTAGTTATTTTTTTTTTTTTACAAAATATTTTTAAACAGCGATACAGCTACGAAATTTTCAACATAAGTAGTTTTAGCTTTCTAATTGTAGTTTTGAAAATCAGAATTTTAAATTTTTGTTTAGATCTTTTTAAGTAATTTTTTTTTAATTAATTAACAATTATTTTACAAAACGATTTCCAATAGGGCTAGAGCTCTGAAATTTTCAACATAAGTAGTTTTGCCCCTCTAATTGGACTTTTGACAAAAACAAAACAAAAAAATCATTGGTTTTTTAATTAATTTTTTAATTAATATTTTTAATTAATATTTTCACAAAAAGCGAGTTCTAATAGGGCTAGAGCTCTGAAAGTTTCAACATAAGCAGTTTTGGCCTTCTAATTTTGCTTTTCACAAACACGTGTTAAAATATTCTTAAGGGGATAATGTGTTATTGTATTAACGGGGAATTTTTTTTTCTTGTTTCTTGACAGGGGAGGAACCTCTAGTATTAAGGCATTGCGTAGCAATTAGTTTTTAGTGAATGAAGCTTGCTTACGCCTACGCAGCAATGAACCTTTCAGCGAGCGAAGCGAGCCCATGCTTGCATAGCAATGAACCTTTCAACGCTTATATGTCAACGCCTGTGCTTATGTGTCAATGAACTTTTTAGCGAGCTAAGCGAGCTTGATTTTGCTTAGCAATGCAACCTTCCTGCGAGAGAAGCGAGCCCATTCACAAAGCGCCTAAAGCTGGGACTTATACACCAATGATGGATCTCTGCAACGCGGGGCATCGCAGCTCTCTAAAAAATTGAACATGGTAAAATTTAGTAACGAAGCACTGGTATTCAGCTAGTATATAATATTTCCAACACGAAAATCAACATTATTCACCATGGGACTGAACATTTCGCGACCGCGATATCAATGGCACATATGGTACACTCTTTGTAATTCCTTTATTACTAACTTTGATTTTGTGTGTATATGAATGACATATTAACTAACCCACTTTGCCGTCATCCGATCGAACTGAAACTTGGCAGACAGATATCGATGACAATGCATTCTATGAAGTTTTGAGAGCAAAAAAAATATTTTGAAATTAGTTAATGACACTGAATGTATGGTTTTCTTAGTGGTGGTGGGCCCGCGCTGGGACGCCGGCACGTATCCCGGTGCGCCCTCCAGCCTGGAAATTTTGGCGCCCTCCTGTTCCGAAACTGACAAGTTTTACGACGAGGCTTATCGTCGATATTGCCGAGCGGCCGGGTTGAGTGTTGCGACTGTAGGCTACTACTGAATGGACAGGTGCGTTTCGTTGGCCACAAGCGCACTAATTTTTTTTAATATATACCAAAATTTAGTGCTCAATTAGTGCTTTCAGAATCCATCATCCAAAACATTAGTGCGTCCTTACTTTTCATAAAATTCAAGGTTAATTGAGGGCAAACTGCTGGCCCCGTCCACAAAAGCAATCATCATTCATTATATGTTAAAATGTTGGGCATAATTAGTGCTTTCAGAATCCATCATCCAAAACATTAGTGCGTCCTTACTTTTCATAAAATTCAAGGTTAATTGAGGGCAAACTGCTGGCCCCGTCCACAAAAGCAATCATCATTCATTATATGTTAAAATGTTGGGCATAATTAGTGCTTTCAGAATCCATCATCCAAAACATTAGTGCGTCCTTACTTTTCATAAAATTCAAGGTTAATTGAGGGCAAACTGCTGGCCCCGTCCACAAAAGCAATCATCATTCATTATATGTTAAAATGTTGGGCATAATTAGTGCTTTCAGAATCCATCATCCAAAACATTAGTGCGTCCTTACTTTTCATAAAATTCAAGGTTAATTGAGGGCAAACTGCTGGCCCCGTCCACAAAAGCAATCATCATTCATTATATGTTAAAATGTTGGGCATAATTAGTGCTTTCAGAATCCATCATCCAAAACATTAGTGCGTCCTTACTTTTCATAAAATTCAAGGTTAATTGAGGGCAAACTGCTGGCCCCGTCCACAAAAGCAATCATCATTCATTATATGTTAAAATGTTGGGCATAATTAGTGCTTTCAGAATCCATCATCCAAAACATTAGTGCGTCCTTACTTTTCATAAAATTCAAGGTTAATTGAGGGCAAACTGCTGGCCCCGTCCACAAAAGCAATCATCATTCATTATATGTTAAAATGTTGGGCATAATTAGTGCTTTCAGAATCCATCATCCAAAACATTAGTGCGTCCTTACTTTTCATAAAATTCAAGGTTAATTGAGGGCAAACTGCTGGCCCCGTCCACAAAAGCAATCATCATTCATTATATGTTAAAATGTTGGGCATAATTAGTGCTTTCAGAATCCATCATCCAAAACATTAGTGCGTCCTTACTTTTCATAAAATTCAAGGTTAATTGAGGGCAAACTGCTGGCCCCGTCCACAAAAGCAATCATCATTCATTATATGTTAAAATGTTGGGCATAATTAGTGCTTTCAGAATCCATCATCCAAAACATTAGTGCGTCCTTACTTTTCATAAAATTCAAGGTTAATTGAGGGCAAACTGCTGGCCCCGTCCACAAAAGCAATCATCATTCATTATATGTTAAAATGTTGGGCATAATTAGTGCTTTCAGAATCCATCATCCAAAACATTAGTGCGTCCTTACTTTTCATAAAATTCAAGGTTAATTGAGGGCAAACTGCTGGCCCCGTCCACAAAAGCAATCATCATTCATTATATGTTAAAATGTTGGGCATAATTAGTGCTTTCAGAATCCATCATCCAAAACATTAGTGCGTCCTTACTTTTCATAAAATTCAAGGTTAATTGAGGGCAAACTGCTGGCCCCGTCCACAAAAGCAATCATCATTCATTATATGTTAAAATGTTGGGCATAATTAGTGCTTTCAGAATCCCCGACTGCCAGAATTAGTGCGTCAAAATTTTGGCCAAAATTGGCCATTTTGTAATAATTATTCACTTGTCACTTCCGTTTCGTTGGCCCCGCCCACAAAAGCAATCATCATTAATTATATGTTAAAATGTCTGGCATCATAAGTGCTTTCAGAATACCCAACTGCCAAAATAAGTGTGTCAATATTTTGGCGAAAATCTCCAATTTTAGCTTATTGCCGAATGTACGCGAGCCTTAAACCGATGTTAATTATCCCTCACTAATTGTATGACCGGTGCCAAATTTTAGTGCTCAATTAGCGCTTTCAGAATCCCCAACTGCCAGAATTAGTGCGGCAATATTTTGGCCATAATTGACCTTTTTGTAATAATTATTCACAAATCACTTCCGTTTTGTTGACCTCGCCCACAGACGCACTAAAAGTACATAAATTTCTTCTAACCATTCCATTTGACTCAAGTTTCTTGCGAACGAGCATTTTCTAAATTGAATCTTATTGAAACCAGAATGAGATCGTCTTTGACAAACGAAAATTTATAATCTCTACTGTTAATGCACTCAGAAGCTGATATTTTGAACTCCATAGATCCAGACACCGTTATTGATTATCTTTGCCACTCCAGCTCCGAATTAAAAAAGACTTCTTCAGGTTTAGTTTGTAAATTCAAGCAAAGGAACATTACATTTGTGAACATATTTGTTTTTGTTACTTTCCTTAAGAAATTAAGTAGTAAATGCTGGTAACTTTTTTTTGAAATGTATGTTATGTTAAATTATCTCGTCTTAATTTTCTATGTGTGTTAGTTTACCAAAATCACATCAATTATGTTTCAACTACTACTTTGTCTTTTATTTCACCCTAAGACATTGCAAATATTTGAAATGGATCAAATGATCATTAGAATTTAGCAAACAATACATGGTCATTTTGTTTGGCAAATACCGGTACGATATGTGTAAGTGTGATGGTCTGTTTGTACCGTGACCGGTTGCCAGAAAAGCATATTGAACCCAGCGTCATGTGCGATTAACGCTTTAGTTATTATATTCCATACCCCCCCCCCCGGTAGTCCACCCCCTGCATAGTGATGGGGCCCTCTGGCTAAGCTCGTCCACCGCCCTAACAAGGGGTCCAGCACGGGCCTGGTGGTGGTTAAACTCTTTACTCTTAAAATCGAATACTGGAAAGTTAATATCGTTTTCTTAATGCTCATGGACCATCGATATAGATAAACAACTGGATAGACTGCTCCATTGTCAATGCAAAGAGAAAAACGCGCCGGGGATTGCGAAGCTGGTGGAATGATTAACCAATCACAGTTCACTTTTATAGTTGGAGGGGAATGCGAAAAACCTTGTAAAATGCTAGAGTAGATATATTTTTTTGCACATTATTACTAATTAAGTTCTACTATTGACATTTCTGCTGTGTACAACCCAAAATTTCATTTTCAATCCTCGGCAATCCGTATTTTTTATCCCACCAACGGCATCTTGCAACGGCTTCATTTTCCCAGCGTTAAGCAGTCTATCCAGTTGTTTATTTTATATCGATGTCATGGACAGGAGCGACTTAAGAGGAAAATGCTGTGTGTGCAAGAATGAGTTTTGGCGCCCCTTACAATGCAAATGGTTGTAGAAAACCCTACAAAAATGGTGTGGTTGCTCTATAACAGAAATGTGCAGGTACTTAATACCTGAAGTTGGCATTTTAATGGAATTGGAAACTAAAACTAATAAATATTAAAGTAAAACATTTAGTATCTTTTCGTTATTCTTATTTTTTTTAAACGACTTCTATTTCTATACTAAACTTCAACTTAACTAGACATCACTTAGACGGTAGATCGTGACAGTGCTCATAAGTATTTAATCCATTTTGGCGGAGTGAAGACATAATTCTCACCAAACCTTAGAGCCTTTTGTTCTCTACAGGGTTGTGGTTTGGCGAACATTATGCTTTCACGCCGCCAAAATGGATTAAATACTTATGAGCACTGTCACGATCTACCGTCTAAGTGATGTCTAGTTAAGTTGAAATTTAGTATAATTCTTTCAATTGACTTTTTCCAACTTCAATAGACGTACTGTCCTGCCACTTGTGTAAAGTACAAACTCCTAAATTCTTTTTCTCTGTTTATAAATTTTGTCAGTTAGAAAATAACAGATACATTTTTTTTTTTCCAACTACAACAAAATCTCTATTTGATTTGATATTTATGAAAAATTAATAATTTAGAAAAAAAAAATATAACGGAAAATTGATTAAAATAATTTGTATTTCGCAATTAGTAGTGGACCTTCCTTCCAAGCTTTAACAGCCGAAAATGTTTTTATTAGTACATCATTACCTAATGACGGTGAAATATCATTTTCAGTGTCTTTCTTGACCTTAAGAGTAGAACTAATATTAGGTAATATGCATTCAAAATTACATAAAAAATTTATTTTTTTACCACATTATTTTTTATACATATTGTTACGAATTTTTGTATATTTGTAAATATTTCGTAGTGTTAATTTTGTAAATAGGAAAATGTATGCACATTTCGCATAAGGCAGTGCAATAGTTCGTCTTTACTTTGCTTCCCCGCAATGTGTCTCAATGCTTGATAACGGTTTTACAGAGATAACGCTTGGAAGCGAGTTTTACAAGGAGCAGGGCATTTAACATTATGGTAACGGCAATCTCGCCAAATTGGCGAGATAGAGCCAAGTTGGCGACGGTTTTGAGGACTAATTTTTGTCGCCAAATTTGGTGAGAAATTGCCAAATGTCGCCAAACTTGGCGACCATTTAGCGACATTTTCGGTCCCCGTGTACATGTATAGGACTTTTCGACTACGATCTGGAAAGTTCTCCAAACGTCTATCTCTGGACATTTCAAGAAGGTTTGACTCCTATATAAGACCGTCCATGAGAGGAGTTCACTGAAGTTAGTCAGTGAGTTGACTGGAATTACTGAGTCTCAGTGAACATTCCGAGTAGTTCTAAAGCGAACTGTATTGCATTGTCTTTTGCGGCGATATAGCAGTTGTGTGTCAAGTTTAATTGCTGTTTTGTGCTCTATTGTTGTGTATAGAGCTGTATTGAGTCCACTAGAGCGAGAAGTTCTGGAGCTGTAAAGGTTGGTTGTATTCAGATCATGTGGCGCCGTCAGCAACACGAGGGCTATAATGCGCCGAAACTTTCGTCATTAGACAAGCCAACATACATTTCACAAACACCCATGCCTAACACGGGACTCGAACCCGCAACCTCGCGGTCTAGAAGCCAGGAGCTGTAAAGTAATCTGTGATGAGTTATATTGGAATAAATTTTTGCAAGTTTTGATCTGCTTTGGCTTCAAATCTTTCGAACCCGTCCACCGCAACAATATTTCTTCGCCCTTCTCAAAATCGCATGTGTACGATCGCATACGTCACACACACACTATAGGCCGGCTGTACTCATGGAATTACTAAATCAATTGTCGGATCAATCTCGTTTAGAAGTAGCTAAAAAATGCATTCCATTTCCACGCATCAAATATTCTATACTTCAAAAAATTGGATTTTTAAATCGAACCGATACCGAATCGATTAATTCTTAATCATCGAATACTCGATTCAAAGAAAGGAATGTCGTTTACTTGAAATTCGATTATTCGATGCCGAATTATTGAAAACTCGACCGGAGCTCGAAATCGCTTAAATAACTTGCTTTTGCGCTTTAAAAGTTGGGAACGCATAAATATAACGATTTACATTAAAAACTTTGATTTGAGGAGTTAATTTGTTAACCTTCGATTTCGCAATCAACAAAGGTTAAATCTGAGGGATATTCTCGCAATTTACCCTTATACCCTGATATTTGTAGCCCTTTTTTTTTGCTGGAAAAATGTGTCTGTGTGTATGTGGTCAGCATAACTCTCAAATGGGTCGACCTACGATGTTGAAATTTGGTGTGCGGGTTAGTGGTGTGGCCATGAAACCCGCTATCAAGGTTTTCGTTAAAATTACGCATGTGCAAAAGGTATCTGCCGTTGAAAAAAAGCCATGTTTTCGGTAATTTGCTAAAAAACGGCACTAACGATTTTGATCAAAATGGCTGTGGTAATGCCTTTTGAGGTATTCCAAATATCCCCACCTCCGAAATTTCAGTAAAAATGCTATAAAAGCTTAAAAAGTTGAAAAATGATCGTCTTCAATGCAGAGTTCTCTGCCCTTGAGCATACCTCCTCATCAACGCTTTTTTTTTTCTCTCTTATCTTCCCAGTTTCACTTATAAGAAAGGATAATGCAAGAATTATCTAAAAGTATGTCGCCAAAATCGCCATTTTGGCGAAGTTTTTTTTTATTATTATTATTATTATCTTATTTTGATGTCCCGTTGAAGAATTATTGCCAAAAATATCTCCTAACTGATAATTTTTTATTTTACACTTGAATTTTATACAATATAAAAACTGACCATAACATCATTCCACGTCAATATAATAGTATATAGTTGAAAGTTGTGCGATGTTCCACAATGCTAGTTTTATGTAAAATATTTAATAAATCTCTATATATATAAGGCAAAGCCCTCACTCACTGGTTCACTCACTCACTCACTCACTGACTCACTCATCACTAATTCTCCCACTTCCCACATAGTCACAACTCTGAAAATCGGCACAAATATCAACAATGGTAAAAATAGAAAAAGTAAACTATTCCGATCTCGATTAACCCACTTTAAGGGGTCGAAAAGGGGTTAAACGTTCCAAACGGGGGACATTCGAATATCCCACTTCCCACATAGTCACAACTCTGAAAATCGGCACAAATATCAACAATGGTAAAAATAGAAAAAGTAAACTATTCCGATCTCGATTAACCCACTTTAAGGGGTCGAAAAGGGGTTAAACGCTCCAAACGGGGGACATTCGAATATCCCACTTCCCACATAGTCACAACTCTGAAAATCGGCACAAATATCAACAATGGTAAAAATAGAAAAAGTAAACTATTCCGATCTCGATTAACCCACTTTAAGGGGTCGAAAAGGGGTTAAACGCTCCAAACGGGGGACATTCGAATATCCCACTTCCCACATAGTCACAACTCTGAAAATCGGCACAAATATCAACAATGGTAAAAATAGAAAAAGTAAACTATTCCGATCTCGATTAACCCACTTTAAGGGGTCGAAAAGGGGTTAAACGCTCCAAACGGGGGACATTCGAATATCCCACTTCCCACATAGTCACAACTCTGAAAATCGGCACAAATATCAACAATGGTAAAAATAGAAAAAGTAAACTATTCCGATCTCGATTAACCCACTTTAAGGGGTCGAAAAGGGGTTAAACGCTCCAAACGGGGGACATTCGAATATCCCACTTCCCACATAGTCACAACTCTGAAAATCGGCACAAATATCAACAATGGTAAAAATAGAAAAAGTAAACTATTCCGATCTCGATTAACCCACTTTAAGGGGTCGAAAAGGGGTTAAACGCTCCAAACGGGGGACATTCGAATATCCCACTTCCCACATAGTCACAACTCTGAAAATCGGCACAAATATCAACAATGGTAAAAATAGAAAAAGTAAACTATTCCGATCTCGATTAACCCACTTTAAGGGGTCGAAAAGGGGTTAAACGCTCCAAACGGGGGACATTCGAATATCCCACTTCCCACATAGTCACAACTCTGAAAATCGGCACAAATATCAACAATGGTAAAAATAGAAAAAGTAAACTATTCCGATCTCGATTAACCCACTTTAAGGGGTCGAAAAGGGGTTAAACGCTCCAAACGGGGGACATTCGAATATCCCACTTCCCACATAGTCACAACTCTGAAAATCGGCACAAATATCAACAATGGTAAAAATAGAAAAAGTAAACTATTCCGATCTCGATTAACCCACTTTAAGGGGTCGAAAAGGGGTTAAACGCTCCAAACGGGGGACATTCGAATATCCCACTTCCCACATAGTCACAACTCTGAAAATCGGCACAAATATCAACAATGGTAAAAATAGAAAAAGTAAACTATTCCGATCTCGATTAACCCACTTTAAGGGGTCGAAAAGGGGTTAAACGCTCCAAACGGGGGACATTCGAATATCCCACTTCCCACATAGTCACAACTCTGAAAATCGGCACAAATATCAACAATGGTAAAAATAGAAAAAGTAAACTATTCCGATCTCGATTAACACACTTTAAGGGGTCGAAAAGGGGTTAAACGTTCCAAACGGGGGACATTCGAATATCCCACTTCCCACATAGTCACAACTCTGAAAATCGGCACAAATATCAACAATGGTAAAAATAGAAAAAGTAAACTATTCCGATCTCGATTAACACACTTTAAGGGGTCGAAAAGGGGTTAAACGTTCCAAACGGGGGACATTCGAAAATACCACTTCCCACATAGTCACAACTCTGAAAATCGGCACAAATATCAACAATGGTAAAAATAGAAAAAGTAAACTATTCCGATCTCGATTAACCCACTTTAAGGGGTCGAAAAGGGGTTAAACGTTCCAAACGGGGGACATTCGAATATCCCACTTCCCACATAGTCACAACTCTGAAAATCGGCACAAATATCAACAATGGTAAAAATAGAAAAAGTAAACTATTCCGATCTCGATTAACCCACTTTAAGGGGTCGAAAAGGGGTTAAACGTTCCAAACGGGGGACATTCGAAAATCCTTCTTCCCACATAGTCACAACTCTGAAAATCGGCACAAATATCAACAATGGTAAACATAGAAAAAGTAAGCTATTCCGATCTCGATTAACCCACTTTAAGAGGTCAAAAAGGGGTTAAACGTTCCAAACGAGCGATATATTCGAATGTCCTACTTCTCATATTTTCACAATTCTGAAAACTGGTGTGAATATCAATAAAGACAAACGCAGAAAAAGTAAACTATTCCGATCTCCGGTGGATCAAGGGGTGGAAAAGAGGTTAAACGTTCCAAACGAGGAATATTCGAATGTACCACTTCCCATATGGTCACAACTCGGAAATTTGGTACAAATGTCAAAAAGGTTAAACATAGAAAAAGTAAGCTATTCTGTTCTCGATTAACCAACTTTAAGGGGTCGAAAAGGGGTTAAATGTTCCAAACGAGGGATATCCGAATGTTCCTCTTCCAATGTAGTCATTTTTCTGATATTTTTTTGCAAATGTTAAAAAAATAAGTCATTCCAATATCGATTAACGAATTTTTAAGGGATGAAAAGACGACGCAACATTGAAACTATACGAGGATTAACTTAATGTCTAATTAACTTAATTCCAATACAGCTACTACTTTGAAATTTAGAACTAAGAGCAAACATAAACACAATAAACTATTCCAGTTTACAATTCACAATTATAAATTTCGTTTAAAATGTCAACAAAGGAAAGTTCCTATTTTGATAAATCAATTTGTCGGGATCGAAAAGGGAGCAAACGTCTGAAGTGTAGAATACATGAATGTCTTTTGATCGCTAAAATGCTAATGGTAAAATTTCGTAGCGCAGCACGGGTATTCAGCTAGTGTTAATATATAATAGTTTCTTTGGTAAATGCTAAATTTTTTTTAAATTTAATTATTATTATTATTTATTTATTTTTTTGGAAAGGGATGGAAACTGGAACTGTGACCGAAAAAAAGGTTCGCGATTAACAGTTGAAAGTTCAGAAATGGTTCAAGATTGGAAATGCATCATCGGGAGTGAAAGGTCTTCAATATAAGGAGAGGAGTAAAGACTCGTGTTCAAACAAAGGCAATATTTCAAAAAATAAGTTTTTTTTCCCATACCTAATCTTTTTCCTAAGTAAAAAAAATAACTTTTATGCTCTAGCATTTTCTCTAAATCAATCGCCCCTTCCTAAACGAAACTACAAACAGTCAGTTTTACGATAACGGGGGCTGGTGAACGTCAAATAGGCCGTGACCTCAATTTCCTCTCGTTTTTGTGATAGATTTGGAGCGAGAAAGCGCGATAAGATTTAGACCTCGTAGTCTTATCGCAGTTCAAAATTAAGAGTCGTATTTGGATTGTGATACGGCACTTCGTAGCGGCAGAAATTGACAGCGCTGAAACTGTTCAAACTAAACTAACAGTTTCTTTGCACGCTAGATGGCACGAGAGTCGCAATTTAAAAAAAAAAAAAAAAAAAATCGTGATACTTTCAAACATTTATTCTAAGTACCCGTTATGTAAAATCTAGTAAAAATTATTTCTAGCGACCACTTTATTGCTATATATATATATACTTTTTAAAAAATACTTTCAAATTATCAGTGAGGTGACTGAAATTCTTACGAAATTGCATTCAACATCTTATTTTATAGAAGACACCCCTCAATCCCTTTTATTTCGAAAATTTTAAGTTTTCGTAAACAACGACGTCTTTTAGGTATAATTACATACGCCGCTTCCACTTAGAAAAAAAAAAGAAAAAAAAAAAAAAAGAAAAAAAAAACTCAAATATTCTCAACCCAACCAAAGCTTTAATTTTAATCATACAACAACAAAAAATCTCCGACCCAAACTCGTTTTTTTTTTAATAAAAAAAAATATTGTAACGGAATTTTCAACCCGAAAAAAAAAAAAAAAGAACATTCCATTCCTCCTCCCACAAAAAAACAACCCCTCCCCGCCACCCCTCCCCGCTATCAGACGATAATTACTATTCCAAACTCCTTCTTTGCAAAAGATCCTTCTGACCGGTTTTTCCGCCCAGTCACGAACTGCCCCCTCTGACCGGTATCCGCGGGGGAGTGGGGAAGGGGGGGGGGGGAGGGGACAACAACTCCAAAGCAAATAAACTATTCAATTCCAATCTTTAAGGTACTTCGTCAAACTACTTTTTTTTTTTTATCCCACTCTCAAATATCAGACAACTCATCTACCCAAGGCTGTTAAGACCAAAGTGACTTCCATCTTGTAAATTTTTTGCCCCCCTCCTCTTCTTAAAAGACGTCATTTACAGTCTGTGGACAGTTCCGCACGACCTCATTTTTGAGTGGTGTGTTTCATATTATGCTTAAAATTTCGTATTATACTTGTGACCAATCGTAATTTGTGACCAATCGTAATTTATCTTTAAAAGTAAGTTTGAATATTTCCGCATACCATTAACCAATAACAATGCACATTTTTCATTTTCAAACCAGTGGCGATTCTAAATTTATTAGTTCAAAACCAAAATTATATATTTTGCAATTGTCTAAAATGAAGATCGAATTTCTACGGTAAATATAAAAAAAAATCCGATACACAGCAAACTTTTTGCTTCAATACCCACTTCACGAGGGAAAAAAAAAAACGTTTCCGATCAAGGTGATCTATCTCCGAACGGCAGCCATGTGTTTCTGAAAGGCATTTCGACTGCGACGTTGCCATGGTAACCAACGGAATCCAATAGAGCCCTCCCTCCACGTAATGTGTAGCGTGGCAGCCAGATCAGCGACTTTCCGACTTCGGCAACCCTTGAGAGTTTCTGCTTTAAAATAATCTCTAGATGGAATTTGTGCAAGGGCTGAAGGCTACCATCTGAAGGTCCATCTGAAGGGTATCATCTGAAGGCTAGAGAGTTATTTTATTAAAAAACTCGTGTTTTCGGCAAGTGAAACTTCATTTTCATTCATTCGGAAGTTTGATATAATCTTTTAGAAAAATGATTTGAGAATTCAAATCTGCATTAACTATTAGATGTTTTGAGCCTCGATCAAATTGCCTGGGAAAGAAAATGAATTTAAAAAAAAAAAAAAAAAAAAAAAGAGTTTAGAAAAGTTTTTAGAAAAATTGCGATTTTTTTTTTTTTTTTTAGTTTTGATGTTAAAAAAATTAAAAAAAAAAAAAAAAACATATATTCTAGAAACTAGATAGAGCTTCATAACTCTGGCTCTCTAAAACTCGAGTAATCACCGTTCAAAAATATGCTGGTTATAGCGAGTTAAATGACAATTAATTTTTGAATAAAACTGAATTTTTCTTCATTTAAACATCAGTACTAATTATGTACTTTTAAGAGCAAAAATATAATTAAAAAAATATTCAAGTGTGATTGCACATGATTGTGAGAGTGTGTGCGGGGGGGGGGGATGACATCTTCGGCCACGAGCCACCACTGTTTCAAACTAATTTTGCCGTTAATACCCCTGAACAAACTGAAATAAAATGTTTTTCTTCTGTGGCTCTTATGCCCAGAGATATTAAAAGTTGGATTTATCGAATGAAACCATTTCCGAAGTGCTTGGGAACATCCTTAAAAACTCATTCGAATTTACAAACTCTATTAGCAAATCACAATGCGTGTTTTGGTTTGGGCAAACGAACTGACTGTGACGTCAGCTCGCGTAACCTTGATTAAAGAGATCTGGCAATCACTTTTTTTTTGTGTTTTACCAATCGGAAACTTTTAGTTTTGATTTCAAATTCTGAACGATTCCCTCTGTAAAATTGAGCACTTTAGGAAGCTAAAAACTTATTTAATGGCGTGAAATAAGTTTTAATTTAGGAATAACCGCAATATTTTAAATACTTAACGAGATGGGAAGTATTACTTTAGTGTAGACCTGCAATGTCAAAAAAGATACAAACTTACATCTTAAACGAGAAATTTCGGATTCAGCTATCAGCAAACAGATTTGTTTAAAAAAAAAAAAAAAAAATTTAAAAAAAAATCTCTTTTAATCTTGTGTGTGTTGGGGAGGGGTCAGTGGTGTAAGTCAATGGCGGGAAAATCTGCGGAGGTCTAATTAACCTCCTTGACGTCATCTTATCTTGATGAAACTTGGCAGATAGATTCGATGTCGACGACAATGCATTCTATCACATTTTGGCTGCTGTCACTGCCCATAAACGGTGGCTTTTACGTATATACTAACGAACCAACTTGCCGTCTCCCAATCACACTGAAATAGCATTTAACCGATCATTGAAGAAACTCTTTCCTGTTGCCAAAGTTTTGTTAATCTTGATATTAACTTCAATTTTGTCTGTTTGTAACTGGCGGGAAAATCTGCGGAATCCTAATTAACCCTCTTGCCATCATGTGATCGGGTTGGCAGATAGATTTGACGTCGAAGACAATGCATTCTATCGAGTTTTGGGGATTGTCACTGTCACGAAAGAGGCGTTTATATACTCACGTTTCTGTAATCGTTTTGCAATACTAATGAATCTCATTTCAGCTATTCATTTTTGAAATTCTTTCCTGTTGCCAAAATTATTTTAATCAGAATAAAAAAAAAGATACTTGGAGGTGAATGCATTGATTCACATTCATTTTTAAGGAATAAATTTTGAAAAGTAGTTAACCGCTTATTTTGCTGATAGAGATGTTTTTATCATTTAAAATTAGATGCAAACGCTAAGCACACTCTGATGACAGAATTGACGGTGTGTTAATGAATATAAAAATTGACGATGCATATAAAGGATTTATATTAAAAACTTTTATTTTTATGGATTTTTATTATTCTAGACTTACAATAGCCAGAAGGATGCAAATTTACCCCTTTCACCCCATGATTGAAATTTTATTAGAAACCAAGATACTGAAAATAAAACTTTTAAATTAACCATTTTGTGGTTAAGGACTGTGGCAAAACTCTAAAATAATAAAAATCGATTTTTTTTTTTTTTTTTTTTTTTTTTGATTACACGGTAGAATTTCTACAAAGTAATTGCTTGAAAAGTCATTTTTTTCCTCGTAATATTTTTTGTTATATGTTTATTACTTACAAGATATAAAACGATTTTCTATGTGTTGAAATTTAGTGTTAATAAATTAGCAACTCTCTCTCTCTGTTCGAATTATTTTTTGGATAATGTAACTAACAAAATTCTCACTTCTTCGATAAAATACGCTAAATGAATGTTGTTGTGATTAAAGTGTCTTAGTTTTGCTGTCATGTAAAACTGTACAATTTTCTTTTCTTGAAATGCAGTGCTAGAAGTGTGGGTAGAAGCCGACTGACTCGTCCCCCCCCCCCCCACACTTTTCAAGAAAATACCCATGCTCCTCACCCCTCCCCCCTCCCTTCTAAAACCACTCAAATCCATCCCCCTACTTTTAAAAACACTCAATTCGTTTAAATGCTACTAAAGAAAACTAAAATTAACCTTTAAATGTAGAGACACAGAAAAAGAAAGTGATTTAAGGTTTTCAAATAGGGGGGGGGGGGGGAAGGGGGAAAAAAAACACTTTGGGGTTTAGTTAAATTTCATGTAAGTATGCACATTTAGAAGCACTATTTAAATCTAAATAAACAGTTATGTACACAATGTTGAATAATTACTTTACTTAATCTTTTACTTCCAAATAAAAAAAATAAGTTGCAGAATATTCATTTAAAATAACAATAGATTTTGGACCCTTGTTCAATTGTTAAAATTTGGAAGTATCAATTATATCCCTTACTAGTTAATATTTTTAATATAAAAATTATAAAATTCATCGTTGGGGGTGTCACCTTCTGGGCGTCCCTCCCCCCCCCCCCACTCCCACTTCTTCCACTGTTAAAATGAATGTAGAACCATTCAGAAATAATATACGTTTTATTGTTTCCGAATAAAACAGTTTGTAAAACAAGGTAGGAGGGAGGCTTTCCCTTATCTAACAAAAGCCTTGGACAACCGTTCCTCGCAAAAGTACAATAGAAAGAAGAAGAAAAAAAAAAAAAGGTGTAGTGAAAGTAGAAGTAAATGTTGTTGCAGCTGTGGGTCCAGACGATTATGGTCTGTGCGGTCATTATAAAGAGTTGAAGAGGTTCGCCATTATCAAAGTGGACATTAATAACGACGTGCTTGATGATATGCGAGTTATTGCGGATGATTTGTGATTGTTTGATTGGTCGAATCCATTAGAAGGAGAAGGGGGGGGGGGGATTAAGGTGTGGGGGAATGTGGTACGGGATGTAAATATCGGGGAGACGATAAATTATAGGGGTGGTCTCCGATCTTGTTGTTGAAGATGTATGACGTATACGAATGTGGAGTTAGGGAACTTTATGAACATAATAATTCAGGGTTGTTTAACTCGGGAGAAATCTCCATGGAGTGTGTGTGTGTGGGGGGGGGGGGGGGGTTGGCGAGCCGTGAGATTTTCTCTCTCACTCTCTTAATTGTTTGGTTTCGATAGTTTTTCATTGTCGTTTGATTGTAATGATAATAATTTGTTTCGATTATGTTGTGTGGAAATGTGTTTTATTCGCCATTGGAACGTTTTGTTCATCATAAACAAGTTTCAAAATAAAATGACCGACTTGTATTTACAAGCTTAATGAGAACAATGTGGGAAAACACCTTGAAAACTTTAAATATGTGTTACTATAGTGGTCTACTGTGCAGTTTGAGCGTTTTGAGATTGCATTGCACATTTTTGGTTGGTTTGTACTCTCAACGATCTCTTTTTTTATGCACAGTAACGGCTAATGGGGGCGGGGACCTACAGGCAAACGTGGACTCCGAACCACCACAACGACCATCCATGCCTAACCCTTGATTCGAACCTGTAACCTTTTGGCATACGAGAACAGGGCTCTAACCTCGCAGCCATCAGGTGGACAACATATTTTTGGAAGTTCATCTAAGTTAGATATTAATTTATGTTGCTGAGAAATATAAAATTCATAAATTTCCTTAAATTGCGACTTTCTCTTTTCTGGGGTGCTGCCATCTATCGTATACTATCTCAACTTTGTAAAAAAAAATTTAACTGCTTTTTTATTTTTTGTAACTTGTTTTGAAACAAATAACGCAATGTTCAATTGTCATGAGCGGTGTCCTTAGCCTTTAAATTTGTATTTGATTTATCAATTTTGGCTTTGGATAAAGAGGGGGGGGGGGGGAAAGGGATTTTCACAAATCTCACAAGCGATATCTCAAGTGTCAGTTATCCTTTCCAGTTTACACTTCGAGGTATTTGTTCCCAAGTGTTGTCTGTTGAGTAATGATGTTCAGATAAGTAATTAATCAAGTCAGAATTATGACGTAATCGATGCCCCGGGGTTCATTGGCCAACATTTTGGCCCACACTGCGTCGTAGTCAGTCAACTGACTTCAAAATAAGAAAAGCTTTTTTTTTTTTTTTAAATCCTTTAGATTAACTTCGATTTTGTGTGTTTGCGGCGGTCAAATCTTCGGTGGTTTAATTGATCCACTCGCTGTCATACAACCGAGCAGAAACTTGCCAGATAGACTCGAGGTCCCCCGCTGACAATATATTCTATCTAGTTTTGGAAGTTAAAAAAGTTAGTCAATGATCTAGAATCGATAGTTTTCTTTGTGGTGGTCAAACGCTATGAAAATACGATCTGAAAAAAAAAAAAAAAATCAAAATCACTTAAATAAGTAGCAATTGTACTTAAGATATATAGTATAAACTTGGTTTTTACTAGTTATAAGTACTACTTTTTTTTTTCTCTCTGTGTGACAATTTATTGTCTTAATGAATCACTTAAATTAATGAATCAATTGCTTAAATTACTAAACTAGCGGCTTAAATATGAATCACTTAAATGATTTAACGAATGACTTAAATGACTTAATGAATGACCTAAACATAATTAATGGATTAGATAATTAATGGATTACTGACTTAATGGCTTAATGAATCGTTTACATAACTCAATGAATCACTTAAAGGATTAAATAATGGCTTAATGACTCGCTTGCATTACTCAATGAATCACCCAATAAATCACATAAATAATTTATTGAATAACTTAACGAAATATTTCAACTTAATCAATGACTTAAATAATTCATTAATGGCTTAATGACTTAATGAATAGCTTTCAATACTCAATGAATCACTCAATGAACCACTTAAATAATTTAATGAATGACTTAAATGACAAATTTAATGACTTAAATGACAAATTTAATGACTTAAATGACTGAATGAATCACTTACATGACTCTTTGAATCAATTAAATGATTTAATTGATTCATTGAGTCATGTAAGGGTTTTATATAACTTCAAGAATGGCTTAAATGACTTAATGAATCAATTATATGACTCAATGTATCAATTAAACGATTTAATGAATGACTTAACGAACGACTTAAATGACTAAATCAAAACGATGCACGCCATAACACCCCAATTAGGTAACTCCCATCTTTAAACTAAACATCTAAACACCCCGCAATCTAATCCATATTATACGAGAATAAAAAAAAAGTCTCCGACAAACCTTCTTCGAACCTCATTCAAAATGCTGAAAAACTCTTCACGTATGGTACCGCAATAACAAGTAAACCACGCCGCCGATAACACCAGTGTTTATTACAGCTCTATATCCATGGAGATGTGGGGGGGGGGGGGGGGCTTTTTATTTATAGGTAAAAGAGGAATGATTTTATCTGATTTGGCGGGATGTAAATATGGTTCTATAGGAGAATAAAGTACATCGCGAGAAGGTGTGTTCAGAATAATGCAAATCAGGGATGATTTAGAGATTGCGAGGGGGGGGGGGGGAGGAGGATTGGCCGTTGGTCCCGGATTTGATTCAGCTAGAGAATTGTTGGCCGAAATGGAGTTGGTCACTTTCGCTCGTTATATTAAACGGTATCGCTCGTCCAAGTGCCGACATTTAAAAAAAAAAAAAAAAAAACTTTTTGGTTTGCGAACCTATACTGCCGTAGGTAAGAGAAAGTATGGGAAAGTAATGGAGGGTTTTTTTTTTTTTTTTTTTTTTACATCGAATTCAAACAGATAAATTTTACCAAGTTTTTAATTGTAATCAATGACGTAATTACCTTCGTTATCAATGCCCATCTTTTATGGCTAGATTCTGGTTTCGCATGCCAAAGGGGCTGGGTTCGAATCCCGGGTTGAACATCGATATTCATTGTGGTTCGGAATCCACGTTAAGCTGTGCACAAGTATAGGTGGTTGAGAGTCCAAACAAAATCAATCGTCGTTATCAGTAACCGTTTGCCATCAAGTAAGCAAATTTTCAATGACGTATCGATAATATGAATTGGTTTTTGAGGAAAATATCTGGAGATGGCATTTTGGATAGCATCTAAATTAAAAAAAAAAAAATTGTCGCATAGAAAGTGTTGTAGCGTTCGGAATAAATGTAAATCAGATGGTTCAATGTCTGGTAAATGCATCCCAATTCATTAATTTTTTTTTCAAGGTTCGTCTTGCGCATCGATATAGATAAACAACTGGATAGACTGCTCCATTGTCAATGAAAAGAGAAAAACGCGCCGGGGATTGCGAAGCTGGTGGGATGATTAACCAATCACAGTTCACTTTTATAGTTGGATGGAAATGCGAAAAACCTTGTAAAGTGTTAGAGTTTATATTTGTTTGCACACTATTACTAATTAAGGTCTGCTATTGACATTTCTGCCGTGTACAACCCAAAATTTTATTTTCAATCCCTCGGCAATCCGTATTTTATCCCACCAACGGCATCTGATGGCAACGGCTTCATTTTCCCAGCGTTAAGCAGTCTATCCAGTTGTTTATCTATATATTTAATAGGCAATACGTTTTTTGGGGTTAGTCCGTCCGCCTAAACTGTTCAACCAATTTCAATGATCAAGGTGTCATTTTAAAGAAAATAAGCTGTAGATTTGCCAAAACGTGCCAAAATAATTTATTAACACTTTATTAATTAGTTAAATTTCAATATTTTTCATCATTAAGCTACTACAAAGCCTCAATGATTTTGAATATATGAATGGCAACATCCTCACGTATGTAAACAACAAACCCGTTGCTAATTTTAAAGCTCTTTTTAAACTCTTCGTTTCAAAGTTGATTTTTTTCTATTTTTCTGAAGCATTTTTGTATTAGAGTAATTATTATTTTGAAGTATAAACAACAAACCCGTTGCTAATTTTAAAGCTCTTTTTAAACTCTTTGTTTCAAAGTTGATTTTTTTCTATTTTTCTGAAGCATTTTTGTATTAGAGTAATTATTATTTTGAAGTATTTCTATCCAGAAAATGCCTCGCGTTGGACGTCGTTCTCTAACGGGGCGACTTATCAGAATAAATAAAAGATATTGGGACTTCAATGTAAGGGCATAGCTAATGAAGTTTTAAGTCAGAATGTTGGCGGATAGTATATTTAACTTTCTATTATGAAACTTGCAATTTGAGTGTTTTCTCTATTAGGCCTTACATTAAATTTATAAAAATTTGGTTACATTTTTTATGGCTGGCAACCTATTCGAGGGCAGCAAGATGTTTTAACCACACATTCGAGCGGCAAAGCCCCTCAATCCGAGCGCAGCGAGGCGTTTGCGGGTTGGCGAGCGTTTGGGGGTTGGCGAGCGTTAGCGAGCAGGGGCCGAAGCCCTTTAGTCTATATCGATGGTCTTGCGCAGTGCTGTCTCGCATTATCGTGTTGCCTAATAATGCCTTTTCTGTTGACAACCTCTGGACACTTTTCAATTGAAGATTGACTCACTCGATCCGATTGTTACTAGTAAAGGTCTGCATTCACGGTTTATACAGGTTTCAGCACTTCAAAAAGGAACGATTCCACTAATCACCATTTTGTCGTTTTTTTTTTTTTTTTTAAAGATCCGTATAAGAATTATCGCCATTTTCTCTAAATAAATGATGAAAATATAAAACCTTAAAATGATCCCAATCCACGTTAGTATAATAGCGTAATTGAAAGTTGTGCGAAGTTTCACAACACTAGTTTATCGGTCCGCTCATGAGTGGGTGAAGTTAAAAAAAAAATAGGGGAGTGGAGCATCGCACAACTTTCAATTACACTAGAATACTGATGAAAATTTGTTTTATTTACCTTTTTTGTATTTTCATTATTCAGTTAGAAAAAAATTGCCTGATAGGCGATATTTTTTTACCATAATTCTTGTATGTGAAAAAAAAAAAAAAAAAAAAAAAAAAAAACTTCGCCAAATAGATGATTTTTGGCGATATTCTTTTCAATAATTCTTATATTATCCCTTTTTTTTTTATAAGTGAAACTAGGGAGAGGAGAAAATTATAGTACTTATAGTTACTAAAAGTTCCTCCGTCCGAATTTTTTTATTGTATTTTACAGTAATTTTCACAGAATGATTCAGAAACAATCAGCCTAAACTTCAATCTGAGCTATTTAACATTTTTACAGCATTTGTTACGCAGATCAATTTCTGGGATTTTTTTTTTTATTGGTTTGTACACTAATATCCCAATTTTTATGAACAATGACGGTTAATAAGGCCGGGACATACAGCATAACGTGGATTCCGAACCACAACCAACAACCATGCCTAACCTGGGATACGAACGCGGCACCTTTGGCTTGCGATGCCAGAGCGCTAACCACACAGCCATCAGGTGGGTGGTAATTTTAGAAATTCCTTCGCTCTACATCAGAATACTATCCCGACTTCATTGAATCTTACTTGAAAAGAAATTCTTAATTATGCCTTATTCTGTAGTAAGCAGTGACAAGAAGAATTGTCTACATTGTTGATAAACTATGGTTCTCTACGTTATACACTTAAGATTTCGTACTAAATGTAATTTTTCTTTTTATTCTTTTAGGGCGTAATTTCTATTAATTTAACTTTAAGTTTGTTTATGCAAGTTTTTTTTTTTTTTTTTTTTTTTTTTTTTTTTTTTTTTTTAATATTTAGGTCGTTGCCATAATTATAGTTGCTTTTTTAAATAATTTTTGGTGGAGATTTATAAATAAATACTGTTCTTAAAGAGTTTGTTAAACTCGATATTTTTAAATTCTTTATATTATCTTCGATATTGTGTGTATGTTTGTAGATGGCGGGCAAATATGTGGAAGCCTTAATTAACCCCCTTTTCATCATCCAATCGGGCTGAAACTTAGCAGATAGATTCAATATCGATGACAATGCATTTTATCAAATTTTGGCGGCTGTCGCTGTCACTAAACGGTCGCTTTTGCGGAATACTAATTAACCAACCTGCTGTCATCCAATCGCGCTAAAATAGCATTTAATCACAGACCAGTGCAGAAACTGTTTCCTGTTGCAAAATGTTTTAATAAATAAATAATAAAATTGTTTTAATCAGAATAAATAAAAGATATTTGGATGCGAAGGCATAAATTCAAGTTCATTTTTAATAAATAAATTTCGAAAACGTAGTTTGTCGTTCGTTTTGCAGATATTTAAAATTAATGAATATGAAAATGGCATTGGATGTAATAAAGGATTTATATTAAAAACTGTTGGGTTTTTTTATGGTTTTTATATTATTATCAGTGAATCAACGTAAAAGTCAAAATAACTTTGAATCATGTCGAAGTAACTTTTAACAATGATCAAACCGTTTTTCCCTTCTGAAAGAGATCCATCCGAGAGAAAGAAAAAAGAAAAGAAAAAATTAAGATACTTTTTTCCCTTAGCAACATTGTTACCAAAATACAAATCGGAAAAGAGAAAAAAAAATAAAAAGGAATTCCCCATTGTCCATTAAATAACACTCAGCGAAAGTCAGTTTAGTAGCGAAGCGCCATCTATATTCAGAAAACGACACTACGGCTCCGCGGAAAGATCTTCTAGTGCGCAAAATCAAGCATTGTTTCGCACCGCTTGTAAACATACGTTCTTGCCTTCAGGGTTTAACACCGAAAATTCAGAATGCACCTTCCACCCCCCCCCTCCCCTTTCTCCCCTCGTCTGTCGGGGAAAGGAAACACAAAATATATAGTAAATGAGAAGAAATGGCCGTTGTTGTTGTAAGACAATATAAAATACACACAAACAAAGAAAGAAAGAACGGAAAAAGCATATTGCACCGGACTTTTTAAGAACTAAAAATACAGACTAAGTTTGTGTTTAGAAAAGAAAGAGAGAAAGAGAAAGGAACAATCTATTTCTTTGTTCACAGGGAGAGAGAGATTTACAAAGTAATACTCTGTAAGTTAGAAATGGACTCCTAGAAATAAAAGAAGAGAATGGACATATAGTAGTAGGGGAAGAAATTCTGCTTCATCTATCAAGAGGCTGACACGATTCCAATAGCGGTTACTGCTCTGAAGAGATCGTTGTTGCCAGATGAGAAATCGATTCTCCCTGCTTCTACGATGTAATAAATACGTCCCCTTTTTTGAGGGGGGGGCGACTGCTTATTGCGGTTTGTTCTACTTATAGATCTGCATCCTGGAACATCTGGTTATAGAAGTGGACTTAAGCTTTTTCTAATAAGAGAGTAGGAGCTGTCAGTACAGTCGTAAAAGGTGTGTGTGTGGGGGGGGGGGGATTTATTTATTTATTTATTTATTTATTATATTTATTTTATTTATGTTATTTATTTTTTTTTTTTTTTTTTTTAATGATTAATCATCACAGCTTTTTATTGCAATAGATTGATTTTTTTTTTAATAAATATTAAACAAATTAATAATTTTATAAAATATTTAAAGACATTTCAGAATGGCTGTAAATTTTTACTTTCTATTTATTACCTATTTGTTAACATAGGGTAATGAAGTATTGTTTTCGCTCAAAAAAACTTTTTTTTTTCACTTCATGTCTGAGTGCACGTGGTCATCATAACTCGAACGAATTGACCTACGATGCTCAAATTTGGTGTACTTGTTAGTTTGTTAGTGATGGCAATGGGACCTACCATTAGGGTTTTCGTCAAAATTGCGCGTGCGCACAAAGTAGCTGCCATGGAAAAAAAATATCACGTTTTCCAGTAATTGCTGAAAAACGGCTTAAACGGCTTTGATCAAAATCGCTGTGGACCTCTTAATTTGTTCTAATTGCCTCCACCTCCGAAATTTCCGCAAAAATGTTATAAAGGTGTAAAAGTTTTTTTGGGGGGGAGGCAGGATTATCACAAAAACAAAATACTATTCAGATATGATACAATGAATTTAAATTGAAACCGTCTCTTTTTCCAGATTAAAGTGCATGTAAACAGTGTTTCGCTGCATTCTTTAGCTTAAAACTGAAATGTTTTGAGCTGAACCATTATAGCAGCTAGGGTGCAATATACACGTACTTCCTATTCATCGAATACAAACTATGGGTGTGGAACACCTCACATCTTTGAATTACGCTATAGTACTGGTCACTACATTTAACACTAGAAAGACGGGAGCTTAGTATGTATCCTATATTCAGGGGTCGCAGACGTCCTATAAATCCTATATATTTTTTAAAATCGGCAAAAACGTCCTATATTGTCCTATATTTTACAATTGTCCTATATATCCTATATTGATTCGATCTATATTTTCTTCGAATTCGTAATAACGGCGCCGTTCATTGCCATTTTTTATATTTCGGATTCTTTGGCGCAATCGAAAGCGATGTTTGTAACTGCGGCGTTTTATTTCTTGTGACGTCACGTGCTGCAATAACCTACAACTCAACTCTACTGGACCGGTAGACGCGGGAGTTGTAAAATGTAAACATGTGAACTTTTCCATTGCACGCGGTCTGGAATTTCAGATTTGTTTTCTCTTCCAACGTAGTAAATTAATTGGTCATAATACAGAGAGAGATGCAGCAAAAAAACTCTGCCTTGATAAAAATGGATAAAAACAATTTGTGATTAACTTGCAGGACTACTAAAGAACATTTTGAGTGCTCAGTCAATAATTGATGAAGGAAACAAAAGGGTTAAGATTTACGATGTCGAATGGCGATTTTTTTATTCCAATACCGATACGGATTCTGCACTACGTATTGTTTAAATCAAATCGCTCCTAATTATGGCAACCATACACAGTTCTCTTGCTCTTAAAAAAATGGCAGGTCTGCCATTTTTTGACGAAAATCAACTTCGCGCAGAATTCATACCGGATTCGGAATATTAGCCCCGATTTTTTCATAAAAGTCGCCAAAATTAAAAATGACGTCAATACGACGTGTTGTCAAATTCAAACGGTCCCTAGGGTTTCCGGAAAACCAAGTCCCCGGTCCGCCACATTCGGCGCTAAATCTCCCACTTTTCGCCGCCAATCCAACCGACGCTGAATAGTAAATCTGAGCCAACAAAAGACTGCAAACAGGGATATAAAGAAATTGGAGTAGTTATTGATGCTGGAAGCAAAAGACTCAAGATTGAAAATAATGTAATTAATAAAACTTGATTTAGGGATGGAATATTGAGGCAATAACGGATGACATATTCAGGATCAGATGACTTCTTTTTTTTAAAGGTGTGTTTTCTATTCTCTTAAATTCAATATAACGAGCATATAAATATATTGCGAGATAATTTTTAAGTTCAGTAGCAACTGTGTGCAGTTATTTGATGTTTTAAATTGTCCTATATATTTTTTTTTTAAATCCTATATATTCTTATTTTGTCACTTTGACCCCTGTATATTGCCTGAAAGCAGTCAAAATGACTGCATTGTGAAAAAGTAACTAATGCGCAAAGAAATTTGTTGAACAGTAATTTTTAATATATTTTATATCACTTACAGTCATATAACGAGTTATTAGTAAGTATTAACAATAAAAAAAAATCTATTTCAGTTCGAAAAAAAATAATTTATACATTATCTGGACATTTTAGCCGTATCGATATACACTATGAGATCATACACTCAGTGATCCTCCTTCCCATCTGAATTACGTTACAGCGCGTTCAAAAAGCGCGTGGCCAGGCCTGGCATAAAGATTCGAATAACAAGTAAGGATAACAATAACTTTAGTTATTGAACAACTGCAACTTATCAAGTATATGTCGAAATCGACAATTTATCATGAACTTGTATGTTATCATGTTATTCCAATCCAGAGCCGAACTGGTCTTTTCCAAGCAGTCAAAATGACTGCTTTTCGGCAATATAGGTATAACACACACATATATATATACCGGAAGTGAAGGAGGGGGGGGGGAATAATTAATGAACCCATTTATATGTTGTAGAAAAAGTCACAAAATTATAAGAAGCTGTGTCATTATTTAAATAATTATTTTTTTTAATTGAAATTCAAAAGCAGTCAAAATGACTTGCTTAGGCAATCTAGTGTTAAAGTTGACGTAGAATAGTGTTATTACGATTTTCATATTTTCATTCATTTGAAGAAGATTTGGTTGGTTGTTTTCAGATTATCTGGCGCCGTCAGCAACACGAGGGCTATAATGCGCCGAAACATTCGTCATTAGACAAACCAACATACAATTACAAACACCCATGCCTTAACACGGGACTCGGAACCCGCAACCTCGCGGTCTAGAAGCTAGCACGCTAACCACTATACCGTTTGGTCGGCCATTTGAAGAAGAAAAAAGCCAGTACGGTGATAATTCTTACATGAAACTAGGGGTAGTGGAATATCGCTTAAATTTCAATTACACTATATTACTACTGATATGGATTTGTGTAATTTACCTTTTTTTTATATTTCCACTATTCCTTTAGAAAAAAAAAGGGCCAGTTACGCGATATTTTTTTACGATAATTGTAAAATATGTCTTCTTTTTTTTCCTTTAAAAAAAAAAAAAAGAAAAAGAAAAAAAAGAAGAAAAAAAAACTCGCAAAAAAAATTTCTATTTTGGCGATATACTTTTCGATAATTCTTGCATTACCCTTTCTTATAAGTGAAACTGAGAAGAGGAGAAACAACGATCGTTGATGTTCAAACAAAGACTCTGTGTTAAAGGCATTCGCTTTATAACTTTTTACGCCTTTAAAGCATTTGTTTGGAAATTTCAATGATAAGGATGTTTAGAAACACCTCAAGAAGCATTACCACAGCGATTTTGAACAAAATACCAGTTAGAGCCGTTTTTTAGCCAATCATTGAAAAACATGATTTTTTCAATATCAGCTACCTTATGCGCGAGCGCGATTTTGACGAAAACCTTAATGGTAGTTCCTTGTGCCGCCACCAACCCGCACACCAAATTTGAACACCGTAGGTCAATTATGTTCGGGAGTTATGCTGACCACGTACACACATACACACAGACAGACATTTTTTCTAATTCTATTCTTCTATTTTTTTGAAATCAGGATGCTCCAAAACATGGAGAAATGCTAAAAAAATCGGGGGGAAATTTTGACCAAATGCTATACTTTTATTACCCTGTATACAAATGGGTAACTGAAAGTAAAAAAAAGAGCCAAAATGGCTAATTTGGAGATACATTTTTCAATAATTCTAACATTGTCCTTTCTTGTAAGTGAAACAGAAGAAGAGGGAAAAAACAGTTGTTGATCAACGATGCTCAAGGGAATAGAATCTTGTGTTACAGATATTCGTTTTTCAACTTTTTCACCGTTTTCGATTTCTCTACTTTTCTCTCTAAAATTTGTGTGTGTGTGTGTGTGTGGTCAGCATAACTCCCGAACAAACTGGCCTAGGATGCTTAAATTCGGTGTGTGGGTTAATGGGGACAATAAAACCTACCATTAAGGGTTTTCGTCAAAATTACGCAAGCGCATAAGGTAGCTGCCATTGAAAAAATCATGTTTTTCAATGAGTGCTAAAAAAAACGGCTCTAAACGATTTTGATAAAAATCGCTGTGGAAATGCCTCTTAAGGTTTTCTAAACATCTCCACCTTCGAAATTTCCATAGAAATGCGATAAAAGCGTAAAAATACGAATGCCTATAACACAGAGCTCTCTGCCTTTGAGCACCGCCTATCAATGAATGATTTTTTCTTCTATCGCTCGCATAAGAAAGAACAATGTAATGTCTATCGAAAAACATCGCCAATTACGCCATCTTGGTGACGTTTTTTTTTTTTTTTTTCTTCTTTTTTTGTTTGCCCATGCGAAAATTATTGCCAAAAATATCGCTTAACTGGCCATTTTTAATTAAATGAATGAATGTATGAAAACAGTAAGTAACACCATACCAAATTTTAATGCAACGACCAATTATAGTGTAATTGAAAGTTGTGCGATGTTCCACACACCTAGTTAACATTTTTACGGAAATTTTGGGGGTGGGACACCTTAAGGGCCGATTCCTCCACAACGATTTCGATCAAAATCGTTAGAACCGTTTTTTAGCAATTACTAAAAAAAAAACAGAATTTTTTCATGTTTTGCGCATGCACGGTATTGACGAAAACCTTAATGACAGGTCTCACGGCCACTACTAACCCATGCACCAAATTTGAACATCGTAGGTCTATTCGTTAGGGAGTTATGCTGACCACGTACGAAACGGATATTTTTTATACCACTTTTTCGAAGTCATGATGCTCCAAAACGTAGAGAAATGCAAAAAAAATATAAAAAATACTGACAGAAAAACAATACTTTTATTATCCGTGTAAAAATAATAACAATTGAAAATAAAAAGCGGATATATATACGCAAAAAAATATACCTAAGCTATTCTTTAAAGTCTGTATCTTCACTCTCAATATATTTCTTTCTTGTTAAATTATTAAAAAATAGCATGCTATTAGAATGGATATTTTTATTTAATTATTATTTTTTTTTTTTTTTTTTTAATATTTTTTTATTTAATATTTTTTATTTTATTTCATTTTTATTTTATTTTTATTTATATATTTTTTTGGGGAATTTAATATTTTTAAGAGATATCCGAATTAGGGTATTTATCGTTATAATTTTCTAAAATTGGCTTTCAAAACGTGGAAAAATGGGGGGGGGGGGGAATCGCATTTTTTTTTCACTGCCAACAATACCTTCATTATTCTATGTTAAAATATGCATAATTGAAAAATAATTGAGTTTTTTTTTGTTTTTTTTTTAACAGGAAGGGGGTTTTATTATATACATGAATTTCTTATGCACCGAATACAAATAAATTTCCAGCAAAAACAAACAATTCCGCCCCTTTAAAGATATTCAAAACACAATGAGTACGAAAAAAGGCATTCCCCCTCCCCACCCATGTATCGAAGCCATTTATATCCGAAAGGTCCAAACAATCCACGCAGAGTTTCAAAGCCTTTTTTATTTCCTGGTACATTAAAAAAAAAAAAAAAAAAACATAAAAGTGTTTCTTTCCGACGTCGAGTAACGTTGACCACCAACGCAGCTAACTCTTTACTATGGGACATGGTGGAAAAAAGAAAACAAATAAACATTCATTGGACTTGTGACATTGATGTCTCTTGCAAACAACCGCATGATAAAATAGAGCTTAGGTGCTTATGAACATGCTTAGTGCGCCGTTCATTCAGCTCCTAAGTGGGCGGTACAAACCAGAAACTGAGATTCGTTCTGCCATAAATTCCTTGACAAATTGAACTGGATGAGGCATTGGACAAGGTCAAAGGTCACTGGAGGTTCTAAAAAAAAAAAGTATGTCAACAAAGGTTTCGGACAAGGTCTGGTGTCAAAGGTTGATTCTCAAAGGATGTTAACAAGTAGAGAAACAGTAAAGAGTACGATGTTAAGAATGTGGGTATTTGTGTGCATCCACTGCAGCGGAGATTTCCGTGGTTGTTAAGTTTGTTTGATAATCTTTCCGAAAGCAGTCCCTAACTTTTGAGGTATAGTGGTTAGCGTGCTAGCTTCTAGACCGGGAGGTTGCGGGTTCCGAGTCCCGTGTTTGGCATGGGTGTTTGTAAATGTATGTTGGCTTGTCTAATGACGAATGTTCCGGCGCATTATAGCCCTCGTGTTGCTGACGGTCCCAGATAATCTGAAAACAACCAACCCTAACTTTGAAATGACATGACTGGGAAATGGGGAGAGGAGACAGGTATTGTGGAAGGATAGACAGGTATTGAATTATAAATACACTCGTTTGAAAAATTGTTGGATGAGAGTCAATTTTGATGACGATGGAGCCCACTTTTATTTGAAAGGGTTTCTCAATATACAAAACTGGTGGATATGGGGTATTGAAAATTCATCTATTTGTCTTTCAAAATCACTGCACCTTGCAAAAGTGAATGTATGTTTGTATACCGGAATCTGCTGAGGCCTCATTATCCCCCCTTGCCGTCATCCTATCGGACTGAAACTTAGCAGATAGGTTCGATGTCGATGACAATGCATTCTATTAAATTTTGGGGCTGTTACTGTGACTAAAAGGTTGCTTTTATACGGAATACTAACAAAACCAACTTGTCCTATTCAGTCGCATTAAAATGGGACTGAATCAACCATTGTTGAAACTCTTTCTTGTTGACAAAATTTTATTTAATAAATAAATAATAAAAACTACTTTAAACAGAATAAATAAATTATATTTAGAAGCGGTTCACGAATAAATAAATTTTGAAACGCAGTTTGCCCCATGCTGGTATAAATGTTGTTATGAATTTTGTATATTTGTAAATATATCGTAGTGTTAATTTTGTAAATAGATAAATTTCTGTACATTTCGCATAAGACAATGCAAAGGTTTGTTTCCCTGCAATGAGCCTCCCAATGCTTGATAGCGAGTTTTACAGAGGTAACTCTGGGAAGCGAGTTTCAAGGGGCAGGGCATTTAACATTATGGTAATGGGAATCTCGCCAAATTGGCGAGATAGAGCCAAGTTGGCGACGGTTTTGGAGACTAATTTTTGTCGCCAAATTTGGCGAGAAATCGCCAAATATCGCCAAACTTGGCGACCATTTGGCGACATTTTCGGTACATGTATAGGTACATGTATCCCATATCCTATATAGGTCTTTTCGACTACTCTCTGGAAAGTTCTCCAGACATCTACCTCTGGGAGTTTCAAGAAGGTTCACGTATGTTCTCAGGTCACCCTATAAAAGCTCAGGGAGAGCGAGTGATGCAGTTAGTTAGTTAGTTGTTGACTGTTTATGAGTCACGGAGCTAGTTGTTAGCTGACTGAAGTTAGTTGATTTTGAATCACTGAGTGAGTTGTCTCTCAACATTCATTGTGAGAGCTGTATTCCTGACTTGAGATACTGAGCATTCTAAAGCGAACTGTTTTGCATTGTCTTTTGCGGCGATTTAGCAGTTGTTTGTCAAGTTTTTAACTGCTGTTTTGTGCTCTGTTGAGGTGAAAAGAGCTGTATTGTGTCTACTAGAACGAGAAGTTCTGGAGCTGTAAGAGAACTGTGAAGAGTTATTTTGGAATAAATTTCTGCAAGTTTTGATCTGCTTTGGCGTCAAATCTTTCGAACCCGTACAACGCAACAATGTGTTATTGAATTAAAAAAAAAAAAAATCTACAATGCATAAAAAGGATTTTTTGAAAGCTCTGTTTTTATGGGTTATAATATTTTTATCTCTCTTATTGTTTTTAAAGAATCTTTCTGAAGGACTCCGTAAAATAAAAGGGATATTGGACCTTCCTAAAATCAAATGCAATGAAGGAAGTCGGTTTTATTGCAAGACTCAATTAAGGCTTTTAATGATTTTATTAAGGCTCATTGCGTTTCTTCTTAGTTCTAGGTATTTAAGAATACTTTTAGTTAAAAATAGTGTCAGTGTTTCAATTGCTGTATTCTGCAGCAATTATTTTCCTTAGAGAAACCACTAAATAGCGTCAATAATTGTCGGAAATGAGATTTCATTTGGTGTTAATCATAGTTTTAAAAACATGTCTAAAGTTTTTAAATTGTAGAAATGAAATTTATGTGGAAATTTGAATAATTTCACTAAGCTTCACTGATCAGGAAGGAATTTTTTATTTAGATTTTTTTAGAATTTTTTTTCTTTTTTTTTTTTCAATTGAGTCCAGTGATTAGTGGATAATCCCAAAATTGAAATTCTTATCTTGTTTTCGAAACCAAAATAAGAGACAAATTTAACAAAAACATTTTGAAATCCTCACCAATATATTTTGTTTTAAATAAATAAATAAAAAAAAAAAAAAACTTACAATAAAAAAAGAAAACTTGTTAAACATTCTACCCTCTAAGATGTACTAGATTTTCCTTTCTTTCCTATTTAAATATTTTAGGAAATAAATGGCGTTTTGTCACGATTCATGAATCATTTGTTTCATAGTTTAATCTGAACGGAAATATGCAGCTAACTACATTTTCAAAAGGCAATATTAATAACAAAATTCGTTATCCAAAATCCATGAATGTTTATTAAATCCTTTATATTAACTTCGATTTTGTGAATGTGTGTGTGTGTGGGAGAGGGGGGGGGGTTGGCTGTGTATGCCGATGTCTGGCAAATCTGCGGAGGCCTAATTAACCCCCTTGCCGTCATCCAATCGGGTTGAAACTTGGCAGATAGATTCTATCAAATTTTGGGGGCTGTCACTGACAATAAAAGGTCGCGTTTACGGAATGTTAACAAAAACAACTTTGCCGTCATCCAATCGCGCCGAAATATCATTTAAGTTATCATTGAAGACACTTTTTCCCGTCTCCATGTTTGTTTTAATAAATAAATAATAAAATTGTTTTAATCAGAATAAATAAAAGATATTTGGATGCGAGAGCATAAATTCATATTCATTTTTAAAGAATAAATTTTGAAAAGTACTTTACCGCATACTTTGCTGATAGAGATGTTTTTTATATTGAAAATTAAATGCATAACATGAAGAACACGCTGACAACAGAAACGGCACTGTGTTAATAAATATAAAAAATTTCAATGTATATAAAGGATTTATATTAAATATTTTTTTTTTTTTCTAATAATAAATTGCGTTTTGTTATGAATCATGAATAATTTATTTCATAATATTCCGCAAACTGTTGTATGCTGCAAACAACATTTCCAAAAGACAACATTAATAGCAAAACTCCTTACCCGAAATCTAGGAATATTTATTTTAAGAACCAAATTCGCTTGAACCTTAAATTCGCTTTTAAGAGTTCCTTTTAGACGAATGATTTATTCTCAGTCTCCATCTCTGTTCATTTTTTCCCAATTTATAACACAAATGTCCCGTTTCTCTCCTAAACCATAACCTCTTACAACTTGGATAAGAACTTATAAGATATTTCCGACAACGAATGTCCAATTCGGGCATTCCAAATCATAAACTTAAACCATTTAATCCGGATCTTAATAGCGAATGAAATACATAATAATATTCACAAAAAAAAAAAAAAAGTCCAACAACACGACCCAAGATGAATTATTCTTTTTTTATCTCCCTTCACGAAAAACGACGCGGCGTCCATTTAAATTGTTATTATTAAAAGGGACGAAAAATGCTCTTAAATTTCCGAATTAATGTCGAAGAAATAATGCTTCTCTCTCTCTCTCTCTATTCATTCTCTGGGACGCAATATCGGGGGAAGAAAATATCAGTAATGGACAAACATAAATGTCCCGAGAAACATTATGGCCATCGTTTGACGTCATTTCTGACGTCACGACACTTTGAAGTAACAGTTAATAAAAGTGAAGCATTTCATATTTTAATATTCGCGAAAAGGGAGCTTCGGATTTTAAGGGAGGCCTCCCCTTTCAATTACTCGGGGCTTGGAGAGGGGGGGGGGGGCAACTATGGCTTCGGGCCGAACAAGTAGGTACTTGGGCATATTTTGTGTGACTTTTGTATCGATTAACTGAAACGATACAACTGTTTCATCGATGAAGTGTTTTAAAAATTTCTGGAATTTGACAAATGTTGGCACGAATCCTCGTCAGTATTATAGTGCAATTGAAAGTTGTGCGATGTTCCACACCCCAAGTTTTTTTTATAATTCATTATAAATAACTTTTTGTAAATTATTTTATAAAATGCCCTCGTAATTTATCATCAAAACATTTCGAAAAAATTCCAAAAAATTTTTCGTTAAAAACTAAATAAAATACAAAATATCCTAAGCTCTAGAAATTTTAACAAAAAGAGTTCATTCAAAATATATATAATTCCCAAACACAAAGTGAAGAAATATATTTTTGAAAAATGCTTTTTGAAATTTTAATTGATTTAGTACTATTTTTTTTTTTTTTTTTTTCAGTTATAGGTGTTTAAAATCAATAAAAAGGTCAAAAATACATTACCGAAAAAAACAGCTCCAAAGTTTAAAAATGGTATAATCGAGATGCAGTTGTCAAGGTTGGTTGTTTTTCAGATTATGTGGCGCCGTCAGCAACACGAGGGCTATAATGCGCCGAAACATTCGTCATTAGACAAGCCAACATACATTTACAAACACCCATGCCTAACACGGGACTCGCAACCTCGCGGTCTAGAAGCTAGCACGCTAACCACTGTACCGTTTGATCGGCGCAGTTGTTAAGTAATAATAACTTGAACATTTCAATTTCTATTATACTAAACTTCAACTTAACTAGGCATCACTTAGACGGTAGATCGTCACAGTGCTCATAGGTATTTAATCCATTTTGGCGGAGTGAAGACATAATTCTCGCCAAACGCCTTTTGTTCTCTACAGGGTTGTGGTTTGGCGAGCATTATACTTTCACGCCGCCAAAATGGATTAAATACCTATGAGCACTGTGACGATCTACCGTCTAAGTGATGTCTAGTTAAGTTGAAGTTTAGTGATAGAAACAAACTCTTAATGTCATTTTGTTTAGAAATATCTTTATTATTTTTAACAGTAAAAGCAATCAAAATTTTGAGTTCCCAGTCTCCCTGAAATTATCATAGACGAAGTTTAATAAATAGCTCCACAGTTTTAATAGCTGTACAACTGTAGTTTAAATGCAAGCAAGTAGTTGGGAGATAAATTTCCAGATACAAACTTTAATAACCTGTTAATGGAGTTATACTAGTGGAAATATAATTATGTGGTAAAGTAATCACTTTGGTATTTAATTTCGGCAGTATACTCTACGCAGTTGTAGTTTAAATTCGATGTTATACACAATCTACCAAAACCTGAAATGCTTTTCAACAGTGTTTTAGTCAACATTGTTCTACATTGGACTTGTAGGGAATTAATAATAACGTTCAACTCTTTAGTTTCAGAGAAAGTCCTAGTAAGGCACATTCCCTATACTCGCTATGTTACAATCTTATAGTCCAGTGCATTTAGAAACTACTTTATATTAAAAAAAAAATCTTGATATTTGGTAGGAAAAGGATCACTTGTAGCCCGAGAGGCGACTGCAATTTTTGGACCCCATCGAACATCATTCTGGATTTTTTATAGAAATTAGAGAAAAGTGAGTAGATTACGAATCCACTGGTCTGCCGTGGCGAAAATCGCCCAAACTGGTCAAAAATCGACTTTTAATAAGTTGAACTAAATCCAATTGCCAAATGCGTCATAACTTGCCAGGTAATGAGCATTTTTTTTATTTGGTAACCCTCACTTTTTAATTTTCAATTAAGAAGGTTGCAGACGATTCAGATATCTGGCGACGGTCTACTTGCATCTATTAAAAGGGAGTCAAGTTGGCAATAAACATTACGTCACTTTTGACGTAACTGATGTCGCCAATTTGGCTTACTTTTAAAAGATGTAAGTTTTCCGAGCCAAAGATCAGAAATCGTTTGCGCTTTTTCTCATTGAAAATTAAAATGAAGTGGGTTGCCAGACGAATAAGTTTGTTCTCTTTTTGTCAAGTTATGACATATTTAGCAATCGGATTTTAATTCAACTCATTCCAAGTCGATTATGCCGACCAAACGGTATAGTGGTTAGCGTGCTGGCTTCTAGACCGCGAGGTTGCGGGTTCCGAGTCCCGTGTTGGCATGGGTGTTTGTAAATGTATGTTGGCTTGTCTAATGACGAAATGTTTCGGCGCATTATAGCCCTCGTGTTGCTGACGGCGCCAGATAATCTGAATACAACCAACCAACCAATCCAAGTCGATTATTGACCAGTTTCGGCCATTCTTGCCACGGCAGACCAGTGGATTCCTAATCTACTCACTTTTTTCCAATTTCTATGAAAAATTCAGAATGATGTTCGATGGGGTCCGAAAATTGCCGTCGCCTCTCGGACTATTAATGAAATGACACATTAAAAACTCGAAAATAGCGTCTAATGTATTTTATTTTGTATTTGAAATCCTTACGTCAATGCGCATGAAGTGGCTCCACCTAGTTTTATCTTTTGCTATTTTAATTTTCACTTATAGATAGATAGATATTAAGTGAAAACAATTTATGATGTTTCATTAAGTGGTCATTTTCGTACCTACTCACCAAATGTCAAGGTGGTTATAGAAAGTAGTTTCTAAATGCACTGGACTAGAATATTGTAACATAGAGAGAATAGGAAATGATTCTTAATAGAACTTCCTCTTAACAGATAAAAACTAGGGGTGTGGAACATCGCACATCTTTCAATTACACTATAATACTGACGAGGATTTGTGTCATTTACCGTTTTCATATTTTATTTTTCTTCTATTAGAAATGACCAGTTTGGCGATATTTTTGGCGATAATTCTTGCATGGGTGAAAAAAAAAAAGAAAAAAAAAGCTCCAAAATGGCGATTTCGAAGATATACTTTTCGATAATCCTTATATTATCCTTCATTATAAGCGAAACTGAGAGGAGAAGAAAAAATTATAGTTGATACGGTATGCTCAAGGAAAGAGAACTTTGTGTTTAAAGCATTCGTTTTTCAACTTTTTACGCCATTAAAACGTTTTTACGGGAATTTCGTAAGTGGGGATGTGTAGAACACCTTAAGAGGCATTACCATAGCAATTTTGATCAAAATCGTTAGAACCGTTTTTTAGCAATCATTGAAAAACGATCAATTTGAAGAAAACCTTAATGGCAGGTCCCGTGGCCACCACTAACCCTCATACCAAATTTTAACATCGTAGGTCAATTTGTTTGTGAGTTATGCTGACCACAGACACACATACAGACAGACAGACCTTTTTTCTAATTGACTTTTTGATGTTAGAAAACGTGGAGAAATGCGAAAAAACAAAACAAAAAAATTTACCAAATTCTATAATTTCATTACCCTATGTATACATATAGGTAACTGAAAGTAAAAAGCATTTATTTTTTATCATTGTGGCGAAAAATAATTTGCGGAGTTTCAAAATAAATACGTCAATAGTGTTCTGGAAAATAGTTTCAAGATAAAAAAAAAAAAAAATCCTTTTACATAAGTAACTAGAAAGTTGCAAGGCGCGTAAAGCAGCCGTTGAAAAATGACTAATATAACAAACGTTTTCTCTCTATATATATAAGGCAAAGCCTTCACTCACTCATCACTAATTTTCCCACTTCCCACATAGTCACAACTCTGAAAATCGGCACAAATATCAACAATGGTAAAAATAGAAAAAGTAAGCTATTCCAATCTCTATTAACCCACTTTAAGGGGTCGAAAAGGGGTTAAACGTTCTAAACAAGGAATATTCGAATATACCACTTCTCATTTCGTCACAACTCTAAAAATTGGTGCGAATATCAATAAAGACAAACGAAGAAAAAGTAAGCTATTCAGATCTCGATTAACCCACTTTAAGGGATCGAAAAGGGGTTAAACGTTCCAAACGAGGGATATTCGAATGTACCACTTCCCACATGTCCACAACTCTGAAAATTGGTGCAAATGTCGACATAGGCAAACATAGAAAAATTAAGCTATTCCGATCTCGATTAACCCCCTTTAAGAGGTCGAAAAGGGGTTAAACTTTCCAAACGAGGGATATTCGAATGTTCCACTTCCCATATGGTCACAACTCTAAAAATTGGTAAAAATATCAACATAGAAAAACATATATATAGACAAACATAGAAAAGTTAAGCTATTCCGAGCTTGATTAACCCACTTTAAGGGGTGGAAAAGGGGTTAAACATTCCTAACTCGAATATCCCACTTCACATATAGTCACAACTCTGAAAATTGGTAGGAATGTCAATAAAGATAAACGTAAAAATAGTAAGCCATTCCTATCTCGATTAACCCACTTAAGGTTTGGAAAAGTCGTTAAACGTTCCAAACTAGGAATAGTCGAATGCCCCACTTCCCATTTGGTCACAACTCGGAAAATTGGTACAAATGTCAAAAAAGATTAAACATAGAAAAAGTAAGCTATTCCGTTCTCGATTAACCAACTTTAAGGGGTCGAAAAGGGGTTAAATGTTCCAAACGATGGATATCCGAATGTTCTTCTTCCAATGTAATCATATTTCTGATATTTGGTGCAAATGTTAAAAGGGCTAATGTTAAAAAAATAAGTCATTCCAATATCGATTGACGAATTTTTAAGGGATGAAAAGTCGACGCAACATTGAAACTATAAGAGGATTAACTTAATGTCTCAATTCCAATACAGCTACTACTTTGACATTTAGAGCTAATAGAAAACATAAACACAATAAACTATTCAATTTACTATTCACAATTATAAATTTTGTTCCAAAATGTCAACAAAAGGAAAGTTCCTATTTTGATAGATCAATTTGTCTGGATCGAAATGGGAGCAAACGTCTGAAGTGTAGAATACGTGAATGTCTTTTGATCGCTAAAATGCTAATGGTCAAATTTCGTAGCGCAGCACGGGTATTCAGCTAGTAATTTAATATACGCGAAGTATTAATTAAAAATTCAAATGTTTCTTTTAATATCACGCTTATATTATTATTATTTTTATTTTTTATTTTTTGTATTGAGGAATCAGTTTAAAAACTATTTAGTGCTGGAATTCAACAGGGAAATTATTTTTGGATCTGCACTGACAATAGAATCCGCTGTAATAGATTTGAGAGTTACCATCCATCAAATAGATTATCTTCCTATTCATTAACATAGCGTCGATTCTGTTGTCAGGGTGTGTTTGGTGCTTGCATCTCATTTTAAATAATAAAACCCATCTCTGACAGCAAAATATGCGACAAAGTACGCTTCAAAATGTATTTAATTAAAAATAAACGTGAATTTATACATTCACATTCAATTATCTTTTATTTAATTCGACTCAATAAATTCTGGCAGCAGGAAAGAGTTTCCTCCTCAATGATCGGTTAAATTTTAAGGTACAGCGTTGCAGAGTGAGTGAGTGAGTCAGTGTAACTTATACTAAAATTTGACTTGTACGCATTGTGCGTATTATGATTGCTTAGAGGAATTACTTTTTTGGACGTTCATTAGAATTAGTTATGGTATTTATAATTGAGATACATAAAATTCTTTAGGTTTATGTACATGTTTACATAATTTTTTAACTAAGTTCCGATTATTTTTAACTTCGATTTTCACACACATAACACAATGAATAATTAAACTAAGACTTTCGCTTCTGATGAACAGTTTATCTATTGGTTTATATCATTTATTAATTTTTGGATTTTTTTTTGGAGAAAAGGGATTGTCACATTTAAAAAAAAAAAAAAAAAAAAAAAAAAAAAAACTTCCAGAAATAATATATAAGATTACTTTTGGAATTTCTCCAACCCCCCAGCTTGGGAAAATACTTTTATGGACCAAAAGTTTCTTGTTTTCTTAAAGGAAGAAATCGTGGAAAATTAGAACATCTGTCCAGCTCTCAAAATCCCGTTTGCAATAACAGCGGCGGTTTAAAAATCTGAAACAAAACAGCGTGTGAAAGCCTCTTCCCCAAAAGTTCCCCCGCCAAAAGCAACAAAATAATAATAAATAATAAATAAAAAAAAAAGCTTCCTATCACACCTTCAGAAAATAAAAGACAAATAACAACATTCTCCCAGGGAAAAAATAACAACCTTCGAATCGCCCCGAGCTCCAAAGATATCGATGCCGTCTTAATCCCTGCTTCTAAAAGTAAATATTACATCTAAAAAGGAGTTTTTAAAGACATCAAAAGAACGTTCTTTAAAGCTAATCTTCAAACCTATTGTTTCGCTCTTAATAGCGGCTTTGGATTCAATTTCGTAGGGAGTCCTCGTCCTCCCCCCCCCCCCCCCTCACCGAATGCAGTTAGTTCTTTTTCAATTCCATTTGTTTTCGCATTCCAGATATCGATGAAAAAAAAAAACCATTTTCCCCAGGTCTTTTATATCGATGATAAGCTGTTACGGCGATTCTTAATATTGATTTATCGATGAAACGGAAAGGCAAAGGAGTTGATGATTAGTGATTTTCGGATTTATTTTCTTGAGGGAGGAAAAAATAATAGGATTGAATTTCCGGAATTTTACTTGCCTTCCGAAGTTTTTCGGGATGAATCAACGACACTTAAATAGAAGTTTGAGAGGAAACCAAAATTCGTCTTATTTTGAATATAATGAAATGTTTTTTGTTTGTCGTGTAATTTTCCGTTTGAAGGTTAAATGACCACTAACCTAACCAAAAATTAACTTTTTTTTTGTATGAAACACATAAAATTACAGATTACTGTTAACGCAATAATTACTAGTATTCTTTTGAACCGAATATCATGTGACAGTTGATATATTTTTCGCGATTTTTTAAGAAGTAAACACCTTTAATAAAAACACAGCCTCTTCTGAAGTAATTAATTTATTATTAATCTATGGAAAAAAATATGTAATCACTTATCTCAGAACCCATTATTTTCTTTTCAAAAGAAAATATTTTTAAGAAATAACATAAATACAAGTGATTGTATAGGGAAAACTCATAATGGAAATTAATGATCAAATAATCCATTTTTTTTTGTTTTGTTATTATCACCATTGTTAAGAGTATTACTATTGTTAAGATTATCACTATTGTTATGATTATTTATTATGATTATTACTATAGTTATGATTATTGTATGTTATGAATATTATTGTAGTGATTATCACTGGTTAAAATTATGAATACAGTTATGGATATTACTAAAGTTGTGATTATCACTACTGTTATGATTATTATTATCGTTATAAATATCACTATTGTCAATACTATTGCTATGACTATTATTGTTATGACTATTGTTATAATACTCAGCTCATTATGATTAGTGCTACAATAAATATTATTGTAACGGTCATCAATAGCCTATCATTAAAAATATAATTACTCATATTGTAATAATTATGAATATTGTAATGATTATCCTTATTGTTACGATTATCAATATAGCTATTATTATCACTATAGTTATGATTATCCATATTTCCCCAGAAGCAGAATAATATATAACGTTCTGCAGCGGGATTTTTGACAGTTACAAATGTTCTGCAGAAATTTTTTCAAAATTTCCAGTATATCCAGTATGATATAAAAGAAAAAACCCATAAAATTAATACTACACATTTATTGCCAAATAATAATGACGAAAAATATTATTTTTCAAACCAAGGCATACATTCAAAATTTGCAACTTTATCAATGACTTTGGGAAGTTAAATATTTAGACATTGATACAGAACCGCTACGTATAAAATGTTTGTGGTAAGTTGGTCCATGCAAAGAAATAAGGGCTGCTTTAAGATGTTTTCTGAAAGATTTGTCTCCAGATCCATTTCTCGAGGCCATTTGTTCCAAACATAAAATTGTTCTGCAAGGATTCTGATTGTTCTGCGACGTACGTCGCAGTTTTAGGCACTTTCTGCTTTCGGGCATATTTCTATTATAAACACCATTGTTATCTTTGCCACTATTGCTATTATTATCACTATGCTATGATTATCCATATTTCTATTATAAACACTATTGTTGTTATTATCACTATTGTTATTATTATCACTATTGTTATTATTATCACTATCACTTCACTTGTTATGAGTATCACTATAATCACTACCAGCTTCTAATATTAATTGTTATTAGTAATGCATCATGAATAGTTCTGTTTTAACTCTTATTGTATTGGCTATTAATAGTTATGATCAATAATGCGATTCTCAATATTGCAAATGATTATCAATTATCATTACAGCATTAACCCAATCCATTATCATTTCCGTTCGTGTCATTACAAGATAGATAAACTCAAAGAAAAAGAAGGGAGGGGGGGGGGGGGAGAAAGAGTCTCTAAGTGCGTTTTAATATCCCCGCTGCGATAGGATAGAGAACGTCCCCCCCCCCACCCCTTCTCTCTCCTTTTAAAAGATCCCGAATGTAATGTTCAATTACGAGAGTTAAAACTTCGTTTCTCAAAAAGCTTTTATCTTAATTACGAGATTCTTAAATAGATGGGGGAGGGGGGGGGAGAGAGAGAGAGAGAAGAAATACTTTATAATTCGCAGAGGTGCACATTTGCTGTGCTTAATTCACTTTCGGGGTGTATTCTTTTTTTTCTTTTAGTGTGTGGGGGGGGGGTGCGAGCTGTTGCCGTTATCTGGGTGTTTTGGTTGAAATTCCTTCCTTCGGAAATCACGCTTCAGAAAAAAGTGGTTCGAGTCGAAAGTAAATTATCTGTACATTGTTGGTTAATATTACAGGGAAGTTATACATTGTACCATGAAAATTGTTTTATACTTCTGGTGACCGTAAAACTTCATCCAGTATGGATGAACCAAGGATGCAAAGTGGACAGGATCGAATTTCTTGGAATGCAGGCTTAAGACAGCAAAATACCTTGTAAAGAGCTTGTTACGTAATTTGTCTGTATATAATTGTATTAAAGACTGTACCGGCACATATTCCGTAGCTCTATTTTCTTAAATTTATTGCTTAACATCCATACTGTTATGAATTTTTCCGCTGAGGCAATGATGGCACAGTTTTTACAGTATAAAAATATTTATTATCTCTTCAGAAAACTCACAAAATTTATCCACAGGCAACAGTGTAATCGCTCACAAGCTTCAACACAAGCTTTAGCAAAAAAAACAACTTCGAATACAGCGATTATACAAGCTCACTCCAATAGCTAAACAAAGCGATCAGCTTTCATCGAAGTCCAAAGTCAATCTGAAAACTTTCCCGTTCTCCAGTCTTTTATATACAAGCGCGTGAGACATTCTCGAAATTTCCAGCCAATTCATAGAAAAGAAACATCTCGAAACTTCTCGATTGCTTTAGGTGTTGCCACCTTTTTCTAACTTGTATAATCGCTATTAATTAATAAATAAAATAAGATAAAAAATAAATTACAATAGAATTTTGAAATAATACGTCACTATTTACAATATATACAGACAATTTGTGCAACAATACACCAGAGAGAAGACGCCGACCTGGACGTCTTAAGTTAACCTGAAGAAGGAGCATGGAGAGAGAGAGAGGGGGGACGGATGGGCGAGCTGGGGAGAAGCAGGGATTGCTGCGGGGACAGGTGAGGATGAAGAGTGAATGCCTTATGAGCCCCTGAGCACGAGAGGAAATGATGATGCCGCCCTGTGTGTAGTTAATTAACAGGTCGTAATCGCATGGAGCGATTAACTGAATGAGAAACTTGCACAAGTGAGGAAAATGATTTATTTATTTTTTTGTATTTTCTAGTGTTATCCAATGAATATATTTGAGTGGTGCAATTATTTTTTTATCTTTATGCTGTCAATTAATCAAAAATCGAGTTTGAAATTGGCCGAAATCACAGCAAAAGTCACGTGACCAAAAACGCATGAAAAAAAAAAAAAAACGTGACGTGGTTACGCAGAGATGAAGTCGCTAAACTAAGGAGAAACCACACTCATTCCTCGTCTAAAAACAGGGTTTTTTTTAGACTGGTTCGTTATCTGCGCGTTGACGTTTCGCGCAAAGCAAGTGGCTTTCCCCCGCCAAATCGCCAAAAGTGATAAAACTAAATATTTTTTCTTAACTATCTATCCGAGCTCAAATTTTTGAAAGAATGGTACTGCTTTTTATGATTTTTTTCTCTACTTTTATTTAAAAATAAAACCAAAAAAACGTGAAAAGTTCCTCATTACTTCGTAGTAAATTTAAAACAGCGTTCACCAAAACGCGGTCCTGATGCAGCCCGCAACAGGTTTTTCTGCGGGGCCCGGAAACAGCACAGAAAATCAGAAATCAAACTATGGATGATTTTTTTGTATGTAATTTTAATTTGTCCACAACAGTATGTGTTTACTATGTAAAACAGAGTTCTCCACTACGTTGCCCGAATAAACTATACGAAGAAGCTTTCAGTGAGATGGTTTTCACCAAGAATTAATACAAGTTGGTTGTTTTCAGATTATCTGGCTCCGTCAGCAACACGAGGGCTATAATGCGCCAAAACATTCGTCATTGGACAAGCCAACATACATTTGCAAACACCCATGCCTTACACGGGACTCGGAACCCGCAACCTCGCGGTCTAGAAGCTAGCACGCTAACCACTATACTGTTTGGTCGGCATCTCGTTAGAAGTAGCTGAAAAATGCATTCCATTTCCACGCATCAAATATTCTATACTTCAAAAATTTGGATTTTAAAATCGACTGATACTGAATCGATTAATTCTTAATCATCGAATACTCGATTCAAAGAAAGGAATGTCGTTTACTTGAAATTCGATTATTCGATATCGAATTATTGAAAACTCGATCGGAGCTCGAAATCGCTTAAATAACTTGCTTTTGCGCTTAAAAGTTGGGAACGCATAAATATAATGATTTATATTAAAAACTTTGATTTGAGGAGTTAATTTGTTAACCTTCGATTTCGCAATCAACAAAGGTTAAATCTGAGGGATATTCTCGCAATTTACCCTTATACCCTGATATTTGTAGCCCTTTTTTTTTTTTGCTAGATTATAACCACTATACCATTTGGTCGGCGAATAAATACAGGAATGAGTTAACTGGTGCTCGTTTTGACGATTTATTAAGATTGGCTGCGACAAATACAGCGATAGATATCGACTGTGTCATAAAAGAAACTGGAACTCTTTTCTACCGTCATCGTTTCGCCATTGATATCGACTGGAATGGAGGGGAAATCTGGAAGTTTCGCTGAAATATATTTATTAAATGTTAGGTCAAGTTACATTGTCACACAAGACTGTTTGACCTTCTGTAAGGCTACTACTCTGTTTAACAGGCTGATCCTGTTATTAGTAAGATTTTAGAGAGGTACAACAGGCCTAAGCACACATGTCTTGGTCACTCTCTTTTAAATCTAATCTAATCTACACTGTCACCCTTCTCTTATATAAACTTTGATTTAAGTAATAATGAAAATTATTGTTTTTTTAATTATCTTTATATATAAAAATGAGTTGCCTGTACGTCTGAACCTAATACAAATCCACAGATTTGCCCCTAGAGGTACGAAATTTGGTACATAGAAGCTTTTAGTACATGGAGATTGTAAAGAACAACTTTTAAAATTCGATTAAAAGTTGCTTTCATTAAAATTTAATGACATGAAGAAATAATTCTTGGAATGGTAACGATAATTTTTCATTACATCAGAATAAAACTAAAAATTATTTTAACGGGTTCTCCTTATTTTTCTGACTATTTTTATGTACTACAATCGTCTGTCTGATAAACAGTTTGAATTTTATTGTAATATTTCAATATATTTACTATCCATTAACAACAAATATATTGAATCATAAAGATTGTTAGGAATTTTTCCACTGAGGCAATGATGGCACAGTTTTCACGGTATACAAATATTTATTCTCTCTTCAGAAAACTCACAAAATTTATTCACAGGCAACAGTTTAATTACTCTCAAGCTTCAACACAAGCTTCAACAAAAATAACTTCGAAATCAGCGATTATACAAGCTCACTCCAATAGGTAAACAAAGCGATCAGATTTCAACGAAGTCTGAAGTCAATCTGAAAACTTTCCCGTTCTTCAGTCTTTTATATACAAGCGCGTGAGACATTCTCGAAATTTCCAGCCAATTCATCGGAAAAGAAACATCTCGAAACTTCTCGATTGCTTTAGGTGTTGCCACCTTTTTCTAACTTGTATAATCGCTATTAATTAATAAATAAAATAAGATAAAAATAAATTACAATAGAATTTTGAAATAATACGTCACTATTTACAATATATACAGACAATTTGTGCAACAATATATTGTTACCATTAACAACTTCTGCGCATATGCAGTTTTAAAGCATTTTTTTTTTATGCATCGTTTTGTTTTTTTACGTTTTAAATTTATCCTGTTTTTGTTTACATTTTGTGTTGACCTCAAAGTTGTATTGTGCTCAGCGGGTATTGACATTTTGATTTTAAACAAAATAAATTCGTTAAATTAATTTGTATTTTATTAGCAAATATCTTTTGTCTGTACAGTTGTCGTAAATATCTAATATTTAAAAGTTTGTTTACTAACATCAATACGTTGGTGCGTTATATGATGTTTTCAGTTGGATTTTGGTCAACTTTATAAATCTATTATATCGTTTTTTTTTCCAGGATGTGTCAAATCGACAAGATCAAATGTAAGAAGACACTCTTCATTCAGATTTTGTTCTATTTTAAAACAAAAACAAAGAATTTGGTACAATATATTTTCATGATTATTTTTGAAACTGAGACTAGAGTTGCATTATAGACACCAGGCATATTTTGATAATATGTCTACGTTTACAAAATTTTAAATGGTTAAATTTTTCTAGATGGATTTATTAAAATTTCGAATCTATAACTTCATTTAATGAGAGTGAGTCAAAATATACATAAAATCTAACAAAAGAAACGGATTATTTAGACTCAAATTTGACTTCATCACTTGCAGCCTCAATTGTAGATCATTGAAATTCACCGAAAACTTTCAAATCATTTCGACATTCGCTAATATGCCGCCAAAGAGAAAAACGAATATAGATGCTAAGTATAGAGCATCTACCGCCAATAGAGCTAGAGCTGCAAAAACAGCATCGACTGGAGAATGACCGAGCGCACGATTACAAAATGAACGAAAACATGGATCTGTTACATTACATTGGAAGCTGATCACCAACAACAATTAATCCGAAGAAATTCCAGCCGACCAAACGGTATAGTGGTTAGCGTTCTAGCTTCTAGACTGCGAGGTTTCGGGTTCCGAGTCCCGTGTTAGGCATGGGTGTTTGTAAATGTATGTTGGCTTGTCTAATGACGAATGTTTCGGCGCATTATAACCCTCGTGTTGCTGACGGCGCCAGATAATCTGAAAAACAACCAAAACAACCAACCGAAGAAATTCCGCATCTATGTTTTTATTATTATAGATCAGATGCCAACACCAAGCACATTCTGCCAACAGAAGCGGCGCTATGTTGATGAATATAAAAAATGGCATTGCATGTAAAGGATTTATATTAAAAACTTTGTTTTCATGGGCTATATTATTTTCTTTTAATAATAAAAATAAATAAAAATGCATATATTTATTAATAAAAAAAATTCGTTAATGGAAAAGCTTAGCGGTTGAACATGTTAAGTGGCATTTCAGAGATCATGTAAGAGATGCAAAAAGGAAATGTTCTGTTAATTGTTACTTTAGTCAATAAATACCACAAGTGATCAAAGAAATTGAGAATAATGTACTTACTATTCGATGATTGCAAGGACTATACCCCCATATGCTAAAAAAAAAAAAAAATTCCTCCGCTATACATTAAAATGCTCAAAATTAGACCAATATTAAAATTATCCATCGCAATTAATTAACTACCCTTCTTGGCAACATTCTATAAAATGTTGTTGCGCAACAAATAAAATTGTTAGCTACAAGTTATATACAAATAATTGTAAAGCGCTTGTGGAACACTGTAACAGCAACTTTTTTTTTTTTATAACCTTCTTTTTATTTTTCTCAGTTCCAGATGGAAAATGCGTTAAAAAGAATTCGGTTGGTTTGTACGCTCAACGACGTATACGAGTGCACAATAGCGGCTAATCAGGCCGGGACATACAGCTTAACATGGATTCCGAACCACCCATCCCGGGATTCGAACCCTACACCCTTAACATACGAAGCCAGAGCTCTAACCACACAGCCATCAGGTGGGGGAAGAAAAAAAAGGGGGGAAAAAAAATTGGATTACAAAAGATTTCCAAAGTTGCAAAAGTTTGTTATGCAAACTTCTTAAAACAATAGTTTTGAAAAAATATTAAATGCATCGTTATGAAATTTTCTCAAAGAAAATGATGACGTAGTTTTTTCTGAATAAAAACTATTAAAAAATTTATTCTTCCTTCTAAGACTCACAAAACTACAGAACAATTACTATGAAGCCTAAAAACAAGTTTCTGCACGTACGACTTCGAACACGGCGATAATTCAGGCAACGCGAAAGTAAACAAAACATCCGATCCGAACAGCAAACGATACTCGACTGACCCAGCGATTCCATTTTTCGCCTCTCTAAAGATGGAAATACCTCGAAATTTCTCGATTGATTTTGATGTTGCCACCTTTTTCTAACCTGTGCTATCGCTGTTAACAAATAAATTAAAATAAAATAGAACTTTAAAATAAATAACGTCCCTATTTGCAGTTATATGCAGACGATTTTTGTAACAGTAATTTTTTCGCAGTAATACATCAGCGTTAAAGCGACAATAAGGGGGGGAAAAAACTTATTCTCTTCAATTTAAATACTCTTAGCAACTGACTTACACCAGTGTCAACTCAAACTTACACAGCACTTAAAAATGCTTTGAACTCGGGGGAGAGGAGTGGGAGGGGGGAGGGGCGTGGAATAATGCATAGAATGATTTACGGAGTTTGTGGTTTTAAACAGAATGAAATCGATGCTCCGAACTGCGTTTTTAATTCTTCCTTTTTTAAAAGTCGGAGAATGATTGCGAAATATTTAGATAAATGATCCAGAAATATGCAATTTAGAACTCTTTTTTTTTTTTTTTTAAATCTTCAGACGCAGAACATTATTTCCCCGGGCAAAGCACATCAGACACTTCAAGACTTCGAAGACGAACGACGTCGTCTATTTTTAGTGATTGAATTACAGTTTGTTCGAGATTCGTACTATACCATTAATTTGATTGCTTTTGTATGGTTTATATGAGGGTATATATTTCTCAACAAATAATTCTCTTTGACTAATAACAGTAACACGAACTATATATTATTGCCAAATCTGGGGAGGTATATACTTTTTTTTAAATCATGCGGAGTATATTTCGAATAGTTGGATTATTTCTGAAAGCCAAAATAATATTGTTATGTTTTGTATATTTGTAAATACTTCTTAGTGTTAATTTTGTAATTAGGAAAATTTATGTACATTTCGCATAGGGCAGTGCAATAGTTCGTCTTTAGTTTGCTTCCCCGCAATGTGTGTCTTTTAATGCTTGATAACGAGTTTTATAGAGTTAACGCTGGGAAGCGAGTTTTACAAGGAGCAGAGCATTTAACATTATGGTAATGGGAATCTCGCCAAATTGGCGATATAAATCCAAGTTGGCGACGGTTTTGGCGTCTAATTTTTGTTGCCAAATTTGATTGCCATTTGACGACATTTTCGGTCCCCATGTACATGTATAGGACTTTTCGACTACGATCTGGAAAGTTCTCCAAATATCTACCTCTAGAAGTTTCAAGATCCTATATAAGCCACATCCTATATAATCCTCCCCTATATAAGCCCGAGTTGACTGAGTTGAGTTAGTTAGTTGAGATACTGAGTCTCAGTGAGCATTCCGAGTAGTTCTAAAGCGAACTGTATTGCATTGTCTTTTGCGGCGATTTAGCAGTTCTGTGTCAAGTTTAACTGCTGTTTTGTGCTCTATTGTTGTGTATAGAGCTGTATTGAGTCTACTATAACCAGAAGTTCTGGAGTTGTAAAGGAATCTGTGAAGAGCTATATTGGTATAAATTTCTGCAAGTTTTGATCTGCTTTGGCGTCAAATCTTTCGAACCCGTCCACGCAACAATATAACCCATAAAAATAAAGTTTTTAATAATAATCCTTTATATACATTACTAATATTTATATTCATTGAAATAGTTGCCGTTGTCAGCGGATGCTTGGTGTTTGCATCTAATTTTAAATAATAAAAACATCACTATCGGCAAAATATGCGGCTTTTCAAAATTTATTCATTAAAAATGAGTGTGAATTTATGCACTTACATGACAAATACCTTTTATTTATTCTGATTAAAACAATTTTATTTGTTAAAACAATTTTGGCAACAGCAAAGTGTTTCTTCAATGGTCAGTTAAATGCTATTTTAATGCAAGTTGGTTTTATTGGTATTACATAAAAACAACCTTTCAGTGACAGCTGCCAAAATTTAATAGATTCGATGTCGATGACAATGCATTCTATATGTCAAGTATCAGCCCATTTGGATTACGGCAAGAGGGTTAGAGTCCTCAGACACATTTAAAACAAATAGTCCGAGAGGCGACTGCAATTTTTGGACCTCATCGAACACCATTCTGAATTTTTTATACAAATTGGAGAAAAGTGAGTAGATTACGAATTCACTGGTCTCCCGTGGCAAAAATGGCCGAAACTAATCGAAAATCGACTTGGGATGAGTTGAACTAAAATCCGATGGCCAAATATGTCATAACTTGCCAAAAAGAGAACAAACGTTTTCGTCTGGCAACCCACTGCATTTTGATTTTCAATGAGAAAAAGCGCAAACGATTTCTGATCTCTGGCTAGGAAAACTTACATCTTTTAAAAGTAAGTCAAATTGGCGACATGAGTTACGTCATCAGTGGCGTAATGTTTATTGCCAATTTGGCTCATTTGTGAAAGATGAAAGAAAGCCATCGCCAGATATCCGAATCGTCTGCAACCTTCTTAATTGAAAATTAAAGAGTGAGGGTTACCAAATAAAAAAAAAAAATGCCCATTATTTGGCAAGTTATGGCGCATTTGGCAATTGGATTTAGTTCAACTTATTAAAAGTCGATTTTTGATCAGTTTCGGCAATTTTTGCAACGGCAGACCAGTGGATTCGTAATCTACCCACTTTTTTCCAATTTCTACAACAACAAAAAATTCAAAATGATGTTCGATGGGGTCCAAAAATTTCAGTCGCCTCTCGGACTGTTATGGTATATTTGGAAATCGGATTTAGATCAACTTAATCAAAGTCGATTTTTGACGAATTTCCGCCGTTTTTTCCGTTCGTAATCTACTCACTTTCTTCCACATTCTATACAAATTCCAGAGTGATGTTCGATGGGATATCGAATTTCGCCGTCTCCTCTCGGACTATTAGAGATCAACTTTTTTTTTGTTCGTTTGGGATTACCAAATTATGCCATTTATCGCCAAAAGCAACATGTTTCCTTGGGAATTGTTGGCACACCATTTCGTGACTCTTAGAGGTGGTTGGAGTTATCTTTTTTTCTAAATTGAAATATTGGGTGTTTAAACAGTGCATAATAGTTATTTATGCAACTAGTTGGGTTGGTTGTTTTCAGATCATCTGGCGCCGTCAGCTACACGAGGGCTGTAATGCGCCGAAACATTCGTCATTAGACAAGCCAACGTACATTTCACAAACACCCATGCCTAACACGGGACTCGGAACCTCGCGGTCTAGAAGCTAGCACGCTAACCACTAACTATACCGTTTGGTCGGCCGCAACTAGTTGGGAGAATAATACTTTTTTCAAACGAGGCAAAATTCTTATTTGACGATGACGATAATACGAGTCAAGTAATTTGCCGAGTTTGGAAAAAGTCATTTTTACACGTGTTGCATGCAATTTTTTATAAATAACGTGTAAAAAAAAATTAACTTTTTTTTTTTAATCATTTTGAATAAAAAATTATGGCGAATGTAACATTTATTCGCCTGCACGCTTCGTTCTCAAATATTAGCATTGAAAATATTAAATATACGCATTAAAAAAAAAAAAAAAAAAAATTGCACGTGATTATAAAAAATAGTGTATGCAACACGTGGGAAAGTACTTTTTCAAACACGATCAATTATTTGACTCGTATTTTCGCCCTCGTCAAAAAGGCGCTTTATCTCGTTCGAAAAAGTATTACTTTCTCCACTAGGGCATAAAAATCTATTTTATAATCAAGCGCAAAAAAAATATCTTTAATACGTATATAAAACTGATTTTGGAAACTCCAGTCATTGAGTCTCTTCTAAAAATGTCATTTCTATACCAAAACTGTGTAAAATTTGAGCTCGAGGCAAACGAGAAAGTTACTTTTCTTCACTTCTCACGTTAAATACTGCTTATTGCACGATTTCTGATTAATTAATAGTTTAAAAAAACTAAAAAACACGCTTTAATAGAAAAGTGAACTAAAAAGTAGAAAATAATTTAAAATAAGTTTGAAATAAGAATAGAGTGATTAAGAAGAAATATTTATTTTATCATAAAAAAGCTTAGGGTACTTTTTAATATATTTTCATAACGGCTCAACTTTTACCAATATCTGTCATTAAATATTTACAACAATTGACATCAAGCACCCCCACGCTTTTTTGCGATGAAATAAATATTTCTTGTTAATCACTCTATTCTTATTTCAAACTTATTTTAAATTATTTTCTACTTTTTAATTCACTTTTCTATTAAAGCGTGTTTTTTAGTTTTTTTAAACTATTAATTATTTTCTACTTTTTAGTTTGGTTTTCTATTAAAGGGTGTTTTTTTAGTTTTTTAAATTATTAATTATTTTTTCTGTAAACTATAAATTTTTTTTAGTTAAGTGTACAAAACTCTCCAGTTGTTCCTGCCAATAGTCAAATGCTTGTCTCAAATTTAAGTCATGTGTATGCCTTAATACACGCCGTATTACTTGGCACAAAACACTACCGTGTCTCTGAATATGAAAAATCACTAATCCTGAAGATCCTGGTAAGGATAATGCGACTAAAAAAAACAAGCTTCGTGTAACCGTCGTGCCCACGACAAATCTTTCAAATGTCTGCCTTATCAATTGTCGAATATAGGTTATGTGATTACTGGAATTGTAACGGGTAACGGCACACCAGGGTTCAATTCCGGAGAAGGTTGGTTGGTTGGTTGGAATTTAACGGCGCAAGGGCAACACGAACTAATCCTTGTGATAAAGCGACAAACTTATTGAATTATTGTATTGTCATCGGTCTTTGACAAGTAGTCAAAGTTTGAATCAAATCTGATCGCTCAAAGTAGGGCAAAATTGACCCCAAAAGAGTCGGTTACAAGCAAACATACAGGTAACTAATAAAAGCGTGTTAAAAATGATTAAATAAAGTTTAATTTTTTTGCACGTTGTTACAAAAACAACTATTTTCAGTTGGTCCTAACGTTTTTTCCCCCATCATTGTTGAGAAAAGAGAAACATCTTTCTCGTGCTAGGCAAACAGTATCTATTCAATTTTAATTGAAATAATAATTTGAGCTGTGTACTAATGTGCGTGTCGACAAATCTTCCTTCTTTGAGAATTTTATTTTGAAATTAAAAGATTAGTTATTTTATTTCTAGCTTGATTGCTTTTGGGTTTTTTTATTCTGAGAAATCCAAATAACTACAAGAATATTTGAGATGCCCAGGTATCTCGAATTGCAAAAATTTCTTTCTCTAAGACTCACTACGATAATCTCAGAGAAAATTACTCGAAATTTAATCACAATGAAACTTAATTTTAAAAAAATTCGCGCTGTTTTAATTCTAAAAATAAAATATTTATCGTTCATAAAAAAAATTATTATGCGTCCTTTTTATTAAATAAAAGAAGTAAGATTTTAATATTACTCTTTAATATTTTTTTTCGATAAAGAGTAAATCGCAAAAATCTTATTTGTAACCAAATATATTGAAATCTTAATTAATATCATTCAAAATATCAAATTCTTTATTTATGATTTCCCATTCAAAAGATTTATGAAACCAATCAGAAATTAATTTAACGTACTTTAAATAATTAAATTTAGTCAAAATAAAATTTAACGTACATTTTTAAGTTGATTCATACTTATTACAGTAATTATGCATACAGAACTTAAAAAGTTAATATTCCTCAACATTAAAATATATGTGTGCATGTGTGTTTTTTTTTTAAATTATACTCGGTTAACAATCAAGCTACAAAAAAAAATTCTCTTAAATTCATAAAATCCCTACGCCTTAAGCATTTTCAAGGTTTATAGAAAAGTAAATATTCATCTAAAGAATGAAAACGAAAACGTATTTTTATTCTTCTGCTAATTCAAAACAAATTACATGTATAATGTGTTCCACGCAGGAGAAGACAGTTTGAATTTTATTCCATCATATTATCAAGAACCTAAAATTTAATTTAAAGCTTTATGAATGGTGCGCAGAAAGAAAGAAGAAAAAAAAAACTTTAAAGATTATGCCCAAGTCTTCTATTCGTCAATTGAATACATTAGTGAAAGCAATTTTCTGCTTAAACTAAATTGACGACGAAATTGAATTAGATTCTTCTATCCATCTTCTAAATAAAAAAAAAAGAAGAACTTAAAGGTTAAGAAATGTGTTCAATATGGTTCATTAGATTTTTACTTCCAACTTAAAGATTAAATGGAATGCTTCCCTTTTTTTTTTGTTATCAAAACAACAAACGCAAAAGTTGCCATTCCGAGTAATGTATTATTGTTGCAAAACATAGTTTTAGGTATTGAAATGGTTTTTGCTCCGCACTTTTTGGCAACGCGCATATTCAGACGATAAAGAATGGAGTCTGATGAATATTTAATGCATTCGGATGACGTATTTTAAAATGGATGTTAGAGATGGAAAAGGGAAATAGCAATTTTTTTTTCTTTAAAAAGAATATTTTTACTGCTTTTCTTTTATGTTCTTTCTTTGGAGATTGATGTTCTATTTTGTACGATAAAAGTAGAGGGGAAAAGAAAGAATGTTTCCTATTTCTTTTCAATTTACTCTGGATGTCGTATTTTAATCTATTTTTTAAAAGTACATGGAATGTTTATCGGCATCCCCATAAATCTAAAAGGACTCGGCAATTTCGAATTTTTTACATGATTTTTCAACCTACTAAATTAATAATAATAATAATATTATAGTATTTTTTTAAGGTTAGAATGAATCTATAAAATGTATTTTACACATTTAATAAAAACAGTAAAAATTAAAAACCAGTGCCAAAATATATCATAGTTTTCATTTCGCGCAGACAGTAAATTTAAATAAAAAGCCATTTTTATATTAAACTAAACTCATGTTTTTCGCGTTAACCGCAAAATGTATGAAACCTCATAGAGTTCTTTAATTTTTATAATATTTAAGAAAATTTCAATGTAAAAAAAAGTTATATTGGGACTTTTTTTTTACTATACTGTACACCAAATAACTTTTATGTTATTTCTAAGCGGTGTTCTTTTGTGGAAATGTCTTTTTCTCCATTTATTTTGTGTAAAATTTTATAAACGATGAAGTAATTTGCAGGGACTTTCGCTTCTGACGATTAGTTTATTGTTTCTGAAAATCGAACTGAATAAGATCAGAAATAGTAAAAAAAAATTAAATTGGGAAGTTGCAATAGTATACAAGAGATGGCAGCACTGTGTAAAAGAGAAAACAACAATTTAAGCACGTTGAAGAAACCCAAACTACCTTTTATCTCTCAACAATAGCATACAATAACTCTGATGAGTTTCGTAAAAGTTATTCCTCTAAGCAATCTTAGAAATGTCAACTGCATCCTGATTCAATATAGAACTAGAGGAGACTTTAAGTTTAGATACTTCATTAGAAACCTCATTCTGAATTTCTTATAGAATATGTAGAGAAATGTTAGTAGATAAGGAACCCACTGGTCTGCCGGATTAAAAACGGCCGAAACTATTAAAAAAAAATTTTAAAAATAAACAGACAAAAAAGGATGTTCATTGTTTGGGAAGTTATAACATATTTAGTGCTGATTTAAACTACTAGCTATATGTGCATTAGGGTGGGTAAAAAAAACCCTTTTTTTTTTCTCCTTTTTTAAAGGAGAACAGCGATAAAAAAGTGCTAAATGGTCTCAAAATAACCCATTTGAAATTTTATTACATTCTGATAAGTCTAACTGGCCTCCTGATTGATATCGATTTTTCGGTATTTTTATAATACACCATCATCTAGCACATCTGAATCATAGATTTCTTCCTGGATTTAGAAATATCTATGGTGGTAGCTGGGTGTGATGGAACTAATGTGAATGTTGGAAAATATGGAGATGTCATACGCCTGCTTGAAAAAAGGTTAAATAAAGCGTAACAGGTAATTACTATATGCCTACTGCATATGAATGAATTATTTTTTAGACACTACATTGATGGCAACACGACGGATATAAAGACATTTGCAGAGAGAATTGGCAAGATCTAGAAATGCGTGAAAAAAGGTCCGTGTTTTGATTTCAACAGAGTTATCCAAGTTTTTTGTTAAAGGTATTAGCACAGGCTTAGCATATTTCTACCATCGATATAGATAAACAACTGGATAGACTGCTCCATTGTCAATGTAAAGAGAAAAACGCGCAAGGGATTGCGAAGCTGGTGGGAGGATTAACCAATCACAGTTCACTTTTATAGTTGGATGGGAATGCGAAAAACCTTGTAAAGTGTTAGAGTATATATTTTTTGGCACATTTATACTAATTAAGGTGCGAATGCGAAAAACCTTGTAAAGTGTTAGAGTATATATTTTTTGGCACATTTATACTAATTAAGGTCTACTATTGACATTTCTGCTGTGTACAACCCATAATTTTCATTTCAATACCCCTCGGCAGTCCGTATTTTTTCTCCCACCAATTGCATCTGGCAACGGCTTCATTTTCTCAGCGTTAAGCAGTCTATCCAGTTGTTTATCTATATCGATGATTTCTACAGGCCAAACATATGGCCTCAATGATTTTAACAGTCATATTTTCTATGAATTTAGCATACAAATCGCCAGGTAAAATGTCTTATGCCCGATGGTTAACTCGTGCTAATCAAATTCTATGTGTCTAACTTTCGATGAGGGTTTACGTTCCAACCTAGCTTGCAATCAAAACTGACTCTTGTAAATATGGTGCACATCCTGTTCAAACTAATTACTGCAACTATAGGTATTTGCCCACGGAACTGAAAACTAAAATAGATTCAGTAATTCAAAGAAACCAGTTACATCGCAAAGTTGACCGCCTTTAAACCATACATCCGTGAAAAAGCAGCCCGTCGCCATTTTATAATTCCACATCATTCATGCAAATAAACTCCAACTGGATTCAACTCCCTACTATTAAATTTTGGGCATTAACTTACACCGATCTCATTGAATGTCGTGTGAATATTTGATCCACAAATATTGCAATGAAGATATGAAGATCTCCCATTGTTTGTTGGCCGACCAAACGGTATAGTGGTTAGCCGTGCTAGCTTCTAGACCGCGAGGTTCCGAGTCCCGTGTTAAGGCATGGGTGTTTGTAAATGTATGTTGGCTTGTCTAATGACGAATGTTTCGGCGCATTATAGCCCTCGTGTTGCTGACGGCGCCAGATAATCTGAATACAACCAACCCATTGTTTGTTGTTGAAAAAGCAGAAAGAGAACTGTCTTTACCGCGCCTACCGTGCAACGCACTTTTTGAAAATGACTTTGAAATTTTTGAAAGACTGTGACAGAAGCTTCATACACAAAGCGCTAACAAATCTGAAAGAAGGCTTCATAAAAAAAAAAACATATGCAGTCTTAGAAAAACCATGCCGAAATTCGATAGCAAGAAGGATTTTTCGAGTCATTTGAAATATTATAATAATAATATAAATGCTACTTTTGTCAACATTTTATTGTAACAAAAAAATATTACTCATATAATTTAATTTTTTTTATATATATATATATATATATATATATATATATATATATATATATATATATATATATATATATATATATATATAAACACATTATTTAAACTCTTTTTAACCTTTCTGTAGCAAAACATCAAAAAGAAGGTGTTTTTTTTTTAAATTGCGCATTTTTTAGTGTGAGAACTATTTTTATAATAGGATAATCAATGATTGGGATGATTTGCCAGCAAATGTTGTAAATTCAGTGAGCGTAAAGAGTTTTAAGAAACAGTTAGATATGGACTGAGGGATCATCAATTGGCAATAATTGGATTACACTGGCTAGGTAAGTAACTTATATTTTGCGCTTTGTATATTTAATTTAGGTTATTTAGTTACTATGTTTGGTTACTTATGTTTGCGTACTGTTTGATTTTATAAAATTTGTCAGCTTGCATTTTGTATTGCATTTTTCCAGTATGATTGTCAAACGCTGTGTTAACTTTGTATATTGTATTGTAATATTATGCATAATCCTGTAATTATTGTATATTGTATGTATGATCCTGTAACTATTGTATGCAAATTCTATTTCTATATACGTGTATATTGTTACGAATTTTTGTAAACATTTCGTAGTGTTAATTTTGTAAATAGGAAAATTTATGTACATTTCGCATAAGGCAGTGCAATAGTTCGTCTTTAGTTTGCTTCCCCGCAATGTGTGTCTTAATGCTTGATAACGAGTTTTACAGAGATAACCCTGGGAAGCGAGTTTTACAAGGATCAGGGCATTTAACGTTATGGTAATGGAAATCTCGTCAAATTGGCGAGATATAGCCAAGTTGACGACGGTTTTTGCGACCATTTGGTGACATTTTCGGTCCCCATGTACAGGTATAGGACTTTTCGACTACGATCTGGAAAGTTCTCCAAATGTCTATCTCTGGAAGATTCGCGAAAGTTCACCTCCCCTATATAAGACCGAGAGAGACTGTGATCGAGTTAGTTGTTGACTGGAGTTAGTTAGTCAGTTAGTTGACTGGAATTACTGAGTTGAGATACTGAGTCTCAGTGAGCATTCAGTGAGTTCCGAAAGCGAACTGTATTGCATTGTCCTTTGCGGCGATTTAGCAGTTGTGTGTCAAGTTTAACTGCTGTTTGTGCTCTATTGCTGTGCATAGAGCTGTATTGAGCCTACTAGAACGAGAAGTTCTGGAGTTGTAAAGGAATCTGTAAAAAGTGTTATATTGGAATAAATTTCTGCAAGTTTTGATCTGCTTTGGCTTCAAGTCTTTCGAACACAGCCACGCAGCAATATATATATATATATATATATATTAACTCTACAAACCCTGTTAGGCCTTGAGCCTGTTGTTGGTCTTAAAATTTGTATTTGCAATTCAGAGACAGAAGATGACATCCGGTTCTAATAAAATTTTACATGCACATTAGAAACATCATTTGGCACCCTTTTTGTTGCGAACACAATGACGTCATATGAATAAACTCTATTCTTAAAGAATTATTTAATGTGAACAATTTAATTCTGTTTAAGTTTTAATTACTCGTCAAGTATGGCAACAAGCAAACGATTAATATTTAGAATTCTGTTTTTTTGGTTTGCAAAAATATGACGTTCTAAAAAGTTTTAAAGTAAATATTTTCTGTCATATGATAACAGACTTTGTTCTTCTGTTTAATAAGTGTCCTGTCAAGATCTTTTGTTTATCAAATGTTTTGGAAAGTGATTCGAGTCAGAAGGATTTAGATCTTTAAGTTATTTTGAATCCAACATTTTATGGCGTCCGCAGACAAGACGACTGCATCATCGGCTCCTACGATGGATAAGTTAAAGTCGGCAAGGAAACAGTATCGAAGATTATTTACTACTGCTGTTAATGAATACAATGCGATGGAAAACGAATTATCCAGTGAGGAGAAAATCAGAAAGTTAAAGATAATAGAAGACAAAGCTCGGTCCATGTTATTAGCAGAAAATCAAGTAAGAGAAGCTTTATTTGAAGCAGACGATAATGAAGATTTTCTTGATAAAGAAATAGATGAATCGGAACTCTATATAGATCGCTGGCGTGTTCTGGAAAATAAATTAGATGTTCTTCAAAACACAATAAAAGCAGATTCTGAAGTAAGTGAAGTTTCTAATCATAATGCTCTGATGAATTACCCAAAAATTAGATTACCTACGTTTAACGGTGATATTAAGAATTGGTTGGGTTTTTGGGGACAGTTCGAAAAAATTGACAGAGATCCAAATTTGGATAGACATGATAAATTTGCTTATTTATCACAAGCTATGATTAGAGGTACTTCAGCTTATGAGTTAATAAATAGCTTTCCACCAGGAGGTGCAAGTTACGAGAAAGCTTTAAATCAATTGAAAGCTCGATACGGAAAAGAAGAATTATTGATACAAGTTTATGTTCGTGATTTACTATCGTTAGTTCTTCAGAAGCAGAATTTGAATAAAAGATCTCTTCGAAAACTTTATGATGAGTTGGAGACAAAACTTCGAGCACTGGAAAGTTTAGGCGTAACCAGAGATAAATACGCTGCTATGTTGTTTCCGTTAGTGGAGTCATCTTTACCGGATGAAACCTTGCTTGCATGGGAGCGTTTTAGATCTTCTCATCGAAGATCAAAAGATGATCTTTCGGAAGATAGCACATCAGGATATGCCAAAACTGATTTAGATTTGATAATTTCTTTTCTTCGAGATGAAGTGGATGCAGAAGAAAGAATTTTGCTTGCCCATCAAAGTTTTATTCCTGCTGTAAAAAATGATATTTTCGTAAAAAGAAAATCCGGGACAAGTAATCGATCTCGATCAGTGATAAAACCCTCTACTGCTTCAGAACTTTTAACTTCATCTGAGAAAAATAAGATAACATGTTTATTTTGCAATAAAACTCACAAATCCTGGTTTTGTGAAAAAGCCAAAGAATTGAGCCTTGAAGAAAGACAAGAAGCTGTTAAAAGTTCAAACTGTTGTTATCTTTGTTTAAGATATGGTCATGGAATTAAGAGCTGCAAAGCTAAGCTGAAATGCATAACTTGTAATAGAAGACACAACACACTTTTATGCAGATATACCTCAAATGAAAATTCCGAAGATTCTGAAAAAGAGGAAAATAGAAATTATATTGAGGTTAAAAGTGATGAAACTCTAGCTAACATTTCTACTACTCCAAAAATTATTCTGCAAACCTTTACCGTTCTACTTAGAGGAGTCGGAACAAAGCGTAGAGTTCGGGCCGTTATAGACACTGCCTCTCACAGATCTTACATACTGAAAGATACTGCTAAGGACATGAACTATGAATCCAAAGGAAAGGAATATCTAAACCATTCCTTATTTGGTGGAACAAGCTTATCGACATGTGAACATGACGTTTTCCAAATATATTTATCTAACATTAATGGAACGTATAACTGTAATTTCGAGGCTTTAGGGCAAGAAGTCATCTGCCAAACGATACCTCTTATAAAAAAGTCCTTGTTTAATTCAAAAGAACTAGAAAGTTACGGAATACAAATGGTGGACAGTGATGGCCCTATTGAAGTTTTGATTGGAGCCGACGTTGCGGGAAAGCTGTTTATAGGAAAATGCAAGCAACTATCTTCAGGTCTAACAGCAATAGAGACGAAGTTAGGGTGGACTTGCATTGGAAAAATAAGAGATTCTAATGTATCTTCTTTAATTACCACTTCTATGCTTTCTACATCGGCATGTATCTCTGATCTGTGGACTCTAGATACTTTGGGAATTGTAGATCCATCAGAAAAAAAGAGTGCACTTGAGTTGCAATCGGCCGTCCAACAACACTTCTTCAAGACTGTTTCTGTAGTAAATGACCGTTTCATGGTTCATCTACCTTGGAGAGAGGATCACTCACCATTAAAAGATAATTTTGATCTAGCCATATCAAGACTTAACTCAACAGTGAGAAAACTAAAGTCTGAAAATCTTTACGAAGACTATGGAAAGGTATTTAAAGAATGGCAAAAAGAAGAAATAATCGAAGAAATACCCAAGGAAGAAATTGAAGATTCTGGCCATTACTTGCCTCACAGGCACGTTGTAAAAGAAAATAGTACTACAAGGATCAGACCCGTCTTCGATGCTTCGGCTAAGCAGAAAGGCTCCCCGAGTTTAAATGAATGCCTTGAAGAAGGAATAAATCTTGTTGAACTGATACCTGATATACTAACACGTTTTCGAATGGAAAAAATCGGAGTGGTGTCAGACATACCTAAAGCATTCCTCCAAATCAGTCTTTATCCAAGAGATAGAAATTTTGTACGTTTTTTGTGGAGAGGAAAGGATGGAGAGCTGCTATATTTTAGACACTGCCGTGTAGTATTTGGCGTCACTAGTAGTCCCTTCCTGTTGGGCGCTGTTATCCAACACCACTTGGATACAGTATTGAAAAGAGACAATGAAGAAGGTCCTGCCTATCCAAATAACATAATTCAGCAACTCAAGAAAAGCTTTTACGTTGATAATTGCGTGACAAGTGTTAAAACGGAAGAAGAACTGAAGTTATTTACTGATAGAGCGACCAATGTAATGGCTGAAATTAAATTCGACCTTAGAGGGTGGGAGTACACAGACGCTACTTCTGATCTTGCACTCTTTACTAATGCGTTAGGCTTGAAATAGAATAGACGTCTTGATTCTTTGTCCATTTATACGGAAAATGTGAAAGAACTTTGCTTGGAAAAAGTTACAAAAAGAGTAATTCTTTCAGCGGCTCACAGAGTTTTCGATCCTTTAGGAATCACTTGTCCAGTTGTTCTCATGCCAAAATTGCTTTTACAGAAGACTTGGAAATTGAAATTAAGCTGGGAGGATGAAGTTGATGCTAACACCAAGACCGAATTTTTGAAGTGGATAAAGGATATCCATCATTTAGATGACATACAGATCCCACGACATTTATTGATTGGTCAAGCTGGAGAAACGTTTTCCTTGTATTTTTTCTGTGATGCCAGTAAGTTTGCATATGCTGTGGCAGTGTTTATACGAGTTGAGTGCGGAAACACGATAAAGGTTCAACTATTGCAAGCTAAAAGCAGAGTATCACCCACTGGAAGGAAAGAAACAACCATTGCCCGACTCGAGCTGCTAGGTGCAACTATAGCTTCACGTCTTGCGTCGAATATATTGCCTGAGCTACCAACAGATGAAGTATGTTTTTGGACAGATTCAACGACTGTGCTTTCTTGGATTAAAAGAGATGAATCCTGGGGAGTTTTCGTCCAAAATCGTGTCCAAGAGATAAGAAGTCTCACATCCAAAGAAGCATGGAGACATGTACCGCGAATTTTGAATCCGGCTGACTTGCCAAGCAGAGGGTGTTCTGCTCGCTATTTACTACGTTCCCAATGGTTGGAGAGATTGATAAGAATCATCAAAGACTTGTTGAAGAGAGTCTTAGGTAAAGCATGTTTGACATATGAAGAGATGCTTACCGTCTTATGCGACACTGAATCCGTAATTAACTCCAGACCACTCACATATGTTTCAGAGTGTGATTCTGAATTAATTCCACTCAGCCCGTCAATGTTCTTACAAGACATAACAGAATCCCGTGTTCCATATTGTGATAAAGTAGATCATACGAACCTGAACAAGAGACTAAAACATAGGTTTAGTTTGCAGAAAGCTCTGAGAAATCGTTTTAGATCTGAGTACCTGGGTGCTCTAATTCAAAGGCCAGGAAACAAAAAAGATCTTCTGTAGCTGTTGGAGATATAGTGATAATAGGGAACGACAAAATCAAGCGAATGAATTGGCCACTAGCAAAAGTTGTTGAACTTCTTCCAAGTAAAGAAGGTATCGTTAGACTAGTAAAACTGAGAACGGCACGAGGGGAATGCCTTAGACCAATTCAGCGCCTATATCCTTTAGAAGTGACTGCATCCGATCCACTTTTCAACAGTAATATCATACTGATTCCCACAAGAGATTTCAGACAATGCTCAAACCCTAGCGTACCAAAGACAGTTCAGAAGAGTGATGTCAGGCCTGTGAAAACAAAATATGGACGAACTATAAAAATTCCTGAGAGACTGAATCTTTAGATAAAGAAAGGTTGAGTTGTGTTCTCTTGACAACTCAAGGTGGGAGGATGTTGCGAACACAATGACGTCATATGAATAAACTCTATTCTTAAAGAATTATTTAATGTGAACAATTTAATTCTGTTTAAGTTTTAATTACTCGTCAAGTATGGCAACAAGCAAACGATTAATATTTAGAATTCTGTTTTTTTGGTTTGCAAAAATATGACGTTCTAAAAAGTTTTAAAGTAAATATTTTCTGTCATATGATAACAGACTTTGTTCTTCTGTTTAATAAGTGTCCTGTCAAGATCTTTTGTTTATCAAATGTTTTGGAAAGTGATTCGAGTCAGAAGGATTTAGATTTTTAAGTTATTTTGAATCCAACACTTTTCTTGCTGAACAGGACAGAAATCTCGAAGAAAAAAATGAACATGGAACGGTGACTCACCCTAATGTGCATTTAAAACTGCTTTTTTTTTTTTTAATTCACGTCTTCGTATTTTACAGCATCCTTTTTAAAAAAAGAGTGATGTTGGTTGATTCCATACATGGCCATAACTTTTTTTCTTTTCTTAATAAATTAAACGTCAATTTTTATTTCTATTTTTCTGCTTCGTTTCTAACGATTGCTGCTTCCGACTCAATTGACAAGATTCAACATGCAAATGAGTTTAGTTTCTGTTGGGATACAGGAGGGTTACGTGACGTCACACAACCAATTTACGGAGGGCGCCATTTAAATTCGCGCCAAAATCTACTCATTTCACAACGGTTTCCTTGAAATTTCATCACTGGGTAGAGGTCGGAAATATCGATCAAAATAAATATCGATACTGTATCGTTGCATAGGAAAAAAATATCGATGCATCGATACATGATTTTTTTTTATTTGATTTTCAATTTTGCCAGAAACAAAGTTTTTCGGGGCAAATTTCTACTTTTCATGATTGCTTTTTTGTAAGGTGACTACTTTTTCAACTGAAAGGAATCTATTACAAAAAAAAAAAAAAAAAAAAAAGTTTATATTTTTGCTTAATTGGTACAGTGATTTTAAGAAAAATTCAGATATATTTTCAATAGCTTTAAACTGTAACTATCTCTCAGCCAAGTACAAACTTTAGTTTTGAAGATTTTGAAAAGGGAATAAAGAAAATCGAAAAAAACACATGGAATTACAAAACGATCATCAAAAAACTAAAAATGTTTGAAAATATCGATAGATTATTTTATCGATATTTTTAATATCGATATTTTTTTAAGAAATATCGATAAAAATATCGTCGTATCGATATATCGCTGACCCCTATCACTGGGACATTTTTCATGTTCCATAGTTTCAATTTGAGGAATGTTTTCGTCGCACCTTTTAAATTTCGTCTCGAATAAGGTAGACCATAAAGAAAAAGCGGTTTGAAGAGCAAATTGTTTTAGTCTTCGGCGTAATTTCGTATTATTTCGTACTAGAGGAATTTCGAGTATTGCGATGTCGAGTACATTAACGTTAAGTTTAAGATTTATCCTTATACTAAACTCCAACTTAACTTGACATCACTTGATGATAGATCTTCCCCGAGCTCATAGGCAATTAATCCATTTTGGAGGAGTGAAGACATAATTCTCGCCAAACCTTTTGTTCAGGGTTGCGGTTTGGCGAACATTATGCTTTCACGCCGCCAAAATGGATTAAATACCTATGAGCACTGTGACGATCTACCGTCTAAGTGATGTCAAGTTAAGTTGAAGTTAGTATAGTAAGGATCATTCGCTATACTCACTGTGTTACAGTCATCTAGCCCAGTGCGTTTCGAAACTACTTTACATAAAACCTTGACTTTTGGTACGAAAACGATCACTTAATGAAGTGACATCAATTAAAAACTCGAAAATAGTGTCTAATATATTTTATGTTTGAAATCTTAACATATATGCAGCACTTCCACCTGATTTTGTCATTTTCTATTTTAATTTATAATAAACAGACATTGAATGAAAACAATTTGTCATTTCATTAAGTGATGTTTTTTTTTCTTGTACCTACCCACCAAATTTCGAGGTTTTATGCAAAGTAGTTTCGAAATGCACCGGATTAGAAGATTGTAATAAAGTGAGACTTGTTCTTTAACTAGGACTTACTCTTAAGCTTCGTAGTACGGAAAACTGCTCATATTTCGCGTTAAGCGGGATTTCTTGTTAAGGGGGTCGGGGGCCCAAAATTTTAATTTCTTTAATATTTGTAGGGTCAATACAATTTTTTTTAATGTAATTGTAGAACAGTGTACTGGTCTATGAAATCTATTAAAAAAATTAATTAATTTTTTTTATTAAAATTTTATAATTACTATAAAATAACATATTAAATATTTTGATATAATTTAATGAAATATATCTTAATAAACTTAAAAACTATACGAATGTGTTCACAAATATATAACAAGAAAATATACCGAACCCAATTTTGATATTTATAGTGGATATTAAAATAAAAAGTTTTAACTATAAATGTTCATATTTTTATTCTTTCATAATCAAAAAAAAATCATATCTGGAGTAATAAACAAAATTTTAAAATTTTATTAGGCAAATATCTTCTAAAGAGTTAATACAATATGTATGGGAAATTTGGTGTATGTTACTTAATTACAAATAGAGTTATTTTCAATTATGTAAAAAAAAAAAAAACTTAAAAAAATCATCAGTGGGTTGGTTGTTTTCAGATTATCTGGCGCCGTCAGCAACACGAGGGCTATAATGCCCAGAAGCATTCGTCGTTAGACAAGCCAACATACATTTACAAACACCCATGCCAACACGGGACTCGGAACCCGCAACCTCACGGTCTAGAAGATGGCACACTAACCACTATACCGTCTGGTCGGCAAATCAACAGTGGGAAAAGGCTGTTTAAAGTTCATGCAGAAACTAAGTCAGAGTCAGCTGCCAGATATTAATTTGACAACTGCAAGCCAACGGAAAGGGGTAGCAATTATAAATGAGGTATTGACATGATCGTAATTAAACATATTATTTGTTATAGCAATTAATTAATTATTTTTTTTGTATAATTTCGAAAATATTTGGAACCTAGACCAGATAAACGGGATTTATCTGCAACTCGGTTGGTTGGTTGGTTGTTTTCAGATTATCTGTCGCCGTCAGCCAACACGAGGGCTATAATGCGCCGAAACATTCGTCATTAACACAAGCCAACATACATTTACAAACACCCATGCCTTATACACGGGACTCGAACCCCTTATCTGTAACTCGGAAGCACAGGACTGCAGGCATTCGCTGAATATCTTGATAATTTCTTGTCGTTGGCTCTTTGACTAGAAAAACAACTGATACGTTGTATTCTCTCTTGATTCTCACTTCATTGTGCAAGAGAGTAAAATCAAAGGGGACTTCTTCTGCTCATTGTATTCATTGGAAGATCACAGCTGTCACTGGGCATAAAAGCGAGCGACGATGTTCAGGGCAGTGGAAAGGAATAACTACCTACAACCAAAGAGCTACATGGGACTTTTTTTCTTTTACTGTGTCTTACAGATTTCTACTCTCTAAAACCGGGGAAAATACTATAAAAAAAAAATTTTAAAAGTATTCATCACGTCAGGTATTCTTGAAAAATTTGTTTTTGTTATTTTATTAGAGGGAATTCAAAGCGAGTTCAATGACTTGGTGGTAGAGAATTAAGCCTTTCGAACGATGCTGCCGAATTGCTGGGGGGGTCAAGACTAAAAAAATAAAATCCTAGTATAATCCGGAATCTCATTTCGGGAGACGCTACCAAGGAAGATGGGACGACGTCAATATATTCTAGCTCACTATTGCTGGATGCTTAAGCGGGACACAAATAATGGAAAGCGGAAGAAAGCGAAAGATAAGAAGAAATGGTTTCACAGGCATAAAGAGTTATAAGAAATACTATTTAGTTTAATGTAATAAAATGGTGTTTTTTCATTAATGTTATGCTTTTTTTTTCTTCAAGCAAATACCCTGTATTTTGCGAAAAATCTGTACGTGACGCAGGGAAATGGAGATCATTTTAGGATTCAATTGATGTGAAAACTTAATCTTCAGAAAAAACATTTTATGCAGTCGAAAAAAAAAATAATATTTTTTTGCAGATATGTGCTACCAGATTCGTTTCGGAAAGTATGGAAATAAAAAAATTCACGCGTTGTAGATTGGTTGGTTGTATTCAGATTATCTGGCGCCGTCAGCAACACGAGGGCTATAATGCGCCGAAACATTCGTCATTAGACAAGCCAACATACATTTACAAACACCCATGCTTAACACGGGACTCGGAACCCTCAACCTCGCGGTCTAGAAGCTAGCACGCTAACCACTATACCGTTTGTACGAGTTGTACATTGTGACTATAGTTAAACTCATCGGTTTAAGAGTCACCAAGACCCTTTTCTAATGAAGATTGTAAGGTTTGGTACACACACCACGAATGGCAAAATAAGACACTCTCTTAAGTTTTTAGATCTATAAACACTTAAAAATAATTTGATAATTAGATGCTATTAATAATTCTAAATAACAATCAGTATTTTTAAAGCTTGTCGTAAATAAAGTATTTAATCATAGACAGCAGTGTTTTGAAACACACGAATACGAATGGTAATTTGAGCTGCTTTCTTGCATGAGATGAACATGAAAAGGAAAAACTCGTTTTACAATGAGTCGAATAGGTTTGTCACTTGTGGTTATGATACATTATTATTATTATTATCTAAAAAAATTAGGCTCTTTAACTGATTGCAGAACAAAGTTGTAATTCGAAGTTATGATTAATTTTGTCGAAATTTGCTACAATAGCTCATCATGATGAGGTGCTGTAGTATGAAATGAATGTGAATGACAATTGAGAACTAGAAACGGAAAACGACCCAAGTACCAAAAAAATTGAAAATCTCTTTTTTTTTTTAAGGAAAAATGTCCTTAAGACTAAGTTAAACAAAGTGGAGACCACCCAAAGCGCGAACTCCAGGAGCGATAGTTCACAAATTTTTCGAAAGATCACGCTGGTGGAATGTGCCATGCAAAGTGAAGATGAGAACGTCCTAAGTGCGATAAAAATAACAATAATATTAAGAAGGTATTGTTGCTTGGATGGGTTTGAAAGACTTGAAGCCAAAGCAGATCAAAACTTGCAGAAATTTATTCCGATGCAACTCTTCGCAGATTCTTTTACAACTCCAGAACTTCTCGTTCTAATAGACTCAATACAGCTCTTTACACAACAATAGAGCACAAACCGCAATTAACAACTAGATACACAACTGCTAAAATCAACGCAAAAGACAATGCAATACAGACGCTGAGAGACAACTAACTCACTAACTCAACTCACTCTTGGCCTTATGTAGGAAGGAGAATCTTCGCGAGTCTTCTAGAGATAGAAATTTGGAGAATTTTCCAGATCACAGTCAAAATGCACTATACAGGTGTGTGGGGACCGAAAATGTCGCCAAATGGTCTTCAAGTTTGGCGATATTTGGCGATTTCTCGCCAAAATTGGCGACCAAAATTAGTTGCCAAAACCGTCGCCAACTTGGCGAGATTGCCATTAACCATAATGTTAGAACTTCTTGTAAAACTCGTTTTCCAGCATTATCTCTGTAAAACTCGTTTTCCAGCATAAAGACGAACTCTTGCACTGCCTTATGCGAAATGTACATAAATTTTTCTTTTTAGATAATTAATACTATGAAATATTTACAAATACACAGAAATTCGTAACAGTATTCAAGAACTAAACGTAAGGAAGTTAGGTTAATATATGTAAGGTGTTGTTGGCCATAAACCCGAAGGAATGAAATAGAGAACCCCCTAACTACCAGATGTGAGTCTTTTTCATTTTTCGGCTCTCCTGAAAAAAATTCTTTTTTGGACTTGGGTCGTTTTCCATTTCTAGTCCTCAATTCCTTCAATGCTATTTTGAGCTGCTTTCCCGCATGAGATGGACATGAAAGGAAAAACTCGTTTTACAGTGAGTCAAATTGATATGTGGCTTGTGGTTATTGATGTTGCTTGTGGTTATAAAATATCTTACAGGAAACTGACTGGATATATCCATAAAGATATTCGAGTTGTGGCATTTGTTTTCACAACTATTTACTGTATTGATTTTATCTGTAAACCAATAGGATCGGATACTTTCTGATGAAATATCTACACAAAGGCTCAACTGCGAAGGAATATAGTTAGAACAAGATCTGTGCTACGATATTTTCACTGATACTAAACTGCACCTGATTTTCATATGGAATGGAACGAGACCCGGAAAACTCCATAGGACAGCGCGACAATCCAGGATACCATTATTATCACAATTGCCGTGATGTCTACCTATATTTTAAATAAGAGTTTGCAGAAATTAGACAAACCAGAAATCACAATGCATTGGTTTTACTTTGCATTCATCAGAAGTAGAAAGTTCTTCCAAAATAAATCGAAATTGTTTTCTTCTTGTCCAGCATTGTAACCTGACATCAAAATTAGAAAATAGGAATGTTATATCACTGTCCCACCCACTGATAATTGTACCTCTTACATGTCTGAAAATAGAAAATTGAATTTAATAAAAATTCGGTGGGCGTATTTGTTTGTTCATCTAGTGGTTCCTAACAAAAATTCAAATATGCGCTAATGGGTTTGGTTGGTTGTTTTCAGATTATCTGGCGCCGTCAGCAACACGAGGGCTATAATGCGCCGAAACATTCGTCATTAGACAAGCCAACATTCATTTACAAACACCCATGCCTAACACGGGACTCGAACTCGCAACTTCGCGGTCTAGAAGCTAGCACGCTAACCACTATACCGTTTGGTCGGCCTTATGGGTTTGGAAAATAAGAAGTTGGTATTTTCACTTGAAAGAAAATGAAGAATCGCTTCAGTGACTTTGGTGGTCAATAGCAAACGATAAGAAAATGTTACATCTTCAATTCCAATTCGGTAGTGGTCGATTCAAAAGCCCTTTTAACTTCTCTTGGAGAACGATGGCAACTCTTTCATCTAACGGTTATAGCTGCGGGCCTCCTATGGAGGATGCCATTGTGGTCTGGTTACTTGTAGTCTCCACAAATCCATTGTCGACGTGTATCTTAAATTTTAATAAAAAAAATTCTCCTTAACCATCACGACCCAACTTTTGCACGATTTGAATTTAAGTAAGAAAAGTAGTTGAATGTAATGTTGATATACTAAGAGAAGTCTAGCGTTACGCAGTTTTCCTGTAAATAGTAGTGAACGGTGTTACTTTTTCTTTATTTTTGTTTATTTTCTTTTTGATGCTCTATTTTTTTTTATGTATGCATGTTGGCAGTGGTGATGCAGGCTAAAAGAGAGGGTTGGCGACACGCGGTCTAGTCGGGAAGTTTCGTGAACGCTCTTCTTGTTCTGATTGCAAAAATAACTCGGGAAATTTCGCCATCCAAGTATAAAATTATCTCTCATTCGCGAAATGAGCGAGTTAGATTTCGAGCGTTGTTTTGAAGTGAGCTAATCGCTTGTTTACTTTTCATGTGCCTGAATTATTGGCGCGCACGCGAAGCATTACACTGAAGCTGTTGTTGAAGCTTTATGACGTGATCACTGTTCTTTTCAAATAGGTTTTGTGAACCTCTGCAAGAAGAATAAAGTATAAGTTTTATTTTGCAAAACCTGTGTCGTCGTGTCGTTTCCTCTGGGAAATATCACAACAAAATACTCCCAATCATACAAACGGTATAGTGGTTAGCGTGCTAGCTTCTAGACCGCGAGGTTGCGGGTTCCGAGTCCCGTGTTAGGCATGGGTGTTTGTAAATGTATGTTGGCTTGTCTAATGACGAATGTTTCGGCGCATTATATCCCTCGTGTTGCTGACGGCGCCAGATAATTTGAATACAACCAACCCAATCATACAACTCTATCTCTGGATTAAAAAAAAAAAAAAAATTCAGATTCAGACGCGCTTTTTTTTTTTTTTTCTTGCTAACACCGAACGCCTTGCTGAACACACGCTGACACCAAGCACATTAAAACTAAAACCGTTCCATAAACGCAACAACGCAAATCCAAACGTATGCTTGCATTGATATTTCCTTCGAACGAGAATAACTAACGAAAACAAAACACTGCTAGCCCCCCCTCCCCCCTCTTTTGTCTCATTTGCATCTGGAAATAGATTTCTAAAGAATAAAAGGAATTAACCGGGGAGGGGGGGGGACCAAAGACATCGACGGTTTACCAGTTAATAATTATTCCATATATTTTACGCGACTTAATATTCCCCGGTAAAGGATTCCAAACTCCCCCCTCCCCCCCTTTTACTAGCTCCATGTTCCAAAAGCAACTAATTATTCTAAATAATTCAGCTCGGCACCAGCGGTGGAGGAAGGGACGCTCCAACCCCCCCCCCCCCCACAAATTTATGCTTTTAATTTTCCACAAGGAAGTCGGCTCACAGTTATGCAATCTCTGACCTTACCTGAAGAATTCCAACCATGCAATATTCATTTCCAAAACTTCCTTTCCCGCTCCCGAAAACGAACGCTACACCAACGACGACCAATAAACTAATCAACGTTAACAGTCAAGTTTGAGGGTACGGGGGGGGGGAGGATGGATGCTGGAAAATTCATTAAATGCCGAATGACGAACCTGCATTCTTCCTCTAATTACACATTCATCATCGCTGTTTTGGCATCGTCTGCTGCGCCAGCTCAGTCACTCGTCAGCAAAAACAAAAAAACAAAAGTTTGTTGTGGCTCGTTCTATCTCTTTTCCCTTATTGATTTATTATCGCCTTTCTGGTACATCTGGCAACAGCGGGAGTGCTGATACGTCGTTAGGATCCGATTTCTTTAACTAACTTCTTCATAAGCGGTTTCTGTTCTTTTGAAGCCACTTGAATTGCCGCCCACACTCTTCATCCATTGGTTACCAACTGGCGCTAACTAGTTCGGGAGGTTGTTGTTTTTTTGTGGTTGTTTTCAGATTATCCGGCGCCGTCAGCAACACGAGAGCTATAATGCGCCGAAACATTCGTCATTAGACAAGCCAACATACACTTACAAACACCCATGCCTTAACACGGGACTCGAACCCGCAACCTCGCGGTCTAGAAGCTAGCACGCTAACTACCGTTTGGTCGGCGTACTAGTTCGGGAGAGAGTTGGTGATATGGATATTTGTGGTGACTGTTAAGCATTCTTCGGTTTCAAGTCAATAATCAAGCTTACACTATCCAGAAGTTGCAATCGGAGATAGGCCCGCCTGGTGGCTGTGTGGTTAGAGCTCTGGCCTAGCATGCCGATAGTGCCGGGTTCGAATCCTGGACAAGGCTTGGATAGTTGTGCTTCGGATTTTATGTTAATCTGTAGGTCCTGACCTGATGAGCAGTTATTGTGCAAAAAAAAAAAAAAAAAAAAATAGCTCGTAGAGCGTGCAAACCAACCAATTAGAGATACAGTAATAAATGCTTGGCGGTTCGAAAAACCTCAAACCCGAAGTCGAGAAAAAACATTTAAAAAAAAACGCTTTAATTGAAGTTTTGAGTATCAAATAAAATGTGAAGTAATGTTCGGGGACGGGGTGGGGGGGTTCGAAAACTTCTGATAATCTGAAAACAACCAACCAACCGATCTGGGTTAAGTCTGATTTGCGTGTAGTCTTATAACCCTTATTGTAATTAAATGATTTGTTTAAATCTTGATGAGGCTGCTACCACTCCTTTGACTTTTAAGCATTCTAAATTTTGGCAATTTAGGATTGTATTAGATCTGGTGTAGATACGTTAAAATTCCACTATACGATCTAAAGATGCTGATATTAAATGCAAATATTAAATTAACTTTATTTATCTCAGCGGCCTTCATGATAGTTGCATTAGAATTTTCAAGCGCAAGAGCTAGTTGATTCAAAGGAACTACACTTTTATACCGCGGCGGAAAATCATGGTATCGTTTCAAGGAGAAAATACTCTACATTTGCGTCATGATTTGGAGGACACCCGGAAAACTACCATCAGGAAAACCGACAAAACTCGAGATTATCTCTCCTGAATAGTTAAAATTTACTAACCGAATTTAGATTGGTTGGTTGTTTTCAGATTATCTGGGGCCTTCAGCAACACGAGGGCTATAATGCGGCGAAACATTCGTCATTAGACAAGCCAACATACATTTACAAACACCCATGCCTTCTAACACGGGACTCGGAACCCGCAACCTCGCGGTCTAGAAGCTAGCACGCTAACCACTGTACCGTTTGGTCGGCAGCAACTTGTGGAATCAACTTCTCTTCCCAACGGGAGGTCAGTACAATGTTGAGTCAACTAGTTAGGATGAGAACGTTATCGGCACTTGTGCCTGCAAACAAACCACCTGGGCGGACGAATTGACAGCGTGTGAAAGGGTTCAGGCGATTCCCTATCATTTCCTCAATGGCTACACGCCTAATCACCCGCCAGATAAACTAGTTGAATCAACTAGTCGTCTCGTGTGAAAGAGGCCTAACACACGCTAAATAGATTAAAAAACGTTTACCACATATTTTGTACGAATTTGTTTATTTTTCTACAATAAGTATAAGTGCACTTATTAAATACTATTTGAGATTCAAACTAAGTATAAGTTCTTTTTAGCATATAGATTTAACAACTTACCGACACTTGATGGAGAAAATAACAAATTGTTGAACAAACTTTGTTACTTTGGTGAAGCGTTGTGTAGTGGCGCTGTCGTCACTGGACCTCTAGTGAAAAAAAGAAACGAGGGATTCAACGGTAAAAGCGAACCCGAAGAAGGTTCTCGAAAATATGTTCCAAGTAGAAAAGTAAAGCAAAAGAATAACGATTGTAAATATTAAAATCCCAGCATATTTTCGTCGTTTTTACTGACCATTTCCACGTTAACTATACCGATTTAAAATAAATTATGAGCGGGTTCCAAAGTTAACTAGAAGAAGCTTCCGCGTGGATACGTCTGCGCTTTTGCATGGATACGTCACAGTCGACCGCTAAGTTGTCGAGAAAATTAAATGTGCTTCGTGATTGGACAATGGAAAGTGAATATTCGAATACATTTTAAAAGGTGGATTTTGATTGGTCATAAGTGTTGTCATTCGATGCAACCACACTCCTAATAACAATGCGCATAAAATCCATGAATGCAAAGTATATATAAAACAATGCAGCAATATAATATATTATGAACGTTACTAGATGACATTACGTCGTGAAAGAAAATATTTTACAAATAGCCATATAACAACTTTCCTAAAGGGACATTTTTCACAGATTTTTTATAAATGTTCAACAAGTTTGTTACAGTATAGTAGTATATGAAACGGGAATTTTGAGCAAGGTTTATTACATTGTTGTTCAACAAGTTTTGTTGCATTTACTAATGTAATCTAGCATACGCATAATTATGTCCTACTTAATAGCTAAGTTGAAGGAAAAATTAAATGTGCAATATGATTGGATTATGGAATGCAAAAATTGAAATTTGTTTTTAAAAGTACATTGTGATTGGTCAAAAATATGTCACAAATGTTGCCATACGTTGAAGCCTCACTCAAAATTACACTTTTCATAAAGTCCATTAGTTGCCTTTGGGAAACAATTGTGTAAGAAAATAATAAAACTACTCCAAATTTAAGATTTTAGTCTTTGAGAAATATTTCGAGGCTAGCAATCCACTTTTCCTTCAAGAACTAAAAGGAAAAAAATTACAAAGAATTGCTCAGGAATAAATTCGGCTCCTGATTTTTAAATCCTTTATATTAACTTCGATTGTGAGGGTGGGTGGTTGGCTATGTTGTCAATGGCGGGCATATCTGTGAAGGCCTAATTAACCCCTTGCCGTCATCCAATCGGGCTGAAACTTGGCAGATAGATTCGATGTCGATGACAATGCATTCTGTAAAATTTTGGGAGCTGTCACTAAAAGGTCGCTTTTACGGAATACTAATAAACCAACTTGCCTTCATCTAATCGCTCTGAAATAGCACTTAACCGACCATTGAATAAACTCTTTCCTGTTGCCAAATTTTTTTTAATAAATAAATTATAAAATTGTTTTTTATCAGAATAAAGAAAATATATATGGATGGAGTGCATAAATTCACTTTTATTTTTAATAAATTTTGAAACGTAGTTTGCCGCACATTTTGCTGATAGAAATGTTTTCGATATTTAACACGCATTTCGATACTAACGATATTTACACACGCTGTTTGCAGAATCGACGTTGTGTTAATGAATATAAAAAAATGGCAATGCATAAGAAAGGATTTAAAACAAAAACTTTGTTTTTATGTGTTATATTATTAACTTTTAAGCCGGCAAGTGTTAAATTCTAAAATGATGCGGAGGGGGGGGGGGGGATTCTAATCCGGAATAGAACACCTTATAATACGCGATTTTCCCGCGAAACAATAGAGAGAACAATAACATTTATCCTTCGTTCGATTCCGCCATTTTGGCCCGATCGTTTAAGTAATTTTCGTGTGGAAGGGGGGGGGGGGGGGTTCTGGCAACAGACAGACTTCCTTCATTTAATTATGTTTACGCGCATTAGAGGAGAACGCAATCATTCTGCGAAATGTTATTAATAACTTATCCGGTTAATAAGCACGGGAGCAGAACTTTGCTTCTATGCAAATTCTTCTGGGCTTGCAATCAGGTAATGTCCAAAGTATCATTAATTACATTCCCCAGCTCGAAGTCCGTTGGAATAATTCATTATTAGAACGTTTTCCAGCGATTGAGGGTATAATATATATATAAAAGACGTCCGAAGCTTTTGAAAAGGGACGTAATAACGTTAAGAGCAATTAATGATTTGGGGGGGGGGGGGGAGGGAAGGAGGTTTGTGATTTTCACTTTTCCACCAGTTAAAAGTAATTTCGTGTTTCCCAGGCTTGTCTTTTCGAACAATAGCCCTGTAATTGGTGGAATTTGAATGCTGGGGGGTAGAGAAATTTCATTAAAGCAGAGAAGATGCGATTTCTGCATCTGACGTTTTCCTTTTCGAAATTAAACTTCGCAGGGGTTTAATTTTTGACCTCTCTTCCGGATAGCCTTCATTAGTGCTTCTCTCTGGGAATTGTTCCGAGGAGGTTAAACTGACCACCTTTCGAATCGTAAATTCCTGTTGGGAATGACAAGATATTTATTTGTCGATGCTTTGGGGGGGGGGGGGGTATAGATTCTTGTGGCATGTCAAGGGAGGAGAATTTTGGGAAGTCGGAATTACTGTGTGTTACTCCGAATACGAAATGAATTTTCTGGAATTCCACTATCTCCCAGTAAATGCGTGAAGTTAGGCTTAAAGTTAGGCTTAAGACTTGACATCAAGTGCAAATCGTTACTATGTAACTTGTAATGAAGAATAGTATATTTAAATAGAATTTTCCTTACCAGAAGATTTATTAAGTTAACTTTATTTTGAGCTTTAAAACAGAAAATTGTCAAAATTTAAATTACTAATTATCTTTAAAAAGTTCTTTGAAATATTTTTTTTTTAATTCTCTGGAATTCCATTATCTGCCTGTAAATACGTGAATAAAAAGAATTAAAATCAAAATTCCTCTCCTTTAATACTAAAGTAAATTTACATAAAACCCTTATTAGACCAATTATTCTCTACGGTAGAGAGACCTGGATAATTAACCCTTTGCACTCCAATGGCGCCTCTCAGGCGCCACACGATTGGATGCCAAACCACGAGAGGACCATTAGGTGTGATGCGGAAATTCGATGCAAGGCCAATGACTGTGTTTAGTTTCTATGAAGCAAATCCATAAACACCAGCCGAACCAAAAACGTCTCGAGTTGCTGATTCCTCCGCGCGAAAAAGGCCTGGAGTGCAAAGGGTTAATAAAACAGAGTAAAATAGGCTACTCATTTTTGAAAGAAAGATCCTTCGGTCAATTTCTGGAGCAGTCAAAGAAAACGATGCACGGAGAAGTGAAGAAACCATGAAATATACAATGAATACAGACAACCTAACATTTTGAGAGTTATTAAGTCCTACAGGATCAGATGGCTGGGACGCGTTTTTCAACGTGAAGATTCGAATCCAGTTGGTCGGTATAGTGGTTAGCGTGCTAGCTTCTAGGCAGCGAGGTTGCGGGTTCCGAGCCCCGTGTTAGGCATGGGTGTTTGTAAATGTATGTTGGCTTGTCTAAATGACGAATGTTTCGGCGCATTATAGCCCTCGTGTTGCTGAAGGCGCCAGATAATCTGAAAACAACCAACCAACCTTACCAGAAGTAAAATGTTCTTTGCAAATTTTTTTATTTCACTAAAATTCCACTATTTGCCATTAAAATTGCATATTAGAATTAAGACTTGTGCAACTCATCACAAAGTAACTTGCAATGAAGAGTATATTTAAATAGAATATTTCATATCACAGGATTATTAAATGAACTGTAGTTAGAGCTGTGGTGGTCTAGTGTACAAATAACAGATACAACACCAAGACACAAGAAATCTCTTTTGTCTAGTGGTTAGCGCACCTATCTTCTGATCTAGAAGTTCCCGATTCAACTCCCTGTTAGCGCACATCACTAAAGAGCTTTCAAACTTATGCCAAACTGAGAACTGACCAAAATAATATATAAATTATCTTTAAAAACAAAACCTTTATCCGACAAGGTACAGTACCTCTTACTCAAAGATTTATGCCGATTTTTTTAATGTAGTCCTCACTTGATTAAATGAGTAATGTAAATGCAACTACTTTTCTTTGCGGTTCGAAACGATTCTGAATTTTGTTGTTGGGAAAAAAAAAATGACGAGGCTTCTTTTATAAACAAATCTGTAGCCAAGTTGGAAAGTTTTGGCTATAACATTGGCGAGAAAATACTTCAACGATTATTCAAGTTCAAGCCCGTTATCACAATAGATAGAGACCGCAAATAGTGATGTCACATTGACTCGAAACAATCCGTTGCTGTGCAAAGTTCAATGTATTTTTCAAACCAACTCTCATCGTGCGAACTTAGATTTCGAACTTAAATTAATCCATAGGCATTTAAAATCTTGTAAAGATAGAAATAATAACATCGTTGTTAATTGTCATGGTAAAAGAATATTGTAACCATTTTAATATGTAAGTAGGAGAGTGGAACATCGCACCACCTTCAATTACACTATAACACTGACGTGGAATGGTGTTGTTTAGAGTTTTTATATTTTCATCCTTCATTTAGAAGAAATGACCATTTTGGCGATATATTTTTGACAATTCTTACATTATCCTGATGATGAGGGAACAAAGGGAAGAAAATTCTGTTTTGAAGATATTTGTTTTTCTACTTTTTATGAATTTTTAAGGTAGTTTCTGAGGTGAAGATATTTAGAACACCTTAAGAGGTATTGCCACAGCGAATTTGATAAAAATCGTTAGAGCCGTTTTTTTTAGCAATTACCGAAGAACATTATTTTTTCCATGGCAGCTACCTTCTGCACATGCGAGATTTTGACGAAAACCTTAATGGTAGGTCCCGTGATCCTCACTAACGCGTACACCAAATTTGAACATCGTAGGTCAATCCGTTCGGAAGTTATGCTGACTACGCATACACAGGCAGATATTTTTTCTTGGTCACTTTTTACTTTCAATTACCCATATGCTTACATAGGGAAATGAAATTATAGTTTTTTTTTGTTTTTTTCCCCCCTCCACGTTTTGGAACAACCTGATTTCAAAAAAAGTGGTATAGAAAAAATGTGTGTGTGTCTGTTTCTAAGTGGTCAGCATAACTCTCGAGCAAATCGACCTACGATGTTTAAATATGGTGTACGGGTTGGTGGTGGCCATGGGATCTACCTTTAAGGTTTTCGTCAAAATCTCGCATGCGCATATGGTTGAAATCATGAAACATCATGATAAAATCATGTTTTTCAGCAATTGCTAAAAAACGGCTCTAACGATTTTAATTAAAATTTCCACCTTCGAAATTCCAGTGGGCAACGTCAGGGAGGTGTCCCCCCCCCCCCCCTTCGGCTCTTGCAGATTAAAAATAAATTGGAGAAAGGTGGTAAAATTCAAAGTATTTCTTCTACCAAACTAGTAAAACTTCCTTCAGAACCAGCTTGTTCATCGTAGTAGGTTCATGTGGAGAAAATTATGTTTTTCTCCATGCAAATATTATGATACTTTGACGATACTGTGTATGCTAAAGCCATCCATTTCGTTTTAGGCCTCATTACCAAAAGTTAGCTTATCCCTCTTTATTTTGTACTAGTCCGAGAGACGACTGCAATTTTTGGACCTCATCGAACATCATTCTGAATTTTTTATAGAGATTGGAGAAAAGTGAGTAGATTAGGAATCCACTGGTCTGCAGTGGCAAAAATGGCCGAAACTGACCAAAAATCGACTTGGAATGAGTTGAAGTAATGAGTAAAATCCGATTGCCAAATATGTCATAACTTGCCAAAAAGAGAACAAACTTTTTCGTCCGGCAACCCCGCATTTTGATTTTCAATAAGAAAAAGCGCAAACGATTTTTGATCTCTTGCTCGGAAAATGTGTATCTTTTAAAAGTAAGCCAAATTGGCGATATCAGTTACGTCATCCGTGACGTATTGTTTATTGCCAACTTGGCTCCCTTTTAATAGATACAAGTAGACCGTCGCCAGATATCTGAATCGTCTGCAACCTTCTTAATTGATAATTAAAGAGTGAGGGTTACCAAATAAAAAAAAAAGCTCATTATTTGGCAAGTTATGGCTCATTTGGCAATTGGATTTAGTTCAACTTATTAAAAGTCGATTTTTGACCAGTTTCGTCCATCTTTACCACGGCAGACCAGTGCAAACGTATTCTACTCACTTTTCTCTAATTTCTATAAAAAATTCAGAAGGATGTTCGATGGGGTCCAAAAATTGCAGTCGCCTCTCGGACTATACACAAAGCAACCGAAAGGAATTCAATGGAATCAAGAAGCTTTGGTAAAAAGGTTAAAAAAAATAAAAATTATATGTATAAACTTGAGTAAATACTTTGAATTAATTTTCAAACTTCCTACTTAAATAAAATACATTGATCTATGAAATATTGGTGTACATTGATAAAAAATGTGCATATTTCTTGATGTATAGCATGTTAAATTAATAGTATTCGTTTAAATATTAATCCACTATTTAAAAGAAGGTATTACGTGTTGTTGTATGGCAAAGGTGAAAAAAACTTTTCAAATTAAATATTTAAAAAAAAAATATTGTGTATAGTTACCGTTCATCGCAATTCAGAAAGTAGTTTCTATTATAAAATAAAACTAGCAAAGTGTTTCGTTGAAGTTAAGAATTCCATTATATCAATGATCAAACCTGAATTATCCAAAGTATGCATTTTTATAATAAACATTTACAGCTCCCAAAAGCTTTCGTTCTGTTTAAAAATTTGTAGAAAAAGTGCTGTAGTTGGGAATTTAATTCGAATATTAACTTCAATAATTTTTATTTTTTTATTTTTTTTGTGGAATGTTAATTCGATTCTGAATGAAATATAACATTTTTAAAGAAGTATTGAATCGTTTTAGTTTTATAAAAATATAAATTCATAAAACCAGAGAAAAAATTACGCAAAGGTATTCGAACAACATAACATTTTCTGATAATTTCATTCATAAAATTATATATATATATATTTTTTTTACACTTTTTCTTAATTTTTGCTTTATGGTGTCTTTTCAAAAATAGATTGCCTGCAATAGTTGTTGTCTCTATTTATTATAATCTATTTATTCTTTGAAAGGATTCATAGTCGTAAAGAACCAACAAACAACAGTCTAAAATTAACCATATTTCATCGCAATTGTTGTAAATGTATTCCTATGTATGTATAATATATTACATTTATTCCATTTTACTGTTTAGTATGTAATAAAACGTTTTGAACAAGAAAATACAATTTAAAACCAGCCAAGGAGAGATTTCCCCAACACAGTTATATGAACGTGAAAAGAGATTTATTGTACAAAAATTGGAGAAGAAAAGTCCACGTATGTGTCCTATAAAAGTTTCTTCAGAATGTAGAGGGGAAAAATTTGACCTCAGTTTCACTCGAAACTGTTTGAAAAGTAGTCAAATCAGCTGGATTACATGGACATACCCGGAGAAAAATTTTGTAAATGCTAAAAATAGAAAGTTTTGCCTTTTCTGCACAAAGTTAATGATAAATAAGGCGGAAACGTACTGGAATCGTGTCTTCTTTGAAAATGAAAACAAATTTAACATTTTCGGTTTCGATGGCCGCATTATTGTAGGGAGAAGAATAAATGAACTTGATCCCAGGAGCTTTGTGGGAACCATAGACTTATTATTATTATTATTATCGATAGACTGCGCGTTCCCACTTCAATCATACAACGAGAATGAAACCAAAATGAATCACAAAATTCGCGTCCATCAGTCACGTGGTTTTTAATTTGGCTACGTCGTAAAATGAATCCTTTATCTAATAACCTTATTATCCTTTATCGCCTGAGTGAGGAGAAATCTGCAACCCTGTTCCCCAAAAAGTCCCTACTCATGTGATTCATTTTGGTTTCATTCTCGTTGTATGATTGAAGTGGGAACGCGCAGTCTATTGATAATAATAATAAGTCTACGGTGGGAACAGTGAAGCATGGAGGTGGAAGAGGTGGAAGGGTACAAGTCAACATTAGAATTTGGTAAATTGGTGTTTATTGATATTTTTTATTTTACTCAATTCGAATACTTTTAATGATAAATGTAATAAAAGCCAGCAAGCCATACAAGAATCAATTGACGTATCAATAACTTTTTTTATTTAAATCATGAAAGGAGACGTTTCCCCACTAGCAGCCATCGCTTGTATTAGTTTTGTTTTGGTTGGTTGTTTTTCAGATTATCTGGCGCCACGAGGGCTATAATGCGCCGAAACATTCGTCATTAGACAAGCCAACATACAAACACCCATGCCTAACACGGGACTCGGAACCCGCAACCTCGCGGTCAAGTGAAACTGAGGAGAGGAGAAAAACGATCGTTGATGAGTTATGCCCAAGGGAATGAGAACTCTGTGTTGAAGGCATTCGTTTTTCAAATTTTTACGTCGTTAAAGCATTTTTACGGGAATTTCGGAGGTGGGGTGCTTAAAAGCACCTCAAGAGGCATTACCACAGCAATTTTGATCAAAGTCGTTAGAGCCGGTTTTTTTCGCAATCATTAAAAAACATGATTTTTTTTTTCAATGGCAGCTACCTTATACGCATGCGCGATTTTGACGAAAACCTTAAAAGTAGGTTTCATGGTCACCATTAACCCTCACACCAAATTTGAACATCCTAGGTCAATTTGTGTCCGGGAGATATGCTAACCACAGACATACATATTTCTAGACAACTTTTTTGAAATCAGGATGTTCCAAAACGTGGAGAAATAACAAAACAAAACAAAAAATATCAAATATTTTTTTAACCTGATGTTATACTTTTATTACCCTATGTATACATATGGGTAATTGAAAGTAAAATGGTTAATAAACAGTTAGGAATGGATGTTTTTTTCATGTGGACCAGACACTATGTTGGTTGGTTGTTTTCAGATTATCTGGCGGCGTCAGCAACACAACGGCTATAATGCGCCGAAACATTCGTCGTTGGTTGGTTGTTTTCAGATTATCTGGCGTCGTCAGCAACACAAGGGCTATAATGAGCCGAAACATTCGTCATTGGTTGGTTGGTTGTTTTCAGATTATCTGGCGCCGTCAGCAACACGAGGGCTATAATGCGCCGAAACATTCGTCATTAGACAAGCCAACATACATTTACAAACACCCATGCCTAATACGGAACTAGGAACCTGCAACCTCGCGGTCTAGAAGCTAGCACGCTAACCACTATACCATTTGGTCGGCCAGACACTATGAAAATTCGATTCTAGGTCAAGAAGATGCAATTACACCTAAAAATTGGTCTTGAATACAAATATATAAAAGATATGTTTTTATAAGTTATATTATTCCGTTATCAATTTGTTTAATTTTCATGCGATGTCTATTCTGACAACAAGGGATGGACAAATTTATAGATGGTCTTACTACACCTTGTTGACCGATGACGAGTTAACTCATCATCGTACTAATAATAACCCAATGACATGGCATAATTTCTGTGCAAAACTGACGGTCGACAAAGTGTTAAGGCTGTTATCGACACGCCACCTACATTTTGAATCTCAATGTTAAAGTATAGGAGATTTTCATATAAATAATCACAACACTGTGCTAAAAAATTTTAAAATATTCGAATTATTTTTTCACCATAAAAAAATTCGAAATGTTTTTTAAGGTGATGCGTAATGATGGCTTAGTATTTTATTGAGAAGTATTTTTTAAATATTTTCAAAAAATTCCATCTTTTCAAGTTGAAGTTCAAACGCTAATAAAAATTCTTTACAACACCAAAAAGAAAAAAATAAATGCAGCAATCTGTAGAATTATTCATTTTCTTTCAAATGGTCCAGAATTTATAATTTTAAGAATTTTATTTAAACGACTACAATTTAATTACTCTAAATTTTATGATTTTCTTGAATGCGCGCATGAATACATCGTAGGTGACAGTGATTTATAATGGCTTCAGTTGTAAGAAAAGTATAAACATTACGAGGTTTGTTTTGTCTTTTTCATTCATGGAACGAGAGGCACCATTTGGGGTTATTTTTTTTTTTCCTTCTTTTTTTCTTATTGCATTTTTAGGCCGACACGAAGTGTTCAATGTTTACAAGTACATTTAATATTTCTTCTACGCTACGATTTCTACTACGCTCTACGCTTGGGATGGAGTTTAGTTATTCTTTTATTTTTTAATTGTTAGCTAGTTGTAAAGAAGTGACTAAATCTAAAGAATACGATATTGGATAATTTTATTTACGTGATTTTTGGTCAAATAATTTAAACAATATTTTTTAAATCCTTTATATTCACTTCGATTTATTTTGTGTGTGGTTATGTTTGTGGCAGATAAATATGTGGAGAGTTAATTAACCGCCTTGGGCTGTCACCCAATCAAACCGAAACTTTGCAGACAGATTCGTTTTCGGTGAGAATGTATTCTATCAAGTTTTGGGGACTTTCACTAAAAGGACGCTATTACAAACGCTGTTATTGTTGCTTTGTAGGGTTAAGGGCCACTTCATCCAATCGATCTTAAATTTGGCGGATTAGTTCGTTATCAATGACATTTTGCTTTCTATCGTTTTGGGTGCTAACGTTTAAAAAGGTAGCTTTTACACATGTTTCCATTTTCACTTCGGAGGACTAATTAATCTACTTGCCTTCATCCAATCGAGATAAAACTTGGCTGATGGACACGCTATCAATGACAATGCATTTTTTTAAGTTTTGGAGGCAAAAAGGTGTTAGTTCAATTGCATGGAATGAATGATTTTTTTTTACATTGTGGTCAAACACTATGAAAAGTCGATCTGAGTTCAAAATTATTTTAATTAGTTGCACATAAAAGTTGGCAATCTAAATAAAGGATTAATTTTAAAAACTTTGTTTTTAGGGTAAATTATTACTTTCAATTGCTCATACGTTAACATACTGATGAAATAATTGCATTCGGTAAAAAAAAAAAAAAAAATCGATTATTAATAATTTTTTTTTTTTTTTTTTTTTGCAATACCACACGTTTAGCTGAGTTCAAGAAAGTGGTCTAGAAAAGTGTCCGATGTGTTTGTGTGTGTGCGAGGTCAAAATTTCTCCCGAATGGATTTACCTATGATGTTTAAATTTTGTATACGGGTTAGCGGTGGCCATGGAACCTGATGTCATTAAGGTTTTCGTGAAAATTGCGCATGTGCAAAAGGTAGTTGTTATTGAAAAATTTAAGTTTTTCAACAATTGTCATAAAACTGATCTTAGCGGTTTCAATCAAGTAAGTGCACTAAATCTCATCCGCCACCTCCAAAATCCCATTAGAATTTCGATTATGGTGTAAACAGTTAAAAAACGAGTTCACAAAGTTCTTTTTAATTGAGCATCGCCCATCAACGACTGTTTCTCCCCTGTTTCACTTACATCAAAGTCTTATCTATTATTTATTGTAAAAATTTCCATTTAGGCGGTGGTTTTTTTTTTGGGAAGAGGTTGTCAATGAGATAATTATCACCAAATTGAATTTTTTTTTTAAATTAATGAAAAACGGTCAATTGCACCGTGGCTGGTATTAAGTGTAATTGAAAGTTGTACGGTGTTCCATAATCCCAGTTTTTAAATCCTTTTACATTAAATTCGATGTCGTTTGTTTGTTTGTGGCCGGGAAATTTGCGGATGGCTAAACTCACTTGTTATCATCCAATCAAATTGAAACTTGGTAGTTAGATTCGTTGCCGGTGATAGTGCAAAAAAGAGTTACTCCATAGCAAAGAATCTGTGGTTTCTTAGTAGTGATCAAACCCTAGGAAAACTGGAATGGCCTGTGAATGGCCTGTGATGAATGTTGCAGTCTCTTTCGGTTAACTGCTCATATGTCTGTTCATAAGCTATAAAATTTTAAAAACCAAAAATGAAAGAGCACACGAGTTTAGAATAAGACTTACGATCTCTCGCACCCAATGTGTGTATTGTTTTTTTGCGAGCTATGTGTTCATTGCACTAAATCAGATTTTTAGTGCAAACACAACTCTACTTGATACAATCTTAAAGAATATGCAGTCTCTTTTGAAAGGGAATATACTTTAAAATTATTTTTGCTGCCTCCACTATTTGAAGCCTGTAGCCTTTCTTGTTACTTTTTTTAAAAATTATTATTATTTTCAGCTATAGATTTAAATGTTTTCAATTGCAATGTCAATTTTTTCCGATGTCCTAGCGAAGTGTGGGTGGTGATGTGGTAGGGGGGCTTGTGTTTCCCGTATAGCTCCGCCTGCAACAAGGTAAGGCTGTGTTGCGCTGGTTTGTATCATTTTTTTAAAAAAAAATTTTTTATCGTGGATCGAACTCTTTCAAAGTGAAAATGTTAATTTTTTGGTGATTTAAGTAATATTAAATGCATTATGTTACTAGTCTACGATGATGTTAGAAAGTTCTATGACTGAAACCGGCATAAGATAAAACGTAATAATGAAACTAACAAAAAACCTCGTATATGGAAACAGAGGACATTGTCGTGGCAAAGACCAAAAAAATATGGTCAAGAGTTTCCATATCCTACTGTCAAACGAGTAAACATGATGTTGAAGGCGCATAATTTAAAACGCATCTTTTTTAAGTCTCACTCTTAAATACCAAAGAAGAATTTAGAAGACTTTATCCAAATCCTTCTAGAAGACTAGTAAGTATTGTTTGACATTTTATCCTGCAAGTTTAAGAAAATTTATGAGTGCATTTGTCCCAGGCACTAAAATGCACCAGTCGGAGAATTAAGATTCCTAATCGATCAAAATGGTGGTCGAAGACTTAGATATTGCTATCTATAATAATAAAATAAGCTGTGTGTCTTGCTTATCCGTTTCTGGATCTATAGAAACCTACTTAAAATTGGAGTAGAGCTCTGAAATTTTCAGCACAAGTAATTTTGGCCTTCTGATTGGACTTTTGAAAAACAGAATTTTAAACTTTTATTTAGTTTTTTTTTTTAAGTAAATTTCTTTAATTAATTAATATATATTTTACAAAACGATTTCAAATAGGGCTACAGCTTTGAAATTTTCAACATAAGTAGTTGTGGCCATCTAATTGGATTTTTGAAAAACAGAATTTTAAAATTTTATTTGTTTTTTAATTTTTTTTAATTAATTAACAAGTATTTTACATATAAATTTGTAATTGAGCTACAGTTGTGAAATATTCAACACAAGTAGCTTTGGCCTTCTAATTAGACTGACAAAAAGAATGTTAAAATTTTAATTTGTTTTTTAATTACTTTTTTCACAAAAAGCGACTTTTAATAGGCCTGGAGCTCTGAAAGTTTCAACATAATAAGTTTTGGCTTCTAATTTTACTTTTCACAAACACGTGTTAAAATAATCTTAAAGGGGTGTTGTATTATTGTATTAACGGGGAATTTTTTTTTTCTCGACAAGGGATAGGCTTCCAATATTAAGGTTTTACGTAGCAAGTAGATTTTAGTGAATGAAGCTAGCTTATGCTTACGCAGCAATGAACCTTTGAGCGAGGGAAGCGAGCTCGATTTTGCGTAGCGATGAAACATCCTGCGGGCGAAGCGTCAAAAACTGGGACCTATACACGAATGACAGGTTTTCGCAACGCGAGACCTCACAGCTAACTAAAATACTGCACATGTTAAAATTTCGTAGCGAAGCATGGGTATTAAACTAGTAATGAATAAAATGAAGAACACTTTGAGAAGGGAAATTCTGAAGTAAAAATTACAGTTTCAGCTTCAAAAAGTAAACATATAGAAGTCTATAATGATTCAACTTTATCTGAATCTAGTCATTTGGACAGTGACGATGTACTCCAGGCACATTCTTCAAGAACGTGTATAATAGATATGAAGTATCGGATAGGGCTGGGACAGTTATTGCTTCAGCAGTTCTTCTAACACCCACTTCGAAAATTGTTAAAAATACGTTTCACAGAAAAATCTAGATAGCACGAAAATTGACCGCAGAAAAAAACGAAGTTCTACAAATACCTGCTTTGTACTTCAGGCAAAATGATAAAATTTAAATTATATCAGAAAAGAATGACAAAATGTATTTATAGAGCATTCTTGGAGAAAATATTTCATTGATTATTAAAGAGCATATTTCTTTATAATGGAACCAAAGTCGATGCTCTTGGGTTATATTACTCCATCATCCAGCACATCTGAATCACTGATTTCTTCCTGGAATTAGAATATCTATGGTGGCATTTAGGTGGGGTGGAACTAACGTGAACGTTGAAAAATTTGGAGGTTTACCCGAGTTTTTTTTATTAAAGGTTTTAGCACAGGACAAACATATCGCCTCAACGATTTTAACAGGCATATTTTCTAAGAATTTAGCAAACAAATCTCTAGGTAAAATGTCTTATGGTCGATGGCTAACTCGAGCTAATCAAATTCTATGTGTCTAACTTTCTATGAGGGTTTACGCTTTGGTTTGCAATAAAAACTCACTCTTCTTGTAGCCTGTTCAAACTCATCACTGCAACTATAGGTATTGTATTTGTCCATGTAACTGAAAACTAAAATATATCCAGTAATTCAAAGAAAAAAGTTTCCTTGCGCACCCTGTAAATTTATTGACCGCAATGTTGACCACCTTTAAACCATGAAATGGCAGCCGTCGCATTTTGAAATTCCACATCATTCATACAAATAAAACTAAAACTGTTTCAACTCCCCACTATTAAAAATTTTAGGAATCAACTTACACCTATCTCATTGATTGTCAAGAGACTATATCTGATCCACAATTATTGTGATCCATTCCTGATGAAGATATCCAATTGTTTGTTGCTGAAAAAGGCAGAAGGAGAACTGTCTTTACACAATATTGTAATACAATATTTGAAAATGCGATCAAGACTGTGTCAGAAACTTCAGCCACAGAGCGCAAAAAATCTGAGAGAGAAGGCTTCATAAAAAGAATTAAATGCAGTCTTGAAAAGACATGCCGAAATTCTATGACAAAAAGGATTTTCGCGTTATTTGAAATATTATAATAGTAATAAAAATGTAATTTTTGTCAACATTTTACTGTAATAAATAAAAGTAACTCTTATAATTTAATTATATATATATATATATATAATTTAAACTTATGTGTAACACAGTTATGAGAGTTTTCCTCCTTTTGGAGGATTTCTTTGTTTTTTGTTTTTTATGTAACATTTTCCTTGTCTTCGTCCCTTTTTCGAGGATCCGCATTTTTATGATCTGTATCAGTTTTTCCTGCAAAAATTATACTTTTCCTCATATCTAAACAAAAGATTTTCCCTCTTGGCTCCCCTTTCCTCACAGATTACTTCACAAGTTTCTAATATTTGAAATATAATTATTATATAGTATGAGAAATGTCATTATATCTTTAAAATTATTGAATCATCCTTCCTGCATACTTTTTTTTTTATTAATTTGTGTGTATTCCTTCCACGAACTTTTTTGATGAAACTTTTGGGTATCGTCCCTTCCGCTTGCTTTTTAAAACCAATTTTTGGGCTTCCTCCTTTTTGCTCTCTGATCACTCTCATCCCTGTAGTAGTAAAACATCAAAAAAAGAGGTTTTTTTTCTTCTTCAAAATTTGCATTCTTTAACGTCAATCCGGAAGCAGAAGATGACATCCCATTCTAATCAAATTTTATATGTACTTTAAGAACACCTTTCCTTGCTGTGCCGGACAGAAATCTGAAACTTTTCTTTAGAACATGGAACGGTGACTCATCCTCATACTACGCTAGTATGACGGGTCCCATGGCCACCACTGGGCCGTATATAAAGTTTGAACATCGTTCCTTGCCTTATGCTAACATATGGGAAATTGAAAGTAAAAAGTTTCGCTACACTATTTTTATAATGTGTGTGTATGTATTTATGGTGCTAACTGATGCACCGTACTAGGTACAGAAACCTTGAGTATTCGCAAATGTTAGTTCATAAAGAATAGTTTTTCATTAAATAGTCAAATGCCACGTAAGTGATGTATGATTGACAAAATGTGTAAGGCAGCTATCGATAACATTTACAACAGTCTACAGGAGTCTGTACAAATCAATTGATTTTCATAAAACTTTGTATACACATATAGGAACCAAATCATTACAGAATAATTAAAATTTTCAAAAAGATTAAAATATTGTCCACTTTTGATTACTAAGTAAAATATTCGTTAATATTTGTGTAAAAATATTTAAATTGCAATACCAGTGATTTATAGAAATATTTTTGTATTTAGCTAATTTTATTTGAGTAATCGACTGACATTTATCTAGAGATAAATTTTTATTTATTTTATTACTCTCGGTATGCAGTCTATTATTACTCAGTAGATTGTAAAAAAGTTTTTTTTTTTTTTTTTTTGTAGGTTGAGACCCATTGATGGGTGGTGAACCAGTTTTTTTATACGAGAGTCGTTTTTAAACCTGTGAGTTTTTCATATACTTAAAGTAGAAGTTAGAAGAAATACCAAAATGGGGGGGGGGGGGGGAATTTAATAAGCAGCGGCTGAGCGATAATTTTGTGACACGTCTATCAATACTAAATTGTTTTATCACAGTTCTTACCATTTTGTAACTAAAAAGCAATTTAAAAATTACCATTGAATTATACGCTTTTTCAAACCATACAATAAGTGTGCATTACTTTTAAGAACTGGAGATATATTTAGTAATTTTAACTAATTTAATTATTTTTAGTAATTAAAAATTAAGACATTTAATATTTTTTTTTTTTTTTTTAAATTACAATTTGAATTAAGTTATTTTATGGGTAATCCAAAGTAATGTTAAAATCAATGAGGTAGTGAAAAAGTGGGTGGGTCGCCATTGTTCATCTTTCTAAAAAGGTGGGTCTTGACCTGTGAAGGACTGGTTTGTAATACATATTTGAAAAGATAAACTGTAGGATCATTGCAATTTAAGAAGGGAGGCGGGGGGGGGGGGGGCTTGATTTTTATTTTTGGGAACCAATCAGTGTCTAATTTCCTTATTAGTTGGAGGAATACTTGGTCAGGGCCAACTTTATTTGGATGGGCGACTTTTACCTCATCGAAATTAATTACAATTTTTTTTACGCATCCGACAATTGTATAATATTTTCATTTCACGTATACTTTAAATTTTTTTTATTTCAGATTCAGTTTTTTTCATGTTTAAATTAATGTTGATCAGAAAGACAAATTGAAAACTTGTCCTCTTAAAAAAATTATTAAAAATCCACTTTTAAAACTTTTTTTTTATTTTGTAATTTTTTAATTATCCGTTCTCAGTTGTTTCTATAAAACACTTATTATTTTTTAGATATATCACTATTTCTATTACTTATCAATCCACTGCTTGGAATCATTATTTTTCCTTTAAATAAAACAACGCGATCATTTTGCAAAACACTCCCATAAAATATAAAGAAGCAAAAATGCTGATGTTGCAGTCAGCTGTATTTTGAATTATGACGCTTTCGAAGTGGCCTTGGCTCTGGCTATAGTGAAAGAGATACTAAGTGGATTTCTCCCGTTCAAATTTCAATACGTGTATTTTAAATAAAGAATATAACCATAGCTATTTCTAGTCATAATGGAACTGAAAAAAATTTCTGACTAATATTTGTGAAATGAATACTTGATAGTAGACTTAATCAAGAAAAAACTACCGTTATAATGCGGAACTCTTTACTAGTAGCGGGGGTGGGTAAACCTAACCTAAATTGAAGATGTGATTCGGTTAATTTTGCACACGCCTACTGCTCCACCCATTGTAGAGGCGCTGATATCGTTTTCTAGTTTCGGTTTGACTAGATAGCGCCCTTAATACTTATACAGTCAGAGTCAAAAGTGATCATACACCTCCTTTTTAGAATCAAATTCATCGAGAAAAAGGAAACATTAAATATAAATTCAATTGATTTTTTTTTTTATGTAGAACAGATGTGGCAATTATTATGTCGAAGTTAATCATTAAAGAAAATAGAATCCTGAAATATGTAAAAAAAAAAACGCTACTTACGTATTTGTGAGAAATGGAACAAATCTCCCGAGTTAAAAGTGATCGTACAGCACACGTGTTCTTCTTGATTTTGTTTTTAGATTACGTTTTGGGAAATCAGCAAATTAGATTTTCGATAAGTTTAGGTTTCTAGTTCACTTCACTTCATATTATTGAAAATTATGGGAACGTGTCACAAAGAAATTAGTGAGAAATTACTGAAACTTATATCGTGCAGGTTCAAAGAATGAAGGTAAATTCTTGAGAGACATAGGAAAAATGGCGAAATAAGCCACTTGTCTGTTCATGGGCTTCTTCCCAAGATATTATCATCGATATAGATAAACAACTGGATGGACTGCTTAACACTGGGAAAATGAAGCCGTTGCCAGATGCCATTGGTGGGATAAAAAATACGGATTGCCGAGGGATTGAAAATAAAATTTTGGGTGTACACAGCAGAAATGAGAATAGTAGACCTTAATTAGTAATAATGTGCAAAAAATATATACTCTTAACTCTTTACAAGGTGTTTCGCATTCCCATCCAACTATTAAAGTGAACTGTGATTGGTTAATCTTCCCACCAGCTTCGCAATCCCCGGCGCGTTTTTCTCTTTTCATTGACAATGGAGCAGTCTATCCAGTTGTTTATCTATATCGATGGATATTATACGAGTGAGTGGAACTATTTAAATGTGTCCAGGTTAAGGGCAACCGAAGAAATTATTCAAAATGGATGCACGTACATTTCTTCTCAGAAGTTGAACAGTGTCCGACTCTTAGTGCTATCAAATTCGCGAAAGACATTTCCAGTGTAAAAGAATAATCGGTTAGTGCAAGTAGTATAAGAAGGACACTGAATTTTGCTGGGTATAACGACAGAGTCCATAAAGAAGAAAGCCTACTCTATGCACTTGAATAATCGTGAAGGCTTCGAAGACCAACCCATATAGAGTACTGGAAGAAGACCATACTAAACGCCAACTTAACTTGACATCACTAGACGATAGATCTTCACCGTGCTCATGGGCAATTAATCCATTTTAGCGGAGTGAAGACACAATTCTCGCCAAACGCCTTTTGTTCTGTTGTGGTTTGGCGAACATTATGCTTTCACGCCGCCAAAATGGATTAAATGCCTATGAGCACTGTGACGATCTACCGTCTAGTGATGTCAAGTTAAGTTGAAGTTTAGTATAGCTCTTCCATGGTGGGTTGTTTTCAGACTATCTGGCGCCCGTCAGCAACAAGAGGGCTATAATGCGCCGAAACATTCCTAAGTCTTCCATGACATATTCATCAATTTAAACACATCTCAAGTACTTTAAGTTTATTTATTTATACAAGCACATCATGAGGACATTATTGAAAGTTTAAAAAAATCAAACGTTATCAAAATAGCATTTACTATAAATCCTTTGAATGTATTGCCCACTTTTATGGTTGGTTTGCATGCTCAAAGACCTCTCTTTATGCACAATGACGGCTAATCAGACAGCGACCTGAAGCTTGACGTGTATTCCGAACCACAACGAACATCTATGCCTAACCCAGGATTCGAATCCGGCACCTTTGCATACGAAGCTAGAGCGCTAACTCTACAGCCATCAGGAAGGCCCAATTTTTTACGGATTTGCAACTCATTCAAGCGATTTGGATCATAGATCGATTTTCCATGGTATTTGGTCACTACTTCGACGAAATCCATCGAATCCGTATCACTGGAAAACTTTTTTTCGTGCCCCAAAAATTTGATAGAATGCATTGTCATCGAATGAGTCTATCTGTCAAACCAGTGTAAAAGCAACTTTTTAATGCCGTCCCTAAAACTTGATAGGATGTCTTGTTTATATTTTTACTTGTAGTCGTTTTTATTTGTATGTCCAAGGGATTAAAAACTGGTTCACCTCAGATGTAACGAATAGGGAAGGGTTGCCCTCCTACCTTGATTGCTGTTAGGAAACATTTTTTGCAACTATCAATAGCGGATGATTCTTCTTTTATGCTATAGAAATACGTAGACTGAGAGGCGACTGCAATTTTTGGACCCCATCGAACATCATTCTGAATTTTTTATAGAAATTGGAGAAAAGTGAGTAGATTAAGAATCCACTGGTCTGCCGTGGTAAAAATGGCCGAAACTGATCAAAAATCGACTTTTAATAAGTTGAACTAAATCCAATTGTGAATTACGCCATAACTTGCCAAATAATGAGCATTTTTTTTTTATTTGGTAACCCTCACTCTTTAATTTTCAATTAAGAAGGTTGCAGACGATTCGGATGTGTGGCTACGGCTTACTTGCATCTTTCACAAATAAGCCAAATTGGCAATAAACATTACGTCACTGATGACGTAACTGATGTCGCCAATTTGGCTCACTTTTAAAAGATACAATTTTTCCCAGCCATCGATCAGAAATCGTTTGTGCTTTTTCTCATTGAAAATCAAAATGCAGTGGGTTGCCAGACGAAAAAGTGTGTTCTCTTTTTGGCAAGTTATGACATATTTGGCAATCGAATTTTAGTTCAACTCATTCCAAGTCGATATTTGATCAATTTCGGCCATTTTTACCACGGCAGACCAGTGGATTCGTAATCTACTCACTTTTCTCCAATTTCTATAAAAAAAAAATTCAGAACGATGTTCGATGGAGTCCAAAAATGGCAGTCGCCTCTCGGACTAACGTGCCTAAGCGGACAAAAGGTTTTCGGCGTCATTTCCTCAACACCGATATGTTCTAAACAAAATGTGTTCATAAAATATTATTAGGGATTAGTGGGGGGGGGGGGGGGGGACAGGCCATGGACACAAACCTGCTGCAACTACACCTCATTATTCTCAGCTTAACACCTCGTTCCACTCCACACAAAGATTGTCTCTTGTACAAGTTGAACTGAGAGAGGAAAAAATAAACAGCTGACAGTTACTTTTCGTGTAAGATCTTAGACGCCGAATGTTTTATTAACGAAGACTATTTTGCCCCTTCACTGCTCTCTGATTACAACTTTTGAAGGACTTAGAAGCGGTTTCTGCTCTGCAAGGACCCCCCCCCCTCCCCCCCCCCCCCCATAATGATACGTAATAGGTTGCTCATGGTTACAAGCAGATTCTAACTTATTTGAGGTAAGTTCTCTGTGGTGATTGTGACCGAGAGGTTGGGGGTTCGAGTCCGGTGTAAGGCATGGGCGTTTGAAAATGTATGTTGGCTTGTCAAATGCATCGATATAGATAAACAACTGGATAGACTGCTCCATTGTCAATGAAAAGAGAAAAACGCGCCGGGGATTGCGAAGCTTTACGAAGCTGGTGGGATGATTAACCAATCACAGTTCACTTTTATAGTTGGATGGGAATGCGAAAAACCTTGTAAAGTGTTAGAGCATATATTTTTTTTGTACATTATTACTAATTAAGGTCTACTATTGACATTTCTGCCGCGTACAACCCAAAATTTCATTTTCAATCTTTGGCAATCCGTATTTTTTATCCCACCAATTGCATCTGGCAACGGCTTCATTTTTCCAGCGTTAAGCAGTCTATCCAGTTGTTTATCTATATCGATGGTCAAATGACGAATGTTTCGACGCATTATAGCCCTCGTGTTGCTGACGGTGCCAGATAATCTGAAAACAACCAACCAATCAATAGACCCTCTTAACGTCCGCATGGGTAAATTAAAATGTCTTCATACTACGTGAAAATACCGATTAGAAAGAGTAAGTGTTGTAGGGATTTGTATTTTTCACACGTACATATTTTTTTTTTTTTAATAACTGATTAACAATTCACTGTGTTTTTGGTTTATTTGACAGTTCAGTCAAACAATAACTATTTGGCGACTAATAAACAACAGAGGTGGATCAACTTCAAACAAAAACGGACCGAGTCTTCGTATAAGCATCTCAGTTTAGTTGTTTCGTAAAAAAAAAAAAAAAAAAAAAAAAAAAAAAAATGACTCGTAAAAGCAAAAATTTTGCTATAAATCCTCTATAAACATTGGCAACTTCTATGTGCAAATTATAACTTATTAAACCTATTTGGGGCTCCCATGAAAAAGATCTGTAAAAAATTAAAAAAGGGTGCATTTACATTTTTGTACTTGGTCTTTCACAACCACTGTATGATCCAAGTGTTCCGTAATTGTAACTTCAATATTTTTAATAAAAGAGAGACCAATTTAAAAATGAAAGCGAGAAAAATGGGCTAAAACCCAACAATTTCAAACGGTTTTTGATACATTAAAAATTAGGGAACTGAAACACCGCACAACTTTCAAACACACTTAACAGACACTTCATTTAAATTTGTAATTACCAATTTCGTGATATTTTTGGCGATAATTGTTATATTTTCAAGAAAAAAAGCTCCAAAATTGAGAAATTGGGGAGGTTTTTTTTATATTAACATCCTTTCTTGAAAGTGAAACAGATAATAAAAAGTCACTGATAGGTGATGCTGCATCACCTATCAGTGACTGTTTGATGCTCAAGGGAAGAGATCTCTGGTTGAAGACATTTTAATTTATTCTTTATGTATTTATATTTGAAAGATGGGGATGTTTAAAACACCTGAAAAGACTTTACCAAACCGATTTTGATCAAAATTGCTGAAGCTCGTTTTATGGCAATTGCTAAAAACCTAAATTTTTAGTTGCAACTACCTTGTGCACATGCGCAACTTTGACGAAAACCTTTGTGACAAGTCCTAAGGCCTCCACAAGCCCGTATACATCATTGGTCAATCGGTTCGGCAATTTTTTCTAAACCACTTTTTTTTTTCTTTTTTTTTTTTAACTTGGCACGTACCCCAACGTGTAGATATGCATAAAAAAGTTTACAAATTTTTTTGATCGAATGCAATAATTTCATTTCTCTTTGTTAGAATCTGAGTAATTGAAAGTAAAAAGTATGATTGTAAAAGTAACTCTCACTAAAAGACCGCTTCTACCTACATTTTTTTGTTCTCTTACATTACGCCCAGATGTCAAGCATGTAAGCAGTGTTTTTTGTAGCTTTAATTTCATTTTAAACCTTTTCTCTAAATTTTACTTTTTGACATCAAATCACTCGCAAGTTGTCTTAGTGAATTATTTTTCGATATCTATAAATATTTTGCTGTCATAAATTTCGGATAAAAAGTATTCTGAGAAATTTTTTAAAAAAACTCTAATTTTTAAATAAATTAATTAATGATTTTAAATTAGGGAAAAATAATGAGAATATGTATGCATAATAAACTATTTACAATCTCACCGCACCCTAGCGCTAATGCCGAATTTTACAGAGCATATTAACGGAAATATTCCTTGCAAATATTGCCGCTTATTATTCCATTAATAGAATCTAGACAAAGGAGCTAGATGCGAATTTAAATTTTCCTTATTTATAAATAGTGGCGTCACCTGTTGGAAAGACAAGAAACTACAAAATCTTTAAATTGCTTTCGAATTCAAAATTTTGAAGTTTTTAAACAGAAAAAGGATAGGAAAAAGGGAAAGAAATGTTAATTTTTTTAAGCAATATTTTTTTAAATGTTCTAAAAATGGTCCATTTAAGACTACAATATTTTAAACTAAATCGCTTCCTTAAAAAAAAAAAACTACCGCATCACGAAAATTTTAACACTATGGAAACTTGTGTCATAATTCTACTTGTAGCCACATTAGACTATTAAGAATTTTATCTTTTACACTAAATTAATTATGTGGAAGGCATGAATAAAGGCTCTTTATACATGCCTGTTTTCTGACAATTCCCAAACAAGGTTACAGACTGATATGTCAAGTGAAAGGTCCTGGGAAAGATTAATGATCTTTTAATTCCCGTTGTCATACCTGATGGTGTAAAAATTCATATATTTTAAGCTATGGCCACGCGTGTGTTTTTTCATACTATGTAAACGCAGCTTCTTCTTACGCAGTTTGGAAAATCTACACAAGCAAGCCACGCGTGCTTGTTCTTTAAGGCGAGCTCAGTCGCTTGTTTGTGATCTCCAGTGCAAACATGATTCCATTTACAATCCAAGCATCTCTTTTTCATTTCTCCGGTTTTTGAAATCATTGTACTTTTTTTCCTAAAGATAGATATTTTTTTTTTTAATTTAAAAAATTATAAGTTCACAAATCCAAGTGGTATTCCATTATATAGTTATTTTAAATATCAAAAAACTTCAGACGATAACATACGAATATAGCAACAGGAACAGTTATATGCAGCGAAGTGAATTAATACACTGAGCATGAAAAATAGGTCTGGTTGCATCCTCCAGGGGGCGACCTTGAGAATGCGACAGCCGATCCCCTCCGCCAGCGTGTAAACAAGCTACGTCTGCCCACGTGTATGTTGCAGCAGCTTGTCTATATTTTGTACCTTAATTTCACGCCGCGTATTTTACGCGCATTTAAGATAATTAACAAAACTAATAGTCCGAGAGGAGACTGCAATTTTTTGGACCCCATCGAACAATCATTCTGATTTTTTTTTTTAAGAAATTGGAGAAAAGTGAGTAGATTACGAATCCACTGGTCTGCCGTGGCAAAAATGGCCGAAACTGATCAAAAATCGACTTGGAATGAGTCGAACTAAAATCCGATTGTCAAATATGTCGTAACTTGCCAAAAAACAGAACAAACTTTTTCGTCTGGCAACCCACTGCATTTTGATTTTCAATGAGAAAAAGCGCAAACGATTTCTGATCTCTGGCTCGGAAAACCTGGTATCTTTTAAAAGTAAGCCGAATTGGCGACATCAGTTACGTCATCAGTGACGTAATGCTTATTGGCAATTTGGCTCATTTGTGAAAAATGCGAGTAAGCCATAGCCACACATCCGAATCGTCTGCAACCTTCTTAATTGAAAATTAAACTAACCAAACAAAAAAACCAAATATAAAAAAAAAAAAATGCTCATTATTTGGTAAGTTATGGCGCATTTGGCAACTGGATTTAGTTCAACTTATTGAAAGTCGATTTTTGACCAGTTTCGGCCATTTTTGCCACGGCAGACCAGTGAATTCGTAATTTACTCACTCTTCTCCAATTTCTATAAAAAAAATTCAGAACGATGTTCGATGGGGTGCGAAAACTGCAGTCGCCTCTCAGACTATACGTCTGGCCACGTGTAGGTTGCAGCAGCTTGTCTATATTTTGTAGCTTAATTTCAGGCTGTATTTGTGCATGAAAAAGCGCTCGTGCAGCCTCAAGCATTACTTAGGAATGTTCCTTCCAAGAGTATTGCTGCAAAAAAGATCCCTGTTAATAAAAATAAAAGTCGACACAACTTTTCTAAAAAAGAAAAAAACTTTTTTAATAGAAAGACTACATTTGCTTTGAACTAGAAGACTTCTTTTTTTTTTTTTTTAGAATTGCAAGCATTTTTGTTATGTTTCAACAAAGTTACATCGCTATAATATAGCCATTAGTCAAATATACAACACTATATCTGCCTTTAATAAAATGACGGGTGGCTAAAAAAAAAGCTCACCCCAACAAGGTCAATATGTACAATATGCAGTTTTTTTTTGTATTTGCAAGCCCATTTCAAATGTACAAGCACAGCTTTGTAAAATAGAGGAGTACACAGAGATTTTCTCTTTTTTTTTTTTTCTTTCTTCTTTTTGTACAAGTGGCAGGTTAAAACGAGGTAGCTCTTTGAAAAAATTTACATAGAAGCGATTCCAAAGACGAACCATTGAAAGCATCTTTATTGGATGGACTTATAAATCAATGAGAATCAATTTTTATATTAAATTAACTCTTAGATGTTGATTACTGTAATTTTTTTTTTAAAAAAATCATTAATTTAACTCTTGGAGAGAAGTTAATTACTTTTTAAAACAATTTTCCTTAAATTCTTTTTTTTTTATTTTTCAACAATCATAAACTAACTCTTAGATGCGTTGATTACATTTTATAACAATTTTCATTAAATTATATGATTATCTCTATAGATAAAAGGTCAAATGCATCACTCGTTACCGATTCTCCAACTTTCCAATACAGTCTCACAACTCTGAAAATTGGTACAAATGTCAACAAGGACAAACATAGAAAAAGTAAGCAATTCCGATCTCGCTCAACCAATTATAAGGTGCAGAAAAGGGTCAAACGTTCCAAATGAAGGATATTTCAAATGCTGCTCTTCCAATGTAGCCACAGCTACGATATATTTGGTACAAATGTCAACAAGAGCAAGCATAGAAAAAGTCGACTACTCCGATGTCGATTTACAAATTTCAAAGGGTCAAAAAGGCGTCGAAGCATTTTTTTTTTTTATGTAGGAAAGGACGCTATTTCGATCAACTCATTGTAAAGGATCGAAAAGGGGTCGAGACATTTCACGCAAGGTATAACATAATGTCTCACTTGCAATGAAGTCACAATTCCGCAATTTGATACAAGAGTTAATAAGGTAAGCTATTCCAATCTCGAATGATTGTTTAAAGGGATCGAAAGGGGTTTAAAAGTTCCAAACGAAGGATATTCAAAAGAATCACTTCCAATTCAGTCACATATCCGAAAATTGGAACCAAGGAAAACCAAGGGACAGATAAATAAAGTTATTCCTATCTTGCTCAGCTAATTTTAAAGGATCGAAACGTTCCATACATGGAATGTTGCAATGCCCCCCCCCCCCCCTCCCAATAATAGTCACAATTACAAAATTTGGAACAAAGGTAAGCACAGATGAAGTAAGGTATTTTGATACTAATTTTTAGGGGTCGAAATGGTATCAAACGTCCAAAATGTGGACTGTCTTTTGATTGTTAAAATGCACATGGTAAAACTTCGTAGCGAAGCACAGGTATTCAGCAAGTTTAATAATATAATAACTATCTGCATAACCATGGGTCCCGTCATCGTAGGTTCAACTTCGAAAAATTATTTCCATTTAAAATGTTGCAAGAGAAACAACGACGTATGTGTTTCTGGATTGGAGTTAACTTTTATATAGTTTTCTAATTAGTTAATGAGGAACGTCTGTGCCAAATTTTAAGGAGAAGTAATGAGTTTTCTAAAAAATATAAGTAGGAATTTCAGGGATAATTCCAAAAATTTCCGGAACGTTTTAGGGATAATTTTTAAAAAATTTTGGGATAATTTTTAAAAAATTTTGGGATAATTTTCAAACTTTTAGGGATTATTTTTAAATTTTAGGGATAATTCAAAAACGTTTAAGGATATTTCTTGATTTTCAAACTTTTAGGGATTATTTTTAAATTTTGGGGATAATTCAAAAACGTTTAAGGATATTTCTTGATTTTCAAACTTTTAGGGATTATTTTTAAATTTTAGGGATAATTCAAAAACGTTTAAGGATATTTCTTGATTTTCAAACTTTTAGGGATTATTTTTAAATTTTAGGGATAATTCAAAAACGTTTAAGGATATTTCTTGATTTTCAAACTTTTAGGGATTATTTTTAAATTTTAGGGATAATTCAAAAACGTTTAAGGATATTTCTTGATTTTCAAACTTTTAGGGATCATTTTTAAATTTTAGGGATAATTCAAAAACGTTTAAGGATATTTCTTGAATTTAAAACTTTTAGGAATCATTTTTAAATTTTAGGGATAATTCAAAAACGTTTAAGGATATTTCTTGATTTTAAAACTTTTAAGGATTATTTTTAAATTTTAGGGATAATTCAAAAACGTTTAAGGATATTTCTTGATTTTAAAACTTTTAGGGATTATTTTTAAATTTTAGGGATAATTCAAAAACGTTTAAGGATATTTTTTTTGAAGCTGGACATAGGCTCCTAACACAGACATATTTCCAAAGCTTATTTTTTCAATACCGGCAAAAAGCTGCCATTTTTCAAGAAATTAAACTTCTAACAACTTTTTGGCAAAATAAGAGTTGGTATAATTAAATAATTATACTATTTTGACGAGCTTGCAAATTTAATTCAATCAAGTTATCTCATCTGGAGGAATATCGGGGATTTTCCGCGGATTTCGGAGGGAAATCCGGGAATTTCAGGGTGTTTTTTTTTTTTTTTAAAGGAATTATCAAAAAATATAAGTACAACTTTAGAAATTTTAGGGAGAAACAAAAATGTAAGGAATATTAAGGAACTTTGGGGTTAATGTGACCCCTGAAATTTTGTAATCTAGCTTCATCGAAAGTATGGTAGTTGGTAAGGAGTGAGCTTTTGCATGGATTACATTATGGGTATGAAATATTTTCTTAAAAAAACTACAGCACAGCTGGTACAAGAAATTAACACAATTGCAATAGTGACTATGTATAAAATATGCGGTAACTTAATTTTAAAAACATTCCATAGAAGATATAATTTAAAAAAAAAAAAGAAATTAAATATTTCAAATAGAGTAATATAATCACAAGTCCATGCAATAAAAATGCTTAAAACGTAAGTCTGCGACATGGAATCGCCCACAATACCGTCAACAGGGATGTACAGCAATGTGCTACTGTACATAATGTCCACATCACATGGCAGTTTAGTTCAATGGGAAAGACAGAATATAATAGAGGGCTAAAGAGAGATAACAGTTGAAATAAAGTAGAGTGGCAATCATTAAACCATTGTAGATCATCACCTACTAACCAACTTTGTGTCACATTGTGTAATTAGGGATGGCAAATTACAATCCTAGCTCTTTGCTTTCTTTAGAAGTCCGAGTAAGGATCACTTTAGTCCCGAGAGGCGACTGCAATTTTTGGACCCCATCGAACATCATTCTGAATTTTTTATAGAAATTGGAGAAAAGTTAGTAGATTAGGAATCCGTTGGTCTGCCGTGGCAAAAATGGCCGAAACTGATCAATAATCGACTTGGAATGAGTTGAACTAAAATCCGATTGCCAAATATGTCATAACTTGTCTGGCAATCCACTTCATTTTGATTTTCAATGAGAAAAAGCGCAAACGATTTCTGATCTTTGGTTCGGAAAACTTACATCTTTTAAAAGTAAGTCAAATTGGCGACATCAGGTACGTCATAAGTGAAGTAATATTTTTTGCCAACTTGGCTCCCTTTTCATAGACGCAAGTAGACAGTCGCCAGATATCTGAATCGTCTGCAACCTTCTTAATTGAAACTTAAAGAATGAGGGTTACCAAATATAAAAAAAAAAAATGCTCATTATTTGGCAAGTTATGGCTTATTTGGCAATTGGATTTAGTTCAACTTATTAAAAGTCGATTTTTGACCAGTTTCGGCCATTTTTGCCACGGCAGACCAGTGGATTCGTAATCTACTCACTTTTCTCTAATTTCTATAAAAAAAAAAATCAGAATGATGTTCGATGGGGTCCAAAAATTGCAGTAGCCTCTCAGTCTACTTCCTACGTTCACTATATTATAATATTCTAGCCCAGTTCATTTAGAAACTACTTTCTATAAAACCTTGAAATTTGGATGAGAAATCACGAAAAGGATCATGGGAATATTTGCAAGTGGGTGTAAGACTAGATTTTTATCAAAATCATTAATTTTTTTTAGAAATGTTAATTAATAATTATGCATTATCTTTGCATAATTATGCATAAAATCTTTTGAGAATAGTTAAAAATCATGGTATATATGTTTGAAAGCGCAACCCTGTTAAAGAGAAAAAAATACAAAATAGTAAAAAAAATATTTTTTTAACGGTTTTTTTGTCCTCCAACTAGATCTCACGACATTCAAGAGACAGTGTTTAGAACAGAGGAACTCGAAGATGCAAAAAAATACAGAAAAGTAAAAAAAAATTATTTCTTTCAAATTTCGGATATAATGAAAAAAAAAAAAAATCAAAATGAAACACGAAGGTTGTATTGGAATATGTTCAATTGAATTCTAAAAATGGATTTCAAGATAGTAACATCTGATGACTTAAAAAACAAAACATTTTCCTAGAATTTTGAGAACTGCACAGGAAATGATTATGCAATAAAAGGAATAAATACTTCTACTCATCAGTCTCTAATAATCATTAGACAACAAGCGCCAAAAAATCGTCACGCAAGTAGCTACAAAAAACGACATAGGAAGGAAATAAAATACTAAATTAATAGGAAAAAAAAAATGCTCATTGCAGGGATGAGAGTGATCAGAGCAAAAAGGAGGAAATTCAAAAATTCGTTGAAAAAGCTCGCAGATGGAATACACAAAAATTCAATAAAAGAGTATGCAGGAAGGATGATTCAATAATTTTAAAGATACAATGAAATTTCTCATACTATGTAATAATTACATTTCAAAAATTAGGAGTTAGTGAAGTAATATGGGAGGAAAGGGGAGCCAAGAGGGAAAATCTTTTGTTTAGATATGAGGAAAAGTATACTTTTTGCAGGAAAAACTGGTTCAGATCAGAAAAATGTGGATCCTCAAGACAGGGACAAAGAGGAGGAAAATGTTACATAAAAAAACCAAAAAGGAGGAAAACTGGCATCCCTGTCATTGTAACATAAAAGTTATTACACTTGTTTCGCCAATTTTAATTTAATTTTCAAAAGCCGGGGGGGGGGGGGGTGCAAGTGCACCTTCCTGGGGGCGGCGCCCATGAAAAGGATCACTTAACGAAATGACATAAATTGTTTTCATTTAATGTCAATCTATTATAAATGAAAAAAGAAATTAAAAAAAAAAGCAAAAGACTATTTCAGGTGCAACAGTGCCAAAAGCATTGACATAAAGATTTGAATTATTAAATAAAATCTATTAGAAACTACTTTCGAGTTCTTAATTTATGTCACTTCATTAAGTGATCGTTTTCATACCTACTCACCAAATTTCGAGGTTTTTTTTATAGAAAGTAGTTTCTAAATGCACTGGGCTAGACGATTGTAACACAATGAGTCTGAGGAATGATTCTTTCTAAGAGGTCCTCTTTATCATTTGATTGCTGTTTAAAAATCACTTTTTTTTTCATCCCACGACAAGGATTAGCAAACTGCTTATTATTTGAATCTCGCAGTTTGCTAATTGAATCAGATGGCTAAAAAATTCCCTGTCAAAGGGTTTTAATTTAGATTTCATCCTTTCCATAATTATATTGATGAAGTTGTAGACTCTTAACTAAATTAATATTAAAATTCCTGTAATTTGAGGATGGGACCTCTTTACAACAATTTTTCCTGTCACTGCGACACTTGATTAGTTGCTGAGAAGTCGAAGCAGAGAGGGCATTTAAAAAACCTAAACAAATGTAAGAAATGGGGAAAAAAATTAAAAAAGGAATTAGAAGAATCTGTAAATATGGCTGCTTCAAAATACAGAGGTGGAGCACATTAAATTTGAAAAACATGCAAGTTATAAAAAATTTTATAGCTTTTCTCCGTTTTCGCAAAATGTCGATTTTCCAACTTTTGGTATGCTCGTATAAAAAAATATGCAAGATATTGAATTGAAATTTTTCATGGCAATTACATAACATCTAAAGTACATATTAAATAAAAATATTACTAAAATCTAAGCAATTTATTTTTTAATTGCAGCTCCTTATATGCCACTTAGTTCATCATTAAATTATACAATTTAATCGCATTTCCAAAAAATTGTATTCGTACTTTCAGAAAATACCAGAAAGAAGAAAAAAAACTTCCTTGGCTCCTAATGACTTCTAACATTTTTTATCTAAAATTCACAAATTTCTACAGCGTGATGTATAGGAGCAAATATTACGACCAAACTGCTGAGGTGCGAGTTGGTACCCTCTAGAGCAGCGGTTCCCAACCCATGGGCCGCGAATAACGTAATACTGGGCAGTGGACACAGCCAAGAATCTAAGCTAAGATTACAAAAGCTTCAAGGGTAGAGACGGAACAATCGAGTCATTCGAATGTTAGCAACGATCGAATGACTTTATTGTTTTCACTTTGCTGTCACAATAAGAGAACTAAAAAACAAATGGTAAAAGTTTTTTTAAAAATTCTCATTGATTTTTTTTTTTTCAACTTTTACCATTTGTTTTTTAGTTTTCTTATTGTGACAGCAAAGTGAAAACAATAATTTCACATAATTTCATTCATAATAAAATTTATTTTTTAAATCTACCTTTGTTTTACTAATTACTGAAGCACGCATCTTATTAACTAATGAGGAACTTGCACAAGTGAGGAAAATGAATGTTTTTTGTATTTTCTAGTGTTATCCAACGAATACATTTGAGCAGTGCAATTATTTTTTATCATTATGCTTTCAATTAATCAAAAATCGAGTTTGAAATTAGCCGAAATCAAAGCAAAAGTCAAGTGACCAAAAACGCATAAAAAAAAAAACGTGACGTGGTTACGCAGAGATAAAGTCAAAAAACGAAGGAGAAACCTCGTCTAAAACAGGTTTTAGACTGGTTCATTATCTGCGCGTTGACGTTCATGCAAAAGTGGCTTTTTCCCGCCAAATCGCAAAGTGAAAAACTAAATATTTTTTTAGCTATCTATCCGAGCTCAAATTTTTAAAAGAATGGTATTGTTTTTCATGATTTTTTCTCTACTTTTATTTAAAAATAAAACCAAAAAACGTGAAAGTTACTCATTGGCCTCAAAGCTTTTTTAACTAAATATGTGGTCCGCACGACTAAAAAGGTTGGGAACCGCTGCTCTGTAGCATTAACGTTAATTTCACCGATATCCCTTGCCTTTTTCACAGAAAGTAAATGACATAGAAGCCAACTTTTTATTTCAATGTTTTTGACTGACACATGTTACTGTACTGTGATTGTTTTTGATTTGTCAAAAAATTACTATATAAGAATTTTGATTTTTTTTTTTATGTGAACTCTTTAGCAAGAGACTGGCAAACTGTCTAAGCAAGTTTTTGGAAATGCAGAAGGGGGGAGAGGGGGTAAACTAAAAATGACATTGTGCTTTTCAACTAAAAAAAAAAAGAATTAAAAATTAAAGCATAAAAGTGAAATAAAGCGGACGTCTTTTACACATCACAGTATAAATACAAATAAAAATGATATTTATCACAAAAACCTCCATGGTTGTTAAAATGTTTGGCAGTTGTTGTTTCATGTACATGAATGGTTCCTGCACATACATGATAAGTGAAAGTATAACAAGCAGGGTGGAAGAATACCAATAATCATTTGAATATGTAACTGCATATAACATATTTCAATATGTATTGTAGGTAATATAATTGTATGCATAAAATACAGTTTATTATAAATATGATATAACACTATATTCATTAAGAATTGCACCGATATACTTTTTGCAATATTTCAGTATAAAGTTTAAAAAAAAAAGGATAATGCTTTCTATTTCTATTTAACAAGTGGAACAAAACAAAACAAAAAAAGTAGTTATGCCAGAACTATGTATAAAATAATTTCAAGGACAACCAAGTCTTAAATTTAGAACAATTAAATTAAAAGTGACCAATGCATCTCAACAGTGGGTGTAGATATTTCAATGAAATAAAAAAAAAATACATTTAAGTAAAAATAAAGATGAATTTAAACATAGACGCCACAGAAGAGGGTCATAGCTGTTTGAAAAATTAAATGAAGTGTGGTAAAATTATCAAGAAAACAAGTGCAATATGAATTCTAAATAACTCATTTGCACAGAAAATTGATGCTGAACTACTAATTAATATTTCAATTCAATTATCATTTTTGAAGGTATAACGGATTAAATAAAAACCTTAAGTCCCCTTACATCTCCTTGCCAGTAATCCTGCCAGGCACCCATGCATTTAAAGAAACATATTAAAATTTTTTAAAAAATGTGATATCAATCAATGTGATATCAATGAATTAGCTAATAGTCTGAGAGGAGACTGTAAGTTTAGTTACTTCATCGAATATCATTCTGATGTTTTTATAGAATGTAGAGTAATGCTAGTAGATCTCGAATCCACTGATAAGACGGGCAAAACTGGCTGAAACTAATGAAAAATCGACTTGGAATTAATTGAAATAAATTCGATTGCCAAATATGTCATAACATGCCAAATAATGAACATTCTTTTTGATTTGGTTCGTTCTTTTTATTTCTTTTGTTCATTCTTTTTTATTTCTTTGGGGCATTATTTTACAATTCTTTAATTTCAATGAGGAAGAGAACAGACGACATTTATTCTCTGGCGAAAAATACTTCCGTCTTTTAAAAGAGAGCCAAGTTGGCGATAAATATGATACGTCACTGATGGCGTAATATTTATTTCCAACTTGGATGACTAAAAAGACGAAAGATCTTGGCGCCAAAACAGAAAAAATGTCTGACCACCTTTGTAATTGAATATTAAAGAGTAGCGGTTACCAGACAAAAAAGGATGCTAATCTTTCGGCAAGTTACGACATATTTGGCAATCGGATTTAGTTCAACTTATTCAAAGTCTACTTTTAAATACTTCCAGCCATTTTTGTCCCGGCAGACCAGTGGATTCATGATCTACCAACATTTCTCGACATTCTATAAAAATTCCAGAATGATATTCGATGAGTTACCCAAACCTGCAGTTACTAGTCATTTTGCCTTTCATGTCAAATGAATTAGGTTTTCTGTATTTAGAGTTAGGAATTTTAGATTAGTCGATGAGTACTTGCTTAATTAGTTGTTATGGAACATACAATGGTCAAGAGGAAACAAAACAAGCTAAAGATGGAAGGATAACACTGATGAACTCAAACCACACGTTACTTTAAGACATACTTTCCTTAAGTTAAGGACACATCTATGAGTAACGTATAAAGTTACTTATGTTTCAACAAAATCAATTACAACTAAATATTCGAAAACTTAATCACAAAAACTTATCACTGGAATAAACTCAAGGAAATCTTCAATTATATAGAGATTAACCACACGAATTAGGTAATAGGAATGTAAGAAAATTAAGTAGAAATAGAAAATTTAACGATTTTGCATTGGAGATGCGTAATTAACAGCAAAATTACATTATTTCTCTATATGTACAAATTGATAGAAATATGTATCACAAGTAAAACAATATACATATAGACAATATGTATGAAAATTTCCAACAATTGAGGGTAAAAAGCTGAAACATCATACCCAGAGCTTTAAATGTATCAACATTTTCCAAATTTAGGAATCGTTGATGGGTCAATTCAATAGAAATTTTTTTTTAAAGTTAGTAAAATTCTCTATATATTTTTTTTAGTGAGCAATATGTGATAACTTCAAGCAATTTTGAGCCAAATGTGTCCTAACTTCGAAACATAAAATTATGAAACATTATAATTATTATCTTAACTTTGCTGCTTTGTTCAATTTTCTCATCTAAATGTTTAATAAGAAATGGGAACGACATATACAATTTAATGAAATGTTAATTATCCAGGGTTCCCACTCAAATCACAGAATGAAAATCAATGACTTTTAAGGACCTAATTAATGTTTTTAAGGACCTATGAAAATTCGTTTTCAGGCATCATATCTATATTTAAATTTTTAATAAAGTATATTCTACCAAAAAAGTTAAAGTTAGCGGATGCGCAATACAAATATGTCGGAAAATTTTGATACGGTGCAGATAAGTAGCGGTCACGCGGGGATAGCAAATCCGAGTTGCATTTTTATAAATTTTGTAGTTGGACAATATCTGTAAAAATTAAGGACTTTTAAGGACCTCTAAGCATTTTCAAGGCCTTGAAAACAAGTTCAAAAATATTAAGCACTTTAAATGACTTTCAATGACCGTGGGAACCCTGTTATTATAGGTAAATGCCTTTTAGATTATACAGCAAATCATGGCTCTGGACAACATCAACTGGTAAGTTTATGTTGTAAACTGACTGATAAGAAGTTGGGACTGAAAGAGTTGATAACAGGTCAAATGAAATCAAATTTCATATAATATAGTATCTTGGTAACAACACAAAACTCTGTCAAATTTTTTAAAAAAATAAAAAAATATTTTTGTTTTTGTGTCATGTAATACAAAATACCCAGCATTAATAACTCAAGTTATTCCCCATCAATAATTTGTTCATCCAATATTGTGCCCGTATGGAATTGCTTTGAATGAGTGAGTTTGAATAGAATTCAGTGTTACAAAACTAATGTAACACAATCAATAAATGTTTCACTTAATTGCATAATTTTGTGCTCCTTTTGAAACAAACAAAAAATCTGAATTTAGAAAGGAAAAATACTTTTAGCAAACACAAATAAAAAAATTATTGATACTCATTGCTTACTTACAGGGAAAACGATCAGTTACAGAATAGCTCAAATAAAAGTAGGAGGGAAAATGTAAAATTTTTAATAGGTAATTATTGTTCTAACAATTAGTAGAATGACAATTTTGTTAAAAGAATCAAAATCTAGTCAGATATGTTGTTCTCTGGAAAAGAAAAAAAGCAGAATTTCACAAGGTGAGATTGAGTGTGAAAAATTAATGTCAAAATTTTCTAGAAATACCCGATGCAGTCAATCGAAATTTTTGACTTTGAATTATTATTTTCATTTTTCCGACTGGCCCTATTAATCCAGCCTGTATCAAAGTATAATAATTTTTTATGAATTTCACTATTTGTCCTCGTAAAATTTTAGTAAGCAATTTAAAACATTAACAATCACAATTCCTTATTACTCTTATATTGGACATCAATTCATATTTTCAGGGATTATATATCATAAATATTTATACAATTGTTCAGCGAAATGCGACAACTATTGCCAAATTAAATTACAACTATCTCAAAAATTAGCTAACGTCAAATTTATACCTTTATTTACCATTTAAAAAAAACAAATCTTTCGAGCATTTTTTTTTTTAATTTTTAAACTTCGACTTACTTGATTTATACAGTTGAACACCGTTACTCGCAAAATCGGTGGGGCTACTGAAATTGTTTGTGTTAAACGTATAAATTAACGTTAAGTTTTAAATACGAAAAACTGCTTTTAATTCGCATTAAACAGGGTTTCATGTTAAGCGATTTTGGGTTAACAGGGTTTGACTGTATATGGAAAATGAAACTAAATTAAATCGAAAAATATTCTGCAATGAGGGAGGGGGGGAGGACTGCACTTTATAGTCAATGTTCCCACTGACATCACAGAATGATAATCAATGACTTTTCAAGGACTTTTAAAGACCTAAATAATATTTTTTTATGACCTTCAAAAACTTGTTTTTAGTCATCATGTCTTTAATATGTGACTTGCATGCATAATACAAATAGAATACCAGAATATTTCGGTGTAGCGCGGATAAGAGTAGGTACCGCGGGGATAATCAAATTAGAGATGAATTTTTATAAATATTGCAGTCAAGTGCTCAACATCAGCAAAAATTAAAGACTTTCAAGGACCTCTAAGTATTTTCAAGTACTTTTAAAGCCTAGAAAACAAGTTCAAAAATATTAAGCACTTTTAATGATAGTATGATAATTAATGAAACCAATTCTGAAAAGATATTAATTAATTAGATATAAATTTAAAAAAATGACAAAAAAATATTTCTAATTCCAATGAAAAGAGAATAAACTGTATGATCATAAGGCACTTAAATGTAGTCAGATGAAAATATTCGTGAACACGGCTCTGAACCAAGAAGTATTTCTTCGAGTCAAAGAAAAAAAAATATTATTCTTGCGACTAAAATTTGTTTGTAGGATATTGATGTTACACTAAAATTAGGCAAAGACTGAAAAAAAGAATAAAATTCGAGTATAAACGAATAAAACCACATAAAATTCTAATATTTGATGTCAAAGTAAATTTCAATAGTAAATTCTAATAGTAAAATTTCAAGGGACCAAAAATACAAATTTTAGTTTGTAACAGAATTTAATGAATAACAATTATCAAAAATATTCAACACATCAGTTGTCCCATCACCTATCAAATGCGTAGACAAAAACACAATAAGCAGGAATGGCACAAAATTCATAATTGTACAAAAAAAAAAAGATGCATACACTTAAAGTATGCTTCGAAGTCTACAAACCAAAACCAACAAAACAATATTTACAGATTTTGTACACAATTTCTCAAAACATAAGTCGTCAAAACAATTTTTTAAGGACATTCGCAAAATTCCATTTTAGGGTACAAAGGCAATAACAAAGAAAATTCATTGAGAAAACAAAAAATTTCAACAAGACGCGATAAACTCTGCGAAAATTTCTTAAATGTGTCGTTTCGCTTTTGTACAAAACAGCAATAACAAACAAGTAACAACCGTGATCAGAATGTCGAGACGCACAATTTGTATCCAACCGAATGTATAAAAGTTGATACAATCATGGAGACAAAAGTATTAGCATAAACTTCTAAGAGCTGCATTAGCGATTTCAATTTCATAATTTCCAGTCAGGCAGGCTAATTTTTCCAAGAACCATTATTATTCTGAGACAAGCAATCATTTGAAAATAGATTCTAAGAACCAATCGTTGCTTTTAGAGGAAGTCTTAGCAAGGATCATTCCCTATACTTGCTATGTTACAATTTGCTAGCCTAGTGCATTTAGAAACTACTTCGTAGAAAACCTTGTAGTCCGAGAGGCGGCTGCAATTTTTGGACCCCATCGAACATCATTCAGAATTTTTTATATTCAGAATCCACTGGTCTGCTGTGGCAAAAATGGCCGAAACTGATCAATAATCGACTTGGAATGAGTTGAACTAAAATACGATTGCCAAATATGTCATAGCTTGCCAAAAATAGAACAAACTTATTCGTCTGACAACCCACTGCATTTTGATTTTCAATGAGAAAAAGCGCAAATGATTTCTGATCTTTGGTTCGGAAAACTTATATCTTTTAAAAGTAAGCCAAATTGGCGACATCAGTCATAAGTGACGTAATATTTTTTGCCAACTTGGCTCCCTTTTAATAGATGCAAGTAGACTGTCGCCAGATATCTTAATCATCTGCAACCTTCTTAATTGAAAATTAAAGAGTAAGGGTCACCAAATAAAAAAAAATGCTCATTATTTGGCAAGTTATGGAGCATTTGGCAATTGGATTTAATTCAACTTATCAAAAGTCGATTTTTGACCAGTTTCGGCCATTTTTGCCACGGCAGACCAGTGGATTCGTAATCTACTCACTTTTCTCCAATTTCTATAAAAAATTCAGAATGATGTTCGATGGGGTCCAAAAATTGCAGCCGCCTGTCAGTCTATTAATGAAGTGACATAAATTGTTTTTATTTATTGTGCATCTATTATAAATGAAAATGAACCACTGTAACCACCTTGAAATTTGGCGAGTAGGTACGAAAGTGTCACTTAATTGAAATGACATAAATTGTTATAATTTAATGTCTATCTATTATAAATTAAATTTAAAATGGCAAAACCAGGTGGTGCCACTGCATAGGCATTAGCGTAAGGATTTCAAATATAAAATAAAATATATTGGACGCTATTTTCGAGATTTTAATTTATGTCCTTTCATTAAGTGATCATTTACGTACTTACTCGCCAAATATCAGTGTTTAATATAAAGTAGTTTCTAAATGAATTGGCCTAGAAGATTGTAACATAGCGAATATAGAGAATGACCTTTACAAGTACTTCCTTCGAATTAATTTGACCAATATTTTATGGCTTTCTCACAGAAAGTAAATGACAGACGCCTGCTTTTTGTTTCAATGCTCAATCATAAGTCGTACTCGCTCTGTGACAATTCTTCTAGCCCAGTGCATTTAAAAACTACCCTCTGTAAAACTTTGAAATTTGTTGAGTAGGTACGAAAAAGATCACTTAATGAAATGACATAATTTAAAAACTCGGAAAATAGTCTTAATATATCTTATTGTATATTTGAAATCCTAACGTCAATGCCTATGCAGAGCTGCCACAATAGTCTTTAACTTTTTTTTTAATTTTCATTTATAATTGATAAGCCATTACACAGGGATGAAAACAGTAGGGGGAAAAAAAGAGGAAATATGTACACAATGTTATTTTGAACTACAAAAATAGTTGAATAAGAACATAATTGTAAACTAATATGCATACAAGAACAGTGGTGCAGCCAAAAAAAAAATTCTAAGAGGGTTTTAGGCAAGCTCAATCTGATAAAGCCATATTAAGTCCATTAAATATGGTAACATTGTAGAAAAGCGGAATTTCTCAGGGAGAAAAAAACGGATATCTTTGTAAAAATTTAATATTTTCACACCCGATTAAATGAAAACAACTTAAGTCATTTCATTAAGTGATTATTTTTGCACCTACTCACCAAATGTCAAGGTTTTACAAAAAGTAATCTTTAAGTGCACTGTGCTAGAAGATAGTAACATAGTGAGTATAGGTCCTTACATACTACAGGGTCCCCACTCAAATCACAGAATGAAAATCGATGACTTATCAATGACTTTTAAGGACCGAATTAATATTTTTAAGGACCTTTAAAAAAAAAAAAATTCAGGCATCATGTAAATATATAAATTTTTAATAAAGTATATTCTACCAAAAAAGTTACAAGTTGGTGGATGCGTAATACAAATATATCAGAAAATTGCGATACGATGCAGATAAGTGGCGGTCACGCGGGGATAGCAAGTCCGAGTTGTATTTTTATAAATTTTGCACTTAGGCCACACAACATCTGCAAAAAATTAAGGACTGTTAATGACCTCTAAGCATATTCCAAGGGCTTTTAAGCACCTCCAAGCATTTTCAAGGCTTTGAAAACAAGTTAAAAAATATTAAGCACTGTTAATGACTTTCAATGACCGTGGGAACCCTGTACTGGAACATTTTCTTAAAAAGTCAAAACTATGATAATATAATCTATTCCTTGCATAGGAAGACGGATTTTTTTTTTTTTTAACTTGTAGATGAAGAATTTTTTCTTAAAAAGAAGACATTATTTCATGTAAACTTGATGCTACAATGCTAAAAAAAATAGCCATAAATTTGTTCTGTTGCCTAAGAATGGGGAGTTTAATACTAAATGGCTTTATTTATTTAAGAACATAAATCCTTATGATTTGAAAGAAGTAATAATAACTCCAACTAACCAAGCATCTGGACTAGATTTTAAAACACTATGCTATAAAGTGTATCACTTTGACCAGGTCATATTGGCACTAAACAAAAGATCAAAGAATATCATTATTTTTGTATTTACACAATTTAGTAACGAAAAGTTAAGGCCAATTTAAGTTTTGATGAATAAAATTGTAAAAAAGAGAAGTAATGTGTGTATAAAAAATTTAAAAAAAATGCGAGAGGAGCATATAAAAAGTGGTACTTGTTGCAGTGTTGGACATAATAATACGAACACCTATGCATGATAACATCCAAAATATTGTCTCAGACAAAAATATACAACTGGCAAATGCTACTTTAAAAGTTTAAATTGAAGGTTTACTTATTACAGCTTTATTTTGCATTGCTGTTCATATTATTTTGTTTATCACCTGTATAATCATTCTCCACACACTGATCAGGTAAACACAGAAAAAAGTAACATAAGTAACACTAAAGTACAATGGCAAAAATATAGAGTTTAAAAAAAGACGCAAAAGAAAAACAGTTGGGTTTTTGTTAGTTCTCAATTCAATAAGAAAAGTTATCCACAACAAATAACCTAACCTTTTTTTTTAACATTATTAACCATGCAGATATATGTTTAATATTTAATACAAATATTTAAATTTCCAGCTTTAGTTTAACTAGTTGATTAACGCTAACAGCTTTAACCTGTGCCAAGTGTGATTTAGTAATGAAAACAAAAAGTAAAAACAACTCTCATTAAATTAGTATTGAATGAAGTAGAAGACATTAAAAATAATGGTACAGCAATATAGTAAGTAGAATAGATACAATAAAAAAATCACAAGAAACTAAAACGAAGAAAAATTATATGGAAGAAGATTGCATGGAAGAGGGAGCCTTACAAGCATACGAGTTGCCCAGTTACATTAAGGGAGAATGTCCTTTTTGAGTCATTTTTCTATGAAAAAAAAAAACAATAAAAAGCTTTCACACCACAAAGGGTTCTTAACTAATCGTGATCTTTTAAAAGGTTAGCAACTAAAGCAACATGTGTATCAAAAAATCTTTCGATACCAAATTTATAGACCAAGAGATATTTGAACGAAATGGCAATCTCTACTATTATTGGATTTAGTTTATCTTGCAACTGGACCACTCGGATGATGATTCACCACTCGAAAGAGAATTTGATCATAAAAAGGATTAACTGTCACTTTTAACAATTTTTTAAATGGTATATATAAACATCCAGCATGTTTCAACTGACCGACATGCATCCAATCTGTAATATGGCAAAATAATCTCACGTGGCAGTTGTCCTGAAAGTCAAATGGAATGGTTAAGTGTTACACTTCCATAAATCACTCAGCATTGACCATGCAAGAACCTGAATTTTAAGCAGTATTGGAATGAATATGTGCCATCAAGCACTGGCTAAGTCTAACTCAGTGCCAGTCATTGAAAGCGGACAATTTATCCAATGCAACCATTAAGGAACACTCAATAAATTTACTGCTTTCAATAGCCTGAATTATAAGCAATGTACCATCAAAAGTACTGCATATGGCAACTCTGGCAGAGCCATTAGAGTCTGATGTCTGAATATTTCCAAAACAGGCGACCACTCCTGGTTGGGCAACCAGGTGATGTGATGTAAGGTTATTGAAAGTAAATATAACTTGGAAGTATAGTTCTATTACAGACAAAAGCACTTTTGGCGAGGCAACCAAGTGCCTCAGTACTGGCCATTAAAAGTGAGTCCAGTGATAGATCAGAACTTTTGATTAGACAGTCAGGTTTTTTTAATGCTGACCATTACTTGTCGAAGACTCGCAGACAAAAGCACTTCAGGTGAGGCCGTCGAATGCCTTAAGAGTGCTGGTGGTCGAAAGTAGATAAATTGTCGAGTCCAGTGACAAATTGGGCACGCCCTTTAGTGCTGGCCATTGAAGGTGGTTAGTTTGTTGAGTGCACCCAGTATGGTGCACCCCGCCAGTCAGGTCTGCAGGTTGAGAGCTTGAAAATGGTGAGGAGGAACGATGGGACCTAGGTGCTGAGGGGGAATTCCCTGCTGGGGATGAGGGGCAATCTGAGGGGGAGAGGGGGACTGCTGCTGGGGTAGATGTCTGTTCTGATGCTGCATTGGATGATGGTTCTGCTGAGGTGGCTGCTGTTGTTGTTGAGGTGGCTGGTGGTGCGGTGGTGGCTGCTGGGAAGGCTGCTGGTGGTGTGGAGGGATGGACTGATGCTGCTGAGATGGTTGTTGCTGCTGGGGTGGCGGCTGCTGCAGATGTTGAGGTTGCTGTTGGGATTGAGGGGTGGGCGGCTGAGAGCTCTGCGGTTGGGCAGGTGGCGGCTGAGAAGGAGGTTGCTGCATGTGCGGTGGCGGCTGTTGTTGACCGTGGGGAGGAACTGTTTGTTGTTGTTGGGGTGGAGGCTGTTGTTGATGTTGTTGCTGAGGTTGAGGTTGCTGTTGATGTTGTTGCTGGGGCGTTGGAGGCTGTTGTTGATGTTGTTGTTGCTGCTGAGGTGGAGGCTGTTGTTGATGTTGCTGGGGCGTTGGAGGTTGCTGATGCACATGAGTTTGTTGTTGTGGCTGCTGGTTCTGATGTTCGGGGGGTGGTTGCTGTGAGTGGCTTTGAGGTGTCTGGGTGTGTGCCTGCTGATGTGTTGTTTGGGTGTGGGCCTGCTGATGGGTGGTTTGAGTATGGGCTTGTTGATGGGTTGTTTGGGTGTGAGCCTGCTGATGGGTAGTCTGAGTGTGGGCCTGTTGATGCTGGGGACCAGAGTGGGCCTGCTGTTGCTGATGAGGATTCTGTCCTGCATGTGCCTGCAGATGGTGCTGCTGCAACTGGTAGTGCAACTGCTGCAGCTGGAGTAGACCTGTGCTAGTCTGAGCAGCCTGGATCTTAGCTGCACTGTTGGCATTCTGTGCATGCCGAGATGAACACTTGTGCCGTTTCAGATCCCTGTCTTCCACAAACCTCTTCCCACACACTGGACATGCGAATGGCTTTTCGCCACTGTGCATCTTTATGTGCCTGGTCAACTTATCTCTGCGGTAGAAGGCTTTTCCGCATGCTAAGCAAGCATAGGGCTTCTCGCCAGTGTGTATCCTTCGGTGTCTGGTGAGCTTGTCCTTGCGGTAGAATCCCCTGCCGCAGAAGTCGCACGGATAGGGTCTCTCTCCAGTGTGAATCATTGAGTGTCGGGTCAAATGATTCTTCTGCGAGAAACTCCTGCCGCAGACGTCGCATTGGAATGGCTTGTCACCTGTGTGGGTTCTCATGTGATCCAACAGTTTGCACCTGTTACAAAATGGCAATTTTCTAATGACAAAGTGGTACATGTAGAGTAACAAGTAGATAAGTCAAAAAGTTAAAATTAAATTAAGTCAAGGTGCCTGGACTAACAAAGTGAAATACAAGCCAAAAACTATCTGTAATCTATCAAAACAATCATGGTGTTATAGCTAGATTAGAAAACACCAACCCACCATAAACTGCCTCATGATCAAAGCCAAAACTGTGCATCACTTAAAAGAACACAAGGCGAGTTAAAGATTGACGAACATTTAAATCTCCACGTGGTTGGGACAATGTATGATCCTGGGAAGCAATATTGTTAGTGAATAGGAGTAACTCCATGATTAGCAGAGCAAGTCACCATCGTCACACTTTTCATGTCATGTAATACTCTCTGCAACACAATACCACAAGCTACGAGAGACGGACATATCATGAGCGTCAGATGTTATACATGAACATTTAACCAAATTATTTTTCTACATTAACTTTATCGCAACTAATATATAAAATAAAACTAACATTAAAATTCCCCATAATTTTATAATTCTAATCAGTTAGAGTCAATATGTCTCGAGTATCATTCAGAGAATTGTCCTACTAATCCTGGAAAAAGAGAAATCAGTCTATTACATGAGCAGAAAAGTTCATACTGCACTGCAGCATCGTAATACCAACTACACCAACAATTACGCCTCACAATTTTGAACTTAGTCACACAACTACTGACAGGGTGGCCACAAAATTCAGGAAAAAAAGTTCCCTGATTACCCTGACAGATTTCTAAAAAATTCCCTGATTATAGGGCAAACTTTTTTTCCAAATTTCCCCAATTTTCTTAGGTTTTCCAGATGTCTAGACACCCTGAACAAATAGAACATGTATTCTAAAGAGAAAATATGCAATTTTTAAAAAATAGTTTTGCTGGTAATGAAAAGTTTAAAATTATTCCGTAACATTAAACTTCTAATGGCTTACCACTACAAATCTCCAAGTAAATAGCGGCAAAATATGGATGAACGTGCCTTAAACAATACAAAACTTCCCCGATTTTCATGAAATTTTAAAAAGTTCCCTGACATTTCCAGAATCAGAAAGCTCCCTGACATTTCCATGATTTCCAGGTTTTCCCGGTTCTGTGACCACTCTGACTGAGCAACCCACCTCTCCCATCATACCACACGAACAAAAGGACATTGAGACTTCAACAGGTTTAATTTACAGCAGTTACCATTATTCTACACCGCAAGGTTAAGGCATTTTGCTTTCTCAATCCCCCGACCTTACGCCTTGGCTAATCTAGCATTCGGTGGATCAAATATTGGCGACAGGTTTCTCTGGATTAGGACAGTACAAAAATTTCAAAACATAGCTTTTTATTGGCTGGTAGAAACAGGTTTAATGCATTCCAGGCAAACTGGTTTAATTTATTTTAAAAGGCCCAACCTCAAACTACAATTCACGATTTCAAAATGTGCTTTATATTTCATTTATTTATTTTTATTATTTTGAAATAATAACAGATATAAGCTCCCAAGCAAAAAAAACTAAACTTCAAGTGAAAGAGATAAAATAATAATAATTTTTCAAAAAAAAAGTCAGGACTCAATTAAGATTATATTTACAAACTGGTTAATTTAATTAAACCCAGTTTTCTAATTTTTTAAGCTGCATTCAGAACTGAAATTGCTGTAAAAAAAGTTAAAACTAGCATTTTTGCTGAACTGTACCACATTTGTAATAAGTCAACATTTTGAAATCATTTTGGTATTTCAATATCACAATATATTTCTAAATTAAATTTTTGTAGCATTAAGAATGTTCAGCTAATGATCATTTGTCATTCTTAAAATTACAAGACAAAAAAAAGTCTACTGAAATTTACAACATGATAAACTTATTTTCACTTTTTGGCAGAAAATATGTGGCATTGAATTTTCCGAATTCAGAAGGTACGTTCTAAGCCACGTGGCACTCTCCCTCTATCTTGGAAAATAGCTTCCAACAAGTCTGATCCCAGAAAGAACCTTAAGGTTAATACTAGTTGAGAAATAAATTTGATATAACAACCTGTAGCTGAAACCGCTACCGCAGATGTCACAGGCACAGGACTTCTCACCGTGCGCCGAACGGACGTGAATTCTCACTCTCTCGTTGGTGGCAAACAGCTTGCCGCACATGTCACATGGCACAGTCTTTTCTGTCTTGGTGTGCGCCGATAAGTGGACCTGAAGTGAGAATTACAGATCATCAAAAAATGGGAAAATACAGCTTAATGTTAAAAAAAACTTAAAAATCGCTTCATGTGTATTCCTTTAACTGGTTATTTTTTACATTTATTGTGCTTGTTTGGGATAAAAAAATCCACTCAAGCAAAAAAAAAAAAATTGCTTCCTGTAATATGACCAAGGGTAGATATGTAGCTAAAAGGTTTTCTTTTTGCTAAATATCTTTAGTAAATATGCAAAAGGAAATTACATACCGAGTATTAATGTTAGACTTAAAATTGATCAGATATGTGTGAACAGTGATGTAAAATACTTGAGTACATTTATTTTTAAAAGATCAATATCCTGGTTATATACCCAGGTATTTACCCAAATTGGGTATTTTAGTGGGAATTAATAATTTGTCTTCAGGTTTAGCTGTTTATTTTGTGATCGCTGTGACATCGTATCAAGTAATCATTTTTGTGCATGTGTTTTCATTTTTTTATAATTAAATTTTCAAAAAAGTCTTTAAAAAAAAACTTTGGGGTCAAAAAAATTTCATTGCAATTTTAGGGTCGGTAGGGTTATCGGAAACAAACCCTTTTTCTTCTGGCCTCATTTTGGCACATGCTAAAAAACAGTCCCCTAGAACCTATTGAAAATAATGTGGTTATTAAGAAGAAACAATCAATGAAGGGTATGCTTTAAGCACTTAATAACAGGTTGCCTAAAGTGTCTGGATAGATTATGAGAGAAGTATTATTACTACCTGTAACAGCAGCATACCTTACAATAACACTTCAAATATATGCTAAACAATAATAGAAGAACTTTTACGGAAATTTGATAAGATTATTTATTTTTATGAAGGATTACATGTTTTTTTTAAATCATTTACTCTTGATCTCCATACCATAAGTATCACATTTTAAGAGAATGACAGCTGACTTTAGGAGCAAAGCGAAGTTTAATTATAACCACTTTGAATGCAAGATTCATCATATTTCTCCGGAGGCCTAATTAACCCCCTTGCCGCCATCCAATCGAGTTGAAACATGGCAGATAGGTTCGGTGTCAATGCATTCTATCAAATTTTGGGGGCTGTCACTGTCACTAAAAGGTCGCTTTTACGGAATACCAATAAACCAACTTTCCGTCATCCATTGCTTGTATTCAACTGATCATTGAAGAAACTCTTCCTAATGGCAATTTTTTTTTAATAAACAAATAATAAAATTGTTTTAATCAGAATAAATAAAAGATATTTGTATGTTAGTGCATTAAATCACATTAATTTTTAATAAATAAATTTTGAAACATAGTTTGCCGCACATTTTGGCGATAGAAATGTTTTGGATACTTAAAATTAGATGCAAACACCAAGCACACACTGTTTACAGAATCAGCGCTGTGTTAATGAATATAAAAATTGGCAATTTATTTAAACGATTTATATTAAAAACTTTTTTTTATGGATTAATATTACCATACTCACTTTAAATAGCACTAAGGCGACCATCATACAATTAATTTTAAGTGCAAAATTACTAGCATTAAAAAAATTGCATACATATTAGCATACTCAGATGTACGACTAATATACATAAAAAAAAACACAAACAAATTCTATTAACGCTGTAACGAGTATCTTCTCGAGGAAAGACGATTCAGGACGACAAACAGAACTCCCGTTATCCTTCTCCGAGAACTCTACAATTTTTTTTTAAAATAGGAATAACTGAGCTTCATTCATCTCAACTCAACAACAGCATTAACACAAGCTTTTTAATGTTTCATAAAACCAAGAGTTACATTCATTGCAGCTCAATCCCAAATCCTCAACAGACGGAACTGGACTAGACCATGATTAATAACTGCACCAGTTTCTTATAAGTTATCTACATTCTTCAAAAATTTATTAAATAATTTGTTTTTGTTGTTGCTGCTAATCCTCACTGTCTGACGAAATCAGACAAGATCCACGAGTTCGTTGACTAAAAGGAAGACTAGGAGAGGATTGCTAAAGAGATCCTCCTTGGAGAGTCCCATGCAATCCAAGAGGTGCTCAGGAGAGGCCTGATGATTTTGGCACTTGGTGCAGGTGGCGAAGGTTTTCCTGTCCTCGTTGAAAGTGAGGCATTTGATGTGACCGCTAGCAAGCCTTGATAGAACAGTCCGGGTACGTCTGTCACATAACCATTGCCATTACTTTGAAGCTTGTATTACCGCTATTATTTACAATCTTTATGTTAAAAAACATATAATTCAAACATGGTTGCAGAACAAAGGTATACTTAGAATTTATGAAATATTTACATCATGCAAAATTATTTCTAATTAGTGTTTGATACGATACATTTAAGGTACTTTTCTGCTACTGCCATCCACTTGACTATAATGCTTTGTTTGCCTACATTCCAGGAGGAAATTGAGCCCAAATGATGACAGATCAAGTCAAAGCATAAATTTTTCAATTTTAAGTTTATTGTATGTTAGTCGATGGCGGACAAATCTGCGGAAGCCTAATTAAACCCCCTGCCGTAATCCAAACGGGCCGAAACTTGCCAGATAGATTCGATGACAATGCATTCAAACAAATTTTGGGGGCAGACAGTAAGCGGTCGCTTTTATGGAATACCAATAAACCAACTTGCCGACATCCAATCGCTCTGAAATAGTGTTTGACGGATCATTGAAAAAACTTTCCTGTTGCCAAAATTGTTTTAAACAGAATAAATAAAAGATAATTGGATGCGAGTGCATAAATCAATATTAATTTTTAATGAATAAATTTTGAAAAGTAGTTTACTACATATTTTGCTGATAGAGATAATGTTTGTATTTGATTTTAAATATTAAAAACAAGAACGAGCTGACAAAGAAAAGACAATATGTTAATGAATCTAAAAATTGGCAATGCATATAATGGATTTATATTAAAAACTTTGTTTCGGTGGGGTATATTATTCTACTTGTAAACGGGTTAGCATTATAAAATTATGATAAAACTAATAATTACGTGTATGTTCACGGAGAAAATATAGTGAGAAAAAAATGAGCTTTAACCAGAAATTAAGTCGTGGGTGCTATTTTAGCAAAATGTTTAAGAACTTTCTTAAATGCTAAAATTATAAAGTATAGTTCAGCTCTTTTGCAAAAATCAGGGTTCTCACTCAAATCACAGAATGAAAATCAATGACCTTCAATGACTTTTAAGGACCTAAATAATGTTTTTTAAGGACCTTTGAAAATTTGTTTTCAGGCACCATGTCTATATATAAATTTTTAATGAAGTATATTCTACTCAAAAAATTACAATTGTTGCATGCGTAATACAAAATGTCAGATAATTTCGAATGGAGCGGGTAAGTGGCGGTCATGCAGAAATAGCAAGTCTGATTTGCATTTTTATAAATTTTGGGCACACAACATCAGAAAAAATTAAGGATTTTTAAGCACCTTTAGACATTATCAAGGACTTTTAAGCACCTCTAAGCATTTTCAAAGCATTGAAAACAAGTTTAAAATAAGAAGCACTTTTAATGACCGTAGGAGCCCTGTAAAATTAGAAAATATGGCTCAGCTCTCATTGGTAAAATTTGTCATTGCAACCGCTTAACTAATAGGTGCTGCTGGGCATGTGCTGAATGTTATAAAAAGGCAATGCAACGGTTTAGTAGACAGCTTCGCTTCTGACCTCTTGGAGTCTAGCTGGTGCCCACCTCGGCTCTCGTGGTTATGTCCTCCTTGTGAAGTGCTCAACATTCTTGCCGCCTGGTTGTCTCATGCAGTGTAACAGCCATTAATAACCATAGTCCAGTTGAGATCGTCTCAGTGCCCACTGGAGCAAGAATTGAGTTTCCTCCGAGTGTTTTGGAACTTCCCCTACTGGCGGATGACTGCCATTTACCGTTAATGTCGTTTCAATCTAACTTTTTAAGTGAACATGGCCTAACGCACTGACTGGTACTCTTTGTTATTGTGCTGTTTATAATTTTGTCATTTTGATTCTATAAGTTATTGGTCATCTAGCTCAGTTGTCTTTTAATATATTTCTTACTGTAAATCCCGAAAGCAGAAAGTGCCTAAAACTGCGACGTACGTCGCAGAACAATCAGAGTCCTTGCAGAACAATTTTAAGTTTGGAACAAATGCCCGCGAGTGAGGACCTCAACACAAATCTTTAAGAAAACATCTTAAAGCAGCCCTTATTTCTTTCCATGGACCAACTTACCACAAACATTTTATACATAGCGGTTCTGTATCAATGTCTAAATATTTAACTTCCAAAGTCCTTGATAAAGTTACAAATTTTGAACGTATGCCTTGGTTTGAAAAATAATTTTTTTCATCATTATCATTTTGTAATAAATGTGTAGTATTAATTTTATGGGTTTTTTCTTTTATATCATACTGGAAATTTTGAAAAAATGTCTGCAGAACATTTGTAACTGTCAAAAGTCCCGTTGCAGAACATTATATATTATTCTGCTTCTGGGCTAAAAATAAACTTCTGAATTTGACCTTTCACTTTTGACTCTTGTCTTCTTTTAAGTGAATTGTACACTGTTTACCACGTCCGCAACAATTGCGACGTTATAACGTTGAACAGCTAAATCTAAAATTTAGAATAGCATAATTTCATACTCTGGAAATTAACTTTTGATTGATATGCTTCAAAAGTCATGGCAAGGGATGGGTTACCAACGTTTGTCAAATGACTAACTGGCGTACATATTGAAAAAATATACTAAAGTAATACTTGAAACTTCAGACATATTTTCATATTTTTGAAAAAGAACATATGAAGATTTCCTGGATACAGTTCGAAATCAGCATTTTTTTACACTGACCCTGTGTTTCACTTGATAAGCAGTTACTTTTTTGACTAATTTTTTATTTTTATAAACAAATTGGTTGATAAATTTTCTGAAATTGTACATTAAGATATTGAAATTTATAAAATGGGTGCGTACTACACAAGCAAAAATGAAAATTTCAATAGTCGTGGAGCCAATATCTAACTTTCAAGAGAGGCTGCTTGCCATTAATAATCATCACCCTTAAAAAAATTTCACTGACTACAATAACACCTAAATTATGATGTTCAATTAGCCAATCAAAAAGCTGCATGGCTGTGCATTACAAAAATATGGTGGTCAGTGATATTGTCCTGTATAAGGTCCGTTCAGGTCAAAACGAATGACAAATAATTTGCATCTGAAAAGGAAATGAAGAGATTTGCCTATTTTCATATTAGAAACAACCGGTTTCCACTGCCACATATTGACTAGTTTAGAAAAAGAGTGGCAAAGCCAAGCATACTTAGGCCTGATGATCCATTGTACCTCTCATACTAAGAAGATATACAGCCTATGACATGCTAAACACAGTATGGAGACCTTACAAAAAGGCCAAACAGTCTGAAAAAGGGACACTACAAAAATCAGCAGACTTGATATCAATAACATCGCAGGTTTTAAGCCTAAACCCAAGTATGATTGGCATTTGCCAAAAACGTGCTCCATTGTTTCAGCTCAGTTTCCACAGCCACTGCATAGGTTATCCTCAATAACCATCATTATTTTAAGATGGTTCCTAAGTCAGTGACCGGTTAACAAACCAATCATAATTCTACAGGACTTTCAGTCCAGTCGCAATATAAATTCGTGTGTTAGGTTTGAGGTTCCTTTTATAAAGTGTTTGGATCCCACTTAAGTTTAATTTCTTTAACAAGACTTTACCTAAGTGATCCCCTTGCCTCAGATCGGACAGGGACAAATGGTGGTGGCCATAGGTGTCAACTTTTCAAAAAACATGGGGGGGGGGGCGAGTTTTGAAGAAAGATTAAATTTTTCGAAAAATTATCGAAATCTATTAATTTTTCGAAAATCTAGGTATGACACAACTTCTCATATAATACCAACAATAAACAGTTATAATTTATTTGGAGAATGGAGGGGGGAAAAAAGGAGATAGTGTTACAAGAGTCAGGGTAGGCAGCCCCCCCAGAATTTAAAAGTGAGGAGGCCAGCCCCTCTTGCCCCCCCCCGTACTTTACGCCTATGGTGGTGGCCTGAAAAGCTTGTTGGGAGAGCCAAACCTGACCAGTTCATCAGCATGTTGCCCAGAATCCCATGATGTCCAGGAACCCACACATGCTCGAGGGGCACGTGACATCATAGAACAGGTTATTCACTATGCTGTCAACCAATTATAAAAATAAAATATTAATTAAAATTTAAACTTAAAAGCGCGTATTTTCTTCTTGTTGTCAACTTATATTTAAGTTTAATACAAAATTATGTGCACAGGTTATCGACATCGCAATGAAAGTTGCGATTTGCCCAAAATTGCCTGTATCTTTTACACCAAAGGATCCATCCTATAGCAAATTCAATGGGGTCTAGTAGGCGTGTCTGCTAGTATAAGGTAACTGCGGCGTTAAATGGATGGTTTTGACAGAAAAGTACCATTTCAAGAAACCACTACAGCGACATTAAAAAGCACTACATACGGCATCACTGACCTGTAGCTCCGACGCCTGCTTGAAAGGGACTTTGCAAGACGGGCAGGGCCAGAGTTTTTCCTTCAAGTGAGCCTGAAGCTTGTCGTCAGGGGGGTGGGTGGGGGGCGGTGGAAGCTTGTTGGGGTCGATGCCAGGGAACGCTGCGGACGTGGAGGCGGCTGCGACGAGCAAGTTTCTACAGGCAGCGAGCTCTGGCGTGAGGGCAGCTTCGACTTTTATGCTCCTCGAGTGGTTCTTGTGTTTCGATGTCGTTTCCTCGACGAACTGTATCTGAGTGGGCGTTGGGGCCGGCCCGACGGCGTGGAAGTTCGCTAGATGTGTACGGGGATCGAATCCTGGAGAAAGAGAAATTACATTGTAATTTATGTCGAGCGAGAATGCATCAAGCGTCTTTCAAAATGGACTGCCTATCTTTGAAATGATATAACTACAAAAAAGCGAGAGACAAGTGGTATATGGGATGGACAGGTATGGAATTTTAAATGCATGTTTACAAAATTAATTAGAATATTGAAAAGAGGCAATTAATTATTGTAAAATTTGAATGTCGAGGAACGAGTTTATTGTCTTCCTCATACAGGGTTCCCACTCCAATCACAGAGTGAAAATCAATGACTTTTAAGGACCTAGGAAAAAATGTTTTCAGGCATCATGTCTACACATTAATTTTGAATAAATTATATTCTACCAAAAAAGTTACAAATTGACGCACATTTAATGATATCTAAGCATTTTCAAGGACTTTTAAGCACCTCTAAAAAATTTCAAGCCTACTTTCAAAGCCTTGAAAACAAGTTTAAAAAGTATTAAGCACTTTTAATGACTGTGGGAACAGTCATTAAAAGTGCTTAATATTTTTGGTTGGTTGATCGCTCAACAACCTATTTTTATGAGCAATGACGACAGCTAATCAGGTCAGGTTGGTTGGTTGGTTGTTTTCAGATTATCTGGCGCCAACACGAGGGCTATAATGCGCCGAAACATTCGTCATTAGACAAGCCAACATACATTTACAAACACCCATGCCAAACACGGGACTCGAGCCCGCAACCTCGCGATCTAGCTAATCAGGTCAGGACTTACAGCTTAACGTGGATTCCAAACCACAACGAATATCCATGCCTAACACAGGATTCAAATCGGGCACCTTTGCCATATAAGGCCAGAGTACTAACCAGGGTTCCCACTCAAATCGCAGAATAAATATCAATGACTTTTAAGGGCCTAAATAATGTTTTTAAGGACCTTTGAAAATTTGTTTTCAGTTATTATATCTATATATAAGTTTTTAAGAAAGTATATTCTACCAAAAAGTTACAAGTTGGTGGATGCGTATTACAAATATGTTGGAGAATTCCGTTACGGGGCAGAAAAGCAGCGGTCATGCGAGGATAGCAAGTCCGAGTTGTATTTTTATAAATTTTGCAGTTGGCCACACAACATCAGCAAAAATTAAGGACTTTTAAGAACCTCTAAGCATTTTCAAGGACTTTTAAGCACCTGTAAGCATTTTCAAGCTCTTTCAAGGTTTTGAAAACAAGTTCAAAAATATTAAGCGTGGGAAAACTGCTAACCATACACCTATTTGGAGAACATGTTTTCCTTATGAAAAAGAGCCCTATGATCATTTTACTGGACAGTGCAGCCCAAATGATCCCTTTCTCAGAAAGCAGTAGTTTTGCAAGATGCACAGAGACGGGTTTTCAGCACCCCAAACACACCAGGTTTTTTTTATTGACATCTCCGTCAAAATGAAAAGAGGTCGCATCACTTTTCGCAGTCATCTAATTTACTCAATCCATTTTGCAAACCAAAATGTATTTAAAATTCCATGCCTGTCAGTGAAACATTTTACTTGTCTCTTTTTTTCTGTCGTTCACTGTTTTGCAGTAATATTACTTCAAACTAAAGGGAAAAAAATTTTAAAAAAATCTACAACAAAATAATTCATAACAATTTAAAAATTTCATAAATAAAAATTTCTGAAAAACCTTGCATTTTATTAGAAGCAAAGACGAAATTGGTCAGGGAGAAAAAGAACGAAAGAAAACTAAGAATTCATAAGGAGGGTTGTGGAGGTCAGGGCTCCAGAAAAATATTTTCTTTCTGCGTACACAAATGCCATATCCAACAATTTCCTGCGAGTCTGTGGGCTTTAAATTATACTGCTGAAGAAAATTAAATATTACGTACTGTTGAAAACTAAAAGTTGTTTAATTCAAAATCTTCTTAGCATTGATTTTGGAAGCACCACTCTGCAGGATAAACATCGGTTTTCAATGGTACATTTCCAGTTGCAATGTTAGGTCATTGGTACTGGGTGGGCTTAAAGGTTAAGATTGTGAAACGATAGCAAACACTGATGCTTGCCCAGCATGCCTCCTTTCATAACTATTTTCATTTTTGTGCTTTCGATTTAAATCCTGCGAAAAGTTTTGCTCCAACATTTCTTGCAAATACAGCATTTCATCTTCATTGTATTGCTTGGATAGCTAGCTCCTTATCATTTTAAAGAAAAATGTGGTTTCTTTTAAATTACTATGGAATATCCAAGAATTCTTTCAAATTAAAAAGAAGAATGAAGGAAATAAACTGTCAGTGTAATTACATGTTTCAATAGGTTGAGATTCCAAAATCAGGAAATAAAAACCCCTTCCCCTATCCCCCTTATGTCAACACTTCTCCCTTCCTATATAGAAGTAATAGGTGGTGAACCATATGGAGAATAGCATCCCCCCCCCCCAACCTCCTCCCTCCCGGCGTTACGGGAGTCAACAACTCCCCCTTTTCCGCCCTGCCTAACTGAAATTTCTCCATTTAAAAAAAATAATAAAAAAAAAAAAAACGGCATTTGACTTTAATTTCCTGCGGGATACGACAATTTCCTGCGTACATCGTACGCCCATTTTATCGGACTCTGGTGGAGGTAAATATGTATATTTTAATTTGTCTACAGAGCGTGAATTGACTGATTACCAGCGAAGTCCTTTTATCTTTTTAACAGTCCGTGATTATTAAAAAAATATCCAGATGTGTATTCTACCAATATTTCTTACTACTATTTCAATTTTCATAAAACAAAATATTCTTTACATTAAATACACGATGTGACCAGATGTGCCGATTTTGACGGGACCGTCCCACTTTTCACCTTGCTGTCCCGTTAAATCGTCCTACTTTCTCATTACCGAGTCTCGTCGAAGTCCTTCTAAACAAAACAAAAAAATTCTTCTTCAAGCTTTGTTGATAATAGACCGAGAGGCGACTGCAATTTTTGGACCCCATCGAACATCATTCTGAATTTTTTATAGAAATTAGAGAAAAATCAGTAGATTACGAATCCACTGGTCTGCCGTGGCAAAAATGGCCGAAACTTGTCAAAAATCGACTTTTAAAAAGTTGAACTAAATCCAATTGCCAAATAATGAGCGTTTTTTTTTTATTTGGTAACCCTCACTCTTTAATAATCAATTAAGAAAGTTGCAGACGATTCAGTTATCTGGCGACGGTCTACTTGCATCTATTAATAGGGAGCCAAGTTGGCAATAAACATTACGTCACGGATGACGTAACTGATGTCGCCAATTTGGCTTACTTTTAAAAGATACACATTTTCCAAGCCAGTGATAAAAAATCGTTTGAGCTTTTTCTCATTGAAAATCAAAATGCAGGGTTGCCAGACGAAAAAGTTTGTTCTCTTTTTGGCCAGTTATGACATATTTGGCAATCGGATTTTAGTTCAACCTATTCCAAGTCGATTATTGATCAGTTTCGGCCATTTTTGCCACGGCAGACCAGTGGATTCCTAATCTACTCATTCTTCTCTAATTTCTATAAAAAATTCAGAATGATGTTCGATGGGGTCCAAAAATTGCAGTCGCCTCTCGGACTATAAAGAAAACTAACAGAGTGTGTAACTGATGAAGTTTCTGGAGATAAGCGCTGGGAGGAGGTTTTAACCCATTTCCACCAGCACTAAATGGACAATTCCAACATTTTTTTAAAATTCTTTTATTCAATTCTGAATGCTTCAAAAAAGCCATATAAAAAAATTTTCACTCAAAACAGTTTTTTCTTTTTTTATTCGCAACCCAAGTTCACCTGTTTGACTTTGGCGAGAAAATTATTCATTCGGCTCAAACTGAATGCGATGTCACTTGATCCGAAACAACTTGGCTCTAAACACAGTAGCCGAAACCAGTATTGCAAGTTTCTCGCAAATCGCGCCAACCTGTACAGGATATGGCAAGTGTTTACCAAAACCAACGCCAAACATTTGGCAGAAACCTCACGATAACCGTAGAGTAAGGAAGGATGTCGTGATATCACAACTACAGCATAGAGTTTTGGTCGGTCTGGTTTTAACACGGTTTTCGAACATTTTCTTTCTATAATATTTAAATAAATATTTTTTTTTTAAATATTTGGAATTGGAAAGAATTTTGTCATAAATATAAACTAATTTCTTTCATTTTTTAAAAATTTTGAAATTGCCAATAGGAATGAAAATTGTGGAATCCAGCTTTATTTCACCGGGAACAACTGCTGCAATTTTTTCTATTGTTATCAAAATTTGAACTTTTGAGAAAATGCAACTTTCTGTGGATACTCTGAAATTTTTATTAAGATCTAAAATTGACTTTACATATTCTTAAGCGAGTGTCTAGATATCCTAAAATCAAATGAAAATTTGTTAAACTCAATAGCCTCAAATAAGAAGTATATGTAAAGTAGAGCAGAAAGTTAATAATAAAGTAAAACAAACATATGAATTACAATGTATATTGCATATCTTCAGAAAAAAACTCGAATGTTGAAGATTTCGGAATTGTGTGTTCCGAACCCCATAAATATAATACGAAAGACAATGACCCCTTCCTTATTGGCAGAGACATGTCCTGGTATTTAGTCAGAAAAATCTGGTCACATTATATCTAAGATATCTATTTTTAATTCCTAAATTATAACCTTGCATCAAGGACAGCATGGCTATCATAATTATGTTTCTGAGATAAAATGTTAAACAATCTGCTGACACAAAGGTAAGTGAATGCAGTAAAATATTTGGGCAGTTTCAATAGGCATACTGATGCAATGCAAATCTAATGACAGCAAAATAACGGTAGTTTTATTTAACTTAATTTAACAGTTCAAATAAACATCAATCGAATGAAAGAAAACTTAAAAATACGATGGAAGTAAGAGAAAAGTCAAAACAAATTCATAAAAATAAATTAACACAAAAAACAAACGTTAGAAAATGCCACAAAAAAAAAACTCAATCTAATTAGCATACCAAACCGCATTATCCAATCAATTAATTTGCTGATAATGAAGATCAAAACAAACATAAAGGTCCTTTATCCTTATATTCCACAGAGTATATATATATAAAAAAAAATAAGACAATAAATCTTGATGGAAGTACGAAAATAACAAAAACATGTTTCATTGACAATAAAAAACTGGACAGCAATTTGAGGAAAATCACGCTATATGCCTAATTTGATTGATCCTTGGCGCGAAATTCATTAAAATATCGATAACTTCTTCGCAAACACCGAAACGGAAAAATTGCGCGCTTCAAAGATTTAATTCCGAGAAATATAAACAAACCTGGAAAAGCTGCGGGGAAAACAAAGGTTGGGGTACACACCACTTGCTCGGGAGTTGAAGCCATTTTTCCCCCCCGTAGCGAAAGCCGTTGCCATCCACAAAAAATGTGTCAACCTACTTTCACACAATGAAAACAAAAAAAATACACTGATTGGAGGGAGAGAATATTGGCTTTGCGCTTTGGACGAAATCGTAATTTGGAAGGAACGGAAGTACGTCATTAACCCTCAAAAGACAGGATCTATACTCGAGAGTTACGGTTACCAACAAAGCAGCTTAGGAAGGATAAAAATCAGTTCCTAGACATTCCGGGTGGGCAGAAAGCTGGTTTTTAAATCATATGGCTGGTTTTTAAATCATATGGCTGGTTTTTAAATCATATCATAAGCGTATCGAGGGGAGGGTTGTTGTTCGAACCCCCCCCCCACACACACTTTGGATTGAGAAAAATTAAACGAATTTACTACGTATTTTTCCAAACCAACTCTTTGTTGTTTATTACTCAAAGTATCCATTTATTTCTTGACTAGTAATTATTCAGTATTTTACTAAGGTAATCAAAAAGCTATACCAAAATGAACGTTCATACAACTACCCTAGTAGCAATCACTGCATGGCGTTTCGTCGGCCAATGATCGGAATTCATCAAAGTCATCGGCGATTCCCCAGACTGATATATAAACACACCCTTATTTCCTCGTCTGCCGATGACCCTAAACTCATCGGGAAAAGATATCTTCCCAACATCGGGGGCCGATTAGAATTTCTGATCATCGTTTTTTTGATCGGCAAGATATCGGAACCACATCGACAGGCGATAAAAAACTTATGTTTCTTTTTCTTGCAATTCCACTGAATTAGAGGCGATCCTTGAATGTATTTCAAATTTAAATCAAGTATACAATTTGCTAAACATTTCGCTTTGGCAATAAGTGAAAAATATTTTAAAACTAAGTGTACGAAAAATTTTAAATGTAAATATATATTTTGAGAAAATACAAACCACATAATTATATATTGCTTACCTAATACGTCAATAAAATCCATAAATAAAAGTTTTTATATAGTAAAACAATATAGGAACAATTTTCTAAAATTAAATATAAATTCTCATTTCATTTTAATATAAAATAAAGATATAGTCCTTGTTTTTAAATAGTTTTCATTATAATTTGCTGAACATATTTTGGTCCGTTTTTTAAACATCTTTTAAGTAAAATAAAAATATGTTTATATGTTTCAAAAAGTTAATCAAATTGGATATAGTTTTTTTTAAAATTTAAAAATTAAATATATTTTTTTAAATGTCAAAATTATTAAATAAACTCTTAAATTGCAATTCAAAAAATATCATAAAATCAGTTAGTTAAAATTTTGCAAAATAGATGGCGACACTATTTATTTGACACTATTATTTTTTTGCTATAATAAATAAATTAATATCATTTTCCCAAATTTATGGAAGATTTGCTATTTTCCGAAAATACCCCATATATAAAAAAAAATGTCGATCAATTTCCTTGCAAAGTCTGTATGATAGTAGAGTTTTGTACTACAATACAATTGTTATACCAAGAATCACAAGTAACTACAGTCCAGTGGCCATGTCAACGCACTCCGGAGATAACAGTCCTCGGTTCGATCCCAGGGTAAGTAATTTAGACAATTCTGAATTTGGTAGTGTTATAACTTCGATTTATTTGTACTCTTAAAATGTCATTGAAAATACTACCATGTAAGAATTACGCGCTCCGGCTTTTAGTTTTGCATTATTTTAACTTGTCGTTTTTAATATTCAATACTTACATCTTTATAATTATTTAATGTTTATTAATTGATATTTTCGACAAAATAACGACCATTGTTTCGATATTTCTTGAGAGCAAAATTTTCCTCGGCCTTCGAACTAATTCTTGTCGGCTTCTGCTCGAATTCGATCAGTTTCCGGACATCGGCCAATGGCCGGCCACGGGGACAAAATGGATTAGTTGCCAAGGGAAAGATGAGTTTAGGGTGAGTTTCCGGTGAATCGCCAATCATCGGCGATTCACCTGGGGATGGAATTCCGATCACCGGCCGAGGTAAAATTGCTACTAGGGTATGTACCATTGAACGTCTAGCAAACTGTATGATGTTAGCAGACAACTATACGCGCTACACAAGCCGGAGAAAGGAAGTCTTTATAGCGGGAAAAAAAGAGCTTTAGTCATCGACCGTTGATGTGCACCCCCTCCCCTCTTCTCTCTCATTGAGTAAAAGAAAAAATTTAACAATAATATACTGCATTTTTTTCCCAACCAACTCTTTGTTGATTATTACCCAAATTATCCATTAAATTTCATTATTGAGATTATTCAACGATAAGTTTTTTACTAAGGTAATAAAAAACTATACCAAACTGCAAGACTAATATATACATGGATTTTTCACCAGAAGAGCAACTTGCCATTTAATGTACCATTTTTATGAAAACTATGCACTACATCCGTCCGAGGCTGGTGAAATGGATTCTCCATTGCGAAAAATATACGTCCTGATTGGACATAGCGCTGTCTAGAAAATCCGAACACTAATAAACAACTTAATGTAAACTATAGGGGAGTGGAACATCGCACAACCTTCAACTACGCCATATAATACTGGTCAGTACATTTAAATTTAATGTGGAATAGTATAATTACTATTTTCATTCATTTAAAAAAAAAAAAAAAAAGGTCAGTTTAGTGATTTTTTTTTCAAATAATTCTTACAAGGGCAAAGTGTGTTCAGACTTCTTTTATTTAAATAATTTTTTTAACTATTAAGTTATATGGATTTTTAAACAATTTGTTTTGCACAACCAATTTTAAGAGATTGTTTGACACTTTATAAATGGATTATAAGACATTTCCAAACATATTATTATTAGCGCAAATTTTGAAACAGATTTTCTACAACAATTTTCCAAAATTTTAGAGATGTCTTACATGCAATGGATTCGGACAAATTCCCAGATTCTGTTTTTTAAATAAACTAAAAAGATTGCGATTGTTGCAGATGTCGATTGAGAGTTTTTTTTTTTGGCTTTTCTTCTTCTCGAAAAGAAAATGTAGGGAAGTTGATCTTGCTTGATAAATCCTTCCTTTTCTTTTCAAAATTTTCTCTATTAATAAAATGAAATTAACAACTAGAATAATACAAATTGGAAAGTTAAAATCCATCAGTCGATTTAAACTTTCTCGATAAAATATTAATTTTTGTATCATCTCAATCTAATTTTAAGCGGAATATTCAAATATAGACTTATCACTTGCCAGACGTTTACATTTTCTTGGGGCATTCCTGGTATTTTTATTCATATCCATTTCGGTTTTGCCATTTCGACAGTGGTGACAATTAGGTGAAAATAATTGTCAAACGTGGGTAGGAATCGAAGGAGAAAGCAAACTGCAAAATAAATATGATATTGCCATCAAAACCACTAGATTTTAAAAAGATCGAGGGAAATTTCCTTCCCTTATTATCACCTCCATTAATTGTATTTAGAATTTATTTTTTATTATTTATTTTTTTTGTAATTTTTTTTTTATTTTATTTTATTTATTTATTTATTTATTTATTTATTTATTTATTTATTTATTTATTTATTTTCCTTCTTTGAAAGAGAAAAGATTTCTTACGAAATCTTCCTTATCCCGTAGATTTGGGAAAATGATTTCCAGCGAGTCCAGATTTTTTTAATTCATCCTCTCCCCCCCCCCCCCATTCATAAATTCTAATTAAGCCTATGATGTGTGAATCAGCGACTGTATTGCAATTAAACTCTAAATAATCAAGTATAATAATCAATTTCTTAATGATCAAATTTCAAGAAAATCGCGGTGAAAAGAACAGATTTTGGTGGGCAGCTGAGCGAATAACCGGTTGTATGATGTCACGTTCCCCTCTAGTATCACTAATCGTTCACCTTCTCAGACATCATGTTGTCTCTTCACAAGGATTAATTAAAATACAAAGGCTAGTATTTATCAGTATTCATCTTTCATTTAACGGGATCACAGTGCATCATTTTGAGGCAGCGTCATTTTTGCAATAACCCTTTTCTATATTTTTTCTTAGAGTCATCAAACAAAAATTGGCGTGTCACCTAAGTTATTATTACCGATATTGACGTTAAAGTATGATCTCAGTATTAAATATGGAGAATTTTAAAACAAAACAATGATTAATTTACTGCTCAAATTCCTAACTTTTCACCCGAAACATTTATTTTCAACCAGAGGGCGCTCTACTTCTTGATTGCTGCTTTTCAACAATTATGTATATGCGCTAATGGGGAATCGAACCAGGGATTCCTAGATCAGTAGACAAGCGTGTTAACCACTAGACAAAAGATACATCTCGTGTCTAGGTGTTGTATCTGTTATTTGTACACTAGACCACTTCCCAGTGAGTCTCGAAGGGGTGAACGATTGATTTGCTTGCGTGTGAGTTGTGTGTGATAACCTGTGGCAGTGAGTTGCCAGAGGTTGCTTGCTGAGGTGGTAGTGTGGAAATCGTGCAGTATTTTCAGAAGGCGCCGATAGATGGCAGCATGCTTCTGTTGTCCAGTAGACACCAATGTAGCGATATGTGCTAACGGGGAGTCGAACCATCAGAGGAACTCCTAGATCAGTAGACAAGCGTGTTAATCACTAGACAAAAGATATCTCTGGTGTCTAGGTGTTGTATCTGTTATTTGTACATGTGAGCACCACAATTATGCACCATGAAAAGTGAATAGTTTTGAGAATGAGAAATTGGAAATTATACACACTGGTCCACATCTACTTTTTGTGTAAACTTTTTCTGATTTGCTATATTTTACTCTATAAGGGAGGAAATTGGGGAAGAGGATATTTCGAAATATCAATACTGCACAAATGAATAATTTAAAGTTCATTTTATGCTGCTATCGATAAATTTTTTAATTTTAAAAAGAAAGAAAGTTGTGCACTGCAAATGCACTTCTTGACTTTATTTATTGCCATGGACTAGATAGATATTTTTATCTGAGTTTAAAATAATATAACACATAAAAACAGTTTTTTTTTTTTAATCCTTTTTATGCATTGTCAATTTTTATAGTCATCAACACAGCGCTGATATCAAAAACATTTCTATCAACAAAATGTGCGGCAAAATTACGTTTTAAAATTTGTTTATTAAATGATATTTTTATGTGAATCTCGCATACAAATATCATTTATTTATTCTGATTAAAGTAATTTTATTATTTATTAACAAAAATTTGTCAACAGGAAAGAGTTTCAATGGTTGGTTCAATGCTATTTTAAAGCAATTGGATGACGGCAAGTTGGTTTATTAGTATTCCGTAAAAGCGACCTTTTAGTGACAGTAACAACCCCAAAATTTGATAGAATGCATTGTCATCGTCATCGAACATATCTGCCAAGTTTCATCCCGATTTGATGACGGCAAGGAGGTTAATTAGGCTTCCGCAGATTCTGCCCCCATCGACAAAAGCGAAGAACTGAATACTATTTAAAAAGTGCAATTTTCTTGAATATGTTTTTAACTCCTCTTGAAAAATATTTAGGACAAGAAAAATATATATGTTCCAGAAATAATTTTAACTTATAAAAATGAAATTGTGAAACACATTAATTGTATATTAAATACATTAAAAACATTTATTCCTTGAGATTAAATCTATTAAACGATTTTATGTTCAATGGATTCGCCAAGGAGGATCTTAAAACTTGCTATTTTTAAGTGTTTTAAAACTACATTAAACCTAAAGTTTGAATATAAAAGTTAAATCATTGATTTTTTTAAATATCCAAGTTTGTCTGATTATTAGCGTTTGATTAACCTCTAAGTTTTTGAGGAATTTCGTGTTAATTTTGTAATTAAGCAGAGGTGGGCATTGGAGGAGGACCTTTGGAGGATGTTACAATTTTACTCTCAATGACGTACTTCCGCTTATAACGATTTATGAGTGAAAATCTTTCCCGCCTAATAATGTGACCTTGACAAATTTGACATGTGTGCTTTATAGTGCAAAATAAAATTCAAATATTTAAAAACTCCACATTAATTTAAAAAAATTCATTTTCTAATTATTTCTTGATTTAAACCAGTAGGTAAATCCGTAAGAAACTACTTGTAACTTGCAAGCAACTTATCCGCAACCGTACTTACAGGCTGATTTTGGATTTGGATTCGGCTCTGGTGTCTGCTAGAATTCTAGAAACGAAAAAACTGTGCATTTCAAGGCTGTTTAAAATTAATTGTGCTTTTAAAACCTTGTCAAGATGCCTCACATTGAAAATGACATAAAACTAGATTTCAAGGACGTGCTTTTACGCCCTAAACGGAGTACTCTAAAGAGCCGAAACGATGTAAGTTTTCAAGATCTTTTATTATTTATGTTCATTTCAACGCATGCATGGTGTACCTGCCATATGTTTTGTTTTCTATTTGATTAGTTTGATAGTCAACTCAACTTTTTTGTCTGACATTTTAAAATTGGTAATCGTTCAAATTGTCCAATCTTCGATCTTGAGATAGTGTTTTAGTCTTCAAATCTAAAGCAGGTTAAAGTGGATTTTTAAAAATTTGAAAAAAGTGCAAGTGTGGAATGTCAATGAGTAAAGATGTACTTGTAGATTTTTGGTAACTTTCTTTAGAATTAGTAAAGAGAATAAAGGACTAATTTTGGAGAAAATTTAAAATTATTCAAAGTTTAAAAATTGAAAGTTAATTCTTAACCTTTGAACAAGTTTAGAGCAACCATCAATCATATTTAACTATTTTTTTAGCTCTGTTCATCAATCCTCTATTGCTTTTATATTGTATCTACGTAGATTATACTCCTACTTCAGGTAGACTTTGACCTTGTGAAATTCACTTAATAGGGGGAAAATATTTTTTGAGAGATATAGTATGTCTTAATATGAATTTTTGCATACAATCTAAAATTAAATCAATATTTTATTTTGGAAAAATTAGCAAATAAATTGTTGAACCACTAACTGTTAAATAGCAATTTATCCACTACTGTAAATATTGTAAAAATTAAAAGATTTATTTAGTGTCATTGTGTCCAATCTGAGAAGAAGAATTGGATTTTTGTCTGATTTTCTAGTTCTGATGAATTTTTATACTTATGTAGTTACGTGACTAAACTTGGGTCCTACTCTTTCTTTAGACGGGTATCAAATAAAATTTTCAAAATTTCAGCGATAACTCATCCAAAATAACAACTTTTAAATCATTTATAATTCTCATAACCAGCCTTTAATGGGTTGATATAGCAACCCAATAAATTTTTGGGAATGTATGTATGTATCATTTAAACATGTAAATGTTTAGGTCTGGTACCATCTGGTACTTGTCTAACATAAGAGTACTGAACTTTCATGCTTCTAATCACTTATTGATATTTTTATGATACTTTTCTGTCAAGACTATGGTTTATTTACCTTTTTACAACATAGCAGTAATGCTGAGATGATAATTCTATGATTTGTATTGTCAGGGTTCCCACGGTCATTGAAAGTCATTAAAAGTGCTTAATATTTTTGAACCTGTTATCAAGGACTTGAAAATGCTTAGAGGTCCTTAAAAGTTCTTAATTTTTGTGTATATTGATCAACTTCAAAATTTACAAAAATACAACTCAGACTTGCTATCCCCGCGTGTCCGCCACTTATCCTCATGATATCGGAATTTTCTGACATATTTGTATTACACATGCGCCAACTTGTAACTGTTTTGGTAGAATATACTTTATAAAAAAAATTTATACAGACATGATGCCTGAAAACAAATTTTTTAAGGTCCTTAAAAACATTAATTTGGTCCTTAAAAGTCATTGATTTTCATTCTGTGATTTGAGTGGGAACCCTGATTGAAAATTAGGTGGGAAACATTAAGCTTTCAGGGGCTTGGGTCTTATTTCGTCAACCCTCTGGTGCATTGTTTTTTGACAACAAAAAGTTCAAACCACCGGACCTCCTCGGAGGTCGGGTTTGGCCAGTGTCGGGGTCTTCCCGTAAGGTGTCTGAGCTATACTGGGGCATCCAGTTGTTTCGATGGACTACGGTTATATCTTTTTGCTGAACTTTTTGTCTCGTCCACTGCTGACGAGATAATACGTATGAGGGTCATTCCCCACAGAATGCAATATTTACAGCAGCAGGAAAGAAAATATTATTGAAATCATCGAACACTTAAAATTTGTTTCCCCTTTAGAACTTACTAATTAAAATCCAATTATGGCATTGGCAGAGATCATCTGATAATATATAGAGATCATCTATAGTTATTCCATGGAACGACCTCCACGGCAGGATAATTTCCTATTTGTTTCGTTCCAAATGGAACTTTAGGTTTATAAATGTGAGATTACTAAATTGATATGTATCAATTTCGTAATCTCAATATTGATATTGATATGTATATTGATAGTATCAAATAAGTAATTAATAATAAGTGTTTTATTATTCTTAACTCATTTTATTTTGACTACAGACGTGATCTTTACAGTTGTGCCTATTTCACATGAAAATATTAAAAAAAGATAGTTGCGTGGAAAAATATACACAATGTGTATTGGAACTAAAATGGTTACATTAGACTTCGGTTAAGATTTACTGTACGAGACCCCTTGGCGACTTTTAAAAAACTTTCCAAATTGAAGATGATGTCACATGGTTGTATCGCCAAATCCAAAATGGTGTCAAAATCGCCTTCAGATCCTCTCTTTCTATAGGGTTGCCAAAAAGTGGATTACACAGGGTTACCATTTTAGAACTGTTATCACCGAATATGAAAAACCGCACCTAGACGTCTCGTACGGTAAATCTGAGCCTAGACATCTTTCCAACATCACAATTGGCTTGCGTTTGGCTGTCAAACAACTATTAACTGCTGTCTACGGATATGATGCGGATCAGTCTTGCGACGAGATATGTTATATTATTTGGAATGAAATTACTACTCGTAAAAGATTTATACAAGGCATAACATTGCTTAACCCTTTAAATCCCATGGAGTCAGCGTTGTGGGTTTCACAAAACCCCGATGACTTTCCATTCATAAGAACTGGAAATGAACTCGCCCGACTCGTTCTCCTGTCTGCCACTCCTGGGATTGCTGTGGGGGGGGGGGGGGTCACTGTCGACCATTAAAAGATCATTACCATATGTATACAGCCTGCAATAGGGGTGTGCGTTGGGTCATCTGCTTGATATGTCAGAGAATTTAGCTGGCGTCTTATCAATGAAACAAACGCCACCGCTAAGTACATGACAAGATTCGCATAAAAGAAAAGTCCCTGACTATCTTACTCCATGTCCAAAGGGTGGGGCAGTTTGACATTGAGTACTTTAAATCCATGTCTCCCCTCTACATGCCCCACAATAGCCTATTGTTGAGGACCGTCACGCTTTAAACAACTAAGGCAGGGCAGTTCCCCTCACTTGGAAATATACGTTTACCCCTGCACCCGCCCGAAAGGCGGTTAGCTGGGAAATTCTCTACAAGGCGGTATAGGGCGGGTTGGGATTTAAAGTGTTAACATACCGTATAGCTAATCCAAAATAAAAATTATAATATGAAGTAAGGAAATATGAAGTGAAATTAGGATATTGATAAAGTAAGCAACCTGAGGTTGCTCCAGTCCACAGACATGACAAATCATGTCCCTGGACATATTTTTCATGCAAAAAAATATTTAAAAAATATATGTTACTTATTTTGAGGAGCTTTGATTGCAATAAAATGTATTCGGTTATAACATAAGCATCCAACTTATCTAATGATGAAAAATTTGCTGCGATAAGGTTTTGTGCATTTTAAGGAGAATGACCCATAAGTATATACTTTCTTTCATTGTTTATATGCTTGATTTAAACGGTATAGTGGTTAGCGTGCTAGCCTCTAGACCGCAAGGTTGCGGGTTCCGAGTCCCGTGTTTGGCATGGGTGTTTGTAAATGTATGTTGGCTTGTCTAATGACGAATGTTTCGGCGCATTATAGCCCTCGTGTTGCTGACGACGCCAGATAATCTGGAAACAACCAACCAACCAATCTATCCTTGATTTCTAAAAAACAACTTAATATTAAACCTTTTGCGAACATTATCTGACTGATTCATAATAATACATGCAAGTTTAATTATTATACAGATGCGATTGCAAAATAGAAACTGTGGAGTTAGGATGCAATTTATCATGTCCATATTATCGAACAGAATGTTTTTGCTCCCACATTTTGATGACTTTTGCTTTTACACCCCAAGTGGTGTGTGGCTTTAAAGAAAAAATACCTTTGTTTTACTTTTATTTCATTTTGATGAGTTTTTTTTTTTTTATACAAGACATATCTAAATTCTTGCAGGTTGATCTATATAGAACGTTCAAATTCCGGAATTCTGGCAAGATATATTCCGGAATTCCCATCATATCGTCAAACATGGATACGACGGGCACCTTCGAAATAGCTAAAGTTCTGGCCAAGGTAATGATAACTATTGCGTTTCTTCATTCTGTTTTGTAAGTATCGAGTTCTGCGATTCAAACAGCTGTTTTCCCTTTTAGCACGGTATGTTTACGTGTATCCACAAGCATTATACATTGGAACAGTGGGAGCAGTTTGCTGCAGAGAATCCCGATGCTTTGAAAGTAAGAGTTTAGAAAAAGAAATCATTGTTTGGTATTTTGTCAATGTTTATTAGTCGCCTAATTCTGTATGAGGTATAATGGACTGGGAGGCGACATCAAATTCAAAGTATCCCATCCAAATATCATTATAATTTTTTTTATTTATTTAATGTAGAGAAATGCTAGTATTATGAATATACTCAGGGTCCCCACGGTCATTGAAAGTCATTAAAAGTGCTTAATATTTTTGAACTGGTTTTCAAGGCTTTGAAAGTACTTGAAAATGCTTTGAGGTTCTTAAAAGTCCTTGAAAATTCTCAGAGGTCCTTAAAAGTCCTTAATTTTTGTAGATGTTGTGTGGCCAACTGCAAAATTTATAAAAATACAACTCGGACTTGCTATCCCCGCGTGACCGCCACGTATCTGCGCCGTATCAGAATTTTCCCGACATATTTATATTACGCATCCACCAATTTGCAACTTTTTTGGCAGGATATACTTTATTAAAAATTTATATATAGACATGATGCCTGAAAACTAATTTTCAAAGGTCCTTAAAAACATTAATTAGGTCCTTAAAAGTCATTGAAAAGTCTTTGATTTTCATTCTGTGATTTGAGTGGGAACCCTGATACTGGTACGCTGTGGCAAAAATAGACGAGACTGTAAAAAAAATCAACTTAAGATGGGTTAAAACTAAATAATATTGCCAAACATTTCATAACTTGCCAAATAATGAACATTCTTTTTTATTTGATAGCGCTCTTAAATTTTGAATGAAAAAGTATGCACAGATGATTTCAGATCCCTTACAAAAAATACTCGCATATTACAAAAGTGAGCCAAGTTGACGATGAATGTGACATCATCAGCAATGCAGGATTTATTGCCAATCTGGCTCACTTATAAAGTAATCAAGAGAGTTGAAATCACATACAATATTCTTCCTTGAAAATTATAGAGCAGTGGTTTATCAAAAAAAAAATACTCATTAATTGGCAAGTTATGATATATTTGGCAATCGGATTTAGTTCAAGTCATTCAAAGTCGATCTTCCGTTTTTGCCCCAATGGTTTGCATTTGTATTGTAAAAGTGTGTACAGCTGGGGAGTACCTTAAGAATTGAACTTATTTTCCCCTTTTGACACCTTGTTTACTTATATATATATAAGCAACAGATATAAATATAGTGTAATGCAATTATTAGGAAATATTTTTTAACAAATATTCCATTACATACTCTGAATCTAAGTAGAATCTTCAACCTTTAATAACCATTTAATCCCTTCTGCAATTACACTGTTTGTTTTTATATTGCCTTGAAGTGAGAATTAGTAAGAGTTTTTTAATCGTATTGGATGAAATTTGAAATTTTGTTAAAATGCGTATGGCCCGGTAGCAGAAAATGCGAGATGGACGTCGCAGAATTTCTAGCAGCCTGCAGATCATTTTACAAATCGGACTTTAAAAAAAAAAAAAAATTTAATGGTTTTTGGGTGATTTGAGTCAACGCACATGCGCAATACTTCATTTCATGAAAGAGGAATAGGGATGCTCTCCATGCGCGATTTTAAGGAGATTATATAGAAACATAATAAGTACTATGTGCTTTCGCGCGTTGGTGTGTAGTAGTTAGCTTCGCTAAAAGTTACGCTGCTGTAAGGACCTCTGTTGCCAAGAATCACGTTGCTAAGATGGGAAATATTGTCTATATTTACGTCGTTGCGATGTTCCTTTTTGGCGAGTGTTACGCCGATATAATAACTGTTAGGGTAAAGTGTTTATTTCCTTAAGTACCCAGTAGTTTTCTGGTTTTGAGCCTTTTTCTGTAATGGTTTGTTTTTTTTGCCCTGCTCATGCACAGCACTTGGTTTTTCTTTTCCTCCCGTTTCGTCGTATTGCGTCATCGCCGACGTAAAGTGTCGTACGCCCGACGATGACCAATCGCGGAGGTATACCTCTCATGTTCATGGATGTACTCCCGGAGCATGCGTAGTCGCGACCGCATCTCACTGGAGTGTATCCATGAGCAGGAGAGGTAGGTATATAAGTGTCTTCTATCCATCAGCATCACTCTAGTTATATTGTGAGGATTTTCATGGCAGGCCGTGGTAGTGCCAATAATCTTTTCTGCAAGTTAGCAGCTGCTGCCATTTTTGTTTTTCAACATATTTTTCTTAGTACTTGCAAGACTTTTTATATTAAATCTTTTTATTCTGCCAAACGCCTCTGTCAGTTATTAGATCATAAACTTCCTCTCAATAACCCCTATTTCAAAGGTTTGTGTCGCAATAATTGTCACCATCGCTGAGATTTACGTAGTTGTGATGGTCAACTTCTTAAAGTGTTAAGCCGATATATTAGGCGCTAACGCCGATACTTAAGTTGGTATAATGGTTGTTTTTGCGGATTGTTACTTTGATGTAATTGCCAAGATTTGCGCCGGTAAGGTGATCGATATTTGCGTTGGAGTAGTGGTAATTTTCACCTAGGTTTAAGCCGTTTTAGTAGTAGCTATTGGCGAAAATTGCGATACCGTTTTGGTGTCATTCGCATAGGCTTGAGCTGATGTGACGGCCGTTATGTCTGTGATTAGTGTGAAGATCGCTTTCGCCGTTTGGTTTGAATTTATACAGAATGATTAGAATTTTAATTTAAGATACAATATTTTTAATTATTTCCGTTGTAATATTTAATTTATTTAGCCAAATTTCTATGTTTATGTAAAACAGGAATTTTTGGTAAAATTGACAAATAAGGTGCTTTTCTATTTTATGCAAACTTAAAAAAAATAATAATTACGTTGCAGATTATTTTCTAATATTCTAATTAGTGTCGCAGACTGGCAGAAAAGTTTCTGCTACTGTGGCATATGGGAACTTAAATATCATCCACATTAACAAGTTGCATTCTACCAAGTCAAAGTATGACAAGGAAAGAATGAAACGCAAATACAAAACAAACAGCCATTGCCCCTAAATACTTCAAAACTCTTCTGTTACAACATTTAGTTTTAACTTTCATAATTGCAATGCATTTTCAGAAGAAAAAGTGGGTACAGGAGCATAATATAAAACTTTTTATTGCACCAATATCTCAGTGTCTGTAAAGTTAACTAACCTTAATTCTGAACTATAAAAATCTTACTTTCGTCAGACACATGTATTTGAGTATTCCTGCATCTGAACCCTTTTTATGCAATACTCAAAATTTGGCTAATGTATGTAGTATTTTGTAATGCATTATTAACTGCTTTTCTTTCCAATAAAAGCGAAATCTCCATAGTAATTTGTAATATATTATTTACAAACATGAGTAAGCATGGTTTAATTAAAAAGAATCTAATTTATCTAAATATTAAAAAATAATTGATGCTTAATGTAATTAAAAAAGAAACACCCTCTTTACAATAATGTTAAATACTAGTTACATATCTAAAGCCACTGTTGATAGTATCAAACAAGTAATCTATAATAAAACAGTATCAGCAACATTGTTTTTGTAAGAGATTCACAGACATGCACATTGTAGATATAACTAGGAAAAATTTGAAATATCTATGCAATATTTTTATATTTTCTTCCAAAATGCAAAAACTTATCACACACTCTGGACTTTTGTTTCCAACCCATTTATCTTTGCAATTTAATGTCAATAAATATCTGCTCATAAACTAATGTTTTTATCTCTTATTATCATTGTTGATTGTTTTTGTTATTGATAAATTTATTTTTCTGCAAATCATTTGTACTTGCATACTTATTTCTTTTCTCTGAAGAATGTGGCTGTGAGCATAGGTACAGGCGAGAGGGACTTTGAATTGCTATGTGCCATAATTAAAGCAATCCCTGCCATCGAATACATTTGTCTGGATGTGGCAAACGGATACTCCGAGCATTTTGTCGCCCTCGTCAAGAAAGTTAGGGCAGAGTACCCGTCTCACACCATAATGGTAATTAACAAAGCTGTCTTAATTAACGAATTTATATTCAGGAGGTTGTACTATTAGTCTGAGGGCCGAATACAAGTTCAGGTACGCCATCGAATATCATTCTAAATTTTTTATAGAGTGTAGAGAAAAATTAGATTACAAATCCACTGGTCTGCCGTGACAAAAATGGCCGTAACTGGTCAAAAATTGACTTTGAATGAGTTGTACTGGATTCGATTGCCAAATATGCCACAACTTAATAAATAATGAGCTCTCTTTTTTTTTATTTGGTAACTCATAACTTTTTAATTTTCAATTAAAAAGGTTGCAAACAATTCAGATATCTGGCAACGGCTGATTCGTATCTTTTAAAAGTGAACCCAGTTGGCAATAAATATTACTTTACCTAAAATGTAAATGTTACCAATTCGGCTTACTTTTAAAATATACAAGTTTTCCAAGCTAGATATTAGAAATTGTCTGCGTCCTTCCTCATTAAAATTCCAAGTGCTGTGGGTTACCAGATAAAAAAGTGTGGTAACTTTTTGGCAAATTATTGTATATTTGGCAATCAGATTTAGTTCAATTCATTTAAAGATGATTTCAACCATTTTTTTCCCTGGCAGACCAGTGGAATTGCAATCTACTACCTTTTCTCTAGATTCTATTAAAAATTCAGAATGATGTTTGATTGGTTACCTAAACTTGCTGTTGCCTCTAAGTCTCTATCTTTGTGTGGTGTTTTATTATACATGATTATATACATGTTGAAAATTTTCATCAAACAAAGAACGTCAATTACACCTTTATTATTCTACTCAATTTTTATCCTTAATAGGTCATGCCATCTATGAGCTGCATACAAAACACTCTTCACTATTATCACCCCCATGCAGTGTTCTTTTGTTCCCCATTCATTAACAAAATGTGCTTACTTTATATGACATACATATAATTTGTTAACTTATTCCGTCTTGAAAGTATCACCAGATGGCGGTAGGAATAAGATATTATTTCTGATCAAGAAAAAAAACCTATTTAATCATCATTTTTTGTAACTTTGAAAAGCGAACTGAAACTCTTACTCTTTTTAATTATCTGATTCTCTGTGTGTAAGAAATCCAAATCAAACATGTTGCTTGCTGCTATCATGTTAAAAATCTGAATCATATTCCAGTCAATTGTAAAGAAATCGTATTGCTGTGCAATTAATCTTCAAATAAATCGTCTATTTCAAGGCAGTGGTAAGGTTTCTATTTAAAATTATTCAAATCAATTAATATACTGTCCACTTTGTTTATATCCCAACATTAGTAAAATATCAGTAGTAAAACATGAATTTTGGAATGGTATATATATAACAGTAAAATAGCTATATTGAGTCATCTTTGTTTACTTAAGTACACTTTCCTTAACTAATTCTTAAAAGTAAAATATCATTTACTATACAAACAAGTTTTGAATATCCTCTGGGTATTATATACACTCATATTTAAAAAGTAATTCTTGAGTTCTAAATAGTTTAAACTCTTTTTTTTTTTTTTTTTGCTAATGATTTATCATAATAATAAGATCCGTATCTTGTAGCCAATTGAACCGAATCCAAATTTTTGTTTTATTGCAGACTATGGGTTAAAAGTTTGTTTTCAGGTTTAGCACAGTATGTCACTGGGATACTCTTCCGACAGACAGGTACCAGATAAAAACTGTCAAATTACAGCAATAACTCATCCATAACAAGCCATTTTAGAGTTGTTGTAGCAGTTGTATAACAAAGCATAAATATTTAGGCCTTTGCGTTACATTTACACATCATTTAAATGTGTAAACAATGTGCTTGGCGACAACTTCTCCAACTGGTACCCGTCTAACGGAAGAGTATCATCTCTTGTATAGTAAGTACGTCAACAAAACTGAAAATGACCGCATTGCTTGGTAATAGCAAGTTACAATGCAATGGGTTTAATAATTTAAAGCTCTTAAGGGGACACCCAACTCTGAAATTTGCAAAATTTTCCATATTTTTAAAAAATTTATTATAATTATAGTTGGGAACAATCTAAATACGTATGCAAAATTTTAAAACTATACCTATGTTTTTTAATGAATTATGTGAAATTTTTTGCTGGATAATAGGATGATCTTCTTAAGAAATGAAGACTTGGAAATCGATTTTTCTCACTGTTTGTTTTTTGTTGATATTGGATTCTTTGAAACGTTAAGACTTTTTTTTTCTAGTTAATAGAAAGATCTTAAATTTTTAGAGCATGTTGTAAAACAAGTATTTTATAAATGAACATTCTAGTTAACAAAATATGTTGTAGTGTTCATTTTTTTTTTTAACCCTAAAGTAAAATTATTGCAGATTTATAGAATTTTTTTTTATTATGAATAGACATTTATATAATGTAGTTTTAAAAAAAAACACTCTTGCTAAGGAGGGACTAGAACACCCTGTCCTCTCTACTCAAGAACTCGCATATCAAGAGTTATACTCAAAGAAAATAGCTCAAAATAAAGCGAAATGGCATATACCTCCATCTCACGAATGGTATAAAGCCAAAAAGCCAGGACACTCCCTATCTCTTCCTTGTGATAGGCACACCAATACCCGTCTGTCCCGACTTGCTAGTGGTCACCTTAAAGGCCTCACATATTCCGGGGGAAGCAAAAATTTTCCTCTTTGCCCTAAATGCCAAAAAGAACAGGCATCACCTCAGCACATTTTGGACTGCCTTGGACTGGACTGGGAGGACATTTATAACTGTCCACAACTAGTGTCAGACTTCATTAATGTCAATGGCTTCACTGATATTGTCTGACTTCGTCAGACAAAAGGGAGATTAGAAACAACAACAACAACAGTTTTAAAAAAAATTTATAAAAAAAATTGTTTTGGAAAAATTTTAGTATTTAAAAAAAAAAACACCTTAGCATTTAAAAAAAAATGTGTAAAAAAATTTAAATTTTTTAAAAAATTAAAAGAATTTAAATTTTTTTAAGGGATGACTATTACTTAATAAGGAATCTATTTTTTTTTTTTTAAATACAATAATAATAATAAAAAAGTTTAGATGGTAGAGTGTCTCATTAAAATGACTACATTTCAGGCAGGTAACGTGGTGACTGGAGAAATGGTGGAGGAACTTATCCTGTCCGGAGCTGATGTCATCAAAGTGGGCATTGGCCCCGGATCCGTGTGTACCACCAGGAAAAAGACGGGTGTAGGATATCCGCAATTGAGCGCTGTTCTGGAATGTGCCGATGCTGCCCATGGATTAGGCGGGCACATTATTTCGGTAGGTTTCTTAGGGTGGTTACTTTTATGGTGTTTTTGATGGCAAAATTGTACGATTTCTGATTCTGTAATTCTGGGAAGAGATGATCTTTTCGAAATTACAATTTGGAAACTATTACAATGCACTCTTTAGAGCATACCTTTTCGAGAGGGAAGGCAGCTTCTTTTGGCAAGGAATTAAATTAATTTTACGATATTCAGTAGTGAATGTTCCAGGCTTCTACCGATTTCAGCTTTTTTTGACAGAAATTTCAGTACTTTGGATGAAGCTTAAGAAATTAGAAAACCGGGTTTGATGAGATTGTACTGTTTGTCAATGTAGTAGAATTGTTTTTGTTTTTTTAAGTTGTTTGACTTCTGAAATGCTTTGAAAATTTGAGGTTTTTTTTGTTGGTTTTTCGCATGAAATTTAATTTATTTTATTTAAGAACTGTACCACGTCTGATTACAAAATACTATTATACAAATACAAATGTTAAGACCAACAACAGGCTCAAGGTCCAACAGGGCTGGTCGAGTAAAAAGTATATATATACACGTATATAAAAATAGAATTTGCATATCTAACAGAAAATACAGAAATTGATTAATAACATGATAGAAGATACAGAATTTGTAGAATACGATATAGAAACACCAAAATTGCATATTACATAATATGCAATTTTGGTCTCTCTATATTGTATTCAACAAACTCTTTTTTTGCTTTTTTTTTGGGGGGGGGGGAAGGATAGCTTTCCTTTGTCAGAATTAATGTAATTTTGCAATATTCACCTTAATGAATATTACTCCTCTGTCACATTAATAATCCTAAAGCTGTTATATAATTCACAACTTTTAACAGTAGTAAGTGTCACATTGCCAAGTTTTTTTTTGCTATGATGGAGAAAACCAGTTTTAAAAAAAAGGATTCTTCACAAAACTGAATATTTAGGTGAAAGTGCTTTTTAATATTTTTATGAAAGTTTTAGACAAAGGTATTTGCGCTTTTATAATAAATTTTTCAATCAAATTGCAGAGTGGCCACAGAACCGGGAAAACCTGGAAATCAGGGAAATGTCGGGGAGTTTCCTGATTCTGGAAAAAATCAGGGAAATGTCAGGGAACTTTTTTAAATTTCATGAAAATCATTGAAATTTTGTATCGTTTAAGGTACGTTCATCCATATTTTGGCGTTATTTACCCGGAGATTAGTGGTGGTAAACCATTAGAAGTTTAATGTTACGGAATAATTTACACTTTTCATTACCAGCAAAACTACTTTAAAAAAAATTTGCATATTATCTCTTTAGCATACATGTTCTATTTTATCAGGGTGTCTAGACGTCTGGAAAACCGAAGAAAATTGGGGCAATTTAAAAAAAAAGTTTGCTCTAAAATCAGGGATTTTTTTAGAAATCTTTCAGGGAAATTGGGGAATTATCAGGGAACTTTTTTTCCTGAATTTTGTGGCCACCCTGAATTGTTTCTGACATAATTGAAAACACCCTAGTATTAAAAAAAAAAATACAATCAAAACATGTGCTATCACTTTTCTTGCATTACAAAATATAGTACAATTCAAAGTATTGGTCAAACCAGATGCTTACAGGTTTAACTAATTCTAATGTTGTGTGATACAAAAGGTTGGTTTAAATGATGTGTAGTACAAGATTGGTTTAGAAATTTTGCACCTAACAACTTTCGCAAATTTTTTAAACCAATCCTGTACTAGGTATAGAGTTCTCAGTGTTAAAAAAAATGAGTTTAATTTTATTTTTAAGTTGACATGTGTTATGTGAAGATCATTTAAATTATAATGTTGATATAACTTTATTTTATGTCTTTAGTTTACTAATTGTTTTGCATATTATTACTGTAATGTATGTAAATTTGTTGTGTTGTACTCGTGTGCTATGCGTTAACCTTAATTTTATTTTGTTAAGTTTTAGTCAAAATCCTTTCAACCACTTCTCCATCAAATGTAAATTATCTAATTAGTATTGCCTGGCAAACTTAAAGTGCATTAATAAGAAATTTCCCAAAAATCTCCTGATTTATAGCTGAAGAATTTAAATCAATTATAATTTCTGCATCCTGTTTTTTAATATTTAGAATCAGAAAATCTGTAAATAACCTGTTTTTCAACTGTCATCAAATAGTTTATATATAAATTGAAAATAGAAACCTTTTCCTCCGAATTGTTTGTATTTAGTTTTACTATAAACACAAACTAGTAGACTAACACTGTCAGTTGTGTTTGATTATCTAAGTGCAGCAGAGTTTCTTAATTGAAACTCTGCTGCAGAACATTGCTTGATGAACTATTGTGTATGCAATTAAAAATACTCAATTGATAACACATGCTAGCAAAAAAAAAAACTTTTGAAAAATTATCTTTAGTTTGTTAACTGATTTCCAAGGACATTTTAGTACTAATTTGACTTTTTTTTTCTTTTTTTTTCCTCCCCATCACATTATTTTTATGAAACATAAGTGTTAATTTAAAAAATATATGCTACCAAGAAATTACAAAATTGCTTTAATTTATGTTTATTTGTATTTATGGTGGATATTCAGAAGCAGAACTTCAGCAATATTGTAGCTAAAAAAATTATACGTTAGATATATAGGGAAGGAACAAACTGACAATCGTTCTTAGGTTGCAGACGCTCAACAGGGGGGGGGGGGGATTTTTAAAGTCGAACACCCCTCCTTACAACCTTCAATGTCCTGATGTCTTGTTATGAATAAATAAGAAAGAATATTAAAAAAATGGGTGGGGAAAGGCATGGGTGTTTGTAAATGTATGTTGGCTTGTCGAATAACGAATGTTTCGGTGCATTATAGCCCTCGTGTTGGTGACGGCGCCAGATAATCTGAAAACAACCAAACAACCCTTTCTTGGCAATCAACCCATCTGAGGTTGGGTTGGCCCCAGCTCTTGTTCCAGTGGGCTTGGTCAAAAATAATTTCTGTGTTGGTCATTCTGATAATGTGCTGTTCATTCTAATAATGTGACCAGCCCATTTAATTCTTTGGATTTTTTATGTATTTGATGACGTCGGGTTCCTTGAAGGCGCAATAAAGTTATAAATTTGAGCATCTATTCCAAAGGCCATGAACTTGTGTTTCTCCAAAAATAGCTCTTAGTATCCGCTGCTCAAAGATACCTACCAAGAGCATTTTCATCTTTTTGTGCCATTTCTGATAAGTATGCGAGTTAGGTCTGATTGGACATTTACAAATTAATAGCTTAGTTTCCCTTTTAATCAAGTTTGATTTTAAATACAATTTCATGCGATTTTCTATAAACTTTTGGGTTTTGTATATTTCTAAAAAAAAAAAAAAAATTAGTGACACATTTAAGTTTCTAACAGTTTTGTGTAAAATTTCAACTTTATTTACAAGCGAAAAAAAAAAAATGTTTTTCAGTAAAATGGGTGTAGATGTCTACATAATAATTTTCAGCCACTTGGAAGAGTCGAGGAATTTTCTATATTAGTTTGAGTGGCAACCCTGTAAGTAGTATCTCCTTAACAGTTCACTCGTTACCTTCTCTAGGATGGCGGGTGCACCAATCCTGGCGACGTCGCCAAAGCGTGCGGCGCTGGTGCCGACTTTGTGATGCTGGGTGGAATGTTTGCTGGCCACGACCAGTCCGGCGGCGAGGTCATCGAAAAGAACGGAAAGAAGGTGAAGCTGTTTTACGGCATGGCCTCCACTACGGCAATGCAGAGATATCACGGAGGTGTGGCTGAGTATAGGTACGACCAACGAGTGTCTTTTTAACCCTTTAAATCCCATGGAGTCAGCGTTGTGGGTTTCACAAAACCCCAATGACTTTCCATTCATAAAAACTGGAAATGAACTCGCCCGACTCGTTCTCCTGTCTGCCACTCCTGGGATTCCTGTGGGGGGGGGGGGGGTCACTGTCGCCTATTAAAAGATCATTACTATATGTCTACAACCTGCAATAGGGTTTGGCGTTGGGTCATCTGCTTGATATGTCTGAGAATTTAGTTGGCGTCTTATCAATGAAACAAACTCCCTGACTATCTTACTCCATGTCCAAAGGGCGGGGCAGTTTGACATTGAGTACTTTAAATCCATGTCTCCCCTCTACATGCCCCACAATAGCCTATTGTTGAGGACCGTCACGCTTTAAACAACTACTGCAGGGCAAATTCCCCTCACTTGGAAATGTACGTTTACCCCTGCACCCGCCCAAAAGGCGACTAGCTGGGAATTTCTCTACAAGGCGGTATAGGGTGGTTTGGGATTTAAAGTGTTAATCCTTATTTCACTAGCGCATTAATTAATCCGTCCCTCTAAAGAGTTTTACTTTAGGAGAATTTTCTATTTAATTTCTATTTGTGTATCATTAAATATCTATTATGGAAGTTTGCAATTATAACTCCCAATAAATGTCTTGTTTCATTCCATTTTTATTATTGAAACCTTTATAAAAAAAATTGAATTGATTATTGAACCCCTTTGTCAATTTTTGGATGACTAAAATTTAACTATGAAAAGTAGTTTAGTTGATTGTTGATATACTAAAAGAAGTGTACTTGGGAGTTTTAGTATATGTAGTTTCACCAAAATGATGGATCGGCAAGAGTTAAGATGGCAACCAACGACTTCAGATTTTGTCGTTAAAATAAAATGATAAAAAAAGGTTTTGTACTTTAAATCTCAATCCAGTCTTCAACCTTTGCAGTAGTCAGGTTTGGTATTCAGTTGAAATTCAAGTGTTAGTAGATATTTGAGAATGCTTATGGCTCTCATAGTATAGAGGGGTCTTATAAGTTTCTAGCTTGTCAGTACTGCTTTGGGACCTAATTTTTATCTCCCAAAATTTGTATTTATTAGATTTTTGAGTTGTAGTTAATTGAGAGGGATAAGGGAGCTCGTCATTACCCCTTAAGTTCTAGTACTAAATTTTTTTAGCATTATTAGCAAGTATTGTGCTTTAAAACAAGTGATTTTTTTATATCAGTAATAGCAATACTATATAAATACTAAATACATATATTTTTTTTTTATAATATTTTTTATTATAATTTGTATAATACCAAAGTCAAAATAAATAAAAAAAAACTTTTAGAAACAGTTTTTAAGATAAATGCTGTTTGAAGGTAAAATATTGAAAATGCACAAAGAATTTTAGTTATAATTTCAACTACACAATTTGCAGATTTAGTGATAGAATAGAGCTTAAGATTTTATCAAAATGTATTAGATTACAAATATTTTAAGTTTTAACTAAATTATTACAAAAAAGTAAAAAACTTCTTAACCATAAAATAAACTTCACAAAATACCTGTATTCATGTATTAATTTTCTTTCAGAAAAGTATCCTTTTTCCAACGAGTACTTTTGCACAATGCAGAAAAAATACGGGGGAAAGGCATCCATTCCCTCACCCAAAAATATTGTTTCTTTTTTCGAATATTTACTTTATAAGGCAGAACATTTTGGGTGATAATCACACCAATTCTGCCAACACGGTTCATCCTATCCGTGACGTTGTATAAGAATGAAATCACGCTGCTGCTGAAACCGATTCACACCTCTTACTGATCTTTAGTTAATTTGGAGTTTAGTATAGTAATAAAAGGTCATTAAGAAAATTTGGAGGGAAATTAACATATTTTTTCAAGCTTTATAAACTGGCTTATAAAACCTTTTTTTTTTACTTTAATAAAAAACACCTAGTTATTTTCCCTTCAAATTTTGTTAATTAGCTTTTATTTCTGCTGGAATACCTGGTATAAAAACTATGTTTTAAAGAAATACTTTTGTCAGATATTGTAACTAAAAAAAATGAGGCTTTTAATCTATGTTGTAATTGACAATCCTTTTTAATAATGTTAAATCGATTTTATCTTTAAGAATTTAAAATACATAAAGACGAAAAAAAAAAAAATTCCCAAATAATGTGAAAGTGATCTGATATCTTTAGTTCTAGACTAATTTTTTACCTCTAAGGAATTATTTATTACTTTAAACTGATTTTGAAAAATAAAAAAAAGTGAGTTTCTCTAAATATATTTAATTTGTACTTGTTGTTTGTTAAAAAAAATCTGCAATGGGTTCTGTTTCAAATGCAGAGCCTCCGAAGGGAAAACGGTTGAAGTGCCATACCGCGGGGACATCGAAAATACCGTTTTGGACGTCCTGGGAGGTTTGCGGTCCGCATGCACCTACACTGGGGCCTCCAAGCTGAAGGAACTGTCGAGACGTACAACATTTATCAGGGTGACGCAGCAGACGAATGAGATATTTCATGCCAGTGAAGTAAGCAATTGAAAAATAAAATAGTATCTGTTAAATTTAAAAATATTTATTTTAAACTGTTCCTATAGTTATAGTTGAGAATGTTTGAAAATGAAATGTTTTTGGGGTGAGTTGAAGTAGTTATTTTTGTGAATTGTATACGGAGTGGCCTCAAAACCTGGAAATCGGGGAAATGTCAGAGAATTTTTTTAAATGCTTAAAGAAACCGGGGAAATTTTCTTTGTTCTGAAGGTCTGTTTCCCCGTTAATCCGTATTTTTGCGCCATTTACCCGGAGAATTGTAATAGTCATTAAAAATGTAATCTTACGGAATAATTTAAAATTTTCATTACCACCAAAACTGTTTTTAAAAAATGGGCTTATTATCTCTTTAGCATACATGCTCTATTTGATCAAGGTATCTACACATCTAGAAAGTTGGTATAATTTGAAGAAGAAAAAAAAGTTTGCCATAAAATCTATATTTTGAATCTATCGGGGAGCTTTTTTCCTTGAATTTTGTGGCCACCCTGGTGTAATTAATATATAAAAGTTGTGTTTGTAAGTTGCGAGGCCAAAGTAATCACACATGCCTGGTTAAGATTGTTTTCTAGTTTAATTCATGCTCAAATGATAAAAAGAATCATGTACTTTATAATTTCTCCATCTTAATGTCCAACTAGCTTAATTTTATAATACATAAAAATATTGCGTTAAAAGGCTGGTAGTTGTTTATCAAGTACTAGCTTTGGGAAATGTATTGGCGCTACAGTAAAGCATCGATTATTCAAATACCGATCTGCCAAAACATAGCGGATGTCCTAGTAATGATTAATCCCTACACTCGCTAGGTTATAATCTTCTAACTCGGTGCATTTAGAAACTAGTTTGCATAAAACATTGAAACTTGGTACAAAAAGGATCACTTCACGAATTGACATAAATTAAAAAAGTCGAAAATAGCGTCTGTTATATTTTATATTCGAAATCCTTACGTTAATGCATATCGCCTGTTTTTGTCTTTTGCTATTTTCATTTATAATAGATGCACAATAAATGAAAACAATTTATGTTACTTCATTAAATGATCATTTTCGTCATCAAATGTCGAGGTTTTCTACAAAGTAGTTTCTAAATGCACCGGGCTTAGAAGATTGTAACATAGCGAGTATAGGGATTAATCATTACTAGGACATCCCCTTAACCAAAATTGTTTGAGTCAGTAAATTCAAATTTTTTTTTATTCTTTTTTGTTAACTTTAGAATTACTTTAATGTATCACACTTTATGCAATTTTAGTTTTAGGATACAAAATGTATACAGTTTTGTGTGCAATATCCATGTTTCTTGTTCGGCTCCTACGACATTGGTAAAAAAAAAAAATTCGTAAATGATGGGTTATCGGAAATATCAGCTGTCCCAACTTCCCCAATTGGCAATCATTTTGAATAATCTATGCTCTACCGTAATTTTAAATATCATTTGCATAAAAATATGTTTTTGATCTTATTTTTTGTGTTCTGGACATCAATAGATTTGATTTTTTTTTTTTGCCCTGATTGCTGCTTTCATAGCTAATGTGATATTGCTTTATCCGATTCTTTTTCGACTCAAAGTGTTTGTTTTTATTTAATGCCGCAATCGTGTTCCCTTGCATGCGAAAACCTTTTGTGGAGTGAAATCCTTGTCATTATTATTTTGTCATAATTTTCTCTTAACTTCTTTACCTCTTACTATAAATTATTCTCATCTGATGAAATTGGCTGTTTTGCATGTCGATTGGGCTGGGTTCGAATCGTAGGGTTTGAATGGATGTTCAGAATCCACATATAAAGCTATTGGTTTTGGCCACTTGTTACTGTGCAATATTGTAGTTGCATACAAACTAAAACCTTTTTCCTAATTAAAAACGAATGGCTTTCAAGCCTGTGTTTTAGATATGATTAAAATAAGCTGTGTGCCATCTTAAAGGTTATCTGTTTTTAACCCTGAATTAATTTTAGTTACATAATAATGCGATCTATTTCAGGACTTGAATATGATAGTTGTAGACCAATATTAATTTATACTTTGTGCCAGGTGCTGTGAATTCAACTCTGCAAATACAATTTTATCTCTATGAAGTTTTAGTAAATAATTTTTCTCTCCTAAAACTTGTTTTGTTTGCAAGTATCAGAACAGAGTTGAAAACCTTGCTTAGCCCTGTTCCTCTATTGAGAATAAGAGTGAAAAGATCCTTACAAAAATGTTTGCATTTTAATTTCAGGATATCTAGCAATACGAAAATTGGGTAGGAGTTTGGTAATTCAAGAAATATCAACGATTTATCGAGGAATTTATAAAAAAAAATTGCATCATTTTCTCATAAACGACTAAACGAGATTTTAAAAGAGAAAAAACACATTTTCCAGTAAGTGACATTTTAACGAGTTGAGAAAATGTACGAGCAAATTTATTTTTTGTTCAATAAATATCCTTAAATTTAGTTTTTAATAGTTTGCATTTTCTTTATTGTAAAAGTTTGGGCGACGAGGAATTGATGTGGAAAGTCATTATCATGTTACGAACACTTTTGGATAGCGTCTGTCTCTTATGAGGGCAATTACTTCCTTTATAAAGTTTGCATGGTCCTTTTCCAACAGCCTGTTTCTATTCAAATAACTAGTTAATCTAAAGAATTCCGAATCCGCAATACATGGCGCAATATTTATCTGCAGAAAGTATTGTTAAACTGTTTGTTGGTGTTTTCCTTTACAAATTAGTCTGCAAATTAGGCAAATGCCTTTATCCGACTACTAACTGATTTCCTGGCAAGAAAGAAATTCTGGCTCGCATCTGAAAAATTGCATTTGTAACCAGACTGTTCTACATTGAGACAACTCATTATTTATACTCACTTACTTGGTCACTTACTCATCTGCGTAAAAGTCACAGATGGACTTTTTTTACTGTAGTCCAATTTACTAATTCTGGTCAAAGTGTAGCAATTTTTGCTCATTTTTTCTAAGGTAACATTTTAGTGCAACAAAATAATACAACTCGGCTTTGAAAAAAAGTCCTTATGTTTTAGGAATTTCTTTAACAATATATGATTTGTTAACTATCTCAGCTTTTTCGAATAACACATTGTTGTCAACTATCTCAATTTTTTTAACTTTGTACTTATTGGCAACCATCTCAAGTTTTGTAACTTTTTTTTTTCAACTAACAAAGTTTTGTGGTAACATTTGGTTTCGTGCAGAAGTATTTCATTTAGCTATTTAACCTCTAAGCTATATTAACTTTTCTTTGCAAGATGTCTTCTTATCTTTGGCATCCATATTTAAGTCGAGTTCCCTCTGAGCTCGGCTTAGGCTTTCGAGGCAGATTCTTCATTTCTATACTTAACTCGAGGAATCGGATGTTGTGTTACTTTAAAACAGTTTAAAAAAAAGAATTATGTAAAATTTCAGCTTAAACTCCCAGGTGCAAAAGGAGGAGACGCCAACGACGCAGGTGGATCGAAAGCTTAAAATACTCATACTCAAGTAAATTTTTTTTTCTAGTTGTCTATTACATTGAAACAAATTGCTGATATTTAAGATGGAGTTCTTTTGATTGGTTTCTATATAATTGCTTGTTTTTCATTGTTTGAAGTAATCGATTGCTAAAGGTGTAAACATTTTTTTTTTTTTTTTTTTTTTAAATTTGTGTGTAAATTATTTGACTTGTATCAAAAGGAATTTTCATGTTGAAAATGCATTTTTTTCATTCATATGATCTTCAATTCTTCATCCTGTTTATGTTGTACTTCAATTTTAAGTAGGGGTGTAGTGGAGAGGGAATGCAGATTAACTGCCATCCGCTATATTTTTTATAACTGTCAGTAACTTTGTCTTTGATCAGGAATTATTATCGCAAATTAGACTGTAGAATATAGCAAATTTTTTTTTAAAACTCGAGTACAATAAAGTTTTGTCCCATTTTCAGTATGCTGCATTACTTAAAAAGTTAGTCTGATAAAATTGTCCAAAGTTTTATTGTTAATGTTTAACTTCAGGTTAAGCAGGTCCTTTTTAAGGATTGGATAAGAGTACAAAAGAAATAAATTGACAGATATAATCACTAAGTAATTTAACTGCTACATTACCATACCTTTCACAAAATGTTTACTGCAGTCATATTTCACTTCCTTTAAATCTTGTCGCAAACTTCAGAAATATACTGTGCTACTAACATACATAGTACAGTTCAGTGGAAACTCTCATTTCAGCCTTTTTGACCAGTACTTTGAATGTAGCTTAAGAAATTAGAAAACTGGTTTTAGTTAGACCCACTTGTTTGTTAATATAGTATATTTGTTTGGCTTCTGACATTTTTTGAAATACTTTTTGCAGCTTTTCATCGCTTTTTCGCTAAGTTCAGCTCCCCCCCCCCCCTTTTTTTTGTTGTTGTTGTTGCTTGGGGGGCTACGTTATATCTATACTATGCATTCTCCACTGCTTGTTTTACATTACACTCCTGGTAGTTGAAATTTTACTTGCACATAATTTCAAAGACTGGTATCAAATAGTGTTACAGTTTTAGAAATATAACTCCAATCACCACCATCTTTATTGACAATGTTGGGTGGACACTGGATCTAGCTTGCAGAGCTTTTATAAATAAAATATACATAGATCTTTTGGAAATCCTTTTTCTTTTTTAGAAATGAATGAGTTCCTATTCAGTTTAAATCATTAGTCATTGAAAAAAGGGTCACTAGCTCTAATAGTTAAAAAAAAAAGAACGACTAATCACCATTAAAATTTTTAGTAAATTTTTATTAGATTTAATGCTACTACTAGTATTCTTACTAGATAAAAATGTTTAAATGAAATATTTTCATTAACATTGTATATGAGTTTTTCTTATAGCTGTTCTTTAGTGACACTAATTTTAGTTTTAAGATAATCTGGTAATTACAAGGAGAGAGGAATCCTTGTTTGCATGATTTGTTAAAATATAGAAAAAAAAGTTGCGTGATAAAACAAGTAGCTCAATTTATTTTGTTACAAACAATCCATTAGCAGTTGAAAAATAAAGTTGTATTACCCTTCACAGGATTCTTGTAAGCAAAGCATTTGTTTTAGTCAGGGAGTGACAATATCCCCAACAGTCAGACATTTAAACCTTCAAGTAACGCACACTAACCATAATAGTTTAAATTAAAAAGTTTAGTTTTATTTCTACATCAATAGTTTCCATTCAAACAAATTAACAATAACAAATTGGTAGTGGTTTAAAAATGTGTAATTTAATATTTAGGTTTAAAATATCCATAAAAGCTTGTATCTTGAAAATAGTGTTTATTATATTTGCATGCTCTGTTCATATCAAGGAAAGGATTTTTACAGAACTGCCAATTACTTTTTATAAACAGAAGTAAAACGGTTTTCTATATTAAAAAAAAAAAACTTTCTAAAATGCCTATAACTTTGCCATAGTTATACATAAACATTTTATATTCTTAAGAAGAAGTCTTAGTAAGTGTCATTCCCTTATAGTCCGAGAGGCGACTGCAAATTTTGGACCCCATCGAACATCATCCTGAATTTTTTTATAGAAAATGGAGAAAAGTGAGTAGATTACGAATCCACTGGTCTGCCGAGGCAAAAATGGTCGAAACTGATCAAAAATTGACTTGGAATGAGTTGAATTAAAGTCCGATTGCCAAATATGTCATAACTTGCTAAAAAGAGAACAAATTTGTTCGTCTAGCAACCCACTGCATTTTGGTTTTCAATGAGAAAAAGGGCAAACGATTCTTGATCTCTGGCTTGGAAAATGTGTATCTTTTAAAAGTAAGCCAAATTGGCGACATCAGTTACGTCATCAGTTAAGTAATGTTTGTTGCCAACTTGGCTCCCTTTTAATAGATGCAAGTAGACCGTCGCCAGATATCTGAATCGTCTGCAACCTTCTTAATTGATAATTAAAGAGTGAGAGTTACCAAATAAAAAAAAAAATGCTCATTATTTGGCATGTTATGGCGCATTTGGCAATCGGATTTAGTTCAACTTATTAAAAGTCGATTTTTGACCAGTTTCGGCCATTTTTGCCACGGCAGACCAGTGGATTCGTAATCTACTCACTTTTCTCCAATTTCTATAAAAAATTCAGAATGATGTTCGATGGGGTCCGAAAATTGCAGTCGCCTCTCAGTCTACAATACTCACTATGCTAAAATCTTCTAACCCAATTCATTTAGAACCCTTTACATTTGGTGAGTAGGTAAGAAAAGGATAATGAATGGCAAAAAGTTAAAAATAGTGTATAATACATTTTATTTTATATTTGAAATCCTACCTATGCAGTGGTGCCATCTGCAGTAGACTTTTGAATTATGATTTTCATTTATAATAGACTAGCTGAATACCCGTGCTGCGCTACGAAATTTTATCATTAGCATTTTAGTGATCAAAAGACATTCATGTATTCTACACTTCAGACGTTTGCTCCCATCTCGATCCCGACAAATTGATTTATCAAAATAGGAACTTTCCTTCGTTGACATTTTAAATGAAATTTATAATTGTGAATAGTATATTGGAAAGAGACATTTGAATATCCCTCGTTTAGAACACTTAACTCCCTTCGGACCCTTTTTAATTACGTAATCGAGATTGCAATAGTTTATTGCGTTTATGTTTGCTCTTAGTTTTAAATTTCAAAGTAATAGCTGTATCGGAATTGAGACAGTAAGGTAATCCTCGTATAGTTTTAATGCTGCGTCGACTTTTCATTCCTTAAATATTCGTTAATCGATATTGGAATAACTTATTTTTTTTTTTTTTACATTTACCCTTTTAACATTTGCACCAAATATCAGAATTATGACTACATTGGAAGAGGAACATTCGGATATTCCTCGTTTGGAACGTTTAACCCCTTTTCGACCCCTTAAAGTGGGTTAATCGAGATCGGAATAGCTTACTTTTTCTATGTTTACCATTGTTGATATTTGTACCAATTTTCAGAGTTGTGGACATGTGGGAGAATTAGTGATGAGTGAGGGCTCTGCCTTATATATAGAGAGATAGACATTAAATGAGAACTGTTTGTCGTTTCATTAATTACCTATTCACCATGTGTCAATGTTTCGTACGAAGCTGTTTCTAAATGCACTGGGCTAGAAGATTGTAACGTAGGGAATAATCCTTACTAGGAATTCCTATGTCTTATCTACTAATCTATTTCTGCGTATAAGTCGGTATCTTTAAAATCGATTTTCAGAAAATTCCGAGTTTGACAGCCTTTTCCTTTTTGTTTGATATTGAACCTGTCTGGTTGGTACTCCCATTCTCCTGCCCGCCAAAATTCTAACACTTGAAATATCTTCTTGTTTGCAGATAGGATCACGCAAGTGAAAAATGCCATTGTAATTTCTCCTTTGCATGGAATCCAATTATCCCCGTTTTGGAATGCCACTGAAGTTAAAAATCCCTGCACGATTAATTTCGCCACCGTTTCTTTAAAAACTGATTTAGCAATATCGGACTGCAAAACAATCTCTGTTTGTGTTTAGTACCTTTGCTCAGTCGAAATATGTTTTAACTAAGCATTTATAGTCCAGAAATTGTATGAACTAGAATCTCAATTTTGTTTATCGATTAGTTGAATTTTTGTTTTTGTTTGTTTGACAATTAACTGTCTTTAAGTATCTGTGCTATAAAATAAGTCTTGTAATTGTACAAATTTAATACAATAGTTAAGGATTTGTTAAAGCTTAGTTTTTATATGAAATATTAAGTAGTGAAATGTTTATTTTGGACTTGATTCTTATTTTTTATCGATTGAGTTTCATTGTGTATACTCTATATTAACCTTCCATGTCTTAAAAGTTTGTTTAAAAACTTGGTAATAACTGAAAATTCACTATCAAATGAACGTTGTCCTTTACATGACAGTTAAATCCTTGTTATGCATTTAATTAATGTACCTTTGTATGCATTCTTACTATTGTGGCCCTAGAATCTCAATTTTGTTTATTCTTTAGTTAAATCTTATTTTATTTTACAATTGTTTAAGTATCTGTGCTACAAAAGTAACTAATTTAACCATACAAATTTATTGCAAAAGTAAATGTTGATATCACTTATAGAAACTTAATTTTGTGTACAATATTAGGAAGTGAAACGTTTTTTGTTTTTCTTTTTCAATTGAATCTCATTTTGTATACTTTATAAAACAACCATCTCTGTCTCAAAAATACCAAAGTTTATTTAAAAATATATATATGTACTAATAATTGAAAATTTTTAACAACTCGCATTGTAAAATAAATGCTACCCTTATGTATAACAATTCAAATCCAATTTGTATTTTTATCAGTTAATTAAAATTATTTTTAAAGCAAAATAGTATTCAGAGTAGTCGTGCCTTCCGAAATGAAAAGTGTTATGAATGTTAAATTGCTTGTGATGATCAAAATATTTGTGTATCTGAATAGATGTTAAATTTGGATCTGACTAGAAGATAATTTAAATAGAATTATATACTTTAAACTTCATTTTGAAAATATATTGGTTTATTTTATTTCTGAAAAAAAATTATGCTTAAAAAAGCTTATTCAATGCGTATAATTGAATAATTGAAGATACCAAAAGAAAACTATTTTTACTGTTACTATCATGACCAACCAAAGCTTTATTTTTGTTTTCGTTATCGTATAATCCTCTTGCATCCGAGATTTTATTATTTGTGTTTATCTTTTGTTATTTACAATGTGATGCCTTTGGTTAAAGATACTTTTATCCCCGGTGTATTAAATTTTCCATGTTGTGAAGAATTGTGACTAAGTCATTTAAATTATGGCTGAATTCTCTTTCTCGTGATTTGACTTAAGGCCTTTTTTATTATTATTTTGTTCGGTAACTTACTGTGTTATGTTGGAATTCAGTTAGTACAATGAGGAACTTGCACGTTTTTTGGTTTTATTTTTAAATAAAAGTTGAGAAAAAATCATTAAAAACAATACCATTCTTTCAAAAATTTGAGCTTTGATAGATAGTTAAAAAAAATATTTATTTTTTCACTTTGGTGATTTGGCGGGGAAAAGCCACTAATGCGTGAAACGTCAACTCGCAGATAATGAATCATTCTAAAACCTGTTTTAGACGAGGAATGAGTGTGGTTTCTCCTTCGTTTTGCGACTTTATCTCTTCGTAACCATGTCATGGTTTTTTCATGCGGTTTTTTTCACGTGACTTTTGCTGTGATTTCTTCTAATTCCAAACTCGATTTTTGATTAATTGAAAGCATAAAGATAAAAAAATAATTGCACTGCTCAAATATATTCGTTGGATAACACTAGAAAATACAAAAAATATTCATTTTCCTCACTTGCGCAAGTTCCTTATTGGTATTTCCACATTAACTCTTTGAAGCATAGTGGTACCACACAGAAACAATTTGCTTCAATTTTTATTTCAATAACCACCACTGGTTTTTACAATGAAACAACAATAGAATATGTTATAAATAATGTATGTATTTTTTTGATTTTGTGTGACTTGAAACAAAGTACAATTTTTTTTTTTTATGCAGAAAAAAATTTGATTAGGTATGCCATTTGTGTTTACTGTTACTTGCATTGTAGTTTCATAACATTAACCACTTACAAAAGTTAAAATAAATATTTTTTTGCAAAAAGGAAGTATACTCCATTTTTCTACACATAAAAATGACCCTTACCAAATGTCATTAAAATCGAAATTTGTGCTTCAAATGGTTAATTACGTGCTAATATATTTTTTTAGCTGTTGAGAAGTTGAAGTTATTACAAATTGTTATAATATAATTGCCTCTTAATTATTGTATGTATAGTGAGGGTCATTTTCAAAAAAACTTAAAATATACTAATGGACTATTTCTGTTCAGTATTCTATTTTCCTAATTACTACATGAGGGCAATCAAAGTTAAATATGTTCCTAGTACAATAGGAAACAGTATTAAGATTTAGAGCAAACACAAAGCTTTCAGTTTGAGGACATGAAATGACACTGTGATAATGCTTAAATAAATTTCCGTTCAAGGATATTTTTATACACTAAATTATCATTTTCCCTAATTTATATTAAAAGTATTCTCAATAAATTTATTGACTTAATCTTACATAAATGTAAACTTGTTGAAATGTTACTACAGTTAAAATTTTTTTATATATATACCTTTAGTACTTTTTCCCTGCTTTAGGATATTTCGCATAATTTCTTTTAACTTTTTTTTTATGTATTAGTAATTGTGAGGTGCTATACATTTGTTGGAATATACAATTTTTCACCAAGAGAAAAAATACGGATCTTTAAATGTGTTCATTGTCTTTATTGCTAAAATGTATCTCTTCAGTTGATAAAATGTGTTTTAATTTTTGTTGGTCTTAAATAATGATTTTTTAAAAATAAAATTACAATGGAAACTGCAAAATGTTTCTTTGTCTGAAATAAGTCATACAGGGATACTGTCAAGATGCAGTTCAATATGATTTCTTGCCATTTTATTATCAACATTTGCACTTGAATAACTTGGCCTATTTTTGGGCTCTGTCGATTTTGTAGCCTCACCCATTTGACTTGTTGTTTGGGTAAAAACTTTTGTATTTTAATTATAGTGATGTTAATGATATAAATGTACTTAGTTATGTTTATTTTGAATGTAACCCATTGAGCTCAGCGGTCAACATATTGCGCCTAACGGAAGGTTAAACAATTGTTTATTTTTATCCAAAAGTTTGTATTTTTTTAAACTCTACATTACGTTTTATTGCATTTTTTTTTTCTTCTTCAAAACTTAAATTTTGGGAATTCCAATGAATGAATATCAGGGTTCCCACGGTCATTGGAAGTCATTAAAAGTGCTTAATATTTTTGAACCTGTTTTCAAGGCCTTGAAAGTGCTTGGAAAGGCTTAGAGGTGCTTAAAAGTCCTTGAAAATGCTTAGAGGTCCTTAAAAGTCCTTAATTTTTGTGTATGTTGACCAACTTCAAAATTTACAAAAATGCAACTCAGACTTGCTATTCCCGCGTGACCGCCACTTATCCTCATTATATCGGAATTTTCTGATATATTTGTATTACACATGCGCCAACTTGTAACTGTTTTGGTAGAGTATACTTTATAAAAAAATTTTATACAGACATGATGCCTGAAAACAAATTTTTTTAAGGTCTTTAAAAGCATTAATTAGGTCCTTAAAAGTCATTGATTTTCATTCTGTGATTTGAGTGGGAACCCTGGAATATTAACTAGCATCCTAGCGAATTATATATGTTTGTAGAATGGGAGATCAATTGTATGAAACAAATTAATATGAATGCTTTATTATTACCTAATTCGCTTTCCACTTTCTAAAATGCTTATATTTCGAGTTGATTTGTTTATAAACGAATGTTTAGCATAGCCAATAGTCCCTAAAAAAAAAAAATTAAGGTAACCCGGGAATGAAAATCATGAAAAATGTATATTTTGAATTGGTTACAAGTAGCAGCTTTTGTGATGTTTACAGTGATATATAATACTTTGCTATATTTAAATTGGAAGTATACCAGTAACAAACAGACATATATGTTGCATATATATACTATGAATTAACGAGGAGTGTAAACTTTTAAAAACTTGATTTATACAGAACTACGTTTTTGATGTTTCGTGTACCTTTTCTAACAGAGAGATATTGAATTGAATTTTCTTTGTATTGATAAATCAAACATTTTTCATTACATTAACATGAACTTTTTCAAAAATATTGCATAAATTCTCCAAAAAAAAATAATTTTTTTTTTACTAAAACATTTAAAAAAGTTTTTCTTTTTTGGGAGGTAAATATTTCTAAAAGTCCATGTCAAAGTAAGTAGCAATATCCAATGAATATTTAAGTTTTGCTTCTAGCTGTAATGGTTCCCGATAAAAGGTACTCCAAAATCATACTTCTGAGTAAATCGAGTCTAAAGTGAACAATCCCCTTAGTTCATAGTATACCTGCACCATATGTTTGTCTCTAGTACTTTTTAATTTAAGTAGTTGCAAAGTGTTATACGTCACTGTAAACATATGGAAGTTGCTATTTGAAACAATTATAATCTCGAAATGGACATTTCTCGTGATTTTCAATTTTGGGTCACCTTAATCCAGTCAAGAAAGCAGTGTTATCAGAGAGATACGGTAATATTTTCCCTCTTATCTTTTTTGAGGTATTAAACCAAATTTATTTCCTTGCCAACTAAACGCTTTTAAGGCGTCTTCTCACTTTAGGCACCTCGAAAATAGGCTATTTTCGCGATTTTTTTTTTGAGGATTTTTGCAAACAATTATGGGATAAAATGGATCCTATATAATAAACACATCTTTCAAGTACAAGAATTTTTTTATTTTTTTGAACAATTATTATAATAAAACAGTAGCATCGAAAAACCCGTGTAGAAATGTAATGTTGATGAAATTTCGGAAACTATCCGGCCGATTGTCATGAAATTTGAATGACATATTCTTCATAGTTATGGCTATAGCGCATATCATCAGATTTTTGATATTCGCGAAAATAACAAAATGGCGCACGTTTTTCGAAAAAGTAAAAAAAAAAAATGCGTTTTTTTGCAGTTTTTTGTAAAAAAAAAAAAATACTTCAAATCAAAATTTCAAAAATCTGATGATATGCGCTATAGCCATAACTATGAAGAATATGTCATTCAAATTTCATGACAATCGGCCGTATAGTTTCCGAAATTTCATCAACAAGCCACGAACATTACATTTCTACACGGGTTTTTCGATGCTACTGTTTTATTATAATAATTGTTCAAAGAAATAAAAAATAAAAAATTTCTTGTACTTGAAAGATGTGTTTATTATATAGGATCCATTTTATCCCATAATTGTTTGCAAAAATCCTCGAAAAAAAATCGCGAAAATAGCCTATTTTCGAGGTGCCTTAAGTGAGAAGACGCCTTAATGTTATGTTTTTTCTGAAACAGTCTCTAGTGGTGTGAATCGGTGAAACTATCACAGCCAAGTACTTTAATGTCGATTAATCGAGAAATGTCCCACCTTCCAAATGCTTTAATGGTGTTTAAATATTACATGTGAATTAACCAATGCTGGGTTTACTAGTTGCAGACTCGTCAAAATACTCGCTCAAGAGGATGCGCATGTGTCATACCTTTGCGCCGCAGGACGTACAACAGTTCGTGGAATAAAATTTCAACTCGCAAAGTCGTTTGTTGGTGGAGGAAGGACACCAGTCGTACACATCCACACAATCTGAAAAAAAAAAAAAAGAAAAAAAAAATATTTAGGGGTACTTATCAACCAATTTTGACAAAAACCGAAACTGTATCCAATTAATGGTTAATATACTAAACTTCAACTTAACTAGACGTCACTTAGACGGTAGATCGTCACAGTGCTCATAGGTATTTAATCCATTTTGGCGGAGTGAAGACATAATTCTCGCCAAACCTTATAGTCTTTTGTTCTGTACAGGGTTGTGGTTTGGCGAACATTACGCGCCGCCAAAATGGATTAAATACCTAGGAGCACTGTGACGATCTACCGTCTAATAGTGATGTCTAGTTAAGTTGAAGTTTAGTATAGTGATAGAAACAAACTGTGCAAACATTAACAATTGAAACCTTTCGTTTTGATAAACACACACTGACGCAGCCTTTTGTGATGACAGTTTCGATAGTATAATATGCAAGTACCCAATTAAGTTATTAAAGTCAATAAAATACCCAGTCTCAGAGTGGTCACAGAACAGGGAAAATCAGGGAAATGTCAGGGAGCTTTCTGATAAAATTTCATGAAAATCGGGGAAATTTTGTATTGTTTAAGGCACGTTCATCCATATTTTGGCGCTATTTACGTGGAGATTTGTAGTGATAAGCCATTAGAAGTTTAATGTTGCGGAATAATTTAAACTTTTCATTATCAGCAAAACTATTTTTTTTTTAAATTGCATGTTATCTCTTTAGCATACATGTTCTATTTGATCAGGGTGTCTAGACATCTGGAAAACCTAAGAAACATGGAATTTTTTAGAAATCTCTCAGGGAAATCAGGGAACTTCTTTTCCCGAGTTTGTGGCCAACCTGCTGTCTTAATTAATATTTGAATTAAACCTAAAAGATTGAAACCTTAGACTCTCAAAGTGTGTTTAATTCCAGATAACGAACTGTTGTCTTATAAAAAAAAAATAGTTTTAAGAAAAGGGATTGAAAGCTAGAGACTCATCCAATAGAAATTGAATGATCTTTAGTAGCCTTTTCTCTGTTACAAGCATCGATATAGATAAACAACTGGATAGACTGCTTAACGCTGGGAAAATGAAGCCGTTGCCAGATGCAATTGGAGGGATAAAAAATACGGATTGCCGAGGATTGAAAATAAAATTTTGGGTTGTACACAGCAGAAATGTCAATAGTAGACCTTAATTAGTAACAATGTGCAAAAAAATATATACTCTAACACTTTACAAGGTTTTTCGCATTCAATCCAACTCTAAAAGTGAACTGTGATTGGTTAATCTTCCCACCAGCTTCGCAATCCCCGGCGCGTTTTTCTCTTTTCATTGACAATGGAGCAGTCTATCCAGTTGTTTATCTATATCGATGGTTACAAGAGGAAAGGCTACTAAAGGTCATTCAATCTCACTCAAGAAACCATAATAATCCAAGGTAAGTGCTGGTTATGTAACTTTTCCCTCTGTAGCTCGGGAGCATAAATGGCCGATTCCAAAATATAGCCACTTTGTCACAACGGGATATGCATGATTTACGGTTTGGTTTTTTTACCTCGTATAGCCCTGGATCAAAGTACATAAAGAAATAAAGAAGTATCGTAAACTAAAAATGTTTTTAATAACACGGACACGTTTAAGTAGTACATCTACATGATAGCTTCTCGTGCATGTGGTGAATTTTCGTAGACTTCGAATACTAATTTCTTGGAAGTAATCAACATCATCATGCGAAATCTTCCTGCATTTTTTTGGTGTAGTAGCACGGTATCTCATTTCATGTAATTGCTTTGGTCAACGTCGAATAGATCCATCGCAAGGCGGATCTTCCTTCTACGGATATATTTCTGTTTCTTTTTGGTGTAGGACGCTGTCAGTTTTCTTGGAAATTGCTGTAGCCAACGTCGAATAGAAAGAGGATTTTTTCCTGTACATACTCTTGAAGCGACATAGCGTTATGGTGATGGAATTTGTTTTTGAAGAAGCATCAAACACACATAGCTTTCTCTTTTGCACTTCAGATTTTAAAACCTCGCTACATATTCCACGGGACTTCTTAAGAGGAATTCCTAGTAAAGATCATTCCCTATACTCGCTATGTTACAATCTTTCTAGCCCAGTGCATTTAGAAACTACTTTCTATAACCACTTTGAAATTTGGTGAGTAGGAACAAAAAGGATCACTTGGATGAAATGACATACTAAAAACTCAAAAATAACGTCTAATGTATTTCATTTTATTTTTCAAAACCTTACGTCAATGCATATGCAGAGACTCCACCTGGATTTGCCTTTTGCTATTTTAATTTTCATTAATAATCTATCTAGACATTAAATGAAAATAGTTTGTTATTTCATTAAGGTAGTAGTCTGGTAACTTTTATGCCTATTTTCATGACTTCTTTGGAGGGTGGTTTTTTATAGGAAAATAAAAATGAATTATCTTGAATATTTAGAGTGTTTTTATTTACATATTGAAAATATATATAAAAAAAAATTATTTGAAAAAATTTAATAGTTTATTACTATTATTATTGTCACTCGAAGTTGGAACCTCAAAAAAAAATGCACGTGGGTGGCCCGGGTGATTTTGGCTCTTGATGTTATCTGAAATCAAATATTCTTAATCTATAGACATGTCGTTCTGGTCGGAACTACTGAAGTTAAACTTCAAGGGTAAATAACAAAATGGCGGACTTTGAAAAAAAAAAGTCCTTTTATTTTAGCAAAGAAAGGGTTGTAAAATAAAAAGTTAGGGGTGAAAAAAATTCTCGTTAGTACCGACGAGAACTATAAGTGTGTAGAACAGCCTGTTAAAATTTGAAAGCAATCGGTTCAGTAGAAAAAAAGTTAGGACCCGGGCCGACCAGAAAAACAATGTTTTGAGAAAAACGCGTTTAAAGTTCAACAACAAATTTTCATAAGTAAACTTATACTTACGTCAATCGTCTATGCCTGGAGCGTATAATATGCCTTCATCCTCTTCATAGGCATCATTCTCCGCAACTTTGTCCGTTTTTCGACTCTTTCGGGCTTCTTTCGATGACATTGCTGTGGCATTTTCCGCTTTTGCAATCCGAGATTTATTGTAGGATTTTGCAAACGCGACAGCGCGCGGGCCGAGTGTAACGTCCATGACTTCCAATATTTTTAGTACTGGGGAAAATCCTTCGTTAAATATACATGCTGCAGTGAATGCAGCAATTTCTAACGTTTTTTAGGCCTACAAAAATATGTTTTGGTGCAAAACTCCAAACACAATGATTAAAGGTTGGACTCCGAGGCGCTCTAGGAAACTCGTTATAACTCCCGAAATATTTCGAATTTCTGTCTGAAATTTTCACAGTATATTCTCAAGACATTGTACTTTCAAATTAAGCACAAAAAAAAAAATCGATTTTTTGAACCCAAGTTACCAGACTACTACCTTAAGTGATCTTTTTCGTACCTATTCACCAAATTTCAAGGTGGTTACAGAAAGTAGTTTTTAAATGCACTGGGATAGAAGACTGTAACGTAGCGAGGGAACGATCTTTACTAGGAATTCCTCTTAACTTTTAAAGTTATATGTGGACATTAAAAATGTGAAGTACAAAAAAAAAAAAAAAAGAAAGCAATGCTGTGTATTTTGGTTCTTCGAAATAATGTCGCTTCAAGAATATATATATATATATATATATATATATATAATGAAAATCAGCCTTTAGATGATTGTATTCGACGTTGGTCGAAGCAATTTCATGTTATTTTACTCGCCAGTTCATGAAACTCCATCTGACAAGCACAAAGCCATGAAAGACTTTGTGATACTAGGCACTAGTGATTAGCAAGCCTGTCTACTGACCTAGCAGGCCATGGGTTAGACTCCCGTAGCTCACGTTCGTCTTTTAAAGTGGTGACTACCGGGCAAATGAATCGTGCTGCCATCTATCGGCGCCTTCTGAAACTTCCAACTCATCAAGCAACATCTGACGACTCGCAAGTCTCACGCAACGCACTCAAACTTATACGCAAGCAACTCGAATCGTTCGCGACTGGACTGGGAAGAGGCTATGTGGTGGTCTCGTGTACAAAAAAAAAAAAAAAACACAGATACAACACCTAGGCAATAGTGATTACTATTGCCTAGTGGTTAGCACTCCTGTTTACTGACCTAGCAGTCCCGGATTTGACTCCCGTAGCTCACGTTCGCCCTAAAGCTTCCATATGGATACTAAGTAAATTTTTCATGAATCTTTGAGCCGCCATTACTAATGCACCTATATAAATATGGGCCGCTCTTCCGGTTGTAGTTTGCCACTTTTTAGTAACTTTTCCTATATTCAAGACTAATAGTCCTAAAACAGCCTACCTGGTTTCCTCACAAAATTGCAGTTTGAGCTTGTGCAAGTTTTCTTTGAACTGGGCCTGAACTTCGAATCGCACGCTCCACTCGATTCCAACGACTCTTTCTTCACACAGGTGACATTCCGCTTTGCTTCACATTCTCTATTGCACTGGAAAGAAAGTTTCAAATACTGGTTTGATGCAAAAGTAACAAAATTTAAACATGGGGGGAACTATTTCAGAGAAAAGTCTTATACTAAACTCCAACTTAACTTGACATCACTATAAATCTTCCACCGTGCTCATAGGCAATTAATCCATTTTAGCAGAGTGACGACATAATTCTCGACAAACCTTAGAGCCTTTTGTTTTGTACAGGGTTGCTGAGGCTGAGTTTCCTAGCGTGATTTTTTTCATGTGGGGACGGGAGAAGAATGATGAAGATATGACAGTATTCCTGTCCATCCCGTTTGTAGAACAAAAGGCTATATGGTTTGGCGAGCATTATGCTTTCACCCCGCCAAATTGGATAAATTGCCTATGAGCACTGTGGCGATCTACCGTCTAGTGAGGTCAAGTTAAGTCGAAGTTTAGTATAGTAAGAATCATTCTGCATACTTACTAGGAGTTCCTCTTCTAGCTATGTTACAAATTTTTTAGCCAGGTGCATTTAGAAGCTTTCTATAAAACCCCCTTGATATTTGGTGAGTAGGTATGAAAAAGTTCCCTTCGTGAAATGACATTCATTAAAAACTCGAATATTGCGTCCAATATATTTTATTTTATATTGGAAATCCTTACGCCAATATGCCTATGCAGTAGAGTTGCTTTATTCAGTATTCAGTTGCTTTATTAAGTTATCTATGCAGTAGAGTTAAAAAAAACAAAAAACATCCAGGATCTCTACTATGTAATGGCTCTACCTGCGCTAGTTTTTCGCTTTTTTTTTCAATTTTCATTTATAAAATATATTAGACGCTGCAAGATTTTTAATATTGTTGCGTGGATGGGTTCGAAAGATTTGAAGCCAAAGCAGATCAAAACTTGCAGAAATTTATTCCGATATAACTCTTCGCAGATTCTCTTGCAACTCCAGAACTTCTCGTTCTAGTAGACTCAATACATCTCTACACACAACAATAGAGCAAAAAACAGCAGTTAAACTTGACACACAACTGCTAAATCGCCGCAAAAGACAATGCAATACAGTTCGCATTCGGAACTCTCTGAATGCTCGCTGACAGACAACCAAGTCAGTAACTCCACTCAGACAGTATCTCAACTAACTCGGTAATTTCAGTCAACTAACGGATTCAACTCAACTAACTGACTGACTCATGGCCGGGCTTATATAGGAAAGTCAATCCTTCGTGAATCTTCTAGAGATAGAAATTTGGAGGACTTTCCAGATCGTGGTCGAAAAGTCCTATACATGTACATGGGGACCGAAAATGTCGCCAAATGGTCGCCAGGTTTGGCGACAGTTGGCGATTTGGCGACAAAGATTAGTCACCAACTTGGCTTTATCTCGCCAACTTGGCGAGATTGCTATTACCATAACGTTAAATGCCCTGCTCCTTGCAAAACTCGCTTCCCAGCGTTATCTCTGTAAAACTCGTTATCAAGCATTAAGACACATATTGCAGGGAAGCCAAGTAAAGAACTCTTTCACTGCCTTATGCGAAGTGTAGATAAATTTATCTTTTTACATAATCAATACTGCGGAATATTTACAAATATACAGAAATTCGTAACAATATGTTTATTTCCTCAAGTGATCATTTATTCGTACCAAATGTCCAAGTTTTATACAACTTAGTTTCTGAATGAAGTGGGTTATAAAAGATTGTAACATAGCCAGTATAGGGAATGATCCTTACTAAGACTTATTATAGCTATTTAGTTAAAGTAGAAATGCTAGCCCACTAAATAGAAGAGTTCTTTAGCTATTAATTGTAGATCATCCTTACCTGACTCCACGGGCCGGTTATCCAGACGTGTTGCTCGGGGGAGCACTCTCTGCTTTTACACGCTCGTCTGTGGGGCGGTCGTGCGTCTTCCGCACAGTAGGAGAAGCTCACGGTCGGTCCGCTCTCCGCACGGCGACATGTCACGGATCGAGTCTGGAAACCGCTGGAGTGACACGAACCGTGGCACTGAAAGACATCCGAGGTTTTTTTTAACAACACTTGCGACCTTACTATCTATCACGAGGGAATAGTTCCTGCCAGGATAGTGGTGGTCGTCATGGAAACAAGACTGGTCGATTTTGAATAGGGGAGTTGCATGCAGGAGGTAGTCATGAAAGGTCGCATTACAGCATTTATTTGTCTTGGTGAGAAGCAATCGTTTATTCGAAGTAGTCTATTTTGAAACGTCACCAATACGCCATCAGTAGGGCTTTGAGCTAGCCAATGCTGTCTCCTAGAATTCTCCCTCCATGGAAAATAGAATTAGTCTCATTTCCATAGCAACAGACAACGCTAGACTTCTTGGCGGGAGCTATTCTTTTGTGATAGGCAGACAGTGCTGATCCCGAAAATCTCTTCTAGTGGAAAAACTAAAGGCGTGGAAAAATCGCACGATGTGCAGTTACACGATTTTCCCCAGATATGGTGAGTTATGGTTAGTTTGGCTTATACTTTAACCCTTCAATCCAATTTTTCGGAACTGTACGACTAAAAAACATTTATCCACGAGCCGGGTTTTTGATCCGTTGTTCTGATACATTTAAATACCATTGTAAGCGAGTGCCTCAAATACCTGCGATAAAATTGTCACGTGCTCCCTGACTCTGTATATAAAAGCCCTCAATCGTCACTAATTCAAGGTTTGCACAGATGATAACAGTCCTTTAGAGCTACTTATTTGAGGGCCTTGTTAGCCAGGTGACTGGAGTAAAGAACTCATGATCGGATGATCATGAGTTCGGACCTCGGCAGCCATCAAAGATCAGTCTGCACCATAAACAACTGGATAGACTGCTTAACGCTGTGAAAATGAAGCCGTTGCCAGATGCAATTGGTGGGATAAAAAATTCGGATTGCGAGGATTGAAAATAAAATTTTGGATTGTACACAGCAGAAATATCAATAGTAGACCTTAATTAGTAATAATGTGCAAAAAAATATGTACTCTAACACTTTACAAGGTTTTTCGCATTTCTATCCATCTATAAAAGTGAACTGTGATTGGTTAATCTTCCCACCAGCTTCGCAATCCCCGGCGCGTTTTTCTCTTTGCATTGACAATGGAGCAGTCTATCCAGTTGTTTATCTATATCGATGGTCTGCACCTAATGGGGGTTGTTGCACATTAAATCTGGTGTGGTTCCAATGTCCTCTCGTTGGTGTGATGGGGTCGGAGAGAAGGGTTTACACTAAAAGATTTCGATCTCGTATTATTGTAGATGCTTAAAATTACGAGACGTATGGTTGTGTTAAGCACTTTAGAAGTGACAGAATCAGGCAGTCGTAACTAGCAAATCAAACTAAATATAACGTAAGACACGCTATTATATACAATGGCTAAAATGCACATGCATTGTTTGTACATATTTTTAATTTCGTACCGAAGCACGGGTTTTTAGCTACCTAAATATATTTTTATAATAACGTGCACAAAATTATACTTTATTTAATCATTTTTAATCTTGACGTCCACTATCGCTGAGCAGAGCAGAGCGGAGTGGATTAGATTAGAGTCAATTACATGGCTGTCGACGTCCATTGTAGCACGAGGCTCGTGCTACAGTAGAAGTTGGCAGCCTTGTAATTGGCTCTAATCCACTCCGCTCTGCTCAGTGATAGTGGACGCCAATCTTTAATCGGAAATCGTGGCGAAAATAGCACTTCAGCGAGAGAAGTACTAGTGTGAAAAAGTACTTTCTAGCACGCCTCGTGCTCAAATTTTATAAAGTTTTGGTGTAGAACTGAAATATCTAGAAGAGATTAATCGATTGGGGTTGCTAATTTTAATTTATTCATGTATTAAAGATATATATATATATATTTTTTTGCACTTGATTATTAAAAATATAGTATGCAACCTCTGTGGGAAATCACTTTCAAACTCGTCGAATTATTTGACTCGCCAAATAAGCATTTCGCCTCGTTTGAAAATGTACTACTTTCCCAACTAGTTGCATAAATAACCATTAAAAGTTCAAACTTCAAGGAATGGGTGGGGAATCATCAGTTTTCTGTACTTCCATTGACCAGTAATGTTTCAAGTTATAGTTGTAGTCTTACTTTTGACCAGTGTCCTGTGTGCCACGCGCACTTGTTTCTGGAGGGGCACTCCCTCACTTGCACTGGTCGTGGCAGTTCGGAGCACTTGTCACTGGACACTTGAGAGTCCTGTTGCTCGCAAAACACGTCTCTGATCTGTTGCTCGCACGCGGCGCACACTGACCATTCGCCGACGTTCCACCTGTCGAGCAAAACGATACAGATTATCGGTCAGTTTATACTGTAGACGGTGTTTCCAAAAAAAAAATTTGAATCAAATCAAAGGGGAGGTAGTATTGTCTGTCTATCAAGAGACCAGACAGAAAGTTTGCAGATGGTGGTGGTTGTCATAGAAACAAGACTTGTCGATTCAGGATACTTGCGACATCAAGTGTAGGTACCTCTTCGAACATCATTCAGAATATTTTTTATATATATATATATAGAATGTAGAGAAATGTTAGTAGATCATGAATTCACTGGTCTGCCGGGCCAAAACTGGCCGAAACTATTCAAAGATCGACTTTGAATGAGTTGAACTAAAAAGGGTTTCGAAATATGTCATAGTTCGCCAGTAAATGAACATCCTTTCTTTGTCTGGTAACCCACCACTTTTATTTTCAATTACGAAGGTTGAAAATGATTCGTTTTTTTCTGGCACCAAGATCTTTCACCTTTTAATTGTAAGTCAAATTGGCAATAAATATTACGTCGTCAGTGATGTAATATTTATCGCCAACTTGGCTAGCTTGGAAGTAATTTTCGCCAGAGAATAGACATCGTCTGCACTTTTCCTCATCGAAAATTGAAGAGCAGTGGTTTACCATACCGAAAAGAACGCTCATTATTTGGCAAGTTATGAAACATTTGGCAATCGAATTTAGTTCAGCTCATTCAAAGTCGATTTTTGAATAGTTTCGGTCATTTTTGCTTCGGCAGACCATTGGATTCATGTGTGATCTACTAACATTTCTCTACATTCTATAAAAAAAAAAAAAGTTATGAATGACGTTCCTAAATTTGCAATCACCTCTCCGACTATGAGGAATTTAGAGTCACATTCTACTTTTGGAGTGTTAGAAAATAGTAATTCCAAAACATGTCCAACATGTAACAAGTCCTCTCTTCGGATGTTATTTCTTTTTTTTTTATCTGAAATGTAGCGCATCAAAACATATCTCCAAAATTTTAATTGAAAACTTACTCATCCAACCCTTGCTGCAAACTGTTGGTAAATTTTTACAGGTCGGTCGTTTGTTGAAACACAATCATACTTCCTTACCGCACAAGCAAGTGCCGTAATGGAGATATTAATCTTCATATTTATATGAGTGGCAACACTTTTCGACTTCATTTCGGTCTTGCTTGTATGTAACGCTAAAGCTTGGCGTCCACTATCGCTGAGCAGAGCAGATCAGAGCGGAGTGGATTAGAGCCAATTACAAGGCTGCCATTGTCTACTATAGCACGAGCCTCGAGCTACAATGGACGTTGGCAGCCTTGTAATTGGCTCTAATCCACTCCGCTCTGAACTGCTCTGCTCAGCGATAGTGGACGCCAAGCTTAAACCACTAATAGGTGAATTGAAAGATGTTTATAAAGTGTGATTATGCCAGTTTGGCATGTTTTTATGTTTAAATTATATTTGATATTGGATTTTGTTTTACGAGATGCCTATTCAGACTGAGTAGCTGCGAATAAAGATTGTTTCTATACATTGGTCTTCTACTTTGGACTTGAAACACAACACTGCGACTAAACCTTCGCACACATTCTTAATTTTTTTTTAGTTAAAGTGTGTTCAGAATGAGACTTGAATCTGAAAAAATGGCTTATAAGTTAGTTTCGACTTGTAAAACAATCTTGTGCCGTTAAACCAGCTTCAAGTACACTCATGTCCATAAATTAAGGATAATTCAGTTTTTCCCTAATAACTTCTCAGTGGAGTAGCATAGACACTTGAAATTTACTTCAAAGACACATCTTTATACAACAAAACGATAATTAAAACAACTCAGTCGCAGAATGAAATGCAAAGTGTACAGTGGGGGCATATGCAAAAGAATGGAGTACCATTAGTGTGCAGTTGTACAGATGCATTTACATTAAAAATCACTCAACTTGTGGAGTGGACTTCTACTGTGAGATATGATCTCCCCTGTCATCAGTGTTTAATTAGCACTGTATTCTCATACTTAACATGAGTTACTTGATGAATTCTAGAGCCTAAATTGCTCGTACCTCATTTTGAAATGTTTGCAAGTGAGGGAAAGTTCCCAATTCATTAAATCTTTACACAATGAATATCGTAGAAGCGTCCCACACATGTTTGATGAAATTTGGGGTAGAGGAGTGATATGGCTTACTTATAGGGGTGATACTCATATTTTTAATCCTTTATCCAAAGCAAAAGTGGAATAAAATAAACCATAACTATCAATAAACACGATTTTGAAACTGATATTTCATAATTAAAGACGTGTCTAAATCAAGTCAATGTAATTACAGTAAAAAAGTGGAATTTAATTATTTTTTGCGCTCTTGGGGAGCTTATTAAACAAATTCAACAAATTGAATACAAAGACCAAAACTCTTTTCCCACCAAATCATTATCTTGAACTGGCATTTACCATGAAATATCAAGTTCCCACCTTTCTACAGATCCTCTGATGTCCAATATTACTCATGAGACAGACAAAATTATTTTCAGTAAATAGTATCTGATGTTAAAAAGATTTGGTCTTTGGGGGCAGTATGTTGACTTGGTTACATAAGCTTCCCAAGAGACCAAAAGATAATTAAGTTCCACTTTTTCCCTGTACTTATGTTAACTTGATCTAGACAAGTTTTTAATGGGGATATATCGGTTTCTAAATCGTATTTATTGATACTTATGGCAAATTTTATTCCACTTTTGCATTGGATAAGCGATTAAAAAATATGAATATCGCCCCTATAAGTAAGCCAGGTCACTCCTCTAATCTAAATTTCTTCGAGCATGTGTGGGACGCTTCTACGATATGAATTGTGTTAAGACTTGATGTATTAGGAACTTTCCATCACTTACAAACAGTTCAAAAGGTGGGGCGAGCAATTTAGCCACTACAATTCATCAAGTAACTCATGTTAAGTATGAGAATACAGTGCTAAGTAAACACTGATGACAGGGGAGATCATATCTCACAGTATAAGTCCACTCCATGAGTTGAGTGATTTTTAATGTAAATGCATCTGTACAACTGCACACTAATGGTACTCCATTCTTTTGCATATGCCCCCGCTGTACACTTTGCATTTCAATTTGCGACGAGTTATTTTAATTATCATTATGTTGCATAAAGATGTCTCTTTGAAGTGAATTTCAAGTGTCTATGTTGCCCCACTGAGAAGTTATTAGGGAAATACTGAATTATCCTTAATTTATGGACATGAGTGTACATGCAGTTTTGCGATTTCTTACATTACACACTTAAACTCAAAAATAATATAACCCATAATAACAAGGTTTTTAATACAAATCCTTTATAGTACGCATTGTCTATTTTTATATTCATTAACATAGCGCCGATTCTGTAAACAGCGCGTGTTTGGAGTTAATATCTAATTTAAAATATCAAAAACATTTCTATCACCCAAATGTGCGACAAACTACGTTTCAAAATTTATTTATTAGAAATGAACGTCACACTCACATCCAAATACCTTTAATTTATTCTGATTAAAACTATTTTATTATTTATTTATTAAATTTTTGTTGGCATCATTAAATTTTCAACAATGGTCGGTTCAATACTATTTTAATGCGATTGAATGACGGCAAGCTGCTTTACTAGTATTCCATACAGCCCCAAAATTTGATGGAATGCATTGTCATCGACATCGAACCTATTTGCCAACTTTGAGCCAGATTTGATGACGGTACGAGGGTTAATTAGGTGTCGGCAGATTTGCCTCTCATCGACTCACCAAATCGAAGTTAATATAAAGGATTTAAAAGTAGATCCTTTCGAAATGATTTCAAATCCTTGACTACTGGAACTATTTCCGGGGGGTACAGACCCTCGTACGCATCAAATCATACAAAAAGGACTTTCTTCAATTAAGCTGAGAGTACTATATATTTTGTTTAGTTTTATGATTTTTCTCTGTATGACAAAGGGCCAAGAGTCAGAATTCTTCCCGCCATCATCCCCTCCCCAAGTACACTACGAAAAAATCGAAGCTTTATAAACTATTTATAAAATAAATTGTTGTTACGGAACACCAACTTTAAATGATTCATTTGTAATAACTACTCGTGTACAGGACTTACCGAACAGGACAAGGTGCCAGAGTGCAAGGAAAAGATCTTTCGCGAGGTTTCTTTAAATTATCACAGTATATATCCATTGTAGTTTGGTTTTCAGACGTTGCACACACTGGACTAGAGATAAATTCACCTGAAAGAGAAATCGCGAAACATAATTAGAAAAGTTGCCGAATATCATTCGACTAAAATTCATAGGCAGGCAGTGATATTCGAAGGGAATTTCAGTAATACTAACGGAATCAAGGTGAACATGGGTGCATTGAAATTAAAGTCCATATCGTTATGAATTTTTCCACTGAGGCAATGATGGCACAGTTTTTAAGATAAAAACTACTATTTATTCAATTCAGTAAACTCACAAATTTACTATCACTTTCAAGCTTCAACAAAAACAACTTCGAATACAGCGATTATACAAGCTCACTCCAATAGGTAAAGCGATCAGCTTTCATCGAAGTCAATCTGGTCGACCAAACGGTATAGTGGTTAGCGTGATAGCTTCTAGACCACGAGGTTACGGGTTCCGAGTCCCGTGTTGGCATGGGTGTTTGTAAATGTATGTTGGCTTGTCTAATGACGAATGTTTCGGCGCATTATAGCCCTCGTGTTGCTGACGGCGCCAGATAATCTGAAAACAACCAACCAACCGAAGTCAATCTGAAAACTTTCCCGATCTCCAGTCTTATTTATACTTGGCGAGAGAGAACATTCCCGAAATTTCCAGCCAATTCGTCGAAAAAAGAAACATCTCGAAATTTCTCGATTGCTTAAGGTGTTGCCACCTTTTTCTAACCTGTATAATCGCTGTTAATAAATAAAATAAGATAAAAATAAATTACAATAGAATTTTAAAATAATACGTCACTATTTACACTATATACAGACAATTTGTGCAACAATATGAAAAGAATGAATGAAATCTCCGAACACAGTACGGGGTCATCAGCGAAGGACTCCTCGATTTTAAAAATTAAATAACTCAAAAATTAAGATCGATGGAAGAACGAAGCAAAAAGTAGAGTTATTTTGAAAGCTGTAAAAAACCTTATACTAATTTTTTTTTAAATAGTTACAAATGATGCCAAAAGGTGGCGCTGTACACTGTAGTTCTTATGAATAGAGTGCTTTGAAGCTCAGAGTGACCAGTTTTCGGACAGTCCGCTGTTTAAACGTGAAAAGGAAGTTAGCGCGATTGTAATGACTGATTGCAAAGGACAAATTTAAAAACATATATTTCAGAATTTTGCAATTACAGCGCCATCTGCTGGCAATATATGTAAATAATTTTGAAACTTCTGTTTCAGATTTTTTAAAATAACTATACTGTTTGTTTCATTCATCTATCGGTCTTTGTTTTCGAGATATTTAATTTTAAAATCAGGAAGTCCCTGTCGCTGGTTAGCGTGCTAGCTTCTAGACCGCGAGGTTGCGGGTTCGAGTCCCGTGTTGGCATGGGTGTTTGTAAATGTATGTTGGCTTGTCTAATGACGAATGTTTCGGCGCATTATAGCCCTCGTGTTGCTGACGGCGCCAGATAATCTGAAAACAACCAACCCTGTCGCTGGATACCCTGTACTTGCAAAACTCACAGTTGAAAAACAAAACAAGCGGTACAAACTTGTTTGAGGAGCAAAACGAGTGTGTACATAACGTCAACTTAAGTTCAATTCATGGACTGGAGTATAAATAAAGAATTAAGATGTAGAGGAAGATATACACTGGGCGGTCATAAAGAAACTTTGCCGATATATGGACCTCTAGCGGCCGTTCCGTACAACAGATCGATATGAGATTTTAGGTATAGTTATTCAGAGGTATGAGCTCGGGACTCGGTGAATGGCAACAAAATGCCACTCACGGTTACGGTTATAGTTACAGAAACTTGAAATTTTCAAATAGCAACACCTACTTTTTTCCTGTCGCAAAATGCTCAGCGCATACGAAAACCCTAAACAGCGTTGGAATGGTTCGTGTATCACTAAAAACGGACACGTTATGCAGGCACAAAAAAAAAAACAGCTCTGCTAACGGGCAACAGAAACACAATCGGGGATCACAGTGTGAGGCACATGACAGAGGCAAGACACCAATCACAGAACGCCGCTCGACAGAGATTCGAAGTAGAAAATCCTGTAAGATTGCCTGTAATGGCACCCCGTTCGCGGAGCTGTATTTTGATGCTTGCATAACGCGTCCGTTTTTTTGTGATACAGGTATCGTTCCAACACCCTTTAGGGTTTTCGCATGAAATGTGCATTTGCGACAAGAAAAAGTAGGTGCTGCCTTTCTAAAATTTCGAGTTTCTGTAACCATGAATGCCATTTTGCTGCCATTCACCGAATCCCGAGCTCATACCTCTGAATAACTCTATACCTGAAATCTCATCTCGATCTGTTGAACGGAACCGCTGATAGATGTCCATATATGGGCAAAGTTTCTTTATGACCATCCTGTATATTTCAAAAAAGCATTGAAGGAGAGTACGTTAACCATAGTCCCACGAACCAAGATAGATTACTAAAGTTGCAAAAAAAATAACACATTGCAGATACGGAGAGTAAAACTTCCAATAATTCAACGTAATGAGGAAGAAACCAGCATTCAAGATAAACGACCTTCCAGCGATTCAGAGAGTCCAATTCGAAATAGGTTTAAAGTTAAGAGTGACATTTTTCGGTCCTATCAAATTACAGCTGCAAAACAAAATAAGAGTTGCAGAGATGAATCTTTGGTGTATTGGTCCCACCTTTTAGTGGTTAGTTTTCTAAAAGGTTATAACCAAGCTCGCAACGCTCACTAAAAATTCAAATTGTTACGCAAATACAGCTCGCCTCGTTCGCTGAAAAATTCATATCTGCGCAAGCATAAGCTCGCTTCAGTCGCTAAAAGATTAATTGCTGCGTAAACCCTTAATATTAGAACCTCCACCTCTGTCAAAAAACAAAATATTTCCCCCCTTCCCCGTTAATACAATAAACACTTCCCCACCCACCCCCTCATCATTTGAGAATATTTTGATGACATAGTGTTGGTCAAAAGTCAATTCGAAGGTCAAAATTACTTATATTAAAAATGTCAAATCTTTATTCCTATGTCAAGTAGCTTTCTATAGATCCACAGACAGACAAATACACAGACTCTTTGTCTTATTATTATAGACACTTGATAGTCGAACCAGTACCAGCAATACGTCATCACTCTTTAGTACAGGTAGACAAAAGCTTTAAAAAAAAAAACTTAATTTAGCTGTAATTTTAGGGTTAATAAAGAAAATAATTACCATTTCCGCAAGTGAGAGAACAAGAGGAATTTCTCATTATCCAACGAGCCTCCATCGAAGATATCACAAATTCATAAGTAATCACAGCTTCCACTTCTTCTTGTAAAATTACCTATAACACAATGTTGTTGTGACGCTTCTTTCAAAATAGATACTGATTAGGGGTATTATATTTCACTAACATCAACTAAAACAAAATAATATACAATTGATAGTTGCACGACTGTCGATAAGATGCTCTCTACAAAAGAACTAGGGGTGCGGAACATCGCACAACTTTCAGTTACATTATAATATTGGTCACTGCATTCAAATTTGATGTGGTGTTATCTACCGTTTTCATATTTTCATTTCATTTAAATAAAAATAACCAATTTGGCGATATTTTTGGCACTAATTTTTACATAAGCAAAAAAAAAAAAAAAAGCATGCCAAAATGGCGGAATTGGCGATGTTATTCAATAGACATTAAATTGTTCTTTTTTTGTGAGACAAGATAAAACCAATCGTTGATGGGCGCTGCTCAAGGGCAGAGTGTGTTAAAGGCACTCATTTTGCATCTGTTTACCCTTTTATTCCCTTTCTACGGGTTGGTTGTATTCAGATTATCTGGCACCGTCAGCAACACGAGGGCGCGCCGAAACATTCGTCATTAGACAAGCCATACATACATTTACAAACACCCATGCCTAACACGGGACTCGGAACCTCGCGGTCCAGAAGCTAGCACGCTAACCGTTCCCTTTCTACCGGAATTTCGTGACTGGAAACGATTAGAACATCCTAAGAGGCATTAACCACAGAGATTTTAATCAAAATCGTTACAGCCGTTTTTTAGCAATAGCTAAAAACGTGTTTTTTTTTTAATGATTTTAACCTTATGCGCATGCGTGATTTTGAAGAAATCCTTAATGGCATATCCCATGGCCACCACTAACCTGCACACCAAATTTGAACACCGTAGGTCAAATTTATATGCTGACCATGTACGCACGCGGACATTTCTACTATACCACTTTTTTGAAATCAGAATGTTCCAAAACGTGGAGAAATGCAAAAAAAAAAGGAAATTTTATTTTGACCGAATGTTGTACTTTCATTACCTTACCCTATGGAAACATATGGGCATTTAAAAGTAATAAAGTCAGCGGTTTTGCACAAATATGGTTTTTTTTTTTCTGTTCGTAATTTCGTAATGACCTTCGCATGAAGAAACGACACATTTGCGACAGTTTCTGTGAATCGTAATAAGTATAACGCATCGATTATTATCTAGAAATTATGAATACAATTCAGCAAATAATGACACTATTTTTCATGTGTGGCATGAAATAAAAGTGACCAAAGTAAGTCACTCAATCGTGATATGTAGTATATATTTACCTCAACTTGAGTTTGCTCGAAAAGAAAGACAAACGTTAACGGTAGGTCCCCGTGACCACTATTAAACTGTATATAAAATTTTTACACCTTTGGTCAATCCGTTCGAGAGTTATGCTGACCACATAAACATTTTTTATGCACCAATTTTTTCTTTCAAATACAAATATGTTTACATTGGTTAATGAAAGACTCACCAATCAATTTTTTTTTTTTTTTCTGCTGCGGCATTTTTCCACGTTTTGGAACATCCTGATTTCAAAAAAGTGGTATTGAAAAAATGTCTGTCTGTGTGTACGTGGTTAGCATAACTCAAGAACAACGCATAAGATTGAAATCAAGGAAAAATCATATTGTTGGGGCGTGGACGGGTTCGAAAGATTTGAAGCCAAAGCAGATCAAAACTTGCAGAAATTTATTCCAATATAACTCTTCACAGATTCCTTTACAACTCCAGAACTTCTCGTTCTAGTAGACTCAATACAGCTCTTTACACAACAATAGAGCACAAAACAGCAGTTAAAAACTTGACAACACAACTGCTCAAATCGCTGCAAAAGACAATGCAATACTGTTCGCTTTCGGAACTCTCTGAACTCTCACTGAGACTCAGTAATTCCAGTCAACTAATTCAGTGACTCAAAATCAACAACTAACTGACTTACCTTCTCGGCCGACTTATATAGGAGTGAAACCTTCTTGAGACTTCTAGAAGTAGATATATGGAGAACTTTCCAGATCGTAGTCGAAAAGTCCTATATATATATATATACATGGGGACCGAAAATGTCGCCAAATGGTCGCCAACATGGCTCTATCTCGCCAATTTGACGAGATTGCCATTACCATAATGTTAAATGCCCTGCTCATTAAAACTACCTTCTCAGGTAGTAAAACTCGTTATCAAGCATCAATACCCATATTGCAGGGAAACCAAGCTCAGACGGACTATTGCACTGCCTTATGCGAAATGTACATAAATTTTACTATTTACAAAATTAACACTACGAAATATTTACAAATATACAAAAATTCGTAACAATATCTATCGAATAACATCACCACTTTCGCAAGCTTGGTGTTTTTTTTTTTTTGCCCGTGTAAAAATTATTGCCAACAATATTGTTAAACTGGTCAATTTTTATTTAAATCAGTGAAAATATGGAAACGGTAAATAACACCATAAATTGAAATGCAGTGACCAATATTACAGCGTAATTGAAAGATGTGTGATGCTCCACACCCCTATTTTTTTTTTCTCTTTTTTTTTTTTTTTTTTTTTTAACTCAGCTCGTTCCAAAACGTGTAGAAATGCAATGTTTACTAATGCTTTCATTACCAAAATTATTTTAACGTATGGATAATTGAGAGTAAAAAGCTATCATAACACGAACATTTCTAAATTACAGGGAAATGTCAAGTTAACATGTGTCATCTAACGTTTTTGGATAGATTTCGATCTCCTCTCATTTTTCCCTCTCATTTTTCTCCCTCTCATTTTTCTTTATTGGATTGGATTTAATTTGCTTTATTGCTTGGACTCAAAATTATGACACTTCCAGTCACTTAAGCCGTATTTACTTGCTTCCAGTTGGGGTTCCAGTTTCAGTCGCCAGTTCTGTGACGTCAGCTAAGCGACCGCTGCGCCACCTGTCAGTTGTCACCAGTCAACTGGTAACCCGACTGGTAACGTGTAAAACAGCCTTTAGAACAGCCGCTTATAATAAACAGGTTTCTGTCGAACTTTCCAACATAAAACTGAGATTAACTTACGAGAGTGTCGCCAATGTGTTGTAAGGAGCCATAAAGTGAGTTTCAACTTAAAAACAACTGCCTCAAACTATTGTTTGCATTGTACGTATCGAATAGCTCCCGCCAGGTTGTCTATTTGATGGTGGTTACTATAGAAACAAGAATCTCGTTTTTCGAGGGCATGAGAATCTTTTCAGTCTGCTCTAAATGTCTAGCTCAGCAGGCTTCTCCTGAACACATTCTGGACAGACTGGAACTTTCCAGAGAGGACATATACTCCCTCCCCCCCCCCCGTTTTGGTCCTCGACTTCCTTAGGGTCAACGGTCTAATGGACCTAGTCTGACTTTGTTAGATAGCTAAAGGATAAGCCACAACAACAAGAATCGTCTATTTAGAATACGGATGATCCATAAAGTATATATTTTTACCCTATAAAATAGATCTCTTTCGCCTGATATCTCCAGTGGAAAACAGAACAAGTCTTGTTTCCATGTCAACAGACAACGCTAAACAATCTGGCGGGAGCTATACATTGGGACAGGCTTACTTGAGCTCACTGAACAGTTCTACAACGCCCTGATTGGAACGATGCATGACAGATTCGTTAAAACTCTTATAGTATCCGTCGGTAGAAAAGTAAAGTATTAATCAAAATTTACACTTAAAAGCTCTCATATTCTTTTTGTTATCAGTATACATTTAACTTTAGTACAAAACTATTTGCGCATGTTATCAATATTACTATAAAAGTTATAGTCCGAAAAGCAACTGCAATTTTTGGACCCCATATCGAACATCATTCTGAATTTTTGATAGAAATCGGAGAAAAGTGAGTAGATTACGAATCCACTGGTCTGCCGTGGCAAAAATGGCCGAAACTGGTCAAAAATCGACTTGGAATGAGTTGAACTAAAATCCGGTTGCCAAATATGTCATAACTTGCCAAAAAGAGAACAAACTTTTTCGTCTGGCAAACCACTGCATTTTGATTTTCAAAGAGAAAAAGAGCAAACGATTTCTGATCTATGGCTCGGAAAACTTGTATCTCTTAAAAGTAAACCAAATTGGCGATATCAGTTACGTCATCAGTGACGTAATGCTTATTGCCAATTTGGCTCATTTGTGAAAGATGCGAGTAAGCCATAGCCACACATCCGAATCGTCTGCAACCTTCTTAATTGAAAATTAAAGAGTGAGGGTTACCAAATAAAAAAAAAATGCTCTTCATTTGGCAAGTTATGGCGCATTTGGCAATTGGATTTAGTTCAACTTATTAAAAGTCGATTTTTGACCAGTTTCGGCCATTTTTGCCACGGCAGACCAGTGAATTCGTAATCTACTCACTTTCCTCCAATTTCTATAAAAAAAAAAAAAATTCAGAATGATGTTCGATGAGGTCCAAAAATTGCAGTCGCCTCTCAGTCTATAAAGTACTCATAAAAAATTTACATTAAAAGCTCTTATATATATTCTTTTTGTTATCAATATACATTTAACTTTAATACAAAACTATGAGCGCAGGTTATCAATATTAACTATAACAGTTACGATTTGCCCGGGAGGATCCATCCTACAGCGTATAACAACTCGAAGCTCATGTAATATCGTCCGGAGGTCTAAATCTTGCAATGCACCAAAAAAAAACTGGCTACCTCTACAGTGAGTTCCTCCGTTGTGGGCCCTTTGGTCACGAGACTCTCCGGCTGTCCTGGCCACCTCCTGTAGCTGAACATGGTCCCGGCTGCACTGTACCTCCCTGGCCAGTCCAGTATCCAGTTCTCGTTCAGGAAGTACTTCCCCTTGCCGTCCTGCAGGGCCAAGTAAGTGGGGTAGTCTCGCTCTTCGGACACGCTGATGTGTCTGGAGTGGGGCGGAATGACGATGACTTCGTGGTATCCTTTTTGGGAAATAGTAGGTGTGAGAGGCTTTTGCTACGAGGGTGAAGTTAGACTAGATATTGTTGCACAAATTGTCTGTATAATAGTGTGAATAGTGACGGTATTATTTTAAAATTCTATTGTACTTTATTTTTATCTTATTTAATTTATTAACAGCGATTATACGGGTTAGAAAAAGGTGGCAACACAATCGAGAAATTTCGAGATGTTTCTTTTTTCGACGAATTGGCTGGAAATTTCGGGAATGTTCTCTCGCGCCAAAGTATAAATAAGACTGGAGATCGGGAAAGTTTTCAGATTGAATTCGAGCTTCGATGTGAGCTGATCGCTTTGTTTACCTACTAGAGTGAACTTGTATAATCGCTGTATTCGAAGTTGTTCTTACTGAAGCTTGTGTTGAAGCTTGAGGGTGATTAAACTGTTGTCTTTGAATGAATTTTGTGAGTTTTCTGAAGTGAATAAATAGTAGTTTTTATCTTAAAAACTGTGCCATCATTGCCTCAGTGGAAAAATTCATAACAATATTTATTGGTTTATATTATGTAGTAACAACCTATTTTAGTATCGGCATTTAACACCTTGGTGGGGCCGGTAAGCAAGTGCGTACTGGCCATAAGGTTGACCGGTGCAATTACTGGGCTGGTCAGTGCCTATAAAAAATTGGCCGATCTGGTAGGTTTACCTGGACGTTCTTTATTTTGCAATTTGTTTAGTTTTTGCAACAAACTACTTTAAAAGTTTATGGACACCAAGTTCACCCAAAAGAGGTACGAATAAGATTTTTTTTTCTTTATTTAAATTAAATACTAAAACAACTCAATTATTAAAAGTATAATTAATAAATAAAACTATTTGATTAATGAAATTAATTATTAAAAATAAATATTTAAATAATAAAATCTATTATTAAAAAAATTTAATCATTAAAAAAAATTTAATCATTAAAATTAATTATTTAATTATTAAAATTAACTATTTAATTATTAAAATTATAACTACTTAATTATTGAAATTAATTATTTTATTTAACTATTAAAATTAATTGTTTTATTTAATTGTTAAAATTAGTTATTTTATATTACTATTAAAATTAATTGTTTTATTTAATTGTTAAAATTAGTTATTTTATATTACTATTAAAATTAATTATTTAATTATTGAAATTAATTATCTAATTCTTAACATTAATTATTTAATTAATTACTGGAATTATTTTATTATTAACAATTATAAAAATGTGTTTAATGATTATATTGAAAAGTAGTTGAATACCCTTGCTACACTTAAGAAATTTTAACATCTGCAATTTTTTCAGCTAGCTGCGTGGCCCCGCATTGCGGAGATCCGTCATTGCTGTATAGGTCCCAGCTTTTATCGCTTCGCTCGCTGAAAAGTTCATAATAATCGCAGGCTTACTTCACTCATTGAAAGGTTCATTGCTATGCAAGCATGGGCATGCTTAAGGCTCCTTTCACACTATCGGATTTCTGTCGGACGACAAAAAGTAGGAAGACAAAAATTATTTTAGTTGCGTAAGTAGTGAATTGTTTCTTTCACATTATCCGGCGACGTCAAAAAATCGGACAACGGCATTTTAGCAGTCGTCGGGTGCTACTGAAACACACGACTTTTTGTCGTCTCACTTTTTGGCGTCCGACGAAAATCGGATAGTGTAAAATAAAACCTAAAGGTTCATTGCTGCGTAAGCATAAGCTCGCTTCACTCACTAAATAGTAATTGCTGCGTAAACCCTTAATATTAGATGCTCCTCTCTTTCTCGGGGGGGAAAAAAATCCCCGTTAATACAATAATACAACACCCCTTTGAAAATATTTTAACACGTGTTTGTGAAAAGCAAAATTAGAAAGCCAAAACTACTTACGTTGAATTTTCAGAGCTCTATGCTTATTAGAAGTCGCTTTTTTTTTAACTATTAATTAACAAAATTAATTAAAAACAAATTAAAATTTTAACATTCTTTTTATCAAAAGTCCAATAAGAAAGCACAAAAACTATTTATGTTGAAATTGTCTGAGCTGTAGTCCTATTGGAAATCGTTTTGTAAAATATTTATTAATTAAAGAACTTAATTAAAAAAGAACTAAATAAAAATTTAAAATTCTATTTTTCAAAATTTCAATTAGAAGACCTACTTATGTTGAAAATTTCAGAGCTGGTAGCCCTATTAGAAATAGTTTTGTAAAATATTCGTTACTTAATTTTAAAAAAAATAATTAAAAAAAAAAAACTAATCAAAATTTTAAAATTCTGGTTTATAAAACTACAATTAGAAGGCTAACACTACCCTTGTTGAAAACTTCGGAGTTGTATCTCTATTTGAAATCACATTGTAAAAAAAAAAAAAAAAAGAACTAATTTAAATTTTAAAATTCTCTTTGTCATAAGTACAATTAGAAATGCAAAACTACTTATGTTGAAAATTTCAGAGCTCTACTTCAATTTTAAGTAGTTTTCTATAGATCCACAGATAGCTTGTTTTATTATTACACTGTTAAAAAAATTTGTCCACCATGCACCAAAATTTGGTTCCCATTTAGCTGCCACCAACATTTGGTGCTTAGTTTTGTGATTTAATGGTGTTTGCGGTCCGAGGTTGCACCATTAAATAGTGAAACTAAGCACCAAATGTTGGTGGCAGCTAAATGGGAACCAAATTTTGGTGCAAGGTGGAACAAAATTTTTAACAGTGTATAGATTTCTAGAATTTTGCAACTTCAGGGCGATCTGTTGGCAACATTTTGTAACTAATTTTGAAACTTCTCTTACACATTTTTACAGCTTTCAAAATAATTTTATTTTTTTGTTTCATTCTTCTATCGATCTTTGTTTTTGAGTTATTTAATTTTAAATTCAAGGACATCCCTCTGGACATCCTGGACCCTGTATATGTCCAATTCTTTTACATACTCGTGTAATTTTTTTTTTTAGTATGGCTTAAAATGGTATATTTTTTTTTTTTAACATAGTCTGCAAATTTTTCGGTGTTGTTATAAATGTGTGTGCAATATCAGAAAATAAATAGCGTTTAGAATAGAAATGAGCTTACCCGTAGTCAAGTTGGAAGTACTGAAATTCCCTTTGACCGTTTTGCATGTCGAGTTGTCCCCATGGCATACACCGCACAAATCCGGCGTAATGTTGGAATCGATCTTTCCGTCACAGCCAACATTCTATAAAATACGTCAATTATAGTTTTACGAAGCAACTTTGTATGCCATTAATCCAAGAACTTATTCGCTATAATAATTTATTTATTTTTTTTAATTAAAAATGTCATCGATACGGGGGCCGCCGTTATCATCGATATAAATAAACAACTGGATAGACTGCTTAACGCTGAGAAAATGAAGCCGTTGCCAGATGCCGTTGGTGGGATAAAAAATACGGATTGCCGAAGGATTGAAAATAAAATTTTGGGTTGTACACAGCAGAAATGTCAATAGTAGACCTTAATTAGTAATAATGTGCAAAAAAATATATACTCTAGCACTTTACAAGGTTTTTCGCATTCCCATCCAACTATAAAAGTGAACTGTGATTGGTTAATCTTCCCACCAGCTTCGCAATCCCCGGCGCGTTTTTCTCTTTGCATTGACAATGGAGCAGTCTATCCAGTTGTTTATCTATATCGATGGCCGTTATTTCACTCAAAAATCAAAACTACGTACTCACAATACATAACATAACAATTCCTCTAAAAATGTGTTTACATAAAACTCAAAAAAGTTTTTTTACATAATCTACATTGACTATATACAAGGCATCCAATTTTAGATGTTTAAGGTAGTTTATAACTGTCAGATAGTCTGGTAACTTGCAAGCTTTTTTACGTCTTTATCTGGATTTTTTTTTTTTTTTTTTTTTTTTTTTTATGGGAATATAAAATTTAATGGCTTTGTTTTTTTAGTATGTTATTATTGACATCTAATAGATAAAAAAAAAATTGAATTATTTTACAACGTTTTAATATTACTATTAATGATCAAAGTAGACGCCTAAAAAAAAAGGTACGTGGTTGGTCCAGGTGGTTTTGGCTCTAAAAGACATCTGAAACAATAATAAAAAATTAAAATTGATTATTAATCTGTAGGATTGTCGTTTTCGCTGGAACTAGGATTATTAAATTTTATCAGAAAATAACAAAATGGCTGACTTCGAAAAATAAAAGTGATTTTTTTTTAAGGAAAAACCGGGCTGTAAAATGGAAAATTAGGGATGGAAAAAGAAAAAAATCCTAGTTCCGTTGAGAACTAATTTCAAAGCAGTCAGTCAGATAGAATTTTTTTTTCAGCCGGACCGACCGAAAAAACGTTGTTTCGAGAAAAACTCGCTTAAAGTTTCAAGAACAGATGCTCAACAACAACGAGACGCTCTCAAATATTCATTAAAACTTCATTCATATTTCAAATTTTCTGTCTAAAATTTTTGCAATGTACTTTCAAAGTACAGGTTGGCCATAAAATAACTCCCCCTGTTTGGCGGCATCTGTAGCTAAAACGAATGAAAGAAATTAAACCATATAATTACATTATTAGTTCCAAAAGTTGTTATATTCTGTGTTTCATTAATTCATTCATAACTGTATGATATGATATTTTTTTAAACACTAAATCATTATTGACATTCTGAATAATCCATTTTCCATGTGTTCATTGTAATTATTCACATGGTTTCAGTTCCGACAGCGCCAATTTCCCCCCGTCTGCAACTTTTGGAACTAAGATTTTTTTTTTTTTTTTCGCTGGAATTCATTTCCCCATGCCTTCCATAGTCTACTCATAAAACATAGTTTCATTTCGTTCATTCGTTTTAGCTGCCGATGCCGTCAAACATGGAAAGTTATTTTATGGTCACCCTGTATTTTATTTTCGATATAAGTAAGAAAGGGAAAAAATAATCGATTTTTTTCTCGACTCAAGTTACCAGACTACTACACTATCTGTCCAAAAGTATCCGGACACCCTTTTAAAAAGTGGTTCTGGCGAGTGACGCAATTTGATACGTAATTGAAAGCTATAAAAGTGTTGGTAGTGGTTTGTCAGATTGTATTTATGCATTTGTGAGGCAATGAGTAAGTCAAAGGAGCTTAGTGAGTTTGATCGTGGCCGAATAGTGGGATACCACCTTTGTGGGAAATCAGTTCGTGAGATTGCGGACATTCTACAGAAGCCTAAATCCACTGTGAGTGATGTAATTGTGAAGTGGAAACGTCGAGGCAGTGAAACGGCAGAAAAACGAACCGATAGGCCGAAAACACTTGGTGAACGCAGCCGCAGAAGTCTGAAAAGGGTAGTGAAGCAAAATCGCAAGTCCTCGTTGGAGGAAATTTCTCAGGAGTTCCAAAGTTCATCAGGCGTTAGTGTTAGCAGCAGGACTGTCCATCGAGAGTTAAAAGACTTGGGATTCCATGGTCGTGCAGACGCTCACAAGCCGAACATCACTCCACAGAATGAGAAGCATCGATTGCAATGGTGTAGAGCTCACCGTCATTGGAATGTGGACATGTAGAAAACTGTTCTTTGGAGTGATGAATCTCGTTTTACAGTCTGGCAGTCGGATGAACGCGTCTGGGTTTGGCGGATGCCCGGCGAACGTTTCTATAGTGACTGCATTGTGCCGACTGTTAAGTTTGGTGGTGGAAGCATAATGGTGTGGGGGTGTTTCTCGTGGTTTGGCCTGGGTCCGTTAGTTCCTGTGGTTGGAAACATGAACTCTGAGATGTATGTGGACATTCTGGACAATGCTGCACTCCCAACTCTATGGCAATATTTCGGGGAAGGCCCATTTCTCTTCCAGCAGGATAACTGCTCCATTCGCACATCGAGGCTTGCACAGACGTGGTTTGACGAAATGGGTGTTTAAAAACTGGACTGGCCTTCTCAGAGCCCCGATCTAAATCCCATAGAACACCTTTGGGACGAATTAGAGAGCAGATTACGTAGCCAGCCAAATAGACCATCTTCACTGCAGCACTCACTTCAGCTGTGATGGACGCCTGGAAGGCAATTCCTATGGTCACCTATCAAAAATTGAAAGGAAAGTCTTCCCAAACGTGTGCAGGTTGTCATCGATGCAAAAGGGGGACCAACATCATATTAATATGTGCCTCAGGATGCTCTAAGTTCATACCACTGGGTGTCCGGATACTTTTGGCCAGATAGTGTACTTTAATTTTTGGATGCACACTAGAGGTCGGCGATATATCGATACGACGATATTTTTATCGATATTTCTAAAAAAATATCGATAAAAGTCACCGATATATCGATATTTTCAAACATTTTTTAGTTTTTTGATAATTGTTTTATAGTTCCATGTGTTTTTTTTTATTTCTTTATTCTCTTTTCAAAAACTTCAAAACTAAAGTTTGAACTTGGCTGAGAGACAGTTAAAATGTCACTAATATTCAATATTTCGCCATACACTTAAAAGCTAATGAAAATTTTGGAAATTTTTCTTAAAATCACTGCACCAATTAAGAGAAAATATAACTCTTATTTTTTTTTTGTAATAGATCCATTTTAGTTGAAAAAGTAGTCACCTTACAAATAAGCAATCATGAAAAGTAGAAATTTGCCCCGAAAAACTTTGTTTCTGGCAAAATTGAAAAAAAAAAATCAAAAAAAAAAAAAAATCATGTATCGATATTTTATCGATATTTTTTTCTATGCAACGATATAGTATCGATATTTATTTTTATCAATATTTCCGATGTCTAATCAACACCAATCAATTTTAGTAGCGTGAAATCCTTCCAATTTATGAGCTGTGTGAACTGGTGACATGCTAAAATTTGATAAGGCCTTAACGATAAATTTTAGAGGTCGGCGATATATCGATACGACGATATTTTTATCGATATATTTTTTAAAATATCGATATTAAAAATATCGATGCAAGTCGCCGATATATCGATATTTTTAAACATTTTTATTTTTTGACGATCGTTTTGTAGTTTCATGTGTTTTTTCGATTTTCTTTATTCACATTTCAAAAAATTCGAAACTAAAGTTTGGACTTGGCTGAGAGACAGTTAAAATGGCACCCTAAACGTAATATAGAAAAATAATGTAATGGAAAGATAAGATCATTTATTAGTAGTCCTTAACATAGCCCCTTTCTGTTGTCAGCATGTGCTTGGTGTTTCTATCTAATTTTAAGTATTAAAAATATCTCTATCCAAAAATTTGCGGTAAACTACTTTTTAAAAAATTTTCTTTAAAAATAAATGTGAATTTATGCATTGACATCCAAATGTATTTTATTTATTCAGAAGATTGATAATATAATTTATTCATTAAAACAATTTTTATAATTTATTTATTAAAACTATTTTGGTATGAATTAATGAAAAGTAGAAATTTGCCCCGAAAAACTTCGTTTCTGGCAAAATTGAAAACCAAATAATAAAAAAAAAATCATGTATCGATATTTTTTTCTATACAACGATATAGTATCGATATTTATTTTGATCGATATTTCCGACCTCTATACTAAACTCCAACTTAACTTGACATCACTAGACGATAGATCTTCATCGTGCTCATAGGCATTTAATCCATTTCAGCGGAGTGAAGACATAATTCTCGCCAAACCTTAGAGCCTTTTGTTCTCTACAGGGTTGTGGTTTGACGAACATTATGCTTTCACGCCGCCAAAAGGGATTAAATGCCTATGAGCACTGTGACGATCTACCGTCTAAGCGATGTCAAGTTAAGTTGGAGTTTAGTATAATAAATTTAGAAATGTAACATACTCGACAATCCCCATCAATGCAGACACTGGAGAAGTTTCCACTGCAGGAAGTGCCATCTTGAAGTTTGGTTGAGAGCACCAAGTACAAGTCCTCTTTATCCGGTACACAGTATATCCGGCAGCGGGACAGGCCTGCACGAAAGAAGTACTCATACAAAAAAAAAAAAAAATACTCCAATAACAACTTTTAATTACACTATAATGAGTGATTTGGCGTAATTTATAAGTTTGGCATTTTCATATAAAAACTAAACTGGCGAGTTTGGCTGGTGTTTTTCAAAAACTCTCCAAATTGAAAAGATTGGCTACGTTTTCGGCTATGGAAGTAGTTGTCAATTTCTTATTTTGTCTGAAAATAATTGATCTTTAACAGATACTAAAAGTTCATTAAAAAAATTGAAGGCAAAATAACTAGTAGTTTTTATGATATTTTTTCCGTGATTATAATAGATTTTTCTAGTATAGTGATTATATTATAGTGATATAATATCTGTTCTTACACACATATATTATACTAAACTTCAACTTAAGTAGACATCACTTAGACGATAGATCGTCACAGTGCTCATAGGAATTTAATCCATTTTGGCGGAGTTAAGACATAATTCTCGCCAAACCTTATAGCCTTTTGTTCTGTTGTGGTTTGGCGAACATTATGCTTTCACCCAGCCAAAATGGATTAAATACCTATGAGCACTGTGACGATCTATCGTCTAAGTGATGTCTAGTTAAGTTGAAGTTTAGTATGGTTAGGGTGGATGGGGCTCTCTCGAAAACACAAAAACTCCATCTCTATTTCATTCACGAAATTAAAAGGCGAAGGGTTCACTAACGGACATCTTTATTGAACCACAAGGAGAGACAAGAACGAATAGATACTTTTGGAATACTGGATTAATAAAGTTTTAAAGCGCCATCTCTTGGACTTTACAATTAATACTCTTGGGGCTGTAACAATATCTATTATAGGGATTATATTGTTGTTGTTGTTGTTGTATTATAGTTATTATAACAGATATTTTAGATTTTTTTCAGTGATTATATCACCTAGCTTTCCTTTTCAGCTTTTGTGACTTTTGTAAAAAGTTATTTCCTCATATCACGACCTTTGCTTCAAAATTTACACCATTCGAAAAATTAATTTTTAGTTGTTGTTGTTGTTTCTAATCTCCCTTTTGTCTGACGAAGTCAGACAATATCAGTGAAGCCATTGACATTAATGAAGTCTGACACTAGTTGTGGACAGTTATAAATGTCCTCCCAGTCCAGTCCAAGGCAGTCCAAAATGTGCCGAGGTGATGCCTGTTCTTTTTGGAGTTTAATTTTTAGTTAAGGTGGGTACAAAATCGATAACTACATAGAATTGAATCTATAAGAACGGAAAGTCAGTTTATAACTTGAATTCCACTTGTAAACAATTTGATGCCGTTCAACCAAGCTTCAATATACGTAGACTGTAATTCTGTGTATACCTTAGCTCAGCTAGGGGTGTGGAACATCACACAACTTTCAATTACATTCAATACTTACCATTGCAGGGTAATTTACCGTTTTATTATTTTCATTATTTTTTTTTTTTTTTTTTTTTAAATGCCCGTTTTGGCGATGCTTTTGGCGATAATCATTGTCATTGATTGGCGATGCTCACGAGAAGAGAACTCTGACTGAAAGGCATTCGTTTTTCAACCTTTCACGCCCTTTTCGCATTAATACGAGAATTTTGATGGTGGGGATGCTTAAAATACCTCAAAGTCATTAACAATGGCAGCTAAGTTATTCGCACGCGCTATTTTGTCCAAAGAACTAATGAGAGGTCCTATCGATTGTCAAAAAAGCTTAACTTACCTCCTAAATCTTTTCCGTAAGGTTTCCATTGATAAAACTTGCCTTTTACGGTCCTTTTATTAAAAGTTGCGCACTGATCGTTGAAGTGGCCAGGGTTGTCTGCATTGCAGTTCTAAAAAAAAAAAAAAAAATACGAATTGAAAAGAAGAGAAACATAATGGTACCACTAAGTTACTGTTAACCTCAAGGCAAAAATTGTAAATTATCCAAATTTTAAATAAATCAATGATTGTAACAAATAACCGATAGCTGAGCTCCAAAGCATCGATAAACGACTGGATAGACTGCTCCGATGGCAATGCAAGAGGGAAAAAAGGCGCCGGTGGTTTGTGATGATGGGTGGACAAGTTAACTGATCACAGTTCACTTTTATGGTTGGGTGGAAATGCGGTAAACCTTGTAAAGTGCTAGAGAAGATACTTTTTTTGCACATTACAAATTAAGGTCCACGATTGACAGTTCTGTTGTGTACAACCCAAGATTTTATTGTCAATCCTCTGCAATCCGTTATTTTTTATTTTTTTTCACCCAACGATCTGGCAACGGTTTCATTTTCCCAGCGTTAAGCAGTTTATCCAGTTGTTTATCTACACTCAAGAGCCAAAACATTATGACCACCCCTACATTTTGCAATGAACTCGCCTGGATGACGTGGAAGGCACGTGATCAGGTAAAAGTGGTATTTAACTGCTGCTGGAGAGTCTGAAGAATCATTCTTTCACTTACTTCTGTGTGTGATGAGAAAGGCTGCGGATTTAAGCGACTTTGATAGAGGGCAGATTGTAATGGCTCGAAGGCTCGGAACAAGCATTTCCGAAACTGCACGACTCGTGGGTTTTTCGCGATCTACAGTTGTTAGTATTTATGCAAAGTGGATGAATGACGGTGAAAGCAGCAGTAGACGACATGGTGTTGAACGTCCACACGCTATCAAAGAAAAAGGTCATTGGAGACTGTCTCGCATGGTGAAGCAAAACCGGAGCCAGACAGTGGCTCAGCTGACAGCCCAATACAATGCAGGGCCAAATAGAATAGTATCGGAGCACACTGTTCAGCGGACACTGTTGGATATGGGGCTACGCAGCAAACGTCCCACTCGTGTGCCTTTGCTGACCAAGCGTCATCGCCAACTGCGCCTGCGCTGGGCCCGGGAACATCGTGACTGGTCCATGGATCAGTGGGAGAGAGTTGCCTGGTCAGATGAATCACGGTTTGTCATTCATCAAGGCGATGGCCGTGTCAGGATACGCCATCTTCCAGGCGAACAGTTGCTCCCTCAATGTACAGTAGGTCATACACAGGCCGGTGGTGGCGGTATTATGCTTTGGGGGACGTTCTCTTGGGCGTCTCTGGGACCCGTAGTTGTGGTAGAGCAGACCATGAATGCTACAGGGTATCTGAACATCATTGCGGACCAGTTGCACCCTTACATGGCTTCTGTTTTTCCATCTGGAAATGGAATGTTCCAACAGGACAACGCCCCATGTCACAAGGCTAAAATTGTGTTGGAGTGGTTCCAGAAACATGATGCTGAATTCCAGTTAATGTCTTGGCCGCCTAACTCACCGGATCTCAATCCAATAGAACACATTTGGGATGTCATGGGACGGAAGCTCAGATTTCAAAGACCACCAATTCGCAATATTTCGGATTTGCGAGACCGCTGCTTAAACATTTGGTACAATCTGTCTCCGGCCATCTACCAAGGACTTGTGGCATCCATGCCAAGGCGGGTTGAAGCTGTATTGAGCGCCAAAGGTGGGTCAACTCGTTATTGACTGGTGGTCATAATGTTTTGGTTCTTGAGCGTATACCCTACTAACCATCTTTGTCACAGTTACGTCACTGCAACGAAGTTTTTCGTCGCAAAGATCACGGTCACAATGTGACTTGCATGGGATATCGCAGCGATGTCGCAAAAGTTCACGTCACTTTCGACTTCCATGTGATATCGCTGCGACATCACACTGTGACGAAGTTGCGATGTTACTTTGTGATATCGCAGCGACATCCAGTGATATCCCAAAATAATTTTAGAATGAAATGCGATTTTCGCAACGAAAGTCTTGTCGCGGCGATATCACATTGTGATCAGTATGTGATCTTAATGATTTTGGCGACATCTGTGTGATTTAGGCAATTTTCGCAACGCTTCTAAGTTAGTGTATATATTATATACCCTTTTTTCATTCATATAGCCTATTTTAAAGGCAGGTAATGAGCACCACTTTTATTTTTCATAAAATATTTCTTCTCAACATATTATTCTTGCAGTAAATCCCGATCATCAGGAAATGCTGGGAAATTAGAATAACTGAATTTTTTGTTTAATTTAAAGTCGACGGTTTTTTTTTTTTTTGCCAATTTTCATTATAGCGACATTTTAAACTATAAAGAAACGTAAAATTAAAATCTTCGCAAACCGAACCTTTAAAAAAATTTATCATGGAATTTTTAGTTGCAAATCGTATGTTATATTTTATCCTTCCGGTCGGTAATGTGAAATTTATAAAAAAATTTAAATCATTTTCATAACTTAAAATCTTTTCAGAAAAAAAAAAGCATTGAGCATTTTAAAATATAAAAAACAAAAAAGTCCGATAAAGCGATTTCTAAATCGACCCGTTTTCGGCATGATTTAAAATGCCTATGTGTTCTATAAAACAGCGGTTCCCAACCTATTGTGGGCCGCGAGTAGTGTGGTACTGGCCCGTGGAAGCTAATCAAGAGTCTAATAATCCAAGATAAATATTACGGAAGCTTCAAGGGTAGAGAAAGGAATAATCGAGTCACTCGATGATTAGTAACAATCCAATTATTCGATTCTATTCTTCGACGGTTTAACGAGTGAATTCTGTTTCAAGAAGATTAACTAAAATATAGAAAATATCTTCAAGTGAAGACTCGTTAATTGAATTATCGACACCATTGATCTCGTTTTGGATAAATGTTTGGCAAAAATATCCAGTTATTACCAAAACTGCATTAATTGCATTACAATTTATAAAAAAAGAACTATTTTTTAATCCTTTAATTCTAAAATTTTACTAATTACTGATGTACGCACGTATTGTATTATTTAATGAGTCGCAAAGTTTTTTTTACAAAATAGGTGGTCCGCACAACTTAAGAAATTGCGAACCGTTGCTATAGAATGTTGGATTTTATAAATTACTGGTAACAACGTATAGAACATGGAAATGAAATGCATATCGCTACGGAATTCTAGACATTTAGCAAAACATTCACTTTTGAAATTGATTGCACTATCATTGACCAATCTAAACAATAAAATTATTAAACTGAAACAAAAAATTATAGATGCGACAAATTTATTTTGAGATTCCGTCTACACCAGCAGGCGACGCAACACGAGATCAATTTAAATTACCCCCTACCATGCAGTATTCGTTTACAGCCCGCGGTTTCTTACTATCTTTATTTACCCTCGGGGTGATGAATGGTTATAAGGGGTCACTTTAACTCGGATATCCCTTTAGGTCAGTTTAGTATCTGGTCTCCAGCCCACTCGCTCCCTACTTTCTTTGTCTCGCTTGCAAAATTCGAGGAACGGAACAAAGAACTAAGGGAGAGTAATGTTGTACACCTGTTCAGTTTACTGGTCGCGTCTTCGAAGGGGAAGAGGGGGGGGGGGGAGTGAAAAGCGCAGTTGCCTTTCTCTTGCTTCGATCTCGACTGAATCTGATTTTCTATTTTCTTACATGATTTATTGGATTCGACTTTTTTCCTTTCCATTTTTATCTATTAATTGGACTGACTTTCCAAATAATATTGAAAATTCTTCTTTGATATTCTGTGGTTATTGGCTAACGCTTGTCATTTAAAATTTAACGAAATGAACAATAAATAACTGCAAATAATGATTTATTTTCAATTTGAATTTGTTCTATAAAGGAAAAGGGAGAAGGGGGGGGGGGGGGACAAATAGAAGAATTGCAACCCAACTGGTTAGTTGTTTTATATGCTCAACGACCTATTTTTATGCACAATGACGGCTAATTAGGCCGGGACCTACAGCTTAACGTGGATTACGAACCACAACGAACATCCATGCTTAACCCAGGATTCGAACACGGCACCTTTTGGCATGCGTGACCAGAGAACAAACCACACAGCCATCAGATAGGCACCAACCAATTTGGAAATGATGTTGAAAATGGTAGATAAATATAAAAATAATACAACTTTAACCGCACGATTATTATTTCTAAAAAGAGTTAATTAACTTAGGAGAACAATGAAAAATACATATTGACATTTAAAATACTTTAACTGGATTTTGAAGCGAACATTATTTCCTTTTATTATTTCAGTAACGAGTTAAGTTTAACTCGATGACTTACGACTCAGAAAAACGACTTCCAGGATGTTCCACGTTTTGGAACATCCTGATTTCAAAAATGTGATATAAAAAAAAATTTGGTCTGTTTGTTTATGGTCAGCATAACTCCCGAACAAATTGACCGACGATGTTCAAATTTGATGTGAGGATTGGTAGGGGTCAAGGGACCTACCATTAAGGTTTTCTTCAAACCCGGCATGCGCATAAGGTAGTTTTCAGGTTTTTCAATGATTTCTAAAAAACGGCTCTTACGATTTTAATCAAAATCACTGTGGTGATGCCTCTTAAGGTGTTCTAAACATCCCCACCTCCGAAATTCACGTAAAAATGCTTAAATGGCATAAAAAGTTGAAGGAAGGGAAAAAAAGGGGGGAAAATTCAACACAGAGTTCTCCATCAACGATCGTTTTTCTCCTCTCCTCAGTTTCTCTTAAAAGAAAGAATAATATAAGAATTATCGAAAAGTATATCATCGAAAACACTATTTTGGCAAAGGTTTTTTTTTTTTTTTTTTAACGACTCATATAAGATTTATCGCCAATCTGGCCATTTTTTCTAAGCGAATGAAGAAAATATAAAACACAAATACATGTTAGTATTATAGTGTAATTAAAAGTTGTGCGATGCTCCACGCCCCTGTTTCCCGGTTGCTGTGGAAGATGTAATTTCGATTATAAAATTACGTTTCTTTATTTTAGACTATAATTATAATAAGAATAAGTAATAGATTTACATGGATTCCAGACAAACAAATTACATTGTATTTCGAAAACTAATATATATTTAATGCAATAAACGATACAATATATGTACATTTCTTCTGGATTTTAGAATTCTGTATTAATGACTGCGTGAATTATTACTTGAATTACTGACTTTTTTAAAAATATTCTGGATGTAACGGATACTGGAATTTCTATTACAAACCCCTTCCCCACTTCGTATGCAATTAAACAAGCCAGATTTATTTAAATAACATATTTAGATTTGAGCGTTTTCCGGACATATGATGCTAATGAAAACTGAACGCAAAATTTACTTGAATATGAGAAACATTATTTGCAAACATGTATATTCATTTGGATATAGAATATTTGCTACTTGAGGAAATTTACATCAACTAAAATCCATCATAAGTCAGCTTAAATTTTAACAAATACTTCCATGATTTGTTTTCAGCAAATGAATGACAAGATCAGTTCAAGCAAATGAATTTAGTTTAAGAAATGAAATGTATTATTGTACCATTTTTTTAATGCATAACTCGAGAAATGCATTTTTCAAAATGAGTGGCAGATTTCTTTTTTTTAATTTGGCTTATTTCAATTTTGATCACTCGATAATCTCACTAAAGAACCATCTCTGCTTTTTCAATCTTTGAACTTTAATTTCAGATTTCGAGAAATGAACTTTATTTTACATAATATTAATTTTTCCAAAATGGTATGTGTTAACTATTAAGAACAGTGTTCTCCACTACGCTGCCCGTAGTAGCAAGTCTGACAAATAGTATTTTTTTTTTCTCTTGAGAGCCTGAGAGAAATTGATATTGACTTACAATTGATATCTCATAACTGATGATATCGACAAAATCAGCAGAATATAAGAAGGTATAATTTAAATATATTTATTCAATGTTATTCCAAGTCACATGAAGACACACAAGCAAGGTTTTAATAAAAGATTCACTTATATTTTAGATTTTAATTTAAGATAGTATAACGAAAATATTTTTTTAATTATTAAAAAAAAATCAAATATCAATTACTTTTATAACAACGTGCAAAAAATAAAACTTTTTATAACAATTTTGAATAAAAAATCGTGGCGAAAGTAGCACTTTTTCGCACTAGTGTGAAAAAATACTCTCTCGCACGCCTAGTGCTCAAATATTATATAGGTTTGGGTATTGAAAAATATATTTTCAGAAGAAATTCATTGACTGGAGTTGCCAGCATTAACAAATATATGTATTAAAAATATTTTTTGCTCGTAATTATAAAAAATAGTGTATGCAACACGTGGGAATATACTTTTTCAAACTCTTTAAATTATTTGACTTGCGCTAACGCACTCGTTAAATAAGCATTTTACCTCGATTGAAAAAGTATTATATTCCCAAGTATAGTTGCATAAATAACTATTTTTCGAGATAGTAAAAAGTTCATTATTTTTTCCATTTTTCAAAAATATTTTTATTGTTGGATCTATTCTATACCAATAATTACATTTGTGATCTTGAACATACACAGTAAAAGTAATATGTATTGGCATATTCGGTAAAAATCTGCGGTCCACAAAAAACTTCAACATATAACTCATACCGCTCGTCTCTAAAAGTTAGAGGTGAATGCTGCTCTACAGTATTTAAAAGAATATCGTGCTGTATTCAGAAAATAAATTCATTGTGTGAGCTTATGTTCTACTTGCAAATTTCCGAAATTATATATTTACGTTTAATAATGAACGTGAATGCATTCCATTGAAACGAGTTTTACAATTTGTTATATAACTCAGCCTTTCAATAAAGAAAATATACAACACATAATTGAAAAAAAGAAAGAAAAAAAGAAATGGAATGCGCGTAAAATCGGATATTTGTAAATTAATTAAGAAGTAAAATTTTTCATTCCATGATAAAAGAAAATCTTTAGAAGCATCTGGTAATTCCAATGTATTCAAAACAACTAATGAAAAATACAGCTTTAAAACATATTCGAATTTTAAACCAATCAAAAACGTTTATTTTATTAATTTGTCTTCCAAGCAACTATATATGACGTCAGAATATAAATTATCTTACTTTTAAATAAATGTAATGGCAATATTCTGGTTCACTACACAAACACATTTTTTGAATATTATGCATTTTCGAATTGGGTAAGTTAATTTATACATATTTATTATTATTATTTAACTTCAAATTGCTATTATAATAACTTTTTATAAATTGTTTTTAGAGAATTAAATTTTTGTTGAAAGCAATACATGAGACGAGTGTAAAAAAAGTATTTTCTTGCACGCCTCGTGCTCAAATATTATACAGTCTTGACATTGCATTGAAATGACACATTTTTAGAAGAAATTCATTTACTGGAGTTGCCAACATTAATAAATATACGGATTGGAAATATTTCTTGCGCGTAATTATAAAATATATTGTATGCAACACGTGGGAAAATACTTTTTCTAACTCGGTAAATTATTTGACGTGAGCAATCACACTCGTCAATAAGCGTCAATTAAACTTATTTATTCAAGTTGTAATTAAAATAATATAACAAGCATCATTATCCTGGTTTGCTGTTATTGTATTCCTTATTTACCAGGACAATATTGAAACTTGCATAACTAGAAGCTGAAACATTCTGTGTATGTTATATTTTCTAAAAGTTAACTTTGCTTATATCACAATATAGAATATATAATAATCTTCTACTGGCCTAAGTATTTTCTGTAGGTATCTGGAAAATGAATATTAATTAAACATAACTCTGAGGACAAAAGAACTTCACAATTCTACAACAAGGTCATTAAAAGTGCTTAATATTTTTGAACTTTTTCTCAAGGCCTTAAAAATGCTTATATGTCCTTAAAAGTCCTTAATTTTTGCAGTTGTTGTATGTCCAATGGACGATTCCCGCATTTTTAATTTTTTTATTCAATTCTAAATGTTTTGAAAAGGCCATAAACACAAAAAGTTCTGCTCAATGCGCTTTTTCTTTTTTTTAAATTTGCAATCAAAATTACCTTGTTCGACGTTGGCGAGAAAACAACTCGTTACGCTGGAGAAACTCTTCTGTGTAATTGGATAAATGCCAATGCAAGAAAATGATTTCCATTTGAAAAACGGATGATTTTGAAATTATTCAAGAAATAATATCCTCTACATTTGATTCTTTTCATCTAAATTTATTCAGAATTGAAAGTATAGGATTGGATAGTCTTTTCTATATTATTTTTATTTTCTTGTTTTAATTTTTTGAATAAAATATGCATAATTATCTACCAGTATAACTAACTTTGAAAACCCTCATACTATATTTTACACTGATGTTCCCGTATTTTCGTGGATTAAAATTGATTATATTTATTTTTACTTTCTTTTTTTAATTCATTTAATAGTTAATTTATGAATATTAGAGCATTTTATAACAGAATTTAACAATTAACTTTTGGTTTTATTCTGGAAAAGGAAGTGGTCAATTACTAGCATGGCTGTGGTCAATTACTAATGTCTACTGGGTCAATTACTGGCAAAATTGCTTTTGGTAAGAAATTCTGATGATATTTTAAATTGTAAAAAGGACTGGAACACCATGTTAATTTATTATTGAGCTTCATTAATCAATTTATATTTTGGGAAGTTTTCATAACATTCCGTTAATAATTTTTTAAGAAAAAAAATTAAATGTGTAGAAACTTGCACTAAATGGTCAATTACTGGTAGGTTCACCTTATAATATTGTTAGAATATATTACCCCTCGAAAAAATGTAATAATATTTTATATGCAAACCCAACATATGTACTAATTTTATGTAAGTTATGTGTAAAAACTGAAATAAAATTATTCAAGGTCAAATAAAGTAATTATATATACAAATTTATGATTAAGATTTTTGACAGGAAACTCTAGTAACATGAATATTAATATTATTGTAAAGTACATTCCTGAGAATTGTTTTAACAATGATGTTTAATGGTTTTGCCTTTAAGTTGTCTTTTGAACACATAACTTCTATTCGAAGCCATCGTCAAATGTTATTAACACAATTTTAAAAATAAATTTAGTTGAAAGAAGGTTGTAGTTGCTGAATCGTGATTCAAATTAAAGCAGTGTTTATCATCGAAAAGGTAAACATTGATGAAGGAAATATTCACGGGCCAATTGTGATTTACCAAGTAAGTGACGCCAGGAAATAGCTAGGTCAAAGCCATATGATTTGTTCAAACACTTGGGCAATTCCATGATAACGGACTAACATTCTAGTGTTATTTTAACACAAATACAAACCCACTAAGGAAAGATTTTTAATTTTGACTGAAAATAGCACTTATATAAATATTTAAAGGGTACATGATTCTTATTCTGGGTATTAGAATTTGTTGCCATTTAATTAGAGTGCACCATTTGGTTATAAAGTCAAGGTAACGGACTAACTGAAAAACAACATAGTTCTTTTGTTCATTCAAAAATTTTAAAAGTTTGTGAATTATATAATGTAAAATAAATAAATGATGTATAGAATGAAAGAGTAAGTGGTAATGGACAAACAAAATCATAGTAATGGACTAACATACAGTAGGTAAAAAAAAAATCTCCGTACAGAAGTCAAAGTTGCAAATAAATTAGCATAATTTCTATAATCTTTTGCTTCATATCACCAGTAACTACTGAAATATGTTTCATTTGATTCTTTAAAATAATTTTATAGTAAATACCTGTTTTTACAAAATGCAGCAAGTATTTAAATTGAAATATTTAGGAAATGTTGCTAACTGCCATACAAAAAATGTTTCAGTATGCAATATGAAAATTAATTCTGAAGTCTTCCACAACAGATTTGCAGTAAATTTTTAAAATATGAAGTGTACGCAAGTGCCTTGAAGACATGATAGCAGCAATTGTTTAATTTTACCTCGTAGCTGATCGTCTTAAAATGGAGTTTCGAAACCTAGTTGTCAGTTGGCGATTCAGTTATGAAATTATGGATTATCTATGAAAAAAATTGGGGAAATCTTTTATATATTGAAGCCTATAGTACAATATATTATTAAAAGACACCATGAGCTTCAAACTTTTGAGGATAGAGATCGATCCGGAAGATCTTCAAAGCTAAAAAGCTTGCTTAAAAGAAATATCCTATAATAAGGTTCAAGATAATCCGCAAATAAGTTCACCTCAAGTCACACATGGCTTAAAAATTGATAAAAAAAACATTGAATAGAATTCTCAAGAGACAATTTTTGTGCATTTGTTACAAGATTTTGTGTTTAAATTTCAAGATACACTTACCGATCCCTACTTCCTTCTACAAAATATACATTGCTGACAACAGCAGCCCTTATACACCACCACACCATAATGCCTCCTCCACTGTGTTTGACAGTTCCACATAAATTCTAAATTAACATTTGTTGATTTGGTTTTATCCAGACCATAACTCGATTATCTGACCCTTGGATATTAAATTTTAATTCATCATTAAAAGAACTGATCCACAGAAAGATAACTGATAACTTGCATGCTTTTTTGCAAACTCAAGGCGCTTTTTTCTGTTACAGGTACTTATTTAAGGATTCTTACGGGCTGCAAGTTCATTCAGACCCGCTATTTTAATAATATTTCTCACCGTTTGAGATGTCCCTTCAATATTTTTATAAATTTTTAACCCATGTGCGACTTAAGCAATATCTCCAAAGTATTTCAATTTAAATACTTGCTGCGTTTTGTAAAAACCGACATTTATTTTAAACTTATTTTAAAGAACCAAATTAAACATAATTTCAATAGTTTGAAGATATGAAGCAAAGGAGAAGAAATTATGCTAATTTATTTGTAACTGTGGCTTCCGTACTGAGACTTTTTTTGCCCACGGTATGTGTCTGCAATCAAATAAATCTGGTGACCAAGCACAGAACATAAACTTAAGCATTTAAATATTTATGAAAAATAAACTAAAATTAAGATAATAAACAAAATACTATATGCAGTTACAAATTTCAAACTTTTGATTCTATGTGTTAAAAATCATGCTGTAATACACAGTTGAGAGGTGTGGCTGGATAATAAAAGTTTAAGCCTCTTAAAACTGATTTTTAGATGGCTTAGTTTGGTAGATGAATGAGAATTTGTCTTCATTAAGACTAACGTTAAGTGCTCGGCCAATAAACTAGTTATTCTTTCCAATATGCAGCATACCACTTTCCTGAGGTAATATTCATCATGTGACTATCACTTTATTTTTTACTTGTTGTACAATATCACTCTCCATTTTCTTTGATGTATAGACAACTTTACCTTGAAGCTTGGCGTCCACTATCGCTGAGCAGAGCGGAGTGGACTAGAGCCAATTACAAGGCTGCCAACGTCGATTGTAGCACAAGCCTTGTGCTACAATGGACGTTGACAGTCTTGTAATTGGCTCAAATTTAATCCGCTCTGCTCAGCAATAGTGGACGCCAAGCTTTAGGGTAATTAGAAGTCACTGAGCAGTTTATGGTTAATGAAGAAACTGATCCAACACAATGCACTCTCCGTGTTAGTGGAATTGGTTGTGCATCACACCAGATCTTATCCAATTCCTCAAGGCATTTTCTACCTTTTGTTTGTAAAAAATATTACATTGACTTTTGTATTTTTTGGCAAATTCCGCCGATATAATAAATTTAGCAAAGGTATTTGCATCCGTAACAACACCATAATTCATAAACTATATTTTTTAGAGTACCTTCCCGCGAGAGGCCACAAAAAAATGACAGTTTATACGTTGCCCTGCTCCATCAGGAAATTTGTTGATGAAAATTTTTTTATGCTTTCTTGGTATGTCTCCTCAATTAATAGGAAGTTACAAAAATGCTCTGCGATTTATCATGAAGGATAGAATAAAACACAATAGCATAGCAAAATACCTTTTCTAAGTAGCATATACAAGCTGTATATAATATAACCTGGTTTTGTTCCCAGTGGGTACTTTAGACCTCATCTTGTTGAATTATAGAAAACTTATTGCTAAAATCAATTTTTGATTAGTAACTTTTTGCAACATATTGAAATAGCTTGTTTTTTTGTTTTTTTTACGTTGTGATGCCATAAAAAATATGGTAATTGTTTTTGAGGTTGTACATTATTATGTCTTGTGTGCATAAACAAGGCATAATTTTACCTCTTCTTCTGTTATCCGATAAGCGTACTGCAGCTTAGTCAAGACATCATCTCTAGTTTAATTCAAACATATATCTTATTTCCTTTTTGAATTTATCTTAGCAATCATCCTATTTTAGTAAGAGTGCCTTGCTGGTTATCCGAGCTACATGTGAAGCTGTAATGACCGAAGATGAAAGTTCACTATTCAAAATGTTTCATCTCGTGTTAATGATCATCAATTCAAAGTGTATGACTTTTTCTAAGCTTTAGGATCAGACATACTTAAGTGTAATATTACTCTTAAGTAAGGTTATTTGTAAAACCTGAGATATAAAATATCTATAGTTTTGTGTTTAATAGCATTCTTTCCTGGTTTCATACGGCTGTTATGACGCTGGTACAACATTTTATCATATAAATGATCTGTTATCCAAAAAGTCAGTCAACTAATTTTTACTATTTTGTAGTCAATAGGTCCTTGCCATATTTGAAAGAAAGTTTCTCAAAAGCACCTTTGGGGAGAATTTAGTTGATGGTTCATGGAGAAGACAAACCAACACTGATCTGACATGGAACAAGAGCCTGCTAAACCAGATGGGTGAAGCAAGACTTTCCTGGTCAATGACGTAGAGCTGAAGACGATTATGTTAGTCAACAGGTAAATTACTCTTTTGATAGCAAAACTAGTTTTCTGGCTAAAAAATTTTTTAATGAAAAATGCCATTATTGTTCATGTAGTTTTACTCATTTTATAATTTTTGCGCAGCAAAAGTGTGCATAAAAATTGCTTATGGTTCAAATATATTTGAGTCATAAGCTTCAATTTCATTGACTATCCATGCACAATATTAATTTTTAACTAAAAATATGTCAATTTAAATTCTTTATAGTTTTGAAATTACTGTATATGTATTTATATATGTGTATATGTATATATTATATATGTGTGTATGTATATATATATGTGTATGTATATATATGCATATAGATATATGTATATATGTGTATATATATACACATAGGTGTCAACTTTTCAAAAAACATGGGGGGGGGCAAGTTTTGACGGAAGATGAAATTTTTCGAAAAATTATCGAAATCTATTAATTTTTCGAAAATCTAGGTATGACACAACTTCTCATATAATACCAACAATAAACAGTTATTATAATTTATTTGGAGAATGGAGGGAAAAAAAGGAGATAGTGTTACAAAAATCAGGGTAGGCAGCCTCCCCAGAATTTAAAAATGGGGAGGCCAGCCCCCCCTGCTCCCCGTACTTTACGCCTATGTATATACATAACAAAAGGAAAAAAATGAAATTACAAATGTAAAATCAAAAACATCAAAGCTATAGAAATACAACAAATTACCAGTACATATGCTAATAGGTTAAAAAGATGCCCCATGATACAATTCCAAATTTCTGCTGTTTTTCATTTTATTTTGTTTGTATGTATATATATATATATACCTCAAAATATTTACGTAATCCATGAAGCAAGAATCCATGGTGAAGTATGGCTGCTGTCAACATTTTGCAATACTAATTGAACATAACAGCATTAATTTCTTTCAAATTTCAAGAAATTGTAGTCTTCAGATATATCTTCTATGAAATGTAATTGATTTAGAAGAAATACAATAATGCCACTAAGGAAAAAGTTAAGCCTGAGGATGTTTTTTTTTTTTTTTTTTTAGCTTTTGAATTCTCTAATTGACCATATATGTTATGCGTGTGTTATTGTCTATGTATGAAAGTGAAATTAGTTTTTCTATATAAAGACTGGAGTACTTACTTTAAGCAAAGTTTGAAACAACATATCATAGAGGTTAAATTGTGAAATAATTAGTTATAACAGTTGTCTAGTTATTCTGTGATATAACTAGTTTTTGTATAAAATTCCTAATGATAGACAATTAGATAGTAAAATAAAAGCACGCTATAATTTTTTATTTTATCTTTTGTTGTAAAACTCGAAAAGTAACAAAAGGTATAGCAGGCATCTTCTTCGAACAGTCGTTTGAACCCCCTCAAATTACCTTATTATTTTAAAATCACTTACTGTTGCCAAATTTATTGCTTTTAATAATAGTGTTCTCAAATATCAATTTTGGGGAATTAGAGGTCCCAAATGGTTGCTGGACGTAACAACTTTCAGTAACAAGTCAATTTTTTTAGCAATAATTAAAAATGGACAAATATTTTTTGTCACTAATTAGGAAGTACTAGTCTGATAAAACCTCTGTTATCAGAGTGAGTCATAGATAGACATAAATATCAGCATTAGGTATTGTATTCTTTTACTAAGAGATGTATTGAACCTTGATTCGAAAGGCAGAACTTGGCATGGCTCGGATATCTGGTCGTCTAGTGATAAGTTGTATCTGTGAATCCATTATTCAGTTCAATTGAACTTTTTTAATATATAAGTTATATTTTTTAAGAAATAATGGAGGGAAATGTTAAAATTAAAAACTGTTTTAAAACCATTTTTTTTTTTTTTTTGTCCTTTTACTTTCACAGATGAAAAGAGGATCATTTCCAGCTCGAGTTAACATATTTCCTACTGCATATTCATTAAAAACCAAAAAAAAAAATAAAAATTGTCAAACAGATAGCAATATGTGCAATTGTAAATAAACTATTTGTTAGACGCAGAGGTGTGTTAGCTTTTTAATTGGTATACCATTTATCAGTTTTAGTTTTGCAAAGGTAAGGGAAAAAGGATTTAAAAGAAAAAAATCAGAAAATAGTAAGTCATACTATTCCAAATAAATTTGTTAGTAATTAATGGATTACAGTGATGAAAGCTGTAAATAATCACTTGTAACAATATCAGAATTGAGTATAATTATCAATTATTTATGTTGGCATTACACGTTTTAATTACTATTATAACCTTGTTATGAATACTTAAAGTTGGCACAGAATTTCTGTTTTTATTTTTATGAACTAGCATCTTGTGCTATAATTGCATTAGATTTTTAAAATTGCATTGTGAATGGCAATTTTAAAAATGGTGTATTTTAAACTGAAATTTAAGAATAACCTATTTTTAATTTTCTAGGTCCAAAGCCTACACCTAATGCTCTGAAACACGGAGAAAGAATACTACATTGAAGGAAGTGGCATAATTCCTGGCAGTCAGATTGACAGATACCTTGCCGAAAAGAAAAAACATTCTGCAATATTTAGTGTAACAAAGAATATGTTTGCTTTGTGTTCAATAAAATAAACTTATTACCTTCTTATGTTTTTACTCTTATTTTAATTGCATATTTCCATTTTTGCTTGATTTCTTCAACCTGTTTTTAGTTTTGTATTTTTCTTTTATGCTAAACTTATAAAATGGAAGATTTGCCCAAAATGGCAAAACAACATTGTAATCAGTTTAAAAGAAAAATTGAGATGCATGAGATACATTACATTGTGCTTTAATAGATTTAGTCATGTTTTGTCTTATTTTTAAGATATATATTTAGCTGAGAAATCTATTGGAATGGATAAATTCTCTTGGTTAAAGGCTAATTAGGTAGTTAACTGTTTCATTGGTTTTTAATATAAGAGACTAGTTTTTACTTCCCAAAGTCTTGTTGAAGACGAACAAATATTTTCTAATGCTATGATTCTTTAATTTATTATACCATTAAGTTCATGTATATTAAGTTTAGAAAAAGTTCATACTTTTAGAAAATATTCAAATATTTTCTAATACTATGATTATACCATTAAGGCCAGTCATTAAAGTAATGATTGGCCTTGATAGTATAAATTATATTACCATAGTATTAGAAAATATTTGACGTAAAGAAAAGGTACTGAGCCTCTTCATAGTGAGAGTAGATACTTGAAGCAGATATAGGTAGTTGATAAAAAAAATTAATTGTGAATTTTTTGTATAATTATGTTGCAGGAACAAGGCTTTTGTTGTGAAAATCACATAGATGTCGCCAAAATCACTAAGATCACAATGTGACATCGCAGCGACAAAGCTTTCTTTGCGAAAATCGCATAAATCACACGGATGTCACTAAGATCACATTTAGGTCACAAAGCGATATCGCAGTGACAAAGCTTTCGTTGCGAAAATCGCATAAATCACACTGATGTCGCCAAAATCACTAAGATCACATACAGATCACAATGTGACATCGCAGTGACAAAGCTTTCGTTGCGAAAATCGCATAAATCACACGGATGTCGCCAAAATCACTAAGATCACATTTAGGTCACAAAGCGATATCGCAGCGACAAAGCTTTCGTTGCGAAAATCGCATAAATCACATGGATGTCGCCAAAATCACTAAGATCACATTTAGGTCACAAAGCGATATCGCAGTGACAAAGCTTTCGTTGCGAAGATCGCATAAATCACACGGATGTCGCCAAAATCACTAAGATCACATTTAGGTCACAAAGCGATATCGCAGTGACAAAGCTTTCGTCGCGAAGATCGCATAAATCACACGGATGTCGCCAAAATCACTAAGATCACACTTAGGTCACAAAGCGATATCGCAGTGATAAAGCTTTCGTTGCGAAGATCACATAAATCACACGGATGTCGCCAAAATCACTAAGATCACATACAGATCACAATGTGACATCGCAGTGACAAAGCTTTCGTTGCGAAAATCGCATAAATCACACGGATGTCGCCAAAATCACTAAGATCACATTTAGGTCGCAAAGCGATATCGCAGTGACAAAGCTTTCGTTGCGAAGATCGCATAAATCACACGGATGTCGCCAAAATCACTAAGATCACATTTAGGTCACAAAGCGATATCGCAGCTACAAAGCTTTCTTTGCGAAGATCGCATAAATCACACGGATGTCGCCAAAATCACTAAGATCACATTTAGGTCACAAAGCGATATCGCAGTGACAAAGCTTTCGTTGCGAAGATCGCATAAATCACACGGATGTCGCTAAAATCACTAAGATCACATACAGATCACAATGTGACATCGCAGCGACAAAGCTTTCGTTGCGAAAATCGCATAAATCACATGGATGTCGCCAAAATCACTAAGATCACATTTAGGTCACAAAGCGATATCGCAGTGACAAAGCTTTCGTTGCGAAGATCGCATAAATCACACGGATGTCGCCAAAATCACTAAGATCACATACAGATCACAATGTGACATCGCAGCGACAAAGCTTTCGTTGCGAAAATCGCATAAATCACATGGATGTCGCCAAAATCACTAAGATCACATTTAGGTCACAAAGCGATATCGCAGTGACAAAACTTTCGTCGCGAAGATCGCATAAATCACACGGATGTCGCCAAAATCACTAAGATCACATTTAGGTCACAAAGCGATATCGCAGTGACAAAGCTTTCGTTGCGAAGATCACATAAATCACACGGATGTCGCCAAAATCACTAAGATCACATACAGATCACAATGCGATATCGCAAAAATCGCAAATTCGTCCCCAATGTCACAATGTGACGAAAAGCGATATCGCAGCGATATCACAAAGTTACGTCGCAAAACCCCCTCTAAAACGGACATTGGACGACTATGTGACCCCTGTGTGATATCGCCGTGACATCGCGTGATCTCTATGCGATATCGCTTTTCGTCACATACTCGTCACATGGTTATTAGGGTATCGATCAGCATAATAATGCGCATTTTATTTTCATGCGCTCATTGCAGTTGTCTATGACGTCATAAGTCCCATTCACTTTTTATTTAAAAACGCTTTATCAAATCAATCAAGTAAATAGTTCTTACCTGACTACCACAAATCTGATACTCATTCTCCACTCCTCTGCAATCACTGCCGCCATTGCTCGGCCTAAAGGGCAGAAAACACTTGCACAGCAGTATAAGTAATGGACAATGTATAAGGAAATAGAATGTTGTAAAATTATGTACGATATTTATACACACACACCCTCCCATTATAAAGTGAACGTTAGTTTTTTATAGTAATGTTTATATGAATTCGAACGTGTATTTAATAGGATTGGTTGGTTGTATTCAGATTATCTGGCGCCGTCAGCAACACGAGGGCTATAATGCGCCGAAACATTCGTCATTAAACAAGCCAACATACATTTACAAACATCCATGCCTAACACGGGACTCGGAACCCGCAACCTCGCGGTCTAGAAGCCAGCACGCTAACCACTATACCGTTTGGTCGGCGCATTTAATAGGAAGTCCTAAGTAAGGATTATTTCCAATACTCGCTATGTTACAATCTTCTAGCCCAGTGCATTTAGAAACTACTTTGTAGAAAACCTTGAATTTGATAAGTAGGAACGAAAATGATCACTTCATGAAATGACATAAAATTAAATACTCGAAAATCGCGTCTAATATATTTTACTTTATATTTGAAATTTTTACGTCAACGCCTATGCAGTGGCGCCACCTGCAACAGTCTTTTGCTTTTTGCTTTTTTTTTTTTTAATTTTTATTTGTAACACCGACATTAAATGAAAACAATTTATGTCATTTCATTGAGTGATCATTTTCGAACATGCTGAACAAAAGTTCCAAGTTAACATTCGCCCCTTCACTGAGGATATGATCCCACCACAATGGCCGACCCTATCTTAAAGCTCCCTAACTTAAGGGAGCTTATACACGAAACGAGTAAAACGGTGAGTAGGTTGGTTGGTTGTATTCAGATTATCTGGCGCTGTCAGCAACACGAGGGCTATAATGCGCCGAAACATTCGTCATTAGACAAGCCAACATACATTTACAAACACCCATGCCAACACGGGACTCGGAACCCGCAACCTCGCGGTCTAGAAGCTAGCACGCTAACCACTATACAGTTTTAAACGGTGAGTAGGACCTTTACAGTAAAATTTTGCCATGGATTTCAATGGCGAATTTTACTTGTCAAGGTCATACTCACAGTTCTACTCTCCTTGTGTTTGAACCCATCCTTTAAGAAAGTATTGTTTCTAAAATATGGTTTGAAATAAAATTCATACATATTTAAATTTCCCCCGTCAAATAAAAACTGAGGACCTGCGATCTGTCCTTCTAAACAACCACGATTTATCAACAAGTTCCTCGCTTTGATAGCCATTTAACATAATTCTCATGCATGTCTGGCAAGCATTCTATCCACTGTCTATCTCTATATATAATTCTCTTGCGTAACGTCCAAATTCGGCTGTACTTCTGTGAGCAGAATGGCAACGACTTCAAAAGTCTTCTAAATGTACTTCATGCACGAATTTCAAAATTCAGCAAACCAGCCAATCACAATATATCTTTTGAAATTTAACTAATATATCTGGCAACAGCAACAACTTGGATTAGCTATATTTTGTTTTTCTTACTACAGTCTACAGATAGAAATTGTCTATTTAAAACGTATTGATTTAATAGTTACGGTGATGCAAGAATAAATAGATCTAAGATGTGTACATTTCTTTTGGATTAGAATTCCGGATAAACCAGACTTTTCGGAAAAGTTATTTGCTGGAACATGTTCCGGAGGTCGCCAGGTTGATTCAGCGCAAAATCACCAACTTTCAAAAAGTCTCTAAGAGGCATTATGCAGTAAATCTGAACCTATATTCATTTCTAATCCAAGCAAATTCAGCTATTATGAATTGAAAACTATCAAAATAAAGAATAAAACCACCCACTCAACTTCAAAATCTCATAGAAATAAAAAAAATTAAAACTTTTGGAGAAATAGGGCTAATTTCACGCCAAATTTGATTTTCAAAAAATTCCGGTGTATTGAATGCCGGATAATTGGCCTTTCACTGATTTAATTTATTTTCTAAGTAGCTCAAAAAAAATTATGCGAACATATGATTGCTTCATTAAGAAATTTCGACAAGCAACTTTAATTATTTTGGCGTTTCACACGAAACCAGCCCGTAAATTTTAATAGTTCAGTGAAATAGCCGATATTTTTTAAATATATGTACTATACTGTTTATTTTTGTTGTTTTTTAAGAGCTTTCTACAACGTTGCCACATTGTCCCTGCTTAAGGCGTTTCGACAGCAATAGGATAATGACGTGGCAAGTATTCTGACTCTTCATAAATAACAAAACGTTTTCAGTTTTTTGGAATTATGCAAATGAAATAGCTTTTTGCTAGGGCATATTTTAAATGCTTCACTTTGAGGCGAGCAAAGCGAGCCAAGGGGATTGCATAGCAATCCAGGGGGTTGGCGAGCGTCAGCGAGCAGGGGGCGGAGCCCCCTAGTTACAAGAATATCTCACGTTGCCTGTTGCCGTAGAAACAAGATTAGCCACATAAGGCCGGAAAGATTTCATGTGAAAGGTATCTGCTTTATAGTCTTTAGAAGCCCAATTCAAGCTTCCTGTATTCTTAAGCGACGAGCCGCGTTTGGTATAGGACATCATACCGAGTATGTCGTTTTCAGATTATCTGGCGCCGTTACGAGAGCTATAATGCGCCGAAACATTCGTCATTTGACAAGCCAACATACATTTACAAACAACACCCATACCTTACACGTGACTCGAACCAGCAACCTCGTGGTCTAGCACGCTAACCACTATACCGTATGGTCGGCGAGTATCTTGCTCTTGATAGACAGTAACTTTAATTTATGGACAGTGCATGCTTGGTTATTAACTTGAGGCCGAAGATGGCTTAACAGTCACCAAAGAGATCTATGTTGGCAACTCTTGCCACCAAATTAATGGAAATAAAGGGCATGCTATTAAAAAAAACATTAGAGAGGGAATAACATGGTGGCAATTCAATGGTGGCAAAAACCGCTTATAAGCTAGATATCTAAAACTTGCAGTTACTTCCTTCGCACCACGTTTGCGGCAGAAAAAGAAAACCACGCGAGTTGGTAACACACACTCCACTAACAAACGTTTTTTTGTTTTTTGTTTTTTTTTCCTTAAACAACGGAAAGCACATTGTTACGCAGTATTTCTATAAATACGAGTATTTATGAATAATGATTCTTTGCGAAGTTCCATTTTTTATTATTAAGTGGGGTTTTTTTTGTGTCGGCCAGTAATAATACTGGCAGGAAAGGGTTGGCGACACGCGGTCTAGTCGGGAGGTTTCGCGACCGTTCTCCGTGTTCTGACTGAAAAATCATTTGCGCTTGATTCTTCTTGAAACTTCGCCGGGCTAGTGTAAAAGCGTCGTCGATTAGCGAAAGGAAATGGATTTTGAGTGTTGTTTTTGAAAAAGAGCTAAGCGCTCGTTTACGCTGCCGGAAATCATCTTTGTGCATGTTAAAATTGTACATATACGAAGCTGTTGTTTTTAAGAAATTTTGTGAGCTTCTGAACGAAGAATAAATTTTAGCTTTTATTTTGTTAAAAGCTGCGTCGTCATTTCTTCTTGAGAAAATTCATAAGAAAATGAATGCTTAAGGGTGGGGGTACTTACGGTGGGGAATCGCACGCTCTCTCTCTGACCCTGATGCCGCCTCCGCACTGTCTGGAGCAGTTGGACCAATCGGAGAAGGCGCTCCATCCTCCGTCAGTCACTGTCTGGGCGTCCATGTCGCGGCACTCACCTTTCCGACACCACTGAAGAAAAAAAATCGACTTTTGAGCACAGGTAACTGAAGGAATCGGTCACGTGATTAAGCCAAAGCATATGCCCATACTCAGTGTCCAATTGTAGAATACTGGCGTGCTGAGCACAAAAGCCGTTTTTGCGATGGACAATTCCCACATTTTTTATTTTTTATACAATTTTAAATGTTTTGAAAGGCCATAAACACAGCAATTTCCTACTCACTGCACTTTTTTTTTAATTTGTAACCTAAGTTCACCTGTTAGACTTTGGAGAGAAAACGATTCATTTGACTTGAATTCTGCAGCAGCGGAAACTAGTTTTGCAAGTTTCTCACAAATCATGCATACCTGTATGGGATATGACAACTCTCTATCAAACCAACGCCGACTATTTGCCAGAAACATCACGATAACCATAGAGAACGGAAGGATGTCGGGACGTCACAGCTATAGCGGAGAGTTTTGATCGGACTGGTTTTGGAGCATTTTCTTTTTTTTTTAATATTTAAATAACTAATTTTTTAAAAAGAACTTTTATTTGAATATTTTGGAATCGGGAAATAAATTCTTCATAAATATAAACTAATTTCACTCGTTTTTAAAAAGATGCGGAAACTGTCCATTGTTGAATTACTGTCCTGCTGAGCACAGAAGTCGCTTCTGCAATTGCATTCAAAATGTGAAATGACGGTTTAAAGTTGAACAACAACTGGGTGTACTTGATGGTAACTTACTGAGTAATAGTCGCAAGTTCAGGTACCCCATCGAAAATCATTCTGAATTTTTTTTTTTTTTTTTATAGAATTTGGGGAAAGTTAGTATAGATTACGAATCCAAAGAGCAGTGGGTTACCAAAAGAAAAGAAAAAAAGAAAAAAAAAAGGATGCTAATTATTTGGTAAGTTACGACTTATTTGGCAATCGGATTTAGTTCAAGTCATTTCAAGTCGATTATTGATCAGTTTCGGCCATTTTTGCCACGGCTGACCAGTGGATTCATGATCTACTAACATTTCTCTACATTCTATGAACAAATCTGAATGATGTTCGATGGGGTACCTGAACTTGCAGTCTCTTTAAGGACTATTGGATGGAGCTCGGTATTACGACTGATCAATTGGCATTACATGATTGCAAAGGAGAGATCTAGGATATGCACTAAGGATTGGTAGTCTGCTTAGTATACTAAACTTCAACTTAACTAGACATCACTTAGACGGTAGATCGACACAGTGCTCATAGGTATTTAATCCATTTTGGCGGAGTGAAGACATAATTCTCGCCAAACCTTAGAGCCTTTTGTACTCTATACTAAACTTCAACTTAACTAGACATCACTTAGATGGTAGATCATGACAGTGCTCATAGGTATTTAATCCATTTTGGCGGAGTGAAGACATAATTCTCGCCAAACCTTACAGCCTTTTGTTCTCTCTACAGGGTTGTGGTTTGGCGAGAATTATGTCTTCACTCCGCCAAAATGGATTAAATACTTATGAGCACTGTCATGATCTACCATCTAAGTGATGTCTAGTTAAGTTGAAGTTTAGTATAGTGATGGACATTTATTTGTGTTATACTCGCCTTGTTTTCTCCGCAGGGGGTTCCTTCAGCGGCTGGTAAGAACTTGGTCTCGCATTCTCTGCCATTCCTCTGGCACCAGAGGGCGCGGCAGACTTCGTTCTAAATGGAATAGAAGAATCGCCATTGTTAATTTCTCATTACGATTTCGAAAATTAATTGATTAGAGTTCGAAAAAGGGGGGGGGGGTTTCAAGAGTTCTGTGGTATTCATGTCTGGAGCCTCTAAGTCACGACAGCTGTCGGTGAGCTCCAATTTCGAATGATATATTCTGCCTTCTGATTTGGCAGCACATCCAGACCATCTGGTGGGACTCGGGATCACCACCATCAGGTCCAACCAACCATAAACGTTCCAATAAATCGGTTCTTCATTCAAAACAATTTTTTTTTTTGTCAAAAACTTTTTTTCTATCATTTCATAAATATATCAGAAATAATTTTCATTTGCATATAATGTTAAATGAAAAATGGAATTTTTAATAAATATTTCGTGTATATATTAAACTAAAGTTTTTGTTACATTCGTCATTTTTCAACGGGAGCCTCACAACATTCTAGTTTGCGTATATGTAGTATATATACATATGAAGATGTTCTAAATGCCCACCAAACATAACGAAGCCGTCGATATAAATAAACAACTGTATAGACTGCTTAACGCTGGGAAAATGAAGCCGTTGCCAGATACCGTTCGTGGGATAAAAATTACGGATTGCCGAAGATTGAAAATAAAATTTTGGGTTGTACACATCAGAAATGTCAAGAGTAGACCTTAATTAGTAATAATGTGCAAAAAATATATATACTCTAGCATTTTACAAGGTTTTTCGCATTTCCATCCAACTATAAAAGTGAATTGTGATTGGTTAACCTTCCCACCAGCTTCGCAATCCCCGGCGCGTTTTTCTCTTTGCATTAACAATGGAGCAGTCTATCCAGTTGTTTATCTATATCGATGATCGAGGCATGCACGTGCGCGCTGTGGAATGGTTGACTGCATAGTGCACACGTTGCAGCACTTTTTTCTTTCCTGCACCTGATATGACGTCCTACTATTCTCTAAATTTTTCTTGAAAACTACGGATTGTAGAAGAACAGTTCTACATGAATTTTTTTATGGGTATTCCAAGCGAGGAATCTGGCTTTGCAAAGTTAGGGCGGTTTTGATAGGACAACCTGCATAATAAGGTTGGTTGGTTGTTTTCAGATTTTCTGGCGCCGTCAGCAACACAAGGGCTATAATGCGCCGAAACATTCGTCATTTGACAAGCCAACATACATTTACAAACACACATGCCTAACACGGGACTCGAATCCGCAACCTCACGGTCTAGAAGCTAGCACGCTAACCACTATACCGTTTGGTCGGCCCCTGCATAATAAGGAATTTGCAATCAAAGTACCTTCCTTGGGTAGTGTTCGCAGAGTTTGGACTTGGTCCCGAACTGTAATCTGCACTGCATGTCCGCGTCGTACAACTGTCCGGGCAGGGTGTCGGGAAACTGGAATTCGTCCGAGGAGTCCGGCAGATTCTTCAGGCACAGGGATCGAGGAGACCTGAAAGGAGTGGTAAAAGTGAGGGGGAAAAAAGTGGAGGAATGTTTTGTGCACAATAACGCCTAATCAGGCCGGGATCTACAGATTAACGTAGATTCCGAACCGCAACGAACATCCATGCCTAACCCAGGATTCGAACCTTGTACCTTTGGCATGCGAGGCCAGAGCGCTAACCCCAGAGCCATCAGTTTGGCAAACAACGGTCGATGAGATAATAATAAGCTATTCGAGAATACAAGTGACCTTACAGCACTTTCGAATATGAAAAAAGTCATGGCTAAGCTCTTAATAAATTACTACATTTTTTTTTATTTTTTTATTTTGTAAACAGGAAAGAAATTCAACAATTAGCGGAACTTTCATTTCTTCTAAAAAAGTTCGACGGAATAATACGTAAGTATACAAAAAAAAATCTAAACATGACCGCTAACAGCTTGCTTAAATATAACTGAGTAGGTGCTCACAGGTACCTATAGCGCCATCTGTACACGAAAAAACTTGCATTCTTTGCGGTGTCTACCAATTTACAACTGTTGTCACTGATTGTTATTCTCCTTATGTCATATAATTTTTTTTGTTACTTGTGTACCGTCCTGTAGCTCTCTTAAATTTCATAATGAAGTATTAAAATATTGTTTCGTTGCGTATGACGTTTGCGTGCGCTTACTTTAAGAATTGGGTGAGACTGTCCCTGCTGCATTCCGACCACAGGAGGCGGGAATCGAGGCCGGATAGCGAGGCGGACATGAGGGTCCCGCGACGACGACGACACGGACTCGAACCCTGACCATCGTGCAACATGCCGAAGCTGAAAACAATGACAAAAAGAAATATTAAGAAAAGATCGTGTTCAGCCTATTTTAACCTTTAACTGCTGTGGTTGGGTGGTTTGAGGTTTTTGGCGCAAGAGCAACACATGGTCCATACTGCGCCAAACAAATTTGTGAACATCAGTTTAAAGTTTAAGAAACATAGTATCAGAAAAATTAATATAAAAGTCAAAGATGAGATATTTTAGGGGGTGGAAGCATTCCACAAAAAATGACTCGCGGTCTGTCAGACCGCTTACAGCAGTTAAAGGTTAACCATTTTAGTGCCGTACGATATATCGTTCTTCGCTACACTTGCGAAAAGTGCTAAAGACGATGTATCGTTGAGCAAGCTTTGGCGCCTATTACGCGTCACAAGAGTTCTGTACTTCAAAATAACTCTATAAAACGTTATAAATGGTTCAAATTCGTTGCATTGCAATTAAAAAAAAATATTTGTTAGAACTTTTTGTTATGTTTTCTGCTGGTTGGTGCCGAAGTACTGTGTACGTTAGAGTGATAGGTAGAATCTTTGAACCTTTCTCCCACAATACACAGCATTTTGAATTTCTTAAATATCATTTTTAGTTTGGGTTTTATGAGCATTTTTCCAACCCTTAGTAAATTTGTCAAACTCCTCCGGTTATTTTCGCACAGGCATCCGTTTTCGCGCAGCACTAAAAGGGTTAATACATATATTTAAAAAAAAAAAAAAATTTAAAAAAATAGCAATTTGGGAGGGAAACCAATCAACAGTTGTTTTTGAGATATTCTCTAATTTCGCACCTTTCTGATTATTAACTAAATAACAGACCATCTTGTGGTTATTATGCTGGAAAGATTTGGAAGGCTGGATTTCTATAAGATGGAAATGTAAAACCAAGTAGCACATTAACTCTGGCATTTATTATACAGAACCACTCCTGTGGCAAACGACAGAAAAGACGCCCGGGCTGGCCACTGCTATGGATCAGTAAAATAAACTCCATAGGTTGGTTGGTTGTATTCAGATTATCTGGCGCCGTCAGCAACACGAGGGCTAGAATGCGCCGAAACATTTCGTCATTTAACAAACCAACATACATTTACAAACATCCATGCCAACACGGGACTCGAACCCGCAACCTCGCGGTCTAGAAGCCAGCACGCTAACCACTATACCGTTTGGTCGGCTAAACTCCATAGGATTGCAAGTATCGCTTAGAGTCTGAGCGCCACAAGCGACCATCGATATAAATAAACACTGGATAGACTGCTCCATTGTCAATGAAAAGAGAAAAACGCGCCGGGGATTGCGAAGCTGATGGGATGATTAACCAAACACAGTTCACTTTTATAGTTGGATGGGAATGCGAAAAACCTTGTAAAGTGTTAGAGTATATATATTTTTTGCACATTATTGCTAATTAAGGTCTACTATTGACATTTCTGCTGTGTACAACCCAAAATTTTATTTTCAAACCTCTGCAATCCGTATTTTTTATCCCACCGATTGCATCTGGCAACGGCTTCATTTTCCTGGCGTTAAGCAGTCTATCCAGTTGTTTATCTATATCGATGCAAGCGGCAGATGCAACCTCTACCCAGTATCAGGGCCCGACTTACAAATATAGGGTCTAGAACACAAACCCTATTGTGGTACTTCCTTCTCGTGATAAACGACTTTCGTAAGAACGTTATACCAATGAAAAGGCCTTATATACCAATTGTAATAAAATAAAGATTGTTTGAATAATAATTTAGATAAGCAAAAGGTTGCATCAAATGAATTGCTCATCAGGAAATTACATTTATTACAGTAAAATAAATATTCCAAAAAATATGAACGCGCATACAATTTTAAGATTTGCCAAAGCCTAAAAATTATTATATACAATTATTATGGTAATCTCTCCCTATAATCCTACAAACAAACCTAAGTTCATAAAAAATAGTTAAATACATTCAAATGAAACATATAATAGTTGTTTAATGTATATGTTGTATATGACCCTGGGAACGTGCTCCAATTGCCCTGTGCAAAATCAGACCCTGTCCATTATACTTGTACCCTTATGTGGCCTAATATAATAAGCTCCATAGAATTGCTAACAGTGGCGTGTCTGAGACAGGCATGCGCGCCACTGGTGTGACTCTATGTAATAAAGGCCTTACCTCTACACATAAGTGAAATGTGTAGACCTTTCCCTACTGCGATTTATAATCTTCGCCAACTTCCAAACGTGGTGAGAGTTATTGTGCACCTTCTTAAATTTATGATGCGGATGACATGTTAACAGTAACTGTTAACATGACATATTGGGGAAATAGTAATTTCTATTAGTAATGAACTTCATTCGTAAAAGAGGAAATCTACCGTATTTGGCCAATCAGAGTCTGATGTAAAAAGCACAAACTCTAACTACTTCAACTTATCTCTCTTGGATCAACAGATAATTTTTATTATTTTAGGCGGATATTTAAATTGTCCAATACCGGTTGTTGTATTATAACAAGTATATTCAAAAGTGAATAATAATAATAATAAATAGCTTGGCAACTATCTTATTGTCGATCCTCGCCATAGATTTGATTTGATAATACGTTTAAACTCTTACTACCCAGACTACCGCTCTCTCATTGCCATTTTCAAACATTATCTCGTTTTTGCCAATCCAGCGAAATTAGTCTTAAAAGACTCGTGTATTTACTCTTCAAATTTCAATTGAACGCATTGCTTCAAACATATCATAAAAAGCAGTGGCGGCTCGTGGGTATTAAAAGTGAGGGGGCCCAAATTAACAATTGCATGTCATGGGGGAGAAAAAACATGCAAATATCAAGACACATGAATTTCATGTAATTTTGTAAATGTTACTTAAATATATATGGGAAAACAAAACTACAAGGTTATTAAACAGTGAAATTATCTAAGCATACTGATATCGTAAATATTGCCATAAAAGGAATTATTATTACAAAAACGACGCGACGTTTCGTTTGAGAATGGACGACGTCAGGAAGGGTAAAATGAATGCATTTGCACCTTTTGCTTTTGAAAACTAAAAATGAAGCGAAGAATTCCTAGGCAAAAAAGTAAAGTACAGGCTTCAAATTATTCAATTGAACGTAAAATTACGGCAGATCTATTTATAAATTGTTCCGTAAGAAATCCGATACTCATTCACGCTTGAAAATTCCTGGTTTGAAGCTTTAGCCGCTTTGCACCCTTTTGTATGCGATTTGCACCCCCTTGCCACTGTCACAAAAAAATAAGTGAAAGTATGAAAACCGATGTCACTCAATTTCTATTCTGTATTTAAGAAAAAGAAAACAAAGAGTTAGGGAAGAGTTATAAAATAAAGTCAAAACCTTCGTTAAAAATTCTGTAGAAATCACAGGGAAAAATTTTTCATCAAATATTACATGAATCATAGAAAAAAAATGCCGATAGCAACAATTTCACTTTTCGTAACTTTAGAGTAAATACTTAAATAAATAATTTTATAATGTTTTAAAATAATTTAAATAAATCATTTTAAAGACATCGGTATTGCTCCTAGTATTCAATTCAATGATATTTCATGAATCAATTCATGCAAAATAATTTTGGCTTAACAGTAGAACTAATGAAAAATGCCATTAACTTAGATTGTGCAATATTTATAAATTTGCAACCAAAGTCAAAGGTATTGTTATATTGACCAGTTCAACAGTTTTAATTTAAATTCATGAAAAAATGAATAATTACTTGATTTGAGGATGAATAATTACTTGAAAAATGCATTGCATATGCATCTCAAATTTGAGATGTCTACTTACATTGAAACCAACCTGCAAAATATCCGATGGGGCTCGATTTGACGACGTTTCACATGTGAATTGAATATATTGCCTCTGGTCAATGAGTTTTGACATAGCGATAGTTAAAAATAGGTGTTTTACCATGATTCTTGATATTTTGAAAAGAAGTTGAGCAAACATGGAACTCGTTTCAAATTTTAATATTTTATTTAATTCAGAATTTATTTTGAGAATTGGATCCTACCTGAGTTAAGAATAAACATCGTTTCTTCAATTTTAAGAATGCACAAATTTTATTTGACAATTTCAAATTGCTTGTATGATTTTGCTTTTTAAAGGGTGTAGGTTCATGACTCAGATTCTTTACTAAATGCTCATGAAATTTTTTTCTGGTAACAGTAACTAGGTTTGATTTATCTACATTTTACATATTATTTGGGAGAGAAGGAGAGGGGGGGGGGGTGAAAATTCTGTTATTGTAACATTTATCTTTTAACTTTAACACAGCATTATACGATGGCTTAGTTCTAGTGGAGCCATTTATTTAGAGAAGAACCTTTTTTATTCTCTGTATAGAAATTCTTCCGTTGATGGCCACGGATTGTAAGTTACGTTAATAATTTAATAGGATATCAAATATTAATGTGAGACAAATCACTTCTTCTGATCATATGGACGACATTTAAATACTCAATCATTTTTCGGGAAAAAAGTAAATATCTAAATAAAACAATTCGCAGAGAAAATCTTACTCTTACATTTTGAAAAACAAAGAGCGAAAATGAATGCAATGGATATTTATTGTAGACACTTTTTTCGCACCGTCATACTAGAGGACCAACGTGCTATCGCCGTCTCTACAAAAATGGCCATTCCTTTACAGAGAAGTCCACCCCAGAGCAGAGCGATCAGGGAGGTTTTAGAAATTTTGTATTTTTGCTTTGGCAAAACAGGATGTCACGTGAAAGTCGCAACCTTATATGCCCTATCGGTTTCAAATTCAAGGTCGTCCGAAGAAGGGGTCATTTCGTCCCCAGGAAAACTAGCATCTTTAAGAGAAGGGTCGCTTTTTTGCAGTAATGATTGTGAGTGATTAACTTTTTTTCGAGTTTTTTTGCAAGAGCTCCCTGCTCCCTTCACAATAATTATTGTCCAATGACAGAATAAATAAGTTTTAAGCTTTTTTTTTTTAAATATTAAAAAAATCCCACAACAAAACAATATTAACAAGCATATATGTAAGTGGGCCCAGGGTCCAAAAAAGTGAGGGGGCCCAGGCCCCCCCTGGCCCCCTGCACCAGCCGCCACTGATAAAAAGCATTTCTTACTTGTGCCCAATTTCATGTGCCACAGTGAATGCCAACGCCAGACCAGAATCCTCGTTGACGGTACAACTCCGGTACTTGCTGCACATGCCACTGATGGGCGCGTAACCTGGCATAAAAAAAATAATAACAGTTATTATTACAGACATCTATAAAGTATAGAGGAAGGCCTTACCATGTCCCATCGTGCAATAACATGGGTGCAAATCAAAGTAATCTACTGTTGCACAAATTGTCTGTATATATTGTAAATAGTGACGTATTATTTTAAAATTCTATTGTAATTTATTTTTATCTTATTTTATTTATTAATAGCGATTATACAGATTGACTTCGGACTTCGTTGAAAGCTGATCGCTTTGTTAATCTATTGAAGTGAGCTTGTATAATCGCTGTATTCGAAGCTGTTCTTGTTGAAGCTTGTATTGAAGATTAATAGTGATTGCTCTGTTATCTGTGAATAAATTTTGTGAGTTTTCTGAAGAGAATAAATACTAGTTTTTATCTGAAAAACTGTGCCATCATTGCCTCAGTGTTATGAACCACTGTTATGAATTTTTCCACTGAGGCAATTCATCGGCCAAGTCATTAAAGAAGAGGTTTACATGGGAGGGTATCCACTGCAGATGAATGACACTATGCAAAGAGTAAATCTGCTTGACTACTACATTAACAATTTTTCCAAACTTTCTAACTGTACAGTGGCACAGTATGCTGATGGTACTGTGTTACTATGAACATCAAAGCAAGCCGACAGAGCCATCAGCAAACTAAAAAAGGCACAAGACAATTGAAGAGTGGTTTGAAAAATGACACAAAATTAATGTCCAAATCTCCCAACTCTTCAGAAGACGTCATACCAGAAAACATACATCATCCAAAATCGAAATCATTGGCGACAACATTGAATTTGTCTAACACCTCGGCGTACATCTCGCCGAAAAATAAACATTCAAAACACAACAAGCAATTCAAAAAGCTGCTACCTCTCTTCCCTGCGTGGGCAGTAGTAGTTTTGAACACTTAAAATTTATTAATACCAAAACATATACAAATACATTTTTTCATAAAATATTTGTTGAGATTTTTTTTAAATTTTTGTTTGAAAAAAATTAAATACATTTAATTATAAAATTTAGATATATCATTGTATTACAAATTTTACCCAAAAACTAATATGTTGGAAACTCCTTGAACTTATAAGTACACAAAAAAATCAGAAAAGTAGAACTGCATGAACCAGAATATTAAAAAAAAGAACTATTAACAATTGAAAGGAATTTATTCAAAGTTAAAACCGTCAATAAATATACATTGTTGAATATTGTCAAGAGGAGTGACGTCATGAGCAGAATATCTATTTGATTTATTTAAACATAGAACAACTCAACTCTTTTTCAGATTTACAAGATTTATAAATAAAAATACATACAATACAAATTTTCCATCGAACTTGAAACCAATGATCAATGAATCGGGGATTTAACGATACAAGACCATTTTCACTGGATATACTTTTACCTTCATTGTTCATTATTAGCCAGGCCAGGCGTTTAATTTCATTTATAAATCTTACAATTTGATTTCGCTACCATATATCCAGTCTTTTAATGTTCCATCAAATAACCCACTTTTAAATAGGTAATATGTTTTTCTTGTATCAACAGCTGCAATGAATTGGGCATATTCCTAGTAAACGTGTCAAAGTCGCCAAATGAAATTGAAGGATTTTTTTTTTTTAGCCGTATAGTTTGTAATTAACTATTTTATTTTGTATTTGCGTATTCGCTAAGTTTTCAGTCGTTTAGTTTTAACGGCCTCTTTGAATTAGACAACAGAAAACCACCTTATTTAGGAATTATCGCCAACTTTTCAAAATCGTGCCAACCCTGACACGTTAACTAGGAATTTACCAATGGACTCATAATTCCATACCTCAATGCTAAACGAATGTAAAAGACCAAAGCGGATGATTTTTGTTTCATTATTTTCAGATTATTTCTTAAAATTTTGTTTTGCATCGAATCATAACACAGTAATTCACTCAAAGAATTTCTAAAAATTTAATACAGATAAAAAAAAAAAAGTACTATGTAGAGAGAACTCAATAAAAGTGGATTTTAAGTTATTTTTTCTCATTTTTTATGTAAAATTGTCCAGTAAATTAGGTTTCGTTTGGTTCCGAGGTACATAATTACACTAGAAATCTAATTTTTTTGGCTATTCAACATATTATGACGAATTGGGATTCTCTTATTTAATTAACTAAGTTTTTAGTTTATTAGCAATTTTTCCACATTTCAATAAGCTTAATTGTGTTTTTCCAAAACTTGCCCATCAAGTTATTGAACATAACATACAGGATTGATACTGAAGTAATTTCAATACCACTTATTTTTTCACGATCTTTTTTCTCCAACCAAGCTTATTTGATGTTTCAAAATGCATTAAATCAGCGTTCGCCACTAACTTTTGGAGGAGGTCCATCTCACTTATGCTGGAGCTTTTCGCGGGCCAAATACACCAAAATATGTATCTTTAATTATTATCGATTTAATAATAAATATCATTTCAGAAATTTTTTTAAAAATTTAATTTTTTTTCCTCAGTAAAATTACAATTGATATTCGATTCTAGTTTTCTGAGAATTTAAAAAAATAATAATTTTCTTTATTAGTAAATTAAAGTCTTAAAAAGAAGTGAATCTTTTGTTTCAACGTGACAAGGCCATTTGACCTAACTTTTAATAAAAGTATTTAAACTGTACTTTCCAGATTACTCCGTTTTAGTTAGTATCAATTGTTATACTAAACTTCAACTTAACTAGACATCACTTAGACGGTAGATCGTGACAGTGCTCATAGGTATTTAATCCATTTTGGTGGCGTGAAAGCATAATGTTCGCCAAACCACAACCCTGTAGAGAACAAAAGGCTCTAAGGTTTGGCGAGAATTATGTTTTCATGCCGCCAAAATGGATTAAATACCTATGAGCACTGTCACGATCTACCGTCTAAGTGATGTCTAGTTAAGTTGAAGTTTAGTATAGACGATGGCGGTAGAAATCGTTCATTTTATTTTATGATGGAATCGATGTCTTTCGGAGTATTTGTTGCAGTCAATTTTAATAAATTTTCCAATTGAGATTCAGTTAAGTTACGGCTGTATTCAATCTTGATGAAAACCAACTTGCTGAAAGCTTCATTTGCTTTTGTGGCGACCTCAAATAACAGATAAAACTTCTGTGCACTGGAGTACTCTTTTGCACAGAGGTAAGACATCTGTCTCGATATACCATGGTCCTCGGATCAAATCACGTCGCCCGCACAACGAAAGCTTACCATACGCTTTACTTTCTTAGGACACGTAGTGGAGAACTCTGATCTACATAGTTAACACATTATTTCGGATAAATTACAATTATGTAAGAAAAAAAAGTCCATACTGTGAAATTAGATTTTTTTTTTCTTCTATGGTGCCTGCGGGCCGCAGAAAAATCAGTCGCGGGCCGCGTAGTGGCTGACGCTGCCTTAAAGTATACCAACTAAGTTCCAAAGCATATCTCTTAAAGAAAGTTTATTTAATTTCGCATTGATTAAAGATTAATTTATTCCTTACATTTCAGGTGTTATCAATTATTCATCGATACTATCATTATTTCAGATCACAGCCAACATTTGAGAGAGCGAAATCAAGACAAATATTATCTCCCCCCCCCCCCCTACCTCATTCCCGAGAATGGACGAAACAGAACAAAAAGTATCCGAAACAGTCCTCACCATCATGTCCCACCTCCGAAGCGTCCTCTCCAAGTGCAGGGATCAGAATGAAAATCCCGTACACAAGGACCAGAACCTTAAGGAGAAATGCAATAATACAAAGCTCCAGGAAACCACGCGTACTCAACTCAGATCAGAACCGAGACCCATGACAAGAACGTCTCTAAAGACCCCGCTCTCCGAAAGAGAAAAACTGGGGAAGCTGATCGCCGACGCTACAGCTGAGAATTTCCAGCTGAGGGAGTCGAACGTGCAGCTGCGAAGACTCTCCAAGCTCCAGGACTGTAGAGCGAGGGAGCTCAAGTACAAGATATCTCTTCAAGGACAAAGGATCGTGAAGGAAAGAGCTGCTCGGAAGTCCATACTCGAATTGGAGAACGTCCTCAAGGGAAAGATGATGGAAATCCAGAAATTGAGACATGAGATCCAGGAAGTTAAGCAGCAACTTCCCGATGAATCACCAGCAGGAACGGCGTTTAGACCGTCTAAATCTCCAGCAACAAGACCACGATTTCCTGATGAAAAGTTGATGGCAGATGGGGCATTCAAACCCCAAAAGACCCCTTCCAGAAGATTGTCTGATGATAAATCGTTGGCTAGAGATCCATTTAGTTCACCAAAGACACCAACTAGTCGAATGCGGCTGTTTGATAACAAGCCCACATCAAAAAAGGGAGTTAAGGAACCAATTACACCAGCGAGGGGATCGTTGTTTCCTGATAACAAATCCATGTCAGAAACATCAAGGTGTCAGAAATCGCCTTCTTCGAGAAGAGAGCAACTGTTTGGTAATAAACCCCAAGAAAAGTTTCTGTTTGGTAATAAGTCATCGAGCGAAACGACCATCAAACCACCAAAAGCACCGACGAGCCGACTGCAATTCGCCGACAACAAGTCGATTTCAGAAACATCATTCAATCTGCCAAAGACACCGGTACAGGGCAGCAAGTCTGTATTCAGCAAGAAACTGCCGAAGAGGAAGAAAGAATCGAACTATAACTTGATCTTCACTAAACTGAATGGTATTCTTGAGGAGCTGAACAGCTGCAGATCCGCAGACGTCGGAGGCTTCGGACCCTCCAGGAAGATTCTTGAAGACATACAGGACCGTGTGCTGCACCTGTTAGGTAGAGTGGGTATTCGTGCGAGAAGTCAGAAGTCTACCCTCATAAATTCGCAGCGAAGTCCTCATTTTTCGAATCACGCAAGAGATAAAGGGGATGGAAGGACAGTGAAAGTAGAAATATTTGAATGTATGGATAAGGCTGTACAAGTGTCGTTAGGGGATTGGTGCTATCAAACAAAATAAAACAGCTCTTTTTATGTTTCATACAAATCCATTCAAGATTTAAAATGTCTAAGGAACAATCAATGATTCTTATAATATATGTTCTTGAAATAAACCGACAACCTAGGATAGAGTATTGTTAAATTATCATACAAATTTGAGGTGTTTCAGTTTTTACAATAATTGAGTTTTGCTTGTATTCGAGAACGTTTACATTTGTACAAAGTATTTCATTGAGATAGCAGATATATTTTCTCGAATAAAATGATAATTTTCATTTCAGTTAACGTCAAAGACTTTTTAAAACACGAGTAGTTTGTGTGTATCTGTACGAGTGTTTAGTAAAGCTTAATCATCTTTATATTTAGCAAAATGCAATATAAAAATAATACACTATATTCCAAGTACTTCTCCCTTAGACGGGTACCAAAAAGTACCAAGTCTGAAAGCCGGGGCAGTTATCCCCAAGCTGAAATATTTACACGAAAATAATATTTTAATTCATTAGTTCGAGGGTTGCTATAGCAACCTTTTCACGGATCGGAAAATTATTGGTGTGATTGAGTTATCGGAGCAATTTGATGATTTTTATCTGGTACCCGTCTAACAGAAGAGTACCAAATTTCAAAATATGTTGTAAGTACAAAGCAGTAGTTACGTACGCGGCAAAAGGGAAAAAAAATGGGTTTTGTCTATCAACTTTTTAGTACTCAGTAATTTTGTTTAGCGAACAATTTTTAGACAAGTCTAAACTCCAAAGAGAAACCAGCTGTACCTTCGGCATGACACGCATTTTATATATGCCCTCATATTATGGTAAAGAAATCTGCGTAGTATGGGTGTCATACATTAAAAGGGTTGTATATGCGTTTTACCATGTTTGCATACAAACCAATATTAAATATTAGGAGCATTGCTTAGACGAATTGCTATTTTGGAAGCTCATCAGAGTTGGATATTACATTCTATTGCTGAGAGTAGATTCATTGGGTTTTCTCGACATGCTTAAATTACTGTTTTCGTTTTTCTATAGTGCTGCCATCTAGCGTATAATATCACAAGTTTCCAACACTTTGGGACTATTTTTAATTCTTATAGCTTCGATTTTCAAACAAATAACGCGATGGCACAATTGTAAATAAGTTATTCGTCAAAAGCGGGGGGGTCTATCATTAAAGGGATGATCGATTTGTTGATTTTTGTTTTGTACAAAAAGGGAGGAGAGGGAGAGGGGGGGGGGAACGTCTAGAAATAATAATTATGTTTTGTCGAGTTTCTCCATATGTACACGAACTCAGCTACAGGTTTGGAAATTTATTTATTGATTTTACTTATTGGCGACGAAATTCAATCAATGCCCTTAACTAAAGCCTATAATTTCTATCTTTTCTTCTTGACATATAGTCCAAGTGGCGACTGAAAGTTTAGGTAATCCATTGGACATCATTTAAAATTTTTTTTATAGAATGTGGAAAAATGTTAGTAGACCAGTCCACTGGCCATTAATCCACTGGTCTCCAGGTGCCAAAATGGCCGAAACTATTCAGAAATCGACTTTGAATGAGTTGAACTAAATCCGATTGCCAAATATGTCCATAACATGCCAAATAATTGACATTCTTTTTTATGTGATAATCCACTTTAATTTTCAATGAAGAAGAGTGCAGACGATATTTATTTTTCCGTCAAAAATACTTCCAGCTTTTTAAAGTCAGCCAAGTTGGCGATAAATATTACGCCACTGATGACGGTGCCAAGAAAGACAAATCGTCTTACCAGACAAGAAAGGATTTTTTTGGTTTTGTTTGGTAAGTTATGGAATATTAGACCATCAGATGTAGCTCAACTCATTCAAATAGAGATCTACGAATAGTTTCGGCCATTTTAGAACTTGCAGACCAGTGGTTTCATGATCTACTAACATTTCTCTACTTTGTATAAAAAATTCAGAGGGATGTTCGATGAGGTACCTAAACTTGCAAGTCACTCTATTAGTTGTTCCATTTTCGTAGCAAGTGTGCAAAATGTTCGTAGAAAAACATCCTACATTTGGCGAAACCCAGCTCTATCTACTTTCTACCAGACCCACACAAAAATTGAAACACGACTCTGTTGATTGTTTTCAGATTATGTGGCGCCGTCAACACGAGGGCTATAATGCGCCGAAACATTCGTCATTAGACACGCCAACATACATTTACAAACACCCATGCCTGACACGGGGACTCGGAACCCGCAACCTCGCGGTCTAGAAGCTATACTAAACTTCAACTTAACTAGACATCACTTAGACGGTAGATCCTGACAGTGCTCATAGGTATATAATCCATTTTGGCGGCGTGAAAGCATAATGTTCGCCAAACCACAACAGAACAAAAGGCTATACGGTTTGGCTAGAATTATGCTTTCACTCCGCCAAAATGGATTAAATACCTATGAGCACTGTCAGGATCTACCGTCTAAGTGATGTCTAGTTAAGTTGAAGTTTAGTATAGATGAAACACGACTCGGAGAGAGATGAGAGAGAGCGAGCTTACCGAGAGTGTCGCAGGGCTCGTCCTTCCACGAGCAGATGTCGAGCCCAGTGACGAGCACGGCGTGATCGTGCTGTTTCCTTCCACGTGCGGTGTGCACTGTCGACTGCCATTGGCAGAAGCTGCTCAAAGAGGATTCCGCGTTGTGGCTCAGGCTCAGGCCGGGCTGAAAAGAAAAATAACAAAAACAGATTGTGCGATTAGGCTTATTGGAATATGGAGAAATATCAATAGGTATGGTGTTATAACAAGTCTTTTAAAAGTCGGGATCCAACTTTTTTGGTCTAGATTACAAGATGATTTCCTGATGAGGATCATTCTCCTATACTCGCTATGTTTCTAGCCCAGTGCATTTAGAAACTACTTTGTAGAAAACATTGACATTTGGCGAGCAGGCACGAAAAAGATCACCCAGTGATGAGTAAAGAATAACTGATGAGTAATGAATTCATTGTTGGAGCGTGACAAAAGTTCTGCCCCCGTCGCTTTGTTTCGAACGTTTTGTTTGTCTTCTGCTTCTGCTGGAAATTGCGTCGAAAGACTGTTTTATTTCTAGACAGGCCTTCCGTAATGATGAATCTCTTTGTTTTCTAATTTGAAATAACATAAATCCCCCAAAAGAGCATCTGATACATATATAATGTTACGAATTTTTGTAAATATTTCGTAGTGCTAATTTTGTAAATAGGAAAATTTATGTACATTTCGCAAAAGGCAGTGCAATAGTTCGTCTTTAGTTTGCTTCCCCACAATGTGTGTCTTAATGCTTGATGACGAGTTTTACAGAGGTAACGCTGGGAAGCGAGTTTTACAAGGAGCAGGGCATTTAACATTATGGTAATGGCAATCTCGCCAAATTGGCGAGATAGAGCCAAGTAGGCGACGGTTTTGGCGACTTATTTTTGTCGCCAAATTTGGCGAGAAATCGCCAAATGTCGCCAAACTTGGTGACATTTTCGGTCCCCATGTACATGTATAGGACTTTTCGACTACGATCTGGAAAGTTCTCCAAATGTCTATCTCTGGAAGATTCACGAAGTATTGACTCCTATATAAGACCGCTCGTGAGTGGAGTTGGGGGGGGGGGGTAGTCAGTTAGTTGACTGAAATTACTGAGTTGGTTAGTCAGTGGAGTTACTGACTGAGTGGAGCTGTCTCTCAGCGAGCATTCTGAGAGTTCCGAAAGTGAACTGTATTGCATTGTCTTTTGCAGCGATTTGAGCAGTTGTGTAGTCAAGTTTTTAACTGCTGTTTTGTGCTCTATTGTTGTGAAAAGAGCTGTATTGAGTCTACTAGAACGAGAAGTTCTGGAGTTGTAAGAGAATCTGCGAAGCGTTATAACGGAAAAAAATTTCTGTAAGTTTTGATCTGCTTTGGCTTCAAATCTTTCGAACCCGTCCACGCAGCAATATTTTTACAAACGAAAATTAAAAAAAAGCAAAAGACTATTTTGAATGGAGCCACAGTATAGACATTGACGGAAGGATTCAAATAAAATGTATTAGACTCTATTTATGAGTTTTTAAATTTATGGCATTTCATTAAGTGATCCTTTGCCGCCAAATGTCAATGTTATCTACAAAGTAATTTGGGTTAGAAAGTTGAAGGTAGCACAGGATAGTTAGTTCCTCTTTCGCTTATTCTATTGCATCACATCACCCTCATTAAATTGTTTTTAACATTACTTCTGCTTTGTCACAGAAAAAAACCCTAATTCAAATTGTAATTTTAAAAAGTATTAAATGCATCACTGAAAATAAAAAATTAAATTAGTCAAACTGACTAAATGTATTTCAAATTCTTATAAATAAATTACTCTTATTTTATAATTTGAGTAGTTTACTTTACTGTTTTTTATGGAATGTTTTTTAGACTCCCATAATACCAGTATATCCTTTTTTTTTTTTTTACTTACGTCTGTTTGAAAACTTTATTATAAAGATAATTGAAAAGAGAATGTGTCAGAAAAATAATTTGTAACCTTGTAAGTAAGAACCTTAATTAAATAATTAAAAAAAAACACATTAAAATAAAGTTTTTAATGTAAATCCTTTATACATATTGTCAATTTTTATATGCAATTGCAAATTATTCAAGTGATTTTGAGCTTAAATCGAGTTTTCATTGTGTTTGATCATTGCGAAGAAAACCATCGATTCCGCGCCATGGACTAACTCTTTATTGCCCCGAAACTTGACTGAGATGCATTGCTATCGAAAACGAGTCTATCTGCTAAATTTCAGATAGATTGAATGACAGCAAGTGGGTTAATTAGTCCCTCGAAGCGATAATAAGAACGTGCGTAATAGCGACCTTCTAGTGACAGATTCAAAAACACGATAGAATGCATTGTCATCGTCAAAAAATCCATCTGCCAAGTTTCAGCTCGATTAGATGATGACAAATGTGTTAATTAGCAGTCCGCAGATTTGCCCGCCACAAACACACACACGCATAAACAAATTTAAAATTGATATAGATTAATTGTTGCAAAAGTAATTTGAATCAAACTAAGTCACTTTCAAAACCTTATTTAAAGTATCTTGTAGCAAAAACATGTGCAGAAATATTTTTCAACGGCAGGTATAAATCAGCGTCGTACGGGCCCGCGAGAGATTTTCTGCGGAAAGGAAGAACAACAATCAAGCTTCATGGAATACACTTTTTTTTAAAACATAATTTCAATTTAATTTTTCCACAATACTATGCTTTTTCTACGTTCAAATTAATTCTTCACTAGATGACCCGAAAAAACTATATTGTTACGAATTTTTCCACTGAGGCAATGATGGCACAGTTTTCACGGTTTAAAAATATTTATTCTCTCTCTTCAGAAAACTCACAAAATTTATTCACAGGCAACAGTTTAATTACTCTCAAGCTTCAACAAAAAATAACTTCGAATTCAGCGATTATACAAGCTCACTCCAATAGGTAAACAAAGCGATCAGCTTTCAACGAAGTCCCGAAGTCAATCTGAAAACTTTCCCGTTCTCCAGTCTTTTTATATACAAGCGCGTGAGACATTCTCGAAATTTCCAGCCAATTCATCGGAAAAGAAATATCTCGAAACTTCTCGATTGCTTTAGGTGTTGCCACCTTTTTCTAACTTGTATAATCGCTATTAATTAATAAATAAAATAAGATAAAAAAATAAATTACAATAGAATTTTGAAATAATACGTCACTATTTACAATATATACAGACAATTTGTGCAACATGAAGAAACTTTCAGCAGGATGGTTTTCATCGAGAATAAATACAGAAATAATAAATAATCGCCCAATTGAGATACAATTACGTTACTGCAATAAGTACTGCGACAGGCAGAGATTTTTATCAAAAAATAAAATGAATGATTTCTACCGTCATTGTCTCATAATTGATATCGTCTACAACCTGGAGGCATGATTTGAGATATTTTTATTAAAAGTTTGGTCGAGTAGCGTTGGAACAAAATATGCTCTCCCCTTTTTTTTAGACTTTGGTTTACTTAAAATTGAAAATTTAAATTATTCGGAAAAAAATATCAAATATCAATGAGGAACTTTCACGTTTTTTTTTTTTTTTTGGTTTTATAAAAGTAGAGTAAAAATCATGAAAAACAATACCATTCTTTCAAAAATTTGAGCTCGGATAGATAGTTAAAAAAAAAAATAATTTAGTTTTTCACTTTGCGATTTGGCGGGAAAAAGCCACTTTTGGGTGAAACGTCAACGCGCAGATAATGATTGGTTGGTTGTATTCAGATTATCTGGCACCGTCAGCAACACGAGGGCTATAATGCGCCGAAACATTCGTCATTAGACAAGCCAACATACATTTACAAACACCCATGCCTTACACGGGACTCGAACCCGCAACCTCATAAATTGATTCCCCAGGTGAGGATCGAACTCACAACCTCGGCATTGCTCATAAGTACTGCATTATAAGTACCGCGCGCTAACCAGTTGCGCCACTGGGGAACGGCATTTAATGAACCAGTCTAAAACCTGTTTTAGAAAGGGAACGAGTGAGGTTTCTCCTTCTTTTTGCGACTTTATCTCTGCGTAACCACGTCACGGCTTTTTTTGTGCGTTTTTGGTCACGTGACTTTTGATTTGATTTCGTCTAATTTCAAACTCGATTTTTGATTAATTGAAAGCATAAAGATAGAAAAAAAAAATTGCACTGCTCAAATATATTCGTTGGATAACACTAGAAAATACAAAAAATATTCATTTTCCTCACTTGTGCAAGTTCCTCGTTGTAATTTCATTAAGATAAAAAATAAAAAAAAAATTCAATATTTTTTTTTTTCAGTTTTCAGAAAAGTTTATATTGTTAGATGGAAAATAATTAACCCTTTGCACTCCAGGGGAGCTTCTCAGGCGCCACACGATTGGATGCCAAACCACGAGAGGACCATTAGGTGTGATGCGGAAATTCGATGCAAGGCCAATGACTGATGTGTTTAGTTTCTATGAAGCAAATCCATAAACACCAGCCGAACCTAAAATGTTTCGAGTTGCCGATTCCTCCGCGCGAAAAAGGCCTGGAGTGCAAAGGGTTAAAGATATATTTTGGCGTTTTTAGTAAAAATCTACTGCCCGCGAAAATGCCATTTGGCCCGTCTCTATAAGTTAGTGGCGAACGCTGGTATAAACATCGATATAAATAAACAACTGGATAGACTGCTTAACGCTGGGAAAATGAAGCCGTTGCCAGATGCAGTTGGTGGGATAAAAAATACGGATTGCCGAGGATTGAAAATAAAATTTTGGGTTGTACACATCAGAAATGTCAATAGTTGACCTTAATTAGTAATAATGTGCAAAAATATATATACTCTAGCATTTTTAAAGGGTCTTTCGCATTTCCATCCAACTCTAAAAGTGAACTGTGATTGGTTAATCTTCCCACCAGCTTCGCAATCCCCGGCGCGTTTTTCTCTTTGCATTGACAATGGAGCAGTCTATCCAGTTGTTTATCTATATCGATGGGTATAAATTATGATAGTGTACCTCGTCTCCTTCCAGGATCACCAGTCCCACCAGAATGACGCTGACGTTGTTGCCGATTGTGGAATCCTGATACAGCATCGAAACCTGCAAAGAACACAACATTTCGTCAAGATGTCAACAAGATGGATGGCCATTCTTTCTATGGCTCTATCTTATGTCTGTAGGGAGGTCTTTAAGTCATTGAACGGAAATAAGCTGGTTTGCGACAGTAGTCCAGATTAGAACGAAAAGTTTACCAACAAACTTTTCACTACAATCTTTTTTTTGCCTGAAATGTATCACTCAATTAAAATGTTGTCTACATTAATGAGAATTTTGGCAAAATGCTTGTAATAAGAATTCGTTACTATCTACCTCTACTGACCTTATATATTATTTACAGACAATTATTGTTACAGTGCCAATCCCTTTTTCTATACATGATCAAAATTGCTAAATGATTTGCCATTATTATAGGCGAAAATATTCGCTTCTGATGGCGAGCAATTGCACACAGCGTTACTTGTTTGAAAATCGAAGTAAAATTAAATCAGAAATAGCCCCAAAATGTTGGGAAGTTGAGATGGTATACAGTAGATGGCAGCACTATAGAGAAGAGAAAATCGCAATTTCAACTCGTTGAGAAAACCTAAGCAATCTTCCATCTCAGTAATATAGAATACAATATCCAACTCTGACGAACTTCAAAAAAGAAAAGAAAAAAAAAAGTAATTCCTCAAAGAAATCTTGGATAGCACAACCAACATTATATTTACCCTAAAGGTAAACGATTTGTATAGTCTTAGAAGCTGTCACTTAAAATGTCGTTTTTACATAAAACATCAATATAGTATCAGCATAAAACTTCCTAATAAAAATGTATGATTGATATAAGAGTACTAACGCCATGCATCTGGTGGAATTTGAACATTAATCTTCAATTTGATATACAGCTCATGCTTGTGTAATCTTCTGTTTAGACTAAAAAACAACAAACGTGTTTTGCCAGTCATAGAATGTCTACTTACAATTTCTAATATTAGCGGCGATTTGATACCAAAAGTGAAGGGGGAAATTCCTTAATTGATACAAAATCGCTAAAAGTTAAAAAAGCGGAGGAACATATAAAAGTATATTACATAAAAATAATATTATAATACCATGGTTTTCGATTTATTATCAGTGATATACACAGCGACCTTTAGGAAGCCACCGTAGAAAGGTTGGTTGGTTGTTTTCAGATTATCTGGCGCCGTCAGCAACACGAGGGCTATAATGCGGCGAAACATTCATCATTAGACAAGCCAACGTACATTTACAAACACCCATGCCTTACGCGGGACTCGAACCAGCAACCTCGCGGTCTAGAAGCTAGGACGCTAACCACTATACCGTTGGGTCGGCCCACCGTAGAAAGGAAGACTTGTCATAATCAATCTTGATCTCCATGTTTCTAGAAATTTGTTAGCGCCGTTAAGTAGACTTTATCTAGAAATCCTAATTTAACTTCACAAATGAGCACTTAGAAAAGTCTGTTCCTGGATTTGTTTCCCATGGGACCGTTGCCTATATCAGCACGGGGAATAGTCAATGCCTAGCACATGTTAAGTGGAGAATATCTGTAAAATTAATTCTGAAAGCTTTTTCGGGTATAAGTTGCTTTTTCACAAGCTAGTCGGCAGAACATATAATTACGGTCATGCGAAATTATAAGTTCTGCCGATTGACGTCACTTGAGGATTATACTGCGACGGAAAATCAACATTTATTCGGAGAGAGAAATTGCTTCCAGTATTTTTTTTTACACAATAGAAAATTCACGCATTTTTTAAAAAACGGTTGAAATTAGTTTATATTTATAAAGAATTTATTTCCGATTCCAAGTATTCAAACAAAAGTTCTTTAAAAAAAAATTAGTTATTTAAATATTAAGAAAAGAAACTGCGCCGAAACCCCGTCCGATTGCAATCCGGTCGAAACGATCCATTATAGCTGTGACGTCAAAACATCCTTCCGTTTCTAAGGTTATTGTGAGGTTTCTGCCAAATAGTTGGCGTTGGTTTGGAAGACAGTTGCCATATACCTTAAAGGTTGGCGCGATTTGAGAGAAACTTGCAAAACTGGTTTCCGCTGCTGCGTTTCAAGCAAAGTTGTTCAGATCAACGATTCATTCAAGCCAAATGAATCGTTTTCACCTGCCAAAACTAACAAGCGAACTTAGGCTGCAAATTATAAAAAAGAATAGGCGCAGTGAGTAGAAATTTTTATGTTTATGGCCTTTTCAAAACATTTAGAATTGAATAATAAAAAATAAAAAAAATGCGGGAATTGGCCATTGAGGTAACAAAGATAAGGTGAAAATCATGAAAATAAAATCCCGAAGTTCAAAAAAAAATATTAAAAAAAAATATTGACGGAGGATAAAGTTAGGTTTAGGCAACTATTTTTGGAGTGGCATTTGGATGAAGAGTAAACATGGAGAACTCAACCAGGCAGGTCCAACAATCGCTCTCGTGACTGTCTGTCAAAAACATAATCGTTACGTTCCATCTTAGAAATCAGAGATTGGCATGCGGGGGATTGAAAACAAGAACTTACTCATGCTAAGGACGGTTTAGCCGACCCAACGGTATAGTGAAAAGCGTGCTAGCTTCTAGACCGCGAGGTTGCGGGTTCCGAGTCCCGTGTTAAGGCATGGGTGTTTGTAAATGTATGTTGGCTTGTCTAATGACGAATGTTACGGCGCATTATAGCCCTCATGTTGCTGACGGCGCCAGATAATCTGAAAAACAACCAACCAACTAAGGACGGTTTTATGTCGAATTTAGAATTCTTAGATAGGCAGTTTTTCACAATGCATTTTAGACATAACATATTTGATAACATTTTTACTTATTGACTTATCAATATCACCATCAAAGAATTAATAGTTCCTGCACTTCAAAAAGTACTAAGAAAGGCACTATGTCGAAATATATGAGTGTGGGAAAAACAACAGCGAGATATTTAAAATACTACATTTGGCAACACTGACGAACACTGCCACTGAGTTATAGCCCAGTCATTCTAGGCAAAAAATAGGTCAAACCTTGCATAAATTCCCATTGAGCTGAAATTTTGCAGAGTGGCTCTATTTGATGCCCTGGGCAACCCACAAAAAGTCCCCTACTCTCCCCCTTCGGCTTCCTGGTTTTTTAGGTGCTGGAATGCTGGGGCGCTGGAGAAATGCTGGAGCAGCTGTTACTGACGAACGGCTAGTCGCATTGAGCTCAAATAGAGCTCAAATGAAAGGTAAATAAATGGGCTTCAATTTAAATATAAATTTAATATCATTCATTAACTTACAAATTGATAAAAACCTGCCAAAGTCGAAAAACCATGTATTTTTCTATTATTTTTCGATTTGAGCGCTTCTATTATTAGTAAATGATTTAAACATTTGGCATAAAACTATTTAACTCTTTTTCAGCTTTCTAGAAATATATAAATACTAGCAGAATACCCGTGCTGCGCTACGAAATTTTACCATTAGCATTTTAGCGATCAAAAGACATTCATGTATTCTACACTTCAGACGTTTGCACCCATTTCGATCCCGACAAATTGATTTATCAAAATAGGAACTTTCCTTTGTTGACATTTTAAACGAAATTTATAATTGTGAATAGTAAACTGGAATAGTTTGTGTTTATGTTTGCTCTTATTTCTAAATTTCAAAGTAGTAGCTGTATTGGAATTAAGTTAATTAGACATTAAGTTAATTCTCGTATAGTTTCAATGTTGCGTCGTCTTTTCATCCATTAAAAATTCGTTAATCGATATTGGAATGACTTATTTTTTTAACATTTGCAAAAAAATATCAGAAAAATGACTACATTGGAAGAGAAATGTTCCAAACGAGGGATATCCGAATGTTCAACTCCTTTTCGACCCCTTAAAGTTGGTTAATCGAGAACAGAATAGCTTACTTTTTCTATGTTTAATCTTTTTTGACATTTGTACCAAATTTACGAGTTTTGACCATATGGGAAGTGGTACATTCGAATATTCCTCGTTTGGAAAGTTTAACCCCTTTTCCACCCCTTGATCCACCCGAGATCGGAATAGTTTACTTTTTCTGCGTTTGTCTTTATTGATATTCACACCAGTTTTCAGAATTGTGAAAATATGAGAAGTAGGACATTCGAATATATCGCTCGTTTGGAACGTTTAACCCCTTTTTGACCTCTTAAAGTGGGTTAATCGAGATCGGAATAGCTTACTTTTTCTATGTTTACCATTGTTGACATTTGTACCAATTTTTAGAGTTGTGACCATATGGGAAGTGGTACATTCGAATATCCCTCGTTTGGAACGTTTAACCCCTTTTTGACCTCTTAGAGTGGGTAAATAGAGATCGGAATAGCTTACTTTTTATACGTTTGTTTTTGTTGATACTTGCACCAGATTTCAGAGTTGTGACGAAAGGGGAAGTAGGACATTCGAATATCCCTCGTTTGGAACGTTTAACCCCTGTTCCACCCCTTAAAGTGGGTTAATCGAGATCGGAATAACTTACTTTTTCTTCGTTTGTCTTTATTGATATTCTCACCAATTTTTAGAGTTGAGACGAAATGAGAAGTAGGATATTCGAATGTCCCTCGTTTGGAACGTTTAACCCCTTTTCGACCCCTTAAAGTGGGTTAATCGAGATCGGAATAGTTTACTTTTTCTATTTTTACCATTGTTGATATTTGTGCCGATTTTCAGAGTTGTGACTATGTGGGAAGTGGGAGAATTAGTGATGAGTGAGTCAGTGAGTGAGTGAGTGAGGGCTTTGCCTTATATATATAGAGAAGATTGCTTGTGCGATAAATAGTTGCAGATATGCAAGGGTTTCAGTGACGCAATAGAAGTTTTCCCCTTTTCATTTGACTATCAAGTGTTTGAGACTAAATGAGACTATTCCCATTTGAATTGAAGGATCATTACACCAATTTAGCCCAAAAAGTTGGCTCTCATCTTTCTAAAAAACATGTGGAATTAAAAAACATGCGAAATCTGAAAGAACTCGGGGATGCTTTTGACCGGAAATGGGGGAAACAGGACTGTTATAGGAAGTTTCACAATTGTCCGGGATTTTTTAAAACGCTGATATCGCTGTTCGTTGGGACAATGTATTGATTGCTTGTTGAAAAGTATCACTCTTTTTCTTTTCATTGGGTTTTTCTGCTGCTAGTTAAAATATAACTTAAGATTACACCCTGTTTAAAGACTGTTGCACAAAGGCAATAATGTACTGAGAAAATTGCATAATCTGAGGATTCCCATTGAAAGTGACTATTAGAGAAAAGCTGCAGAAACGCTTTAAACTACAAGCTTACAATAAAATGATAATTTAAAGGAAATTTTCAAAAGTGGTCTCATTGTTCATGTCGCTTATAGAAAAAGTTATATTTTCCCCTCTAGTATTCGAAAAGCTTTAAAAAATACAGTCTCAATGTCTGATAGATAGTGATAGCATTATTTGCTACCCAATCTTGTATTCATCACGTAAATATTTTGAGGTTAAGGTGGTCCTACAACTAATGAACAAGAACAAATTCGAAGAGCACGAAAACGAGAATGTGCGAACATAATAGTGCATGACACAAATAGTTACATGCAAACATGAAGATTTTCTGTCAAATAGTGGCAATTAAACCATGCTCATACAACAACTACAAATTCGTCTTGAAAAGGGAGGAGTGGATGAGAAAGAAGCTGTAGGAGATGCTGATGGCTTAATTGTTGCCCCTACTTTGGAAAAATCTAAATATAAACGAAAGGTGACAGTTCTTGTTACAGATAGTGATAGAACTATAGTGATAGATAGAAACTAGTGATAAACAATGCTAGTAGCTAGAACTCCAAATAAAGCAAACGTTATGCTTCTTGTATCGAACGTCGGATCAAAAATTGCAAAATTGTACTATATTGTAGGTACACACAGATTTTTAGGGACATGAAGAACCATATACTTTTCATCCATTTTATGAGTGGATGCGATACAACATCTGCACTGTAAAATAAAGGAAAGGGGTATCCTATCTGAAAATTTTCAAATAAAGAAAACGCTGGAAATTTTTAATTTGGTTGAAACAGATTGTGATAAAAAATCTGAAGCAGTAGAAAAGTTCATGATAACACTTCACAAAAGCCAAAATTGGGTAACACTAAATGAATTACAGGTATACATGTACAGCAGAGGTATAGCTAAAATTGCAATAACCACCACTTTTAAATTAGAAACTCTCCCTCCAACGTCAGCTGAGGCGCGTCATCATTCACTTTGTGTTTATCATCAAATACAACAGCGGTTAAGAAATGTTACCTACTTTTCCAGATGAACTGTTATAAATTATACCTTGCAACAGTAAGAGTAACTGCAACTCGAGTAGCGGGTGTGATTGCAGGAGAGCAGAACTTAAATGCTCAAATATTTGTGGACAATACCGAGGGATGTGCAAAAACAAATTCGTAGATAGTATACTATTTGATGAAGAAAGCAGCCTAGTATTTCTGCTTTAATGACAAAAAAGATTTTTTTAAATATAAATATATATCTTCTTAAAGAAAAAATAGTTTTTCTAGTCGTATAACCCTTCAACCACACTTAACATCACTTTCTATTTTATTTCAAGGACGGGGATTATAAGAATTATATCCTACAAGTATTGTTATTGCTTATTTTTATGCATTATTAGTTATTGCATTTTAACAATATGTAAATAGTTGAAAATTAAAATTTTCTAAGGAAAATATTTATTCAGAGATATTTTTTCTCACAGATGCGTATTACATGTTTATCTACATATCTATGTAATATGATATTGTATTCCAGTTTAAAAAAGGTCTTAAATGGAAAAGACTTGAGGAAAATGGTTATTGTGTCTGATTTGATCAGGGTGAAACACCGCATGCTTTATTATGAGACTCCCATTACGAGGTAGTGTTTCACTGAAACGCTCATATATCTGCAACTATTTATCACACAAGCAATATTTATAAATTTCTAAAAATCTGAAAAAGAGTTTAATAATTTTATGCCAAATGTTTAAATCTTTTATTAATAATAGAAGCACTCAAATCGAAAAATACACGGTTTTTCGACTTTGACAGGCTTTTATCAATTTGTAAGTTAATGAATGATATCAAATTTATATTTAAATTAAGCCCTTTTGTTTACCTTTCATTTGATCTCTATTTGAGCTCAATGCGACTAGCCGTTCGTTAGTAACAGCTGCTCCAGAATTTCTCCAGCGCCCCAGCATTCCAGCATCTAAAAAACCAGGAAGCCGAAGGGGGAGAGTAGGGGACTTTTTGTGGGTTGCTCAGGGCATCAAATAGAGCCACTCTACAAAATTTCAGCTCAATGGGAATTTATGCAAGGTTCAACTCTAGAATGACTGGACTATTATGTCTTTGCAGTTTGTAGTCGACTCCTTTCAGATTTGTCTGCCAAGTCCTACCAATCGAAAAAGGTTCTGTATACCAATTTATTCCTAAATTCTACCGATAACTTTACATTAACATCAATACAAGAATGATAAATTTGGAATAACCTCATGGGCTACAGTCTGTCTGTCGGTCTATCAGAAGAATAGTTCCCAGACAGAAAGTCCGGTCTCTATAGAAACGAGACTCGTCGATTTAGAATAGGGGAGATACATGCAGGAAATTGACGTCAGAAGCCTGTAAAGATAAGATTTCTTTTTCCTTGAATTTCCTTGTGGATAATAGGCTGATCTTACTTCCATGTTTTCATAGATATTAACCAGATGGCCGGGCCACTTGAGAAGGACTTCACTGCCTTGCCTTTGTGGAAGAGGGAGAGAGATCGTCTTAGGTTTCGATCAGAAGACCTTTGAGCTGCGGTTTTGTATTAGCCTTTTGACTTGGAAAATGTTTGGGCACAGGCCTAACACTTTTGTGAAACTACACAAGTTGAGGAATTGTTAATACACACAACAACGTGTTATAATTGCCTCCTTTCGATATTAAGATAGATAAGAAAATCCATCGCACATCGTCAACAGACAACCTGGCGGGGTCTGTTCTTGTCGAAGGATGGACAGTACAAAGAACGAGCATACTCACCATGTTGAAGACGGTGAGCAGGTACGAGGTGACGTTCTCCGTGCCGTGCCTCCTCACCATCTCCCTGTCGGCCACCACTAGTGTCTCGACGCTTCTGAGTCTCCTGCCAACGCCGCGCCTCACACGCAGGGGCGACGACACCGCGAACTCGCCAGGAAGCCAGTGGTCCTTCCTTCGCGGGGTATGGGGCATGTCTGAAATAGATGGCACCATTTAATTTGAATAGGAAGTCCTTTAAGGTTCATTCCCTATACTCGCTATGTTACAATCTTCTACACTGTAAAAAAAAACCGTCACTTATACGGAAATTCCCAGTAATTGTAACGATTTAAATCCGTAAACCTGAATTTACGGTTTAAAGCAGTTTTCACAGGCAAGACTACGGTTAATAACCGTCATTCACCAAAAATCGCTCTCTGCGCATGCGCATTACACCATCTTCAAAATAGACGCCGAACGGCGAGGATGGCACTTTTGTTTTGAAAGAAAGTGGCTTCCTTCGTAAGTTTCTTTTCATTATACAATTAATTTGTTCATTACTAATAAATTCTAAATTAATGTATGTACATAAAATTACATCAGAATCAGAAAATGTTATTCTTTTATTTAATGGGAAAACACACAGCAATTGTTGTTTTATTGCATTTCTGAAACATATGCGTGTGATATAGAATATTGTACGTAATATTTCACGAGTTTGTAAGAGTTGTAAAACTAAATGAAGTTTAAGTAACTGCATTGGCTATCATTTAGAAATGTGCTCTTTAGTTATGTAATAACGGTTTTATTACTTATATTTTAATTTGATTTTATTATTGTTTATGTTTTAACTTATTCAGTTACCATGTTTTTGATCTTGTTTTGATTTTTTTATCGCCAAATGTCCTACTACATCTGTTCCATTGTGTGAAGTCTCAGTCAAAAGACACATCAGTTTCATTGCGATTGTTTCAAATCAGTCTGTTGGGATTGCATTAGAAATCACTTGGGAACATATTCAGTCTCTTACATGGCACCCACCGCCTTTGACTGAGGACTTTGACTTCCTCAAGATTATATAGCTTGCTTGTCAAGACAAGATCATCTGTCATAAATGTTATCGTACTTGGTCACTGGCAAAAGTAAGGGAAGGGCTGGTGATCTTTGGGATTGAATTAATCGCAAAACAGATACTTAAAATGTTGCTGTTTTCAAGTACTATAGCATTGGTGTGGTGATATAGCCTTTCAATGCAGGGTTTAAAAGACCTCTTCATTTTATGAAATGTGTTACTTGAATTAATGTAAAATTCTTTAAAAACGTAGCTGAAAAATGAGCCTACGTTTGTGAGCAAAGAAAAAAGATTTTCTTTCGATAAATTTCTTTTTTTAGCGTTAACGGATAGTAGTAATTGAGAATTTCTAATCCATTCCTTCTGCAAATTATCGTTTTATCACTTATAACATTAAACACCATGGACCTAATGATATAATGAGAAATATTGTTGTGTGAAATATTGAGTCTTTATTTTAAGGAGATAAACTTAAATTTTATTTTTGAAGGTGATTTATCCCATCCCTAGACTACCCACCTGATGTGCAGATCCATATTTTAAAATAAGGTTTTTAAAAGACGATTTCATGCTAGCTAGTTCATTTGATTCTTTTCACGAGTGTAAATATATGTACATGAGGATGATAAATTTTACAATATTTTTCATATTTTGTACAGTTTATTGGAATTTTTCCAAAAGAAACTACCAGTTGTGCTGAATGCCTTGAAGACTTCGAAAGCTCTATGCACTTTTCAGGTAAACTATAGAGATTATTTTATTTTGTTGCTGGGATTAAGCTGTGGGTGCTGTTTTAACAAAATGCTGTGTGTTAACTCAATGAAAGTGTTTTCATTGAGTTAAATTAAACATCTCGAGGGATGTAGCTCGTAACCATTTTAGCATTTTGCTGAAATGAAAATTGTGACTTGAGCTTTTTTGCTGAAAAAATTTTGTACAGCAGCTTCAACACTGCTTTATACATAGGATTTAGGGACAAATACAACACTATTTATTTGAAGTGAGAATACTGTTGGAATAAATTGTAGTGCTTTTAGAATAAATTTACTTAGTGTATTATAATTAGAATTAAACATTTTTATTTCTTGCAACGTTCCGTGGGAAGATAAGTTTTACAAGAACTTGCTTGTTTCACCTTTGTTAGAAGTGCTATACTTAAATGACACTAATACAGAGTGGCCAGAAAACCTGGAAAAATGGAAATGTCAGGAAACTTTCTCATTCTGGAAAAAATCAGGAAATTTTTTTAAATTTCACAAAAATCAGGGAAATTTTCTTTGTTCTGAAGGCACGTTTCCCTGTTCATCCACATTTTGGCACCATTTACCCAGAGAATTGTGGCAGTAATCGTTGAAATTTTAATGTTTCTGAATAATTTGAACTTTTCATTACCGCCAAAACTATTTTTAAAAAATTGGTACGTTATCTCTTTAGCATACATGTTCTATTTGATCAGGATGTCTACACTTCTGAATAAGCTGTGGAAATTGGATAAAAAGTTTGCAGTAAAATCAGGGAATTTATTTTCGTAAATTTTGTGGCCACCCGTTAATAGTAGTTTTGATAATCTGCTATCATTTACATATAAGTGTTTATTTCATTTACTATTTGAGGTTTGTTTTAAAAATAGTTTTGCTTTTGTGAATGCTAATTATGACATTAGTATTGTAACAGAGCTATGCTAGTGGCATTTAAAAAGCTTAAACACTGGTTGTAATTGCACATAAAAGTTGCCAATGCATATAAAGGATTTATATTAAAAACTTTATTTTGATCTGTATCACAGGTGCTTCTGGGTATGAATCCAGACAAAGGCTCAGTCACCGCAATGATGTTCCGATACCCTGTAGCATTCATGGTCTGCTCTACCACAACCACGGGTCCCAGAGACGCCCAAGAGAACGTCCCCCAAAGCATAATACCGCCACCACCGTCTGTATGACCTACTGTACATTGAGGGAGCAACTGTTCGTCTGAAAGACAGAGTATCCTGACACGGCAGGATTTCAACATCTCCCTCTTCCACACTTATTTTTTTGGAATTGTACTCTCTGGAAAAATCAAAGATCTCGGAGGAGTGGAAAACACCCCCAACCCATAATTGGTACAAGGGCTCAAAACCAGGTTTGTCCCTTGACCTCCCGTGTGACAGACATACCCAAACTGTTCTATCAAGACTTGCTAGCGGTCACATCAAGTGCTTCACTTTCAACGAGGGCAGGAAAACTTTCGCCACCTGCACCAAGTGCCAAAATCATCAGGCCTCTCCTGAGCACCTCTTGGATTACATGGGACTCTCTAAGGAGGGTCTCTTTAGCAATCCTCTCCTAGTCTTCGACTACCTTTTAGTCAACGAACTCGTGGATCTTGTCTCACTCCGTCAGACAGTGAGGATTAGCAACAACAACAACAGGCAACTCGCTCCCACACACAGAAGTAAGTGAAAGAATGATTCTTCAGACTCTCCAGCAGCAGTTAAATACCTTAAGTATATTTACTGTGGTAAATTGGACATTTTATAAGATGGTTATTTTGTAGAGTCATAATTATTCAGATATAACTTGCATTGGTCAATTTTGAAAATTTATTAGATGTGTTCAATAATTTGTACATTCCGCAATCTAAATTTTTCCTTTTCGTATATTTTGCATATTTTTCTTAACTGAAAAAATAATAATGACTTTTATATGGCCTTAAAAGTTGCCGCAGCTTGTATTGAAGGATATGATTAATTATTCCTAGATACTTCCTAGAAAATTTTTATATTTTGTTTATTAAATAAAGTAATCTGAACCACTTTTCATTCGTGTGTATTGAAATTTTATAATTATGTATACTTTTATACTGTCAACTTTGAAAATTTATTAGATGTGTTCAATAATTATTAGATATGCTTCAATAATATTTTGTTTATTAAATAAAGTAATCTGAACCACTTTACATTCGTGTGTATTGAAATTTTATAATTTATATTTATTAGATGTGTTTAATAATTTGTACATTTTTCATTCGTGTGTATTGAAATTTTAAAATTATTATTTATTAGATGTGTTCAATAATTTGTACATTCCGCAATCTAAATTTTTCCTTTTCGTATATTTTGCATATTTTTCTAAATTGAAAAATTAATAATGACTTTCATATGGCCTTAAAAGTTGCCGCAGCTTGTATTGAATGATATGATTAATTATTCCTAGATACTTCCTAGAAAATTTTTAATATTTTGTTTATTAAATAAAGTAATCTGAACCACTTTTCATTCGTGTGTATTGAAATTTTATAATTATGTATACTTATATTATGTGTATTGAAATAAAATTATATTTTTATCAAATTTAATTTTTTTTACTTAATACTTAATACACAGTGTCATAAAATACATTTAAATCCTGTCGCGTTAAAAAATATTTTGAAAGTTAGTAAATTATTGCATTTTTTTAATGTTTTAATCAAATTGAAAGTCTAGGTAATCATAGTATAGATAACCAAATAAATTTATTATTATAGTTTGATATAAGAAAAGACTGATAGCTATTAATAAATTATTTTGTGTGACATGCTCATTTTGTGATATATTTTTTACCTTTCTATTTATGTTGAAGGATTACCTTATTGCTTCGGAAATTTTTTTCGCTTTAATTTATAATGGGACATAGAATATTTTGCTGTGATACAGAATCGTACTTTAATTTTTATGATTTTCATCCATTGAATATGGTCATTATTACTAACAAAACCTTTAGCAGAACACAAATGCCTCCTTGATATTGTAAACTGTTTAATACTAAAATTAATCATATATTTTGTGGCAGAAGCTTTTCCATCTACAATTGTAAACTACTTTTAATATGTAAAGTTTCTTAATATTTTGCAAAAGCAAACCGTTCACTTACATTTGTAAACCTTTTTTGTCACTGGAAGTTTTTGTATAAGAAAAACTTCGCTTATAGGGGTAAACTGTTTCTTATACAGAAAAATTTCTGTGTATTTTATATGAAATTTATTACAGAAAGTTTCCGTGTACTTTACGGGAGAAATTGTATTTTATATGGAATTGACCTTATTCAACACAGAAATTCTGTTTATTTTACAGGTGGAAATTGCATTTTGTATGGAATCACCGTACTTAATACGGGAAATTTTAATTTATTTTACGGGAGTAAATTATTTTGCATGAAATTACCGTATTTAATACGGAAAGTTTACGTTTATTTTACGGGGATCAATGTTAGCAACCAGTCAATAACCGTTTTTAATACGAAAAGCTTCCGTTTATTTTACGGGAGAAAACTGTATTTTGTACGGAATGACCGTAATTATTACTGAAAGTTTCCGTTCATTTTACGGGGAAATACTGTTGCAATCAGTCAAAAACCGTACTTAATACGGAATGTTTCCGTATTTTTTACGGTTTTAAACTGGCGACCCAGCTGCCAGTTTAAAACCGTAAATTTGACGGGATTTTTTTTGCAGTGTATACTAAACTCCAACTTAACTTGACATCACTAGACGATAGATCTTCCCCGTGCTCATAGGCAATTAATCCATTTTAACGGAGTGAAGACATAATTCTCGCCAAACCTTATAGCCTTTTGTTCTGTTGTGGTTTGGCGAACATTATGCTTTCACGCCGCCAAAATAGATTAAATGCCTATGAGCACTGTGACGATCTACGGTCTAGTGATGTCAATTTAAGTTGAAGTTTTGTATAGACGAGTGCACTTAGAAACTGTGCTGTACAAAACATTGAAATTTGGTGAGTAGGTACGAAAATGATTAATGAAATGACATAAATTGCTTTCATTTAATGTTCATTTATCGTAAATGAAAATTAAAATAGCAATGCACAAAACCAGATGAAGCCAACGCATATGCTTTGACGTAAGGATTTCGAACATAGAATAAAATATATTAGACGCTATTTTCGAGTTTTTAATTGATGTCATTTCATTAAGTGGTCCTTTTCGTACCAAATGTCAAACTTTTATGTTGTTGTTGTTGCTTATCCTCAGTAGATCTGACATTTACCATATCAACTCCAGAAGGTTGTTGACAGCCAGAAAATAGATGGCAATAAGGAGATCTGATGTTAAGTCCGCCCTGGAAAGTCCGACGCAATTCACAATGTGATCCGGTGAGGTTGGATGGTCCCAGCATTTTTTACAGGTGGGGTAAATTTGTGTGCCATGCTCGAATGACAGACATTTTAGGTGTCCACTTGAGAGTCTGGCTAAAGCAGTCTGGGAGCCTTGATCTCATTTGATTTCAGAAGTGTGCCAGGATTTTCTACAAAGTAGTTTCCAAATGAAGTAAGGCCGACCAAACGGTATAGTGGTTAGCGTGCTAGCTTCTATACTAAACTTCAACTTAACTAGACATCACTATTAGACGGTAGATCGTCACAGTGCTCATAGGTATTTAATCCATTTTGGCTGCGTGAAAGCATAATGTTCGCCAAACCACAACCCTGTAGAGAACAAAAGGCTATAAAGTTTGGCGAGAATTATGTCATCACTGCGCCAAAATGGATTAAATACCTATGAGCACTGTGACGATCTACCGTCTAAGTGACGTCTAGTTAAGTTGAAGTTTAGTATAGACCGCGAGGTTTCGGGTTCCGAGTCCTTTGTTAGGCATGGATGTTTGTAAATGTATGTTGGCTTGTCTAATGACGAATGTTTCGGCGCATTATAGCCCTCGTGTTGCTGACGGCGCCAGATAATCTGAAAACAACCAACCAACTAAATGAAGTTAGTTAGAAGATTGTAACATAGCGAGTATAGGGTTTACGAATTTTTGTATATTTGTAAGTATTTCGTAGTGTTAATTTTGTAAATAGTAAAATTTATGTTCATCTCACGTAAGGCAGTGCAATGGTTCGTCTTGGTTTGTTTCCCAGCAATGAATCTCTCAATGCTTGATAACGAGTTTTACAGAGGTAACTCTGGGAAGCGAGTTTCAAGGGGCAGGGCATTTAACATTATGGTAATGGGAATCTCGCCAAATTGGCGAGATAGAGCCAAGTTGGCGATGGTTTTGGCGACTAATTTTTGTCGCCAAACTTGGCGACCATTTGGCGACATTTTCGGTACATGTATCCCATGTATAGGATTTTTCGACTACTGTCTGGAAAGTTCTCCAAATGTCCATCTCTGGAAGGTTCGTGAAGATTCGCAGCCTCCCCTATATAAGCGCGACCTGAGTTGGTTAGTAGTTAGTTGTCTCTCAACGTTCATTGTGAGAGCTGTATTCCTGACTTGAGATACTGAGCATTCAAAAGCGAACTGTTTGTGCATTGTCTTTTGTGGCGATATAGCAGTTGTGTTGTCAAGTTTTTAACTGCTGTTTTGTGCTCTGTTGGGGTGAAAAAGAGCTGTATTGTGTCTACTAGAACGAGAAGTTCTGGAGCTGTAAGAGAACTGTGAAGAGTTATTTTGGAATAAATTTCTGAAAAAGTTTTGATCTGCTTTGGCGTCAAATCTTTCGAACCCGTACAACGCAACAGTATATATTGTATTGTAACATACCTTACTAGGATCTCTTAAGGATCTATCCTTTGTTGTTTCATTAGATATCGATTGGACCGAAAGCAAAGATCGCTTTTATCCACGTTTCAATTACCACTATGTAGGGCTAATTAACCCGACTGACGCTCTGTAATCGAACTGAAACTTGACAGACTCGTTGTCCATAATAATAATAAAACAAGCTGTGTGTCTGTCTGTGGATCTATAGAAACTTACTTAAAATTGGAGTGGAGCTCTGAAATTTTCAACATAACAAGTTTTGGCTTTCTAATTTTATGTATGGCAAACAGAATGTTAAAATTTTAATTAGTTCTTTTTTAATTTTAATTTTTTTTAATTAATTAATAAATATTTTACAAAACGATTTTTAATAGGACTACAGCTCTGAAATTTTCAACATAAGTAGTTTTAGCCTTTTAATTGAACTTTTGAAAAAAGAATATAAAATTTTTTATTTAGTTCCTTTTCAATTACTTATTTTAATTAATTAATAAATATTTTACAAAATGATTTCTAATAAGGCTACAGCTCTAAAATTTTCAACACGAGTAGGACTTCAAATTGGACTTTTGAAAAACAGAATTTAAAATTTTTATTTAGTTCTTTTTTTGATTATTTTTTTTAATTAATAAATATTTTATATAATCGATAATTTGAAGAGCCCAAAAAGTTTACAAATGCAACTCAAAATAAAAAAAAAAAAGAGAGAGACACGAAATCACCGTTACTTCATCGACAACAACTTGATGATGTCACACATATAAGAAACACAACGTCATCAGTACAATCTCGTTTTCAGATCGTGGTTGGTAAAAAGTACTTTTTAGTAAGTAAGTTTAATTTTTCTGGCAATCCGGCTTGCCAACAGAAAACAAGTTCATAAAGCTCACTGATAAGCTATTCTTCTGGAAAAAAAAAAATACTGTCCACCTGATGACTGTGTAGTTAGCTCTCTGACTTCGTATGCTAAGTGTATCTGCTTCGAATCACGGGCTATACTAAACTTCAACTTAACTAGACATCACTTAGACGGTAGATCGTGACAGTACTCATAGGTATTTAATCCATTTTGGCGGAGTGAAAGCATAATGATTCGCCAAACCACAACCCTATAGAGAACAAAAGGCTATAAGGTTTGGCGAGAATTATGTCTTCACTCCGCCAAAATGGATTAAATACCTATGAGCACTGTGACGATCTACCGTCTAAGTGATGTCTAGTTAAGTTGAAGTTTAGTATAGGCATGGATGTTGGTTGGTTGGTTGAACTCCAGGCTGGGATTGGAAAGGAAGGACTTTGTGAACTAGCACCTGTCTCCGCGTACATATGTGAGAGAACCAACTCTCTAAAATAGGTTGAGGTAATAAAACACTAAAAAAAAAAGAAGGGGAGGGGGAGGGTGTTAAATCATTTCGGTGTAGAAGAAATTTTGTGATGTTGCCATTTCAATCAGGCACGGATGTTCTCTGTGTTTCAGAATCCATGTTAATTCGCGGTCCCGGCCTTATTAGCCTTTATTGTGCACAAGTATAGGTCATTGAGCGCACAAACCAACCAACCAACCAACCTGAAATACGAATTAAAGAAAGCGATGCGGCGGCCATTAATTTTGTAGTTTAATCTAACATACACGCGTTATACACCATTAGAAAATAAATTTTATTTCCCGCAATTTTTTTAACAGTCATTTAGTTGATAAAATGATCTGGGAAGCTATTATTCGGCGAAAAAGTACGTTAGGTGGTAAGGAGGCGGCCATTTTGGATTTTCGACTGTAGCGCCGCTCATACCGGGATGTTAGATATCCACCATCGGATTTCATTTTCTACGCATTCATGCGAAGCAAATGCCACCACTCACATGTTTGCATCATGAAGTTGGCCTCTTTTTTCGACATTAGCGCCCAGACTAGTAACCATGTCGTTGGATTGTGGCAATTGCTGTCCCAAAAAGGACATTTCTACACAAGGTTCTATTACGTTACGCCAGGTTCCAGATATCAAGCATTTGGAAGTTGGTGACGTTTAGTTACTGAAGTCTTTCCCTTAATAATAATGCCGACCAAGCGGTATAGTGGTTAGCGTGCTAGCTTCTGGACCGCGAGGTTGCGGGTTCCGAGTCCCGTGATAGGCATGGGTGTTTGTAAATGTATGTTGGCTTGTCTAATGACGAAAGTTTCGGCGCACTATAGCCCTCGTGTTGCTGACGGCGCCAGATAATCTGAATACAACCAACCCTTAATAATAAATCCCTTAAAAACAAGTTTTGAATACAAATCTTTTCTCCTTTCAGAAGGTGCCGATAGATGGCAGCATGATTCAATTGTCCGGGTCACCAATAAAGCATTAGCAAGCTTTCCCTGCGGGCGACGGACCTCGATCGCGAGATCATAGGTTCTCGAGGCAGATACTTTGCAGCTGTGCACAGAAGCTTTTTCTGTGATTTGAAGTAGTCACAAATGCATTGGCAATTTTTATCTAGAATTGCAACTTCTTGAGATCAGATCGAGTTATCTAAATAATAATAAATAAAAAAAAGAAGGGGGAAAAAAAAAGAAGAAAAAAAAAATGCCAATTATTTGGCAAGTTATAACAAACTTGGCAATCGGATTTAGTTCAACTCATTTAAAGTCGATTTTCGAACATCTTCGGTCATTTTTGCTCCGGCAGACCAGAGTATTTATAATTTTACTAACATTCCTCTACATTCTATAAAAAAAAAATTCAAAATGTTCTCCGATGGGGTACCTAAACTTACAAGTCGCCTCACAGTCAATTGTGTTGGTTGTTTTCAGATTATCTGGCGCCGTCAGCAACACGAGGGCTATAATGCGCCGAAACATTCGTCATTAGACAAGCCAACATACATTTACAAACATCCATGCCTGACACGGGACTCGGAACCCTCAACCTCGCGGTCTAGAAGCTAGCACGCTAACCACTACACCGTTTGGTCGGCCACAGTCAATTGGGAATACTGACCTCATATTAGAGAAACTGACGGAAGGTAGAGCTTTCTCGTTCAAGCTTCTCATTGTTAAGGCTAAAATAAAAAGAAAACTTACATCTCTTTCTTTTCCCGCAGAAGAACTTCTGATCTCTGCTGTGCTCTCCTTTAGGAGTTGTTGATGGTGGTGATGATGATAGAGATCGCTTCTTGAGCAGGTGTGGTTTCTCAAGTGCTCCACCATCGCTGTGGTTGCGGTTGACGGGCTCTATCAGGTAGTCAGCTGACTCTGTCGACAGCAGACCACTCTATGGATAGTAGGAGAGGATTTATACATGAGATGTGTGTGTGTGTGTGTGTTGAAAGGTATGCTCCAAACCCACCATAAACTAGACAGCCAGAGAAAAAAAATGACTGAAACTGCCGCAAAATTAACTCTATTCACTGATGATAAAATACTGTTATTTTATTGCCAATTTTGCTAACTTTAAAGAAATTCGAGTATTTGGTGCCAGAGAAATGAAATTGTAGGCACCCCTAATAGCACACATCCTCCCAGGGAGGTCCCTAGGAAGTCTCCAGTCATCCTCGGGACTACGAATGACTTCCCAGGGACCTCCCTGAGAGGATGTGTGCTATTAGGGGCATTTCCTTATTGAAAATTAAAGAGGGTTGGGTTACCAAATAAAAAAGAATGCTTATTAATTGGAAAGTTAAGATATATTTGGCAACTGGATGTAGTTCAACTCATTCAAAGTCGAATTTTTAATAGTTTCGGACATTTTAGACGCGGCAGACCAGCGGATTCATAATCCATTAGCCTTTTTCTACAAAATGATGTTTGTGGAAGTACCTAAACTTGCATTAGTCTCTCAGACTTTAACTCAACATGAGAAGCTTCTGGAAATAGGTAAATGAAAACCCCATCAATGGCACCCACTAGTTCGTAAAAACCTCGTCAGTTAAGTCATAAAGTTCGTGAAATAGAAATTAGGTTGGCAACAGAAAAAAAAAAACCAAGCTTAGGATTTTAAATTAAAGATAGTAGATTAACAGAAAAAAATGCATCCCCGTTATCTGAATAGTTATTTATGCATCTTGTTGGAAAAGAAATACTTTTTCAAATGAGGTAAAATGCCTAGTTGAAGAGTGCGATTGCGCGTGTTAAATAATTTACAGAGTTGGAAAAAGTGATTTCCCACTTGTTACATACAATATTTTATATAATCACGTGCAAAAAATATGTTTAATACATATGTGTGGGTTGGAGATCCCTCCAATAGATGGCATTCCCTGCTACGGATGTCGCCCCTGGCGGAGAAGTTGTGAAGTAGGAGTACGTGATGACGGAAGGAGAGAGGGAGAGGACATTCTTCTGGAGAGAGAGAACGAGAACGGAAGGTGCTGTGGGGTTTTGTCCCCCTGACGATGTATAATAACCTTAATAGATGTTAAATTAAAGTTCAATGAACAACTACTGCCTAATTATTCAGCCCCACTAGCCTTCCCACATATATAAATTAATGTTGGCAATTCCAGTCAATGATTCTCTTCTAAAGCTTGGCTTCCACTATCGCTAAGCAGATCAGAGCGGAGTGGATTAGAGCCAATTACAAGGCTGTCAACGTCCATTGTAGCTCGAGGCTCGTGCTATAGCAGACATTGGCAGCCTTGTAATTGGCTCTAATCCACTCCGCTCTGATCTGATCTGATCTGATCTGCTTAGCGATAGTGGACGCCAAAAGCTTAAAAAATGTCATTTCTATACCAAAACTATATAAAATTAGAGCATGAGGCGTAATTCAAAGTTTGAATTTGCAACCGTAGAAAAACCTGCGACCATGTATTGCGGATTTTCCAATTCTGGCCATTTCCCCCAAAAGCAGAATCCAGCCTATTCTTAAAAACAACCAGTTTTCTAAAAAGTTCATAAATTCCAAACTTTTATTCTCCTCTCGCCCTTAACTGGCCAGGTCACAAGGAAAAACCAGTCCAGACAGGACACACATGACAACAAAGTGATTCAACCACCATTTCTTGTCTTCCGATCTCGGTAAATACATAACACAAAAAAAAACCCCACTTACCATTCCCCCGCACAAATTGAGGGCCGTCATGGTGTCCGGACGATCCCTCATCCGTCCCCTGAACAGACACCCTTCCTCCCGGACTCCGCTGTAGTGCCGGTCTCTGGTCGTACCATTCCGGTGGTACACCCTGAATCCGGGTGCCAGAAGGGAGGCGGAAGACAGCTCCAGGTGAAAGTGCTCGTCGAATCCGTGAAAGGAAAACCACCGTCTCTGCTCGCCAGAGTCGAAAGTGTCGCGCTTGTGCCTGCTGGATGCTGGCAGTTCCACTGGAACAACTATTTCTTCTTCTACAGAAAATTAAAAAAATATATATATTCGAAGTGTATTACAAAAAACGGACGCGTTCTGCAAGCACAATAGTTAACTTTGCGAAAGGCCAACAAAAACCCGATCAAGGTGCACGGAGGACATTTGCAGACCATCGATATAGATAAACAACTGGATAGACTGCTCCATTGTCAATGCAAAGAGAAAAACGCGCCGGGGATTGCGAAGCTGGTGGGAAGATTAACCAATCACAGTTCACTTTTATAGTTGGATGGGAATGCAAAAAACCTTGCGAGTACATATTTTTTTGCATATTATTACTAATTAAGGTCTACTATTGACATTTCTGCTGTGTACAACCCAAAATTTTATTTCAATCCTCGGCAATCCACATTTTTTATCCCACCAACGGCATCTGACAACGGCTTCATTTTCCCAGCGTTAAGCAGTCTATCCAGTTGTTTATTTATATCGATGTTGCAGACACGACAGAGGTCAAAGTTGAAACGAGTACCATCACAGGCAATTTTAACTGTTTTCTAAGCTGAATATCTAGCGAGCTGCCTCCTTATGCTCCGATCGTGTTTCTGTTGGCCTTTCCCAGAGCTAATTTTATGCATGTATAGCGCGTCCGTTTTTTTGTGATTCACGTACCATTCCAACGCTCTCTATGGTTTTCACATGCGTTGAGCATTTTGCGACTAGGTGTTGCCATTCGAAAATATCGAGTTTCTGTACCTATAACCGTAACCGTTAGCCCCATTTTGTTGCCCAATCACAGAATCGCTATCTCACACCTCTAAATAACTCTACCTGAAATCTCATTTCGATCCTTTGAACGGAACGGAAGCTAGAAGTCCATATATCGGCAAAGTTTCTTTATGACCACCCTGTATATCGAAACTATATTTTGTTGGCACCTTATCCTCTTATTGCAGGTGAAACTTATGGTTGGTTGTTTTCAGATTATCTGGCGCGGTCAGCAACACGAGGGCTATAATGCGCCGAAACATTCGTCATTAGACAAGCCAACATACATTTACAAACACCCATGCCTAATACGGGACTCGGAACCCGCAACCTCGCTGCCTAGAAGCTAGCACGCTAACCACTATACCGTTTGGTCGGCGGTGAAACTTATGCTTAGGGTTAGTAGTCAGCTGAGTCGTTCAATGGACAATTCACGCACTTTTATTATTATTTTTTTATTCAATTCTAAATAAAGGCCATAAACACAAAAATGTCTGCTCAATGCGCTTTTCCTTTTTTTTTTTTTAATTTGCGATCAAAATTACCTTGTTAAACGCTGGCGAGGAAACGGCTCATTTCTCTGGCATTGAATGTGACGTCACGGCTTCGCAAACATCTTGGCTTGAAATGCAGCAGCGGAAACCAGATTTGCAAGTTTCTCGCAAATCACGCCAACACCTGTAAAGAATGTGGCAATGGTCTACCAACGCTAACTCTTTCAACGCCAACTATTTGGCAGAAACCTCACGATAACCATAGAAACGATAGAGTTTCTTTACGTCACAGACCTTGTTGATTGTTTTGATCGGACTGGTTTTGGTCTAGTTTGGGGGCATTTTCTTTCCTTAATATTTAAATAACTAATTTTTTTAAAGAACTATTGTTTAAATATTTGGAATCAGAAAGAAATTCTTCGTAAATATATACTAATTTCACTCGTTTTTAAAAAATGCGGGAATTGTCCATTATTTTTTTCAACTTGAGTATTCGAGGAATTTTTCTCACCGGTTTTGATGCCAAACTCATCGCATTGTCAGCAGTTTAGAATACAACTCGGTATTTTTCCTTTAGATCAGTTGGCGCAGTTGTTACCAAAATGTTTTCACATTTAAATAACGCGTAAATGTATCGCCAAGCAGTGGCGTATATAGATTACAATTTCGGGAGGGGCCCAATATGACCACACTTACCGTTATATGCATTTTTTTTTTTTTTAAGTGAACTATTATTTAATGATTAAGGATAGTTTTCAAGAGATTTTAAACGAAATTTGGAGGAAAAAAATCCAGTTATTATTTCTTTTACATATATTTTCAGTTTACTTTTATAACTGAAGTGAATTAATGCTTTATTATATTAAAGCGGATAATTTTATAAAACATACGCATTTAACACTTAATTGCATTCTCGTTAATATTATTTTCCTGACTCCCCCTACTTTTTTCCTTATGTAACTTTTTTGTATTTAACCATTGGCTGTGTTACTAATTCCCTTGTTACTTGGTGAACTCCTTTGCCTACACTTGTGGAGTTTGAAAATATCAAGCAATATTTACAAAAAGATCCAGATTTTTCTTCAGAATAAGCTAAGCTAACCACTCAAATTCTTCTAGCCATTTAATTTGATTTGAGACAGAACTATTACACTGGTCTTCTCAATTAAAGGATATTACAGATTTTCCCTAATAACTTCCCAATGGAACAGCATAGACACATGAAATTCACATCAAAGAGACATCTTTATGTAACATAACGATAAGTAAAACAACTCAGTCGTAAATTGAGATGCAAAGTGTACAGTGGGGACACATGCAAAAGAATGAAGTACCATTAGTGTGCAGTTGTAAAAATGCATCCGCATTAAAAATCTCGCAACTCATGGAGTTGACTTTTAGTGTGATCTCCCCTGTCATCAGTGTTTACTAGGTACTCCCGTACTTAACATGAGTTTCTTGATGAATTCTAATGACTAAATGGCCATAAGTATCAATAACACGATTTAGAAACTGATATTTTAACGACTTGTCTAGATCAAGGTTAAGTAATTACAGTAAAAAAGTGGAAATTAATTATCGTTTGCGCTCTTGAGGAGCTTATAAAACAAATTAAACATATTGCACGTACAGACCAAAACTCTTTTCCCACTAAATCGTTATCTTGTTTTGGAATTTACCACGTAATATCGTTTTCCCCTCTTTCTATAGAACCTCTGACGTCCAATATTACTCACGAGACAGAAAAAATTATTTTCAGTAAAAAGTATCTTATGTTTAAAAGATTTGTTCTTTGGATGCAATATGGTGAATTGGTTTAATAAGCTCTCCAAGAGCGCAAGAGATAATTAAATTCAACTTTTTCACTGTAATTACGTTAACTTGATCTAGGCAAGTCTTTAGTGGAGAAATATTGGTTTTTAAATAGTGTTTATTGTTACTTATGGCAAATTTTGTTCCACTTTTGCTTTGGATAAATGATTTAAAAAAATATGAAAATTTCCCCTATAAGTAAGCCAGATCCCTCCTCTAATCCGAATTTCATCAAACATGTTTTGGACGCTTCTACGATATTTATTTTGTAAAGATTTAATTTATTGGAAACGTTCCGTCTCTTGCAAAAAGTTTAAAAGATTGTACGAGCAATTTAGCCATTAGAATTAATCAAGAAACTTATGTTGAGTAAGAGAATACAGTGCCAAGTTAACACTGATGACAGGGGAGATCATATCTCACACTAAAAGTCAACTCCACGAGTTACGTGATTTTTAAATGCTTCTGTACAACTGCACTCTAATGCTACTCCATTCTTTTGCATATGCCATGCCCCCGCTGTCAGGGCATTCATTCCTATAAGACCCGTGCCTAGGATCCCCAAATTGCCTGAAAAATCCTGAGATATTATGCAACTATCATTATTATGTTCAGCACACTTAAACAATGCCATAAAATACAAAAATAAATTTTAGTAATGCTTATTGGTTATTAAAATATTAATATCTCAACATTAATTTAATCAAGACAGTAATAGACAATAATCGAAATTGTCACTAATATTTAAATAACTCCAACAATCATCAAAGAGGAGCTCCATATCTTGTGCCTACAGTAATCAATTTTCTAAATCATTGTACTCTTTGCATTTCAATTTGCGACCGAGTTCAATTGCATCGTTAGGCTACATAAAGATGTATCTGTGATGTGAATTTCATGCATCTATGCTGCTCCACTGAGAAGTTATAAGGAAAAACTGAAATATCCTTTAATTTTGCAGGTCAGTGTAGAAGAAGAATAAAATTAGTATAAAGGTTCCATACATTTTCTACGAGTAAAATTTTTCTTTATCTGAAATCTTTTCTTTATTTATTTAAATCCTCCGCAACTGATGCTGGATCAACGCTACAGGAATTTGCGATGTCAGAAGACACATTGTTACTGGCACAACCAAATTCAGCACTGCCAATAACAGACATATTTACACTATGTTTTTTTTACAAAATAGTTTGGAATAGAATGCTCATCTCTTCATTACGAATGCCATTAACTTAATAAAACAAATTAAGATTCCGGAACAGCAAAATGCAGAGGATCGCAGATACACAGCTATTTAAAGATCTTACTAACTGAATAAACAGAGACCTGCAGATAAAACTCCAAGGCCACATTTTCCTTTTGCACCCGTAATTTAATTTCCCAATACTCCTGGTGTACATTTCTTTATTAAATTAAATTTTTTCCTGATTTCGGGAGGGGCCAGGGCACCTTGGGCCCACCCCATACATACGCCCTTGTCGCCAAGCCTAAATGTTTACGGTTTGTTATAGGGTTAAAGGGGGGGAAGGGGTGCAGTTAGCTATCTAAAAAAATTAGGCAGGAATTTTAAGGTTAATTAAAAAAAATGTCCAGGTCCTTTTAGGAATAATTCCTAAAAATTTTAGGGAAAATTAAAAAATATGAGGGATAATTTAATAAAATGTAGGAATATTTCTTTTAAATCTGACATAGGCTCTCAACTCAGATATTCTTTTCAAAGAATGTTCCAACACTGGCAAAAAACTGCCGATTTTCAAAAAATTGAATTATTAATAATTAAAATCTCAGAAAAGGTTTTCTCTTCTGGAGCATTATCTGTTGGTTTTTTTTTTTTTTTTTTTGCTGCTTTTGGTGGGGAAATTTGAGAATTTTCGAGGTTTTTAATTGTTTTTAGGAATTACCGAAAAATTTAAGTTCGATTTCAGGAAATTTAGGGAGAAACAAAAATTTTAGGAATATTAGGAATTTTATAGCGAATGCGACCCTTGGCGGTGCTACAGCAGTTCTTGAACAGTTTGTCATAGGAATTATAAATGAATTGAAGGTTGTTAGTTTGGACGAGTCATCGTGGCATTTTGAAGGTTTTTATCTGGTACTCGTCTAACGGAAGAGTACCTAAAACTCCACATGAGGAGAGGTTTGGTAATTTTACTCCGACAATGTTTACCTTAGCAAAAGAAGATTTAAGACATTACAGTTCTCCAAATAGGACACGCTTGGTATCTGGGTCTAATGAGCCCTAGTAGTCCGAGAGGCGACTGCAATTTTTGGACCTCATTGAACATCATTCTGAATTTTTTTTATAGAAATTGGAGAAAAGTGAGTAGATTAGGAATCCACTGGTCTGCCGTGGCAAAAATGGCCGAAACTGATCAAAAATTGACTTGGAATGAGTTGAACTAAAATCGGATTGCCAAATATGTCATAACTTGCCAAAAAGAGAACACACTTTTTCGTCTGGCAACCCTGCATTTTGATTTTCAATGAGAAAAAGCGCAAACGATTTCTGATCTCTGGCTCGGAAAACTTGTATCTTTTAAAAGTAGGCCAAATTGGCGACATCAGTTAGGTCATCAGTGACGTAATATCTATTGCCAACTTGGCTCCCTTTTAATAGATGCAAGTAGACCGTCGCCAGATATCTGAATCGTCTGCAACCTTCTTAATTGATAATTAAAGAGTGAGGGATACCAAATAAAAAAAAATGCTCATTATTTGGCAAATTATGGCTCATTTGGCAATTGGATTTAGTTCAACTTATTAAAAGTCAATTTTTGACCAGTTGCGGCCATTTTTGCCACGGCAGACCACTGGATTCGTAATCTACACACTTTTCTCCAATTTCTATAAAAAAAAATCAGAATGATGTTCGATGGGGTCCAGTCGCCTCTCAGTCTATTAGCAAAAGGAGATTTAAGACATTACAGTTCTCCAAATGGGACACGCTTGGTATCTGGGTCTGATGAGCCTTAGTAAAAGTTTACCACAGCAGTTATTTTCACAGACTAGTTTTAGAATAAAAATCAATCGGGTATAAATATATCGTTACCAAGGGCGAATCCAGAGTTTTATTACGGAAGGGGCGGACAAATATTTAGTTTTGATGGGCTGCTGAATTGTTTAGATAAAATTTCTTGCTCTTAAGTTATATTACTATATATCATGGGATAATTTCTAAAACAACATTTTCCAATAGAACAATAATTCTAATAGAACAAGCTTATATCTAAACTTGCTATAATTAAAACTTGATATAACCTTTTTTTTATTACAGGCATTTTTTTTAAAAAAAAGTGTATAGTGAAAAATCAAGCCATCTTGGTTTCTTTGAAAATTTGTCAATCGCGTTAATTTCATCCATATGAATGTCTCTATGAATGTGATGTTAGTCTCTCTTCTGTCAACCGCTTTCGAAGTCAAGTTTTAAGGCCACTTCAACGACGAAAAACTTTGTTCTGCTGCAAAGCAAAACTTACTGGGAATGTAGCTTGAAGGGCGAGAAGCTTGGATAAACATCGTCATAGATAAACATCTGAATCGCATTTCTCTTTAAAATTCTAAGACTTCTGTGTATTTTTTTTTTTTTACCGAAACTTTCTTCAAAAACTTATACCAAACTTCATATTTTCCTTCAAGTGCACAATTGAACAAACTTATAATTTCCATTTCATTCAAAACCATGATCATTAAAAATTAAACCAAATTTGTTTAATATATTTTGCTCGGCACTTTACTGTCTTGTTTTGTCCTCTGCTTTTTCATCTCCTAGTTTTAGGATGAGAACATTTACATCAAAGATGTTCAGTACGTCTTGATTGACTAGATCTATAGTCTGAGAGAAATACGCGTTAAAAACGTGAGCAGTAAAAGCATTGGTATTATTTTTAATTTAAATCTTTCTTATGTTCATTCACTTATTATATATATATTGTTACGAATTTTTCTATGTTTGTAAATATTTCGTAGTGTTAATTTTGTAAATAGGAAAATTTATGTACATCTCGCATAAGGCAGTGAAATAGTTCGTCTTAACTTGGCTTTCCTGCAATATGTGTCTTAATGCTTGATAACGAATTTTACAAGGAGTAGGGCATTTAACATTATGATGATGGCAATCTCGCCAAATTGGCGAGATAGAGCCAAGTTGGCGACGGTTTTGGCGACCGGTCCCCATGTACATGTATAGGACTTTTCGACTACGATCTAGAAAGTTCTCCAAATATCTACCTCTAGAAGTTTCAAGAAGGTTTGACTCCTATATAAGGCCGGCCGTGAGTTGAGTGAGTTAGTTGACTGGAATTACTGAGTTGAGATACTGAGTCTCAGTGAGCATTCAGAGTTGTTCTAAAGCGAACTGTATTGCATTGTCTTTTGCGGCGATTTGAGAAGTTGTGTTGTCAAGTTTTTAACTGCTGTTTTGTGCTCTATTGTTGTGAAAAGAGCTGTATTGAGTCTACTAGAACGAGAAGTTCTGGAGTTGTAAGAGAATCTGCGAAGAGTTATAACGGAATAAATTTCTGCAAGTTTTGATCTGCTTTGGCTTCAAATCTTTCGAACCCATCCACGCAACAATATAAATTACGTAATTAAATATATGTGTTACTTTTAGACTCCAGTGTTTGCTTTTTGTTCGTTACAGTCACGATAAACAACATATAAAATATTCTTTGTCGCCTTTATTTATTTATTTTTTATTTAATTCTGAGGGTCCGTCGCTATATCCCCCGATGATCCTTACTAAATTTAACTTACCAAAGTTTTCAAAGCCTGTACTCCTGATCTCAGCAAATCTTTGTGATGCCTGTACTTTGCTGTTTTCCTGAAACACACAAATAATGTTTCGAATGCAATAAAACTATTAAACATTTTAATTGATTTCAATACCCAAGAAAAACATTCTTAATCGTAATAGAAGCTATATAAAGGATAGTTTAACGAGCACCATTTTTGCTAAATAAATAATTTATTTCCAAAACACATTCAATTTAAAAGTATAAGACCTACAAAGATGGGCGGTACACACACTGAATACGCGTACACATTGAATAGACGTACATGGGCGGTACTCACACTGAATACACGTACGCATTCAATGCGTCAGCGCATATGGTCACAGCATAAAACTCAATGGAATTCCAGTCACTCCAATAGCAAGCCCCTGTTAATGTTCAACATAGTAACAATGGTGAGTTCCTGCTGTTCTTGGCCGACCAAACTGTATAGTGGTTAGCGTGCTAGCTTCTAGACCGCGAGGTTCCGAGTCCCGTGTTAGGCATGGGTGTTTGTGAAATGTACGTTGGCTTGTCTAATGACGAATGTTTCGGCGCATTGTAGCCCTCGTGTTGCTGACGGCGCCAGATAATCTGAAAACAACCAACCAAATCCTGCTGTTCTTGTCGCTGGTACTCTGGATACATAAACTCTGTTCTCAGTTTTCCCTAAACAGGAAGAAATCCCATGGCGTAAGGTAAAGAGACTTGTTGCGACATTTCAGAGACAAAGGCTTTAAACGAATGCAAGGATCAACTGGAAATAGATCACCACTCAAGGAGTTGTTAAGAATTTTCGCGCTATTGGAGTAACTTCCGCCTTTGCCTCTGCTTCTTCATCGTGATGACTGCAAATGCTATTTCCCCCAGAAATACTTAAAATAATTGGGGGGGGGGGGGGGGGAAGGTTCCGTTTTCTTAATAATCCTTTTTTTTTTACTTTCAATTACTCACATGTATACATAGGGTAATGAAAGAATAGCATTCGGCCAAAAAACAATTTCGATTTTTTTTTTTTATTATTATTTCTTTCCGTTTTGGAACATCCCGATTTCAAAAAAGTTGTCGAGAAAAAATGTCTGTCGGTGTGTATATGGTGTCAGCATAACTCCCGAACAAATTGTTCCAGGATGTTCAAATTTGGTGTGGGGGTTAGTGGTGACCATGAGACTGACCATTATGGTTTTGGCAAAATCGCGCATGCGCATAAGGTAGCTGCCATTGAAAAAATCATGTTTTTCAATGATTGCTATAAAATGGATCTAACGATTTTCATAAAAAAAAAAAAAAAAAAGCGGTGGTAATGCCTCTTAAGGTGTTCTAAACATCCCCACCACCGAAATTCCCCGTAAAAATATTTAAATGGCGTAAAAAGTTGGAAAACGAATGCCTTCAACACAGAGTTCTATTTTCCTTGAGCATACCTCATCATCAATCGTTTTTCCTCCTCACCTCAGTTTCAATTATAAGAAAGGATAATATAAGTATTATTGAAAAGTATATTGCCAAAACCATCTATTTGGCGAATATTTTTTTTTTTTTTCAAAGACCCATACAAGAGTTATGGTAAAAAAATATGTCCAAACTGGCAATTTTTTCTAAATGAATGATAAAAATATAAAAACGGTAAATGACACAAATTGACATCAGTATTATAGTGTAATTGAAAGTTGTGCGATGTTCCACATCCCTAGATTTTTAGGGAAAAACACGATTTTTTTGTAAGCGTTTCAATGGTAATCGTATTGCTCTTATCAAATAGTTTATGAATTATTGATCTTTCAAACGCCTTGTTTGTCTTGGATCATATTAGATCACTCACATTCACTGCAACAGGATGAGGGGATGAGAGGGACTAATTGCTTTTTTTTTTTTTTTTTTTTAAACCTTTTACTGAATTTTTTTTATACAACAGTAAAGACGCAAATGCTATAAAATCTTTCCCATACCTGCCAACTTGTACGGATTATCCGTACAATGTACGGATTTTTACTATTTTGTACGGTTGTACGAACAGCTAAAAAAATCGTACGGATTTCACGGTACTTTTCGTTTTTTCCTTAAAACCGGGTTTTTTTTTTAATCAAGTTTTTTGGAGTCTTCAGTTCAAGCAAATCAAGTAGTTCAAGCAAATAAACAAATTTTGCATTCTGCTCTATCTATGCATCTGATATTAAGATTTCTCATGGAGGATTTACTGATGTCATAGTTCATATCAATTCTAAAAAACACAGTGACAACATCAAATGTAAAAATAAGAATTAGAAAGCATGCATAATTGATATTTGTGCGTGTGATTAAACACTTTGAATACCAATGACTCCTTGTATGTTTCACTGTAGTTTTTGTGCCATAAAGCATGTTATTTGGGTGTAAAACCTCATCAGAGATTTCATCGTATAGTTTGAATTTGATTAATTTTTAAATCCTGGTTAGTATTTTATTTTATAATTTCCATTCTATGCTAAAATGTAACAATTTGTTATATTTGGGAGCAATTAAATATTATGCATTTTTTTTTTTTTTTTTTTTTTCATTTGCAAGTGAATTACTATTATTTCTATATTACATTCATAAATATTGTCGCTATTTGACTTTACATGAGTCATAGGAATGCAAATATTTGTTCCGTAAAAATTGTACTAATTTGAAAATACCAATGTTGGCAGGTATGCTTTCCAGTTTGGATGCTGATAATTCATTCATTGCATTTTAATGTAGAATTTCGGAAAATAAACGGTTACCAATCGAGTTTTATAGCACTGTTCAGCGACGTTAATTTAACATCTAACCTGTCAGCAAAATGTTAAATTTATTCTTCTCCACTCCCTTCTTTCTACTTCACCCCATTCCCATCCTTTTTGCCAATAGAGGAAAAACTTCCTTATTACAATGCAGCAGTGCAATGTTCCCATTTACAATGCAAGATGTTCTCGTTATAAGTTCGTTCCTTTATGTCATTTAGTCAAGTTTCCCTCATGACTATTATCGCAATTGGGTATTTTCATCTAAAAAGTGTTCGAATTTTGGGCGGAGAATCACCTTGTCGTATAAAATATCGCTTCACGTATTTCAGTTAGAATGTTCAACTTCGGTCGGTGATAATGCCTAGTATATGTTAAATGGAGGATATCTGCACAATTCTGAAAGCTTTTTTTGGGGTAAGTTGCTTTTCCACAAGCTGATCGGCGGAACTTATAATTACGGATGAGGTAAAGGATTTTTGACGTCACTTGAGAATTACACTGCGCCGGAAAATCAACATTTGTTCTGAGAGAGAAATCGCTTCCAGTATTTCTTTTACACAATGGACAATTCCCGCACTTTTTAAAAAACGAATGAAATTGGTGCATATTTATGAAGAATTTCTTTCCGATTCCAAATATTAAAACAAAAGTTCTTTAAAAAAAATTAGTTGTTTAAATATTAACCCCTTGGGTACGGATTTATTTGGGAAAATTCTTGCGTTTTGAACGGTTGGTTCAAAACAATAAAGGAACTTTAAAGGAATACAGCCAAACAAATTATTGTTTTAAAGTATAGGTAAACCAACCGATGTTTGACTTAACCAATCATGGCTCTTGGGACATTAAAATCTATCCAATCAAACTAGTTTGAATGACGAATTAGGTTCGTCATTATTAACAGGCAAAACAAGTGCATGACGAATCTCAGCCGTCAAATGTACCCAAAGGATTTTTGGTTTGACGTCTTAGACACGTCATCCGCTCCTAGGGGAAAAAAGTGAATGACGTGTCTCAGACGTCAAATGTACCCAAGGGGTTAAGAAATGAAAATGTCTCAAAACCGAGTCAAAACCAGTCCGATCAAAACAGTCACCGAAATTCGTGACGTAAAAAGATCCCTGCGTTTCTATGGTTATCGTGAGGTTTCAGCCAAATAATTAACGTTAAAAAAGTTGGCGTTGGTAGACCATTGCCACATTCCGTACAGGTTGGCGTGATTTGCGAGAAACTTGCAAATCTGGTTTCCGCTGCTGCATTTCAAGCCAAGATGTTTGAGATCTCTTGACGTCACGTTCCACGTTCAATGCCAAACAAAATGAGTCGTTTTCTCGCCAACCTCTAACAAGGTAATTTTGATCGCAAATTACAAAAAAGAAAAAGCGCATTGAGCAGAAATTTTTATGTTTATGGCCTTTTCGAAACAGTTAGAATTGAATGAAGAAATAATAAAAAAAAATGCGGGAATTGTCCATTGAAAAAGAATTTTCTCCAGCTCTTCAGTGCCTCATTGAACAAAGCGAGTGACCGGAAGATCTTGGGATCGAATCAGGCGTCCTATCGTAATACTAGTGCGTAGAATAATGGTGGCTGCTGTGTGTTAAAATTCGTCAATGCCCCCTGACGTACGTGAATGTGGAGAGAGGTAAATATTCATGCGCCGGTCTCCTCGTAATCTGACCCGAAGTACGAAATTTAATTTTAGTTATTGCGGTTTTAACGATGATAACGTTGCAGTCGTAATGATTAGGTACTAGCACGCATGAAGCTCCTGGCATCGATATAAATAAACAACTGGATAGACTGCTTGACGCTGGGAAAATGAAGCCGTTGCCAGATGCCGTTGGTGGGATGAAAAATACGGATTGCCGAGGATTGAAAAATAAAATTTTGGGTTGTACACAGCAGAAATGTCAATAGTAGACCTTAATTAGTAATAATGTGCAAAAAAATATATATATACTCTAGCATTTTACAAGGTTTTTCGCATTTCCCTCCAACTATAAAAGTGAACTGTGATTGGTTAATCTTCCCACCAGCTTCGCAATCCCCGGCGCGTCTTTCTCTTTGCATTGACAATGGAGCAGTCTATCCAGTTGTTTATCTATATCGATGGCTCCTGGTCGCCTGATGAGAATTTTGGCCCACTGACCGTTGTTTCAACTGTAGCGGTGTTGTGCATTCTATCCAACACACCTATCATTCTAACGATGTTCTGACACGACATCTCCCTAGCGTAGCTCGTGCAACTAGTGAATTCTATATACAACCAAGTTAACAATCTCTAAACTGCCAAAACACAAGCGCATTACCATCAAGTCTAAAAAAAATAGCCTCCAGTCAAACATTTAATAAAAGAACTTGGAAACTTAAAACTTGTTCTCTCCCGAGTCAGTTGCTACGGAAACGCGATGGAAACTCGCCAAAGCAAACCCGAATAAAAATCGAAAGAAAGGAAGTTTTCCATTTGTTAAAAATACATCCGAGTGGTTGTGACTCCAGAAGTTTTTGATGTGGCATGTATTTAGCGAGCTGTCACACCGAGTTGTTGATAGGGACAAGGAGTTTAAAAGAGACCGCGTTTCTTTCTCAAACGAATTACTTTCTGGTGACACATCTTTTAAGACTCTGGGTCGACTTTTTGTACGATTCTGAGTTACGCTCTTAAAAACAGGATACTTAAAAGTATTAGAATAAACTCGTGTAGCTTCGAAAACGTTTGTCTCAAGATTACTCTTTTTAATTTCTTTATATTAACTTGTTCGATTTTGTGTGTGTGTGTGTGTGTGTGTGTGTGTGTGTGTGTGTGTGTGTGTGTGTGTGTGTGTGTGTGTGTGTGTGTGTGTGTGTGTGTGTGTGTGTGTGTGTGTGTGTGTGGTTTCCGAGCAAATCGACGGAAGCCTTATTTAACCCACTTGCCGTCATCTGACAGAGCTGAAACTTGACAGACAGCTTATGGCGATGATGTCGATGCCACACACGTTTCTACAATCCTTTGGGAATACTAATGAATCTCATCCAACCGATCTTTGTTGAAACTCTTTCCTGTTGCCCAAAATTATTTTAATCAGAATAAATAAATGATATTTGGGCGTAAATTCGCATTATTTTTTTTAATAACCAAATTTTGAAACGCAATTTGACGCATATTTTGCTAATAGAGATGTTTTTAATATTTGTAATTATAGATGCAAACATCTAGCACACGCTAACAACAGAATCGAACTTTGTTAATGAATACAAAAATTGCCAATGCATATAAAGGATTTAAGTAAAAAACTTTGTTTTTATGATTTTATTATTTAAATCTCTTATATTAACTTTGTTTGTGCAAGTTAAGGGCAGGCAAAATCTGCGGATGGCTAATTAAACCATTTTCCGTCAACCGATTGAGCTGAAACTGGGCAGATCAGACTCGTTGTCTATGACAGCGAGCATTCTCGCAAGTTGTGGGTGTGTCACTAAAAAGCCTCTTTTATACACGTTTCTATTAAAGTCAGAAATGGTTTGCGCTTTTTCTCATTGAAAATCAAAAATGAAGTGGGTTGCCAGACGAATAAGCTTGTTCTATTTTTGGCAAGTTATGACACATTTGGCAATCGGATTTTAGTTCAACTCATTCCAAGTCGATTATTGATCAGTTTCGGCCATTTTTCTCACGGCAGACCAGTGGATTCGTAATCTACTCACTTTTCTCCAATTTCCATAAAAAATTCAGAATGATGTTCGATGGGGTCCAAAAATTGCCTCTCGGACTAATAGCAACAGCGGCGAGTTCCAACTGTTCTTGACGTTGGTACTCTGTGCACACAAACTCAGTTTTCTCGCAAAGGGAAGAAATTAGAGGTCGGAAATATCGATCAAAATAAATGTCGATACTATATCGCTGCATAGAAATATCGATAAATCGATACATGAGGGTTTTTTTTTTTTTATTTGATTTTCAATTTTGCCAGAAACAAAGTTTTTCGGGTCAAATTTCTACTATTCATGATTGTTTTTTTGTAAGGTGACTACTTTTTCAACTGAAATGGATCTACTACAAAAAAAAAAAAAAAAAAAAAAAAAAAAAAAAGAGAGAGAGTTCTATTTTCGCTTGATTGGTGCAGTGTGATTTTAAGAAAAATTCAGATAATTTTCAATAGCTTTTAAGTGTATGGAAAATATTGAATATTAGCGCCGTTTTAACTGTCTCTCGCAGCCAAGTTCAAACTTTAGTTTTGAAGTTTTTGAAAAGGGAATAAATAAAATCGAAAAAACACATGGAACTACAAAACGATCATCAAAAAACTAAAAATGTTTGAAAATATCGGCGACTTTTATCGATATTTTCAATATCGATATTTTCTTAGAAATATCGTCGTATCGATATATCGCCGATATCTAGAAGAAATACCATGAATTACGCTATGAGATCTCAAGAAGAAATCATAGTAAGGATCATTCCTTATACTAGCTATGTTACAATCTTCTAGCTCGGTGCATTTAGAAACTACTTTCTATAACCACCTTGACATTTGGTGGGAGGGTACGAAAATGAACACGAAATGGCGTACATTAAAAACTCGAAAATAGCCTCTAATGGTATTTTATTTTATGAATTAAAATTAAAAATAGCAAAAGACTATTGGAGGTGGAGCCACTGCATATGCATTGATGACGTAAGAGTTTCAAATCTATAATAATACTGTCTGTCTGTGGATCTATAGAAAGCTATTTGAAATTGGAGTAGAACTCTAAAATTTTCAACATAAGTAGTTTTGGCCTCCTAATTTTGCCTATGACAAACAGAATGTTAAAATTTTAGTTAGTTCTTTTTTAATTAATTTTTTAATTAATATTTTTTTTTTTACAAGTGACTTTAAATGGAGATAAAAAGCTCTGAAATTTTCATCATAAGTAGTTTTAGCCTTCTAATTAGATTTTTAAAATCAGAATGTTAAAATTTTTATTAGTTATATTTTAATTAATTTTCTTCATTAATTAAAAAAAAAAATTATACACATCTGAAATTTTCAACATAAGTAGTTTTGGCCTACTAATTGAACGCTTGAAAAACAAAATTTTAAATTTTAGTTAGTTTTTTTAATTAATTAAAATTTTACAAAACGATTTCCAATAGGACTACTGCTCTGAAATTTTCAACAAAAGTAGTTTTAGCCTTCTAATTGGACTTTTGAGAAACAGAATTTAAAATTTTCATTTAGTTCTTTAATTAATTTTTTTATTAATTAATAAATATTTTATAAAACCATTTCTAATAGGACTACAGCTCTGAAATTTTCAGCATAAATAGTTTTGGCCTTCTAACTGAACTTTTGAAAAACAGAATTTTAAATTTTTATTTAGTTCTTTTTTAATTAATTTTTTTTAATTAATTAATAAATATCTTACAAAACAAATTTCAATTGGGCTACAGTTCTGAAATTTTCAACACAAGTGGTTTTGGCCTTTTAATTTGACTTTTGACAAAAAAGAATTTTAAAATTTTAATTTGTTTTTTAATCAATTTTTTTTTAATTATTATTTTCAAAAAAAGCGACTTTTAATAGGCCTCGAGCTCTGGAAGTTTCAACACAAGTAGTTTTGGCCGTCTAATTTTGCTTTTCACAAACTCTTGTTAAAATAATCTTAAAGGGGTGTTGTAGTATTGTATTAACGGGGATTTTCCTTTTTTTTATTTTCCTTTTTTTTGTTTCTCGACAGGGGAGAGTTTTTTAATATCAAGCCTTTACATAGTCCAGTTTTTGTGCCCCTCACTAAAATCTAATTGAATTTGATTTTAGATAGTTAAGCGAGCCTATGATTACATAATAATGAACCTTTCAACGAGTGAAGTAAGCTTACTCTTATGTGTCAATGAACTTTTCTGCGAAACGAGCTCGATTTTGCGTAGCGATGAACATTCCTACGAGCGAAGCGCCAAAAACTGGGACCTATACACACCAATGACAGATTTTCGCAACGCGAGTTCTCACAGCTAGCTAAAATATTCCACATGGTCAAATTTCGTAGCGAAGCACGGGTATTCAGCTAGTATCAAATAAAATGTATTGGATCCTATTTTCGAGTTTTTAATTGATGTCATTTTCATACTTTCTCATCCAAATATCAAGGTTGTTATTCAAAGTAGTTTCTAAATGCACTGGGGTCTAGAGGATTGTAACCTAGCGAGTTCAGGGAATGATCATTGCTAGGAGTTCCTCTTAAACAAGTTACAGTTCTTATAAAGTTTCGAAAATTACACATTAAAAATGAACCTGAATTCATGCACTCACATCCAAATATCTTTTACTTATTCTGATTAATACAATTTTATTGCTTATTTATTAAAAAAAAAAATTGGCAACAAGAAAGCTTCGTCAATGATCGGTTACATGCTATTTTAGCACGATTGGATGACGGCAAATTGGTTAATTAATATTCCGTAAAAGCGACCTTTTAGTGACAGTTACAGTCCCAACAGTGCTCGATAGAATGCATTGTCATGGACATTGTATCTTTGACATCAAGGGGTTTAATTAGGCCTCCGCAGATTTGGCCGCCATAGACAAACATACAAAATCTAAGTTAACATAAAAGATTTTTTTGATTTTTTTTTTTTTTAAAGTCTCTCTTCATTCATTCAAACCGCATACTCAAAATTTGTCTTCCAAAGAATGCGAGAACACGCTTCTTATTTGACTCACGTACAACGGAGGTGCTTAGGCTGCAAATCATATCTTCCATAAACATCGACCACTTAAAAACACCTCGGCTGAGGCTAACTGCTATAGCAAGGTCGACAGCCAAGGGGCATCTCTCAGATTCACATACAGAAAACGCCTTTCTTATTATTCATCTTAAAAGCAGTCCACTCGAGGGATTAGGCAAGCAGTCTTCCATTGCGAGTGTTATCTTTATTACATATTTATGCGTGCTGCTGAATCGTGTACTCGTCTTTAATTTGACTGATTCAAGTCCGTGAACGTCACTTTTCGTGTACCTTAATAACTTTGTTAAGATATGAAGAAATTACAGAGTGTCTCCCCCAAATCCCGATCGTTAAAAAAAAAAAATGAACTTCACGATACGATTTTCTCACTTGGGAGATCGAAAATATTATTGTTGCGTGGATGGGTTCGGAAGATTTGAGGCCAAAGCAGATTAACACTTGCAGAAATTTATTCCGATATAACTCTTCACAGATTATTTTACAAAACCTGAACTTCTCGTTCTAGAAGACTCGATACAGCTCTTTACACAACAATAGAGCACAAACAGCAGTTTAAAAAACTTCACAGCACAACTGCTAAAATCGCCGCAAAAGTCAATGCAATACAGTTCACTTTCGGAACTCTCTGAATGCTCGCTGAGCGACAGCTGACTCGATAACTCCACTCAGTCAGTAACTCATCTGACTAACGGACTCAATTAACTCCAGTCAACTAACTCGATCACACTCTCTCTCGGTCTTATATAGGGGAGGACAACCTTCGTGAATTTTCCAGAGATAGACATTTGGAAAACTTTCCAGATCGTAGTCGAAAAGTCCTATACATGTACATGGGGACCGAAAATGTCGCCAAATGGTCGCCAAGTTTAACGACATTTGGCGATTTCTCGCCAAATTTGGAGACAAAAATTAGTCGCCAAAACCGTCGCCAACCTGGCTCTATCTCGCCAACTTGGCGAGATTGCATTACCATAATGTTAAATGACCTGCTCCTTGTAAAACTCGCTTCCCAGCGTTATCTCTGTAAAACTCGTTATCAAGCATTAAGACTCATATTGCAGGGAAGCCAAGTTAAGACGAACTATTGCACTGCCTTATGTGAAATGTACATAAATTTTCCTATTTACAAAATTAACACTACGAAATATTTACAAACATACAAAAATTCGTAACAATATGTGTATTTATTGGATGGATAATAACATTCACATTCTTTTCCTGAATGTTTTTGGCTACCCTCTATTCAGGTAGTTTCAAGCTCCAGTAAGTCAATAAGTCGCAACGTATTTGCCGAACTCGCACGTGAGCCGCAACTTTTCGTACAGCTACACTTTTTTTAATGCAAATCTACATTTAAGTTAAATATTCCAATAATATTTGATACAGCGGGAATTTTATTAAATTGAAATTTTAGACTGGCAAATTACCCGTAATATTTTCTTCAAATAAAAGTTCCATTTTAAAGTATCCAAGAAATGGAATTCAATTGATATTTTTGAGGAAATTTATGAAGAAATTGTTGTCTATGTACGAGGCATCTTGTTTTTGAATCACTAGCTGGACTTCTATGCAGTAAACACATTATTTTAGATAAAAGGTTGAATGAATATAAACAGTATAGAAAAAATTCCACACCGACAATTTTTTCTATTATCTGTACAGCCAGCAGTCGGTAAAAATAAAGGCTGTGTCGGGCTGCGTAATGGAGAACGCCGATCTGTACTAATTAGACTAAAAGTCAATAACTCAAGTCAATAGCATCGATGGTCAGTAGAAACTAACTTTTAGCATTTGGAGACTTCTAAATAAAAGTAGTTTTTGACATAAAATAATTTCCATTCTGACAGCCAGAATCGTAAAAATGTAATAGTTTTTTAACGTTTCATTGCAGGAAAAACAATTTTTTTCATCAGTTCCAAAATCTCCCGCCAGATAGCAGCACGACAATTTGTGTATTATATTGACTGGGAAGTTATTATAAAAAAATTTCAGCTGAAGGGATTGAAGAAATCGAATTTTTGTATTAACGTTGATTTCCCCCCCCCCCCTTTTTTTTTTTCTTCCCGATGAACGGGGTTGTAATTAAATAGAGATATTCAAAAAGGGTTCCTGGTTTTTTTTAGCACACAAAGCAAGCCTAGATTTGCTTAGAGAGTCTATTTAGATTAATTAGGGACGTGTGGGAAAATTAGGGATAAGTGAAGACGATGTCGCTGAGATTTCCCGCACTGCCTTTCCCCTAATGAAATTATAGCAAAAAATGCTTTTAACCTTCTCTCGGACGTTTAAGGTTAAATAATTGAGGACTAGAAATCGAATACGACCTAAGTACCTAAACAATCGAAAATCTTTTCTTTTTTTTTTGGTTACAAAATGTTTTCGAAATTCACAAAATAATATTGTTGCGTTGGACGGGTTCGAAAGATTTGAAGCCAAAACAGATCAAAAGTTGCAGAAATTTATTCCAATTCTCTCTCTTCTCAGATTCTCTTACAACTCCAGAACTTCTCGTTCTAGTAGACGGAATACATCTTTTCACAACAATAGAGCACACAACAGCAGTTTAAACTTGACAACACAACTGCTCAAATCGCTGCACAAGACAATGCAATACAGTTCGCTTTCGGAACTCTCGGAACGCTCACTGAGACTCAATATCAGTAATTCCAATCAAGTAATGGACTCAGCTAATAACTAACTCAGTGATTCAAAATCAACTAACTAACTAACCTCCTCGGCCGACTTATACAAGAGTCAAACCTTCTTGAGACAGTAGACATTTGGAGAACTTTCCAGATCGTAGTCGAAAAGTCCTATACATGTACATGGGGACCGAAATGTCATCAAATGGTCGCTAAGTTTGGCGACATTTGACGATTTCTCGCCAAATTTGGCGACAAAAATTAGTCGCCAAAACCGTCGCCAACTTGGCTCTATCTCGCCAATTTGGCGAGATTGTCATTATTATAATGTTAAATGCCCTGCTCCTTAAAACTCGCTTCCCAGAATTACCTCTGTAAAACTCGTTATCAAGCGGTAACACCCATATTGCCGGGAAACCAACTTAACGACGAACTATTGCACTGCCTTATGCGAAATGTACATAAATTTTCCTATTTAGAAAATTAACACTACGAAATATTTACAAATATACAAAAATTCGTAACAATATATATATATATATGTATTAATAAACATAAAAAATAACGAAATGCTGGCTTTGGATTAGACAATATTAACACATTCATTTTTAAAATTAATTTCAAAACGTCCTCCGACAAATAACTTTGAATCTTCACTTTAAGAATGTCAACTTTCGTGACAAAATTGAAGGCCATTCAAAGGTTCATCCCCCTGGGATATATTAAAAAAAAATATTATAGTTTGTGACAAGGAATTCCCAGACATTAATTCGTGTCGTCTGCGAATTGTCCCCGTTCAATAAAAGTTGAAATGCGAAGTGGGACCGGTCGTAAATCACTCTTCGCGATTCAAGTTCCAGACAGAACAAATGAAAAATTACACTTTCTATACAGCTTTAGAACGAGTCTGTTGAAAAACGAGAATTGGTGAGCGATGCCAAGACGTTTCAAAGAGAATTCCAAGATTTTTTTTTATAAATATATATTTTGGCCACTGTCTACACACTTGGTGCTTAAAAAAAATGAACTAGGGGTGTGGAACATCGCACAACTTTCATTTACACTATAATACTGATGTCAGTTGGTGTCATTTACCGTTTTTATATAATTTCATCATTCTTTTAGAAAAAATGGTCAGTTTGGTGACATTTTTTGAGATAATACTTGAATGTTTTTTTTTAAAAACCTATGCCAAATTGATGATTTTGGCGCAATACTTTTCTGTAACTTTCATATTATCCTTTCTTAGTGAAACTGAATAGAGAAGAAAAAACGATCGTTCAAGTAAGGAGAACTCTGTGTTAAAGGCATTCGTTTTTCCACTTTTTACGGCTTTGAAGCATTTTTACGGAAATTCGGAGGTGGGGATGTTTAGAACACCTTAAGACGCACTACCACAGCGATTTTTATCAAAATCGTCAGAGCCGATTTTTAGCAACCATTGGAAAGCATGATTTTTTTCAATGGCAACTACCTTATGCGCATGCGCGATTTTGACGAAAACCTTAATGGTAGATCCTTGGTCCATCACCAACCTGCTCACCAAATTTGAACATCGTAGGTCAATTTGTTCGGGGGCTGTGTTTTGTTTTGTTCTGTGTTTTCGTGGTCAGCATAATGATGACCACGAAAACACAGACAGACATTTTTTCTAGATCACTTTTTTGAGATCAGGATGTTCCAAAACGTGGAGAAATGTAAAAAAAAAAAAATCATTTTTTTTAACCGAATTTTATACTTTCATTACCCTATGTATTACTTATGGGTAATTGAAAGTATAAAAGAAATATGCTTAATGTTGCAGAAATGTGTTTTGCACCTTTCTTTCCACCGAAAAGAGAATACAAGTTATACACCAGATTGTATTGAATAGTGAAAACGCAATAATCCATGTGACATGGTTGGTTTTTGAGCTCAAAGACGCATACTTGTGCATAATAATGGCTAATCAGGCAGGGACATACAACTTGACGTGGATTCCAAACCACAACGAACACCCATTCCTAATCCGGGATTCGAACCCGGAATCTTTGGCATACGAAGTCAGAACGCTAACCGCACAGAATAAATTTTTACAGGACAAAAGTGAAGAAACAGTGCATAAAACACAGGTACAAAACATTTTAAATTGAGCTCACTTAAATTTGTTCTAGTTGGTGAAGAATATTGCATTAAAAATTGCTGTAGCTGATAAACAAGTTGCAATACACAACACATGGTTATACAATATCTTTAATTCATTAAAATTTGCTGCAGAGCAAAGTTTGAAAACAAACTTGCACAGCATTTTTCAATTTAAGACACATAAATGTGCTGTAGAACAATATTTGGTTGGTTGTTTTCAGATTATATCTGGCGCCGTCAGCAACACGAGGGCTATAATGCGCCGAAACTTTCGTCATTAGACAAGCCAACATACATTTACAAGCACTCATGGCCTTACACGGGACTCGGAACTCGCAACCTCGCGGTCCTGAAGCTAGCACGCTAACCACTAAACCGTTTGGTCGGCTGCAGAACAATATTAATAAGCATAGTTGCATTAAACATATTTGCAAAACATTTTAAAATTATACTTCTCTTTTTATCGAGTTAAATTGATAAACGAAGTTGCAAAAAAAAAAAAAAAAAAAAAAAAAATAAGAACGTTTTAGATGTTGCTACACATTGAAATTTTGAGGAGGAAAGTTGCCTTAAAGATTTCTGCAGAACATATTTTTCGTAGAACGAAGTTGCGTAAACATTATTATACAACATTTATAATTTAGCTCATTTCCATGTATTAGCGAGTGAATTTTATAAACTTACCTGAATTAAACACACTTGCACAACTTGCTTAATTTGGCACTTTTAAAGCAAACTAAGTTACACTGAACACACTTAAAAATTAGTTTTAACTAAGAACTTTGAGCAGAATTTTTTTTCAGAGAAAAGTTAACCCTTTCTTAGTCGCGCCGTTGACAAATTTCCCCCACACTCAATTTCTCAACAGATGACAGCCCATCATCAAAGCCTCTTTACAGGTTTTTTTTCTCCAAATATATTTTCTAAATATTTTTAAATTATTAGTTTATTCTGTTCAGTAACGTTGTGTTTTTAATTAAAATACCCACTTATTTTGCTATTTGTCACGAATTTAATGGTATGCATGGAAATTTGATTGGTTGGTTGGTTGGTAGGTTAGAGTTTGTTGGTTTGTTGGTAGGTTAGACACGTGGGCCATACTGTGCCAGAATGGAAATTTGGGGACCATTTGTCCCCCACGCGACTAACCGAGCCCTCCTAACCAAGGGGCAGTATGGCCCACGTGTTGCCCTTGCGCCGTTACACTCTAACCTAACCAAGGTTAGAGTCAAACAAACCGACATTGGACATAGCATTTTTATTGATTGGTTGTTTTCATATTATCTGGCGCCGTCAGCAACACGAGGGCTATAATGCGCCTAAATATTCGTCATTAGACAAGCCAACATGCATTTACAAACACCCATGCCTTGCACGGAACTTGAACCCGCAACCTCGCGGTCTAAAAGTTAGCGCCGACCAAACGGTATAGTGGTTAGCGTGCTTGCTTCTAGACCGCGAGGTTGCTGGTTCCGAGTCCCGTGTTGGCATGGGTGTTTGTAAATGCATGTTGGCTTGTCTAATGACGAATGTTTCGGCGCATTATAGCCCTCGTGTTGCTGACGGCGCCAGATAATATGAAAACAACCAACTAAAAGTTAGCACGCTAACCACTATACCGTTTGGTCGGCTGTATGGGTGTTTTCAGATTATCTGGCGCCGTCAGCAACACGAGGGCTATAATGCACCGAAACATTCGTCATTAGACAAGCCAACATACATTTAAAAACACCCATGCCTAACACGGGACTCGGAACCCGCAACCTCGCGGTCTAGAAGCTAGCACGCTAACCACTATACCGTTTGGTCGGCAGTATTTTTAATGAAAAGTTCTTTTCGATCTTTCTTCATAGAGCTAAGTTGATACACAGAGTTTACTTTGAAAATAGTTGTAGAACAATTTTTACTGAGAACTTATTGTACACTTTTTTTATATATATATATATATATATATATATATATATAGATCTATAACAAAGTTTCATTGAACATAGTTTTAAAACATTTTAGATTTTATTGCATAGTAAAAATCCGCATTTCTCTCATAAGATACAAACAAAACAAACAAAAAATCACGTGTCCTACCTGTTCGACGGCTGCCAAGGCGATCACACATACCACGAAAAACGCGGGAACCGTCATATCTGACACAGCAACTCGACGATCTAGTCAGACGGCATGGCTTCTCATTTCTCAAAATAGCGCCAAAACCCGGCCTCATTTTCAGACGACTCTTTTCAATTGGCTGGGGGTTTTCTCCTACAACTATTCTTTATTTTTCTTTCTTCTTTCTACTTGATGAATTATGGACGATAACACTCCGGTTAAAGCACCTGTTGCCACTCTGCTAAACCCTTTCGATTGAATATACAGTTAATTCGGCTGTTTTGATATTTCCTGACATAAAAGGGCCGACCAAACGGTTAAGCGTGCTAGCTTCTGGACCGCGAGGTTGCGGGTTCGAGTCGTCCCGTGTTAAGGCATGGGTGTTTGTAAATGTATGTTGGCTTGTCTAATGACGAATGTTTCGGCGCATTATAGCCCTCGTGTTGCTGACGGCGCCAGATAATCTGAAAACAACCAACCAACCTGACATAAAAGCTACATGGGAATTGTGGAAATAGAACATCTTTCTGAAAGTAGGGGGACCCCAACAGATACCAAGACCTCGGACTTGACCCTTTCACGCTCAAGGGAAATATTTTTCCCTTCTACAAAAATCGTTATCGATTGTTCAATTATTATTGAATCGATATTTTTTTTACTGAATGTCAAAATAAAACGTATATCCAAGGCGGCAAATGTGTTTCTGAACGAATAATAATAATAAAAAAAAACGTATAGAAAATAGGACACGTAATAAATGTGTTATGTGCAATGTCCACTTGTGCTTCTCAAGTAAACGAAATTGTTTCGTAGAATATCATAACTATTTATTTTACTTTCCTGATAATTTTTATTATGTTTTTTATATTACAAAGCAGTAAATAAAATACCGATATAATAAACCTAACTCTTCGTTTATTTACTTTTATGGTCCATAGGGAAAAATATTTCCCATGAAATTATAGGAAACCTATACACCCTGCTATGTTTTTCTTGGTGATATTCTCTTACTTTACACCCACAATAGCTAAAATACTGTGTTGTATTGGCATATTTAGTCTTGGACATCTTATGGTCCTGTAAGGGTTAAAATTCTTAAGTAGGCAATTTTATCACAATGCGTTTTCGATGTAGTCGATTTAATAATATTTTTACCTATTGAAATATCAATAGTACTCCAAGAACTAAGACTTCCTGCACTTCAAACAGTATTAAGAAAGGCACTATTAGGCGTGGGAAAAACAACAGCGTAGTATTGAAAATACTACGTAGTATTTTCACTACTACGTCTAGCAGCGCTGGCCGTAGTCCGTTTCCTAAAACCGCTTGCCCTTATCCAATCCAGATGAACAGATTGACTCGTAGTTAAAAACAAGTTTAAGGGCAAATAAAGACAGTCAACCCAATGGTGTGAAATCGACGGATTTCTTCACAGAGGATCACAACTCGATCAAAACTCAAAATCACTTTAACCTTCAACTTGCTTTGGTTTGTTTGGTTGGATATTTTTGGCGCAAAGGCAATACGTGCACAGGGTGCGATCTATACTGAGCCAAACAAATTGATCAACACCGGTTTAAAATTTAACTCTCGGTTAGGCGCGCGCGACCTTTTGCCTCGCGGTTAGTCGCGTGGGGGACAAACGTCCCCCAAATCCAAAATTTTCTTGCATACCATTTAAATTCGTGCACAAATATCAAAGTAAGTGGGTATTTTAACTGAATAAAGTAAAAACTAGGGGGCTTCGCCCCCTGCTCGCTAACGCTCGCCAACCCCCAAACGCACTCAAATTTGTGGTTAAAACATCTTGCTGCGCTCGAATAGGTTTGCCGGCCATAAAAAATTTAACCAAATTTTTATAAATTTAATGTAAGGCTTAATAGAGAAAACACCCAAATTGCAAGTTTCATAATAGAAAGTTAAATATACTATTCGCCAACATTCTGACTTAAAGCTTCATTAGCTATGCCCTTACATTGAAGTCCTAATATTTTTTATTTATTTTGATAAGTCGCCCCGTTAGAGAACGAAGTCCAACGCGAAGCATTTTCTGGATAGAAATACTTCAAAATAATAATTACTCTAATATACAAAAATGCTTCAGAAAAACAGAAAAAATCAACTTTAAAACGAAGAGTTTAAAAAGAGCTTTAAAATTAGCAACGGGTTTGTTGTTTACATACGTAAGGATAGCTTTAAAATTAGCAACGGTTGGTTGGTTGAACCCCCGAGCAGCCGGTTTGTTGTTTACATACGTAAGGATGTTGCCAATCATATATTCAAAATCTTTGAGGCTTTGTAGTAGCTTAATGATGAAAAATATTGAAATTTAACTAATTAATAAAGTGTTAATAAATTATTTTGGCACGTTTTGGCAAATCTACAGCTTATTTCCTTTAAAATGACACCTTGATTATTGAAATTGGTTGAGCAGTTTAGGCGGATGGACTAACCCCAAAAAACGTATTGCCTATTAAATATATAGATTAAAAAAATATTTTTAAAATAACTTGAAAAACAACAACAACAACTATGAGAGGGCTATGATCATGAACTACCAGAAATCAATTGTAGGGGATATTTGCGCGACTCGCCAAGGAACAGAAACATAGTATCGGCAGTGCATTTAGACACTACTTAGCCAATAGGTACTACTTTAGTGAGTTAGGTACGAAAATTATCTCTTATTGAAATGACGTATATTAACCCTAAGTCGGGCACAATATTGAACCCGAAGAGTTCGGACGCAATATGCTTGACAGGCGCATATAAAAAAAATAATCGCAAATTTATAAATCATTATTTTTAATTTTCTGTATTCTAAAAGTAATCGATGATTACTATAGGAATATTTAAAGAAAAAAAAAATATGAAATTTGTTTTTAAAAAAAAAGAACACATTTTATGTTTAGAAAACATTACAAGAAATATTCAGCTTTAAACTAAAGTGTCTTATTATTAAGGGTAACAAAGACAAAAAAAAAATTTGGTAAAATTTATACATTTGGAGTGCATATAGTTCAGAAGCCGATATTCACTCTGAACATCAAAATGCAGTGGGTTGCCAGATGAAAAAGTTTCTTCTCTTTTTTTTTTTTTTGGCAAGTTATGACATATTTGGCAATCGGATTTTAGTTCAACTCATTCCAAGTCGATTATTGATCAGTTTCGGCCATTTTTGCTACGGCAGACCAGTGGATTCGTAATCTACTCACTTTTTTCTAAAAAATTCATAATGATGTTCGATGGGGTCCAAAAATTGCAGTCGGACTATAGGAGAGGCAGATTCCTAGGGGGAAACGAAAGCGTCAGAGCCTGTGCCTGTCAGGCCGCTTGCGCCCGACGGAGGGTTAAAAACTCGAAAATAGCGCCTAATATATTTTGTTTTATGTTTGAAATCCTTACGTCAATGCACATGCAAGTGGCTCCACCTGGTTTTGCCTTTTGCTATTTTAATTTTCATTTATAATAGGGAATCTCTTTCGCGTCTACTCACCAAATGTCAAGATAGTTAGAGAAAGTAGTTTCTAAATGCACTCGACTTGAAGATTGTGAACATAGCGAGAATTGGAAACGATCCTTACTCTTAAGGTTGGTTGTTTTTCAGATTATGTGGCGCCGTCAGCAACACGAGGGCTATAATGCGCCGAGACATTCGTCATTGGACAAGCCAACATACATTTACAAACACCCATGCCTAACACGGGACTCGGAACCCGCAACCTCGAGGTCGATTCTTACTAGGTTGGTTGGTTGTTTTTCAGATTATCTGGCGCCGTCAGCAGCACGAGGGCTATAATGCGCCGAAACATTCGTCATTGGACAAGCCAACATACATTTACAAACACCCATGCCTTACACGGGACTCGGAACCCGCAACCTCGCGGTCTAGAAGCTAGCACGCTTAACCACTATACCGTTTGGTCGGCGAAATCATGTTGCAACGATCTTTTGTAGGTCTTGCCAGGGTGACGTTGAACCATTGAACCACCGTTTTTTTTTGTTTTTTTTTTAATTATTAAAAAATAAAGTGGAGAATAAATTAATAAAGTTCGCACGAAAAATGGATTCATATTTAAAACTTTTAATTTTAGTTAAAAAAAGTACGTGCATAAATATTAATTAACATTTTATACTTAACAATAATTTTGAAAAAAATCAAATTATAAAAATTGTTTAGCCTCAGTCAATAATCGGACTTTCTAATGGGGTTAGGTCCACCCTGTTGGCTGTGCGGTTAAAGCTGCAAAAAGTGCCAGGTTCGAATCCCGGCCTATTCCTGAAGACAACGTACTCTGAGCTCACTGAATACCCTGCAACGATGAGTGAACCGGTCTTACTGCGCTCTGATTGGCTGAAAGGAACGATGAGTGATCGATTCGTTAAAGAAATATATTAATTAAAATTTCTTCTTAAATTCTTAAAAGCATTTATTTTCCTTTTTTTTTTTTTTTTTTTTTTTTTTTTATTAACTTATATTTAAGTTCAATACAAAACTATGTGAGCAGGTTATCGATATTACCATATAAGTTTTGGTTTGCTTGGAATTATATCTTTTCGGAGGGAAGGATCCATTCTAGAGCGCGTTCAGTGAGCTCAAGGTATGTTGTCTTCTCGGAATCCACGTTAAGCTGTAGATCCCGGCCTATTGTGCCGAAGTATAGACCGTTGAGCGTACCACACAACTTAGTAAGGGAATATCGGGTTTTCCAGTGTGGAACAGACTGCTCTTGGAACACCTGCCATCGAGAGTTCCAGCTTTTATGAATTTAAACTCGTGTAGCTCTTGCACCCTGAAAATTCCTATGAAACTAATGCGTACATTCGGATACAGTTCACACGGCATGGGATACTTGGTTTTTCTCATTTTATTTTCATGGCTAATCTTCTAACATGCATTGCGTTGACTTGCAGTGCTCACAGCAATTCTTTGACGCAATCATTCAATAGGCAATTTTGACAAACAAGTGTTAGTATTGAACCCTACTATATTCACTTTGATTTTATGTGTACGTATGTGGGTGGTTGGTTGGCTGTGTATGTCGATGGCGGGCAAATCCAAGGAAGGCCTAATTGACCCTCTTGCCGTCATCCAATCGGGCAGAAACTTGGCAGATAGATTAGATGACAATGCATTCTATTAAATTTTGGCGGCTGGCACTGTTACTAAAAGGTCGGTTTTAAGGAATAGTAATAAACCAACTTTTTGTCATCCAGTCATGCTGAAATAGCATTTTACCGATCTCTTTCCTGTTGCCAAAACTGTTTTAATTAATAAATAAATAAATTATAAAATTGCTATAATCAGAATAAATAAAAGATACTTTGTATGCATAAATTCACATTCATTTTTGATTAGTACATTTTTACTTTCAATTACCCATATGTATACATAGGGTAATAAAAGTATAGCATTCGGTCAAAAAAAAAAAAATCGATTATTTTGAATTTTTCCACGTTTTGAAACATCCTGATTTCAAAAAAGTGATCTAGAAAAAATGTGTGTGTATGTGGTCAGCATAACTACCAAACAAATTGACCTACGATGTTAAAATTTGGTGTGCGGGTGTGTGGTAGCCATGGGACCTACCATTAAGATTTTCATCAAAATCGCGCATGCGCGTAAGCTAGCTGCCATTGAAAAAATCATGTTTTTCTGTAATTACTAAAAAACGGCTCTAACGATTTTGTTCAAAATCGCTGCGCTAATGCCTCTTAAGGTTTTCGAAACATCCCCACCACCGAAATTCTCGTAAAAATGCTTTCAAAGCAGAGTTCTCTTTCCTTGAGCATACCTCATCAACGATCGTTTTTTCTTCTCCCTTCAGCTTACGCTAAAGGATTACCAAAAAATATTCGCCAAAATCACCACTTTGGCGAAGTGTTTTTTTTTTGTTTTTTTTTAATATATTTATCTATCGCCAAACTGACCATTTCCTCTAAATGAATGATGAAAATATAAAAACGGTAAATGACACAAAATCCACGTCCGAATTATAGTGTAATTGAAAGCTGTGCGATGTTCCACACCCCTAGCTAAAAGTAGTTTGCCGCATAGTTTCCTGATAGAGATGTTTTTAATATTTAAAATTAGACGCAAACACTTAGCACACGCTGGTAACAGAAATGGCGCTATAATATTGAATATAAAAATTGGCAATGCACATAAAGTTATTTATATTAAAAACTTTTTTATGGCTTATATCGTTTACTATCTTTCTCAGGTATAACGATCTATAATCCACTAAAGCAAATGCAATACTGGTTTAGGAATAGGTTTCCGTAAAAGACTATTAGCGTCATTGAACATCATAAAAACGAGTACTTTAAGTCAATTTATGACTTTCTTCTTGAAAAAAAGGGAACATTAATTATGCCCCTGAAAAATTAACCAGGGCAAAATTAAAGAGCATACAAGATTTTTTTTTCTTCGAAAGTTTTGCATTCGGTCAAAAAAAAAAAAAAAAAAAAACTATTTTTCTATTGCGTTTTAGAAAGTTCCAAACCCAAAAAGGGGTAGCCAAATATGTGTATACCGAAAGGGTTGATTTACGATGTTGAACTTTTGAGTACGGTCAATTGAGGCCTTGGGACCTGGTTTTCGTCAAAATAGCGCATGCTCATAAGATAGCTTGCTTTAAAAAAAAAAAAAAAAAAAAACTTACGTTTTTCCACAATGGGCAATTCCCGCATTTTTGAAATTTTTTTTCATTCAATTGTAAATGTTTCGAAATGGCCATAAACACAAAACTTTCTGCTCAATGCGCTTTTTCTTATATTTTAATTTGCGATCCAAGTTACCTTGTTAGTCGTTGGCGAGAAAAAGATTCATTCCGCTGGCACTGAATGTGACGTCACGGCTTCCCAAACATCTTGGCTTGAAATGCAGCAGCGGAAACCAAATTTGCAAGTTTCTCGCAAATCACGCCAGTCTGTATGGAATATGGCGATGGTGTACCAACGCCAACTATTTGGCAGAAAAATCTCGATAACCATACAAACTGTAGGAACCCTTGACGTCACAGATTTTGCTGAGTGTTTTGATCGGACTGGTTTTGGCTCGGTTTTGAAGCATTTTCATTTCTTAATATATTTATATAACTAATTTTTTCAAAGAACTTTTGTTTAAATATTTGGAATCAGAAAGAATTTCTTCATAAACATAAACTAATTTCACTCGTTTTTAAAAAAAATGCGGAAACTGTCCGTTGCCAAAAACCCGATCAAACGATTTGAATCACTATCGCTGTGGCAATGTCTTTTATACGGTGTACTAAACATCTCCAGTCCTAAAATTCTCCTAAAAATTAGATAAAGGCGTAAAAAGTTGAAAAACGAACGTCGCTAAGAGATTTATCTTCCTTTAAGCCATCGCCCATCAACGAATGTTTCAATTCCAAAAATATTGTTGGGTGGACGAGTTCGAAAGACTTGAAGCCAAAGCTGATCAAAACTTGCAGAAATTTATTCCAATATAACTCTTCACAGATTCTCTTACAACTCCAGAACTTCTCGTTCTAGTAGACTCAATACAGCTCTATACACAACAATAGAGCACAAAACAGCAGTTAAACTTGACACACAACTGCTAAATCGCCGCAAAAAACAATGCAATACAGTTCGCTTTCGGAACTCTCAGTATGCTCGCTGACAGACAACCAAGTCAGTAACTCCACTCAGTCAGTATCTCCACTAACTCAGTAATTCCAGTCGACTAACTGAGTAACCAACCAACTCCACTCACCGCCGGTCTTATATAGGGGAGGCGAACATTCTTGAAACTTCTAGAGGTAGATATTTGGAGAACTTTCCAGATCGTAGTCGAAAAGTCCTATACATGTACATGGGGACCGAAAATGTCGCCAAATTTGGCGACAAAAATTAGTCGCCAAAACCGTCGCCAACTTGGCTCTATCTCGCCAAATTGGCGAGATTTCCATTACCATAACGTTAAATGCCCTGCTCCTTGTAAAACTCGCTTCCCAGCGTTATCTCTGTAAAACTCGTTATCGAGCATTAAGACACACACTGCGGGGAAGCAAACTAAAGACGAACTAATGCAATGCCTTATGCGAAATGTACATAAATTTTCCTATTTACAAAATTAACACTACGAAATATCTACAAATACACAAAAATTCGTAACAATTTTGCCAAACTGGTAATTTTTTTTTTTACACCCTTGTAAAATTATAGTGTAATTGAAAGTTGTGCAATGTTCCACACCCTAAGTTTGTATTCTTAAATACACCAAACAAGCAGACTCTCTAAAACACGACCGAAATTTTTTAAAAAAAAAAAGTACACGTGGCAATGACACAATTATACTTTAAAAAAAAAGGAGCTCATAACGTAAACAACAATGTTCTTTGTTTGGTTAAACTTCAGCTTCAAGTGCTCCGAAAGGGCTTTAACCTTGATTCCTCAAAAGATTTCTTAATGAATATTCCGACATTAGAATATAACTGTCAACCAAGTATTGAAACCCTTCAATTAAAGGCGCTATTGAGGCTCAATAGCTGTGTTATTTGTGTGTGTGTGTTGTTCTTATTCGAGAATTATTTGAAATCGATACAGAACATATAAGAGGGAAGAAAGCTGTTCTTTGATAGGACGTTTGTTCCGTGATTTCGTTTCCTGGAATAAAATTGCGATAATATATAATAAATAAGACACAAATAAATGCAATCTGATTTTGTAACTACGGGTGTCGAACATCGCGCAATTTCCATTTGCGCAATATAAATTCGAGTCATACGCCAACTTGCGATAATATTGTGATAAAAATAGCCAATTTGGCGATATTTCTTTCGGATAAGGGTTGGTTGGTTGTTTTTCAGATTATCTGGCGCCGTCAGCAACACGAGGGCTATAATGCGCCGAAACATTCGTCATTAGACAAGCCAACATACATTTACAAACACCCATGCCTAACACGGGACTCGAACCGGCAACCTCGCGGTCCAGAAGCTAGCACGCTAACCACAATACCGTTTGGTCGGCTAAGGGAAATGGAAGAGGAACAATCATTGATGTATATTGGACAATGTTCGAGGAAGAAAATGTTAAAAGTAGCTCGTTTTTTAACTATTTGTGTCTTCATCGAATTCTTACGGGAATTTTGGGGGAGGTGATAATTATATATATATATATATATATATATATATATATATATATATATATATATATATATATATATATATATATATATATATATATATATTTCGCATTTATTAAACAACACAAATTTTTCAAAGGCAGTTATGGCTACCTCAAGTGCATGAGTTATTTTGATGAAAACCTTAATGAATTATGCTGAAGGCACACAGACATCTACTTTGACGTATCAAAACACGTAGAAATAGGGAAAAAAAATACTGCATATAAGGTAGTTTAAAGTAAATTTATTCAATATCATTTTAAAAGTGTATCATTCATTTAGAGAATTTCAATGGATATTTTAATCAGAATCGTAAATTTGCTAAAAACTAAATCACTTTTCATGTTTAAGAAATAGGACGAACAATGTAATTTATATTGAAAAAAAAAAAAAAAAAAACCACACCAAAATATTACGTGTCGTAGTGGATTCGTATGAAATGCTCTCGACTCGTTATTGTGTTAGCCTAGGGGTAATGAAGTTTTTCACGGACGAAATTAAAAGCTTAAGTAATTTTAAAAAAGTATAAGACGTAAAAGAAATCCAAAATAATAATAAAATAAAAATCGCGAAAAAAAAAAACGCGCCAATGATTTTATTTATAAAACCTTGGTTAAAATATTATAAGGATTAATTACATTTATTCGGTAGTTGTATTCTTGACTTAAGTCACCAAAATACAAAGTACATAATACTTTCTAAAAAAAAAAAAATACTTTCATTAAAAACATTAAGCAGTAAAACCTTTTCTCATTACTTTTAAATGTGTTAAAAAACTGTTCTACCTACCTAAAGATAAATATTGTTACGAATTTCTGGATATTTGTAAACATTTCGTAGCATTAATTATGTAAAAAGATAAATTTATGTACATTTCGTATAAGGCAGTGCAATAGTTCGTCTTAACTTTGCTTCGCTGCAGTGTGTCTATTAATGCTTGATAAAGAGTTTGATAGAGATAACGCTGGGAAGCGAGTTTTACAAGGAGCAGGGCATTTAACATTACGGTAATGGCAATCTCGCCAAATTGGCGAGATAGAGCCAAGTTGGCGACGGTTCTGGTGACTAATTTTTATCTTCAAATTTGGCGAGAAATCGCCAAATGTAGCCAAACTTGGCGACCATTTGGCGACATTTTCGGTCCCCATGTACATGTATAGGACTTTTCAACTACGATCTGGAAAGTTCTCCAAATGTCTATCTCTGGAAGATTCACGAAGGCTCGCCTCCCCTATATAAGACCGAGAGTTAGGTTAGTCAGTTAGTTGACTGAGTTGAGTCACTGAGTTAGCCGAGTCCGTTAGTTGACTGGAATTACTGAGTTGAGATACTGAGTCTCAGTGAGCATTCAGAGTAGTTCTAAAACGAACTGTATTGCATATTCTTTTGCAGCGATTTGAGCAGTTGTGTTGTCAAGTTTTTAACTGCTGTTTTGTGCTCTATTGTTGTGAAAAGTGCTGTATTGAGTCTACTAGAACGAGAAGTTCTGGAGTTGTAAAGGAGTCTGGGAAAAGTTATTTTGGAATAAATTTCTGCAAGTTTTGATCTGCTTTGGCGTCAAATCTTTCGAACCCGTACAACGCAACAATATGCATTGACGTCACGAATTCAAATAAAATATACCAGGCGCTATTTTCGAGATTTTAATCGGTGTCATTTCATTCTTTTCGTACCTTCTCACCCAAATGTCAAGGTGGTTATAGAAAGTAGATTCTAAATGCACTGGGCTATAAGATTGCAACATAGCGAGTATAGGGAACGATCCTTACTAAGATTTCCTCCCAACAACGGTTTTTCAAAAAGCATGGCTGATTTCCAGTAGTGCAGTTAGACTCATAATTATAAGGACACTCGTAATTTCCCCGTAATAACGGCACAAGAACTTCGAACGAGTTATATGCAAACAATATGATTATTTTTTTTTATAACACACTTTCAATATGCTTTTCAGCAAAATACATGAGTAAATTATGCTAATTTTTTAATCAGTTATACATTTTTGCAAAATTTTATTGGTTCAAAATTGTAAGGACACCTGATATATTTTTTTTCTTACCGTAGCTGCCACGCATGCGCACAATCGCAGGTTGATATTCAAATACTTTAACTGCGGGTCTATGCTTGAGGTCATTTTTTTTTTTTTTTTTTTGACATGTAGCAATTTAAAATGCCTCGTGGAAAAAGAACTTATAGACTGAGAGGCGACTGTAATTTTCGGACCCCATCGAACATCATTCTGAATTTTTTTATAGAAATTAGAGAAAAGTGAGTAGATTACGAATCCACTGGTCTGCCGAGGCGAAAATGGTCGAAACTGGTCAAAAATCGACTTTTAATAAGTTGAACTAAATCCAATTGCCAAATGCGCCATAACTTGCCAAATAATGAGCATTTTTTTATTTTATTTGGTAACCCTCACTCTTTTAATTTTCAATTAAGAAGGATGCAGACGATTCGGACATCTGGCGATGGTCTACTTGCATCTATTAAAAGAGAGCCAAGTTGGCAATAAACATTACGTTACTGGTGACGTAACTAATGTCGCCAATTTGGCTTACTTTTAAAAAATACAAGTTTTCCGAGCCAGAGATCAGAAATCGTTTGCGCTTTTTCTCATTGAAAATCGAAATGCAGTGGTTTGCCAGACGAAAAAGTTTGTTCTCTTTTTGGCAAGTTAGGACATATTTGGCAATCGGATTTTAGTTCAACTCATTCCAAGTCGATTTTTGATCAGTTTCGGCCATTTTTGCCGCGGCAGACCAGTGGATTCGTCATCAACTCACTTTTCTCCAATTTCTATTAAAAAAATTCAGAATGATGTTCGATGGGGTCCAAAAATTGCAGTCGCCTCTCGGACTATTACTAAAATTGAAATCCGAAATGAGTGAAACTTGCATGTAAGTGGCAAGTCTATATGTGATATTAGTAACCTTATTCCAAGATCAAAATGTGGTGCAGAAAATGTTATCAAAAGAGGAACAAATGGTTCCGTGCAGAATGGATCAGGCGCGAGACCGAAGTTGTCTCAAAGAGATCGGAGACGAATTGTTCGCATGGCCGTCCAAAAAAAAAAAAATATGCATTCTCGCCGAATCGCAGATACTTCGAGTAAGAAGGTTTCAAGGTCAATTGTTACTTGTGTGGTTTGAATAAATGCAATACAGTTAAATACATAAAAATGAATTTAAAAAACCGTACTGGATGTAAAGACATTAGCTTTTGCGAAGAAAGGCAGCACTGAAATAGATGAAAGGTAGTGTGAACTGGAAAAGCGTCATATATTTTCTTAAAAACGTTTTAATCTGGATGAACCCGGAGGTTATTGACATGATTTAGTCCGAGAAAAGTATCAAATCGAGCAGGCATTTTAAGGGTGACGAATCTTTGATGTTCTGGTATGCTATTTCTTCTAGTGGAAAAACCGATTTAGTGCTTGTTCCGACAACTGTTAACACACAGATGTATCTTGAAATTCTGGACATACAGCTTTTAGCATATTGTTTGCCTTTATAGGGGGTGAACAGGTGCGTACTGGCCATACGGTTAAATTGGGCAGGTCGGATACGAAGGTTTTTTTTATAATTATTTTTAGATATAAATAGTTGCTTTCCTTAACGTTTTCTTAAAAAATCCAATGCATACAAATGCCAATCATTCCCCCTATCCGTTTTTCGTTTGGTAGGGGTAGTAAGAGGTTCTAAGAAAAGTAGACGTACTAAGATTTATATATTATCATATTACTTTATAGTTATTTTATAGCCTTTATGGTTAAATATTTATTATCAGTTCGGATGTCATTTTCTAATAAACCTGCTAGTTATGTTCCTAGAAATTCTTTATTTTACTAGTTATATTTCTTTGTTTTTGCAACAAACTATCAATGACTTATGAAAATTAAGTTCACTTCAAAGGAGATGTAAATACCAGCGACATAGAAGATTTTATTTAATTAAACTAATTGTTAAAACAATTCAATTTTTAAAATGTATAAATAAAAATAACTTATTATTGAAATCAATGATTAAATGCAAATATTTAAATGATAAAATATGTTAATTATTAAAATTACTTAATTATTAAAATTAATTAATCATTAAAAATTAATTATTTAATTATATGGAATGATTTTATTAAAAATTTATTAGTGATGATAATGAAAATTTGGGCCGGAACGAATCTATAATCAACAGGCCGATTATATATCCCAGTACGACCTTGGTGGTGAAAACTTTCTATTTCAGCAAGATGGTGCATCATGCCAAACTTTGAATGCATCAAAAAATGGTTTGAAGAAAGAGACATCAAGCTCTTAACATGGCCGGCGCATTTTCATGAATGAAACGTTTTAGAAAACGTTTGGAGATATCCGCCAAGGAAGGTTTATGCAAACGAAAAATTAATATGACTCTTTGGCAGAGCTTGAAGAGAAATTTTATTATGTATGGAGTGAACTTGATAATAATTATTTGAATGAACTGTCCAGCAGAGAGAATGGCTAACTGTCTCGAAAGAAAAGCCCGATCAACCAAACATAGACTTCATGAATAATTTCCATTATTCACGAAAAACAAAACTGCCTTTATAATTCTGAACAAGCTAAAGATCTTGTTTTTCATGTTATTTTACTTCACCCTAAAGTAAAATGATAAAAAATAGAGGTTGAAAAATTCTGATCGTCAATTTAAACAATATATATTGTTGCGTTGGACGGGTTCGAAAGATTTGAAGCCAAAGCAGATCAAAACTTGCAGAAATTTATTCCAAAATAACTCTTCACAGTTCTCTTACAGCTCCAGAACTTCTCGTTCTAGTAGACACAATACAGCTCTTTTCACCTCAATAGAGCACAAAAAAGCAGTTAAAAACTTGACAACAACTGCTAAATCACTGCAAAAGACAATGCAATACAGTTCGCTCACTGCGACTCAGCTAACAACTAACTCAAAATCAGTCAACTATCTAACTCGCTAACCCCACTCACGGCCGGGATTATATAGGGGAGGCTGCGAACCTTCTTGAAACCTCTAGAGGTCGATATTTGGAGAACTTTCCAGATCGTAGTCGAAAAGTTCTATACCTGTACCTGGGGACCGAAAATGTCGCCAAATTTGGCGACAAAAATTAGTCGCCAAAACCGTCGCCAACTTGGCTCTATCTCGCCAATTTGGCTAGATTACCATTACCATAATGTTAAATGCCCTGCTCCTTGTAAAACTCGCTTCCCAGCGTTATCTCTGTAAAACTCGTTATCAAGCATCAATAGACACACTGCAGGGAAGCCAACCTAAGACGAACTATTGCACTGCCTTATACAAAATGTACATAAATTTTCCTATTTACAAAATTAACACTACGAAATATTTACAAATATACAAAAATTCGTAACAATATGTTGTTAAGTTCATGTCTTGTATTTAGTTTCAAGATGCGAATAAAATATATGCCGTCCTTATAATTATGAGTCGCACTGTAGGAGATAATGCGCGACAACGACAACAATGGAGACTATTACCAATTCAAAATTTATTTATCATCCAAGTGGCATTTTTATATGCAAAGCCAGCGTTCCCCTCATTCTGCCATAAATCTATCAAAGATGTGCTTGGATTGAAGTGGTGTAAATTTTAGCGATGCTACTTAAATAGTTTCCAGGAATCATTCAAGGAGACATACTCGGCATTTACAACTCGAATTCTAGCCCAGTATATTTGCAAACTACTCTTTATAAACACACTGACATTTGGCGAGTAAGTACGAATATGATCATTTAATAAAAGGACGTGTTGTGTTCTTCTTCGGTATTCTAATTTTATAGCGTCTTGCGTGACGTAATATCATTGCTGCGGAGCTACTGTTAGCAAATGTATAAATTTGTGTGTTTGAGTGTTTTTTCTTCTGCTTGTGCTTTGCTTTTGCCTATGTTCTCGCCTTAGGATGAATAAAGATTATTCACTTGTTAATGTTTCGTGCTCTAACAGGACGTAAATTAAAAACTCGAAAATTGCGTCCATTACATTTTATTTTTTGTATGAAAACCTTACGTCAATGCAGTGGCTCCATTAAGGGGTCGAAAAAGTGTTGAAAGTTCCAAACGAAGCATATTCGAATGTGCCTCTTCCCACATGATCACAACTCTGAAAATTGGTACAAGTATCAACCATGGTAGACATAGAAAAAGTAAGCTATTCCGATCTTGATTAATCCACTTTAAGGGGTCGAAAAGTGGTTAAACGTTCCAAACGAGGTATATTCGAATGTCCCACTTCTCACATGATCACAACTCAGAAAATTGGTACAAGTATCAACCATGGTAGACATAAAAAAAGTAAGCTATTCCGATCTTGATTAATCCACTTTAAGGGGTCGAAAAGTGGTTAAACGTTCCAAACGAGGTATATTCGAATGTCCCACTTCCCACATGATCACAACTCTGAAAATTGGTACAAGTATCAACCATGGTAGACATCGGAAAAGTAAGCTATTCCGATCTTGATTAATCCACTTTAAGGGGTCGAAAAGTGGTTAAACGTTCCAAACGAGGTATATTCGAATGTGCCTCTTCCCACATGATCACAACTCTGAAAATTGGTACAAGTATCAACCATGGTAGACATAGAAAAAGTAAGCTATTCCGATCTTGATTAATCCACTTTAAGGGGTCGAAAAGTGGTTAAACGTTCCAAACGAGGTATATTCGAATGTCCCACTTCCCATATGGTCACAACTCTGAAAATTGGTACAAATATCAACAATGATAGACATCGGAAAAGTAAATTATTCCGATCTCGATTAACCCAGTTTAAGGGGTAGAAAAGGGTTAAAACGCTCCCAATGAAGGATATTCGAATGTCCCACTTCCCATATGGTCACATCTCTGATATTTGGTTCAAATGTCAACAAAGACAAACATGGAAAAGCTAAGCTCTTCCAATCTCGATTAATCCACTTTAAGGGGGTGAAAAAGGGGTTACATGTTCCAAATGAGGGATATTCGAAAGTCCCACTTCCCATATGGTCATAACTCTGACATTTGGTACAAATGTCAACAAAGACATAAACATAGAAAAAGTAAGCTATTCCGATTTCGGTTAACCAACTTTAAAGGGTCGAAAAGGGGGTTAAACGTTCCAAACGAGGGATATTCAAATGTCTCATTTTCAATACATTCACAATCATAAATTTTGGGGAAAACGTCAACAACGGCAAGCATAGATAAAGTAAAGGTATTCCTATTTTGATAAATCAATTTGTCGGGATCGAAGAGGGATCAAGCGTCTGAAGTGCGGAATACATGAACGTCTTTTGTTTGCTAAAATGCACAAGGTAAAATTTCGTAGCTAAGCAAGGGTATTCAGCTTAATTTATTAAAAATTAAAATTAAAGTACAAAAAGACAAAACCCGGTGGAGTCACTGCATACACATCGACGTAAGGATTTCAAACATAAAATAAAATATATCAGACGCTGTTTTCGAATTTAGGTCTTTTCATTAAGTTCATACCTACTCACCGAATGTCAAGTTTTTCAACAAAGTAGTTTCAAAATGCACTGGGCTAGATTATTGTAAAATAGCGAATTTAAGGAAGGATCCTTACTATACTAAACTTCAACTTAACATCACTAGACGGTAGATCGTCACAGTGCTCATAGGTATTTAATCCATTTTGGCGGCGTGAAAGCATAATGTTCGCCAAACCACAACCCTGGTAGAGAACAAAAGGCTATAAGGTTTGGCGTGAATTATGTCTTCACTCGCAGCTAAAAAGGATTAAGAGCCTACGAGCACGGTGAAGATCTATCGTCTAGTGATGTCAAGTTAAGTTGGAGTTTAGTATAGGACTTCTTAATTTAAAGAAATTTAAGACTCGATTTGAAATATTTTTTAAGAGCGGCGTCTGCTATGTTCCTATTTATATTACTTTGGAACAGCTGCTCGAAAAAGAAAAAAAAAAGGAGAAAAAAAGCGTAACGAAAGTTCTCCCAGACGTCTGTGTAAACACATCCATTGCCATGCAGTCAGTTGAATGATCTGCAGAAAGGTAATGGCCTGTCGCATTAGAGTTGATAAACGTCCCAAGAGAAACATCGCAAGAAGCCAACAGTGTCTGCTTTACTTGTGTTTCGAGTCTATATTTAACAATTATTTTGAAATGACGGATTGTCTACGAGGGGACCTGAGCAACACTTAGTTTGGTTCCGGGCCGATATTGAAACGCGGTGGCGCCGAATTGATATTTCCTACACTCGCTATCATCGATATAGATAAACAACTGGATAGACTGCTTAACGCTGGGAAAATGAAGCCGTTGCCAGATGCAATTGGTGGGATAAAAAGTACGGATTGCCGAGGATTGAAAATAAAAAATTTGGGTTGTACACAGCAGGAATGTCAATGGTAGACCTTAATTAGTAATAATGAGCAAAAATATATATACTCTAACACTTTACAAGGTTTTTCGCATTCCCATCCAACTATAAAAGTGAACTGTGTATTGGTTAATCTTCCCACCAGCTTCGCAATCCCCGGCGCGTTTTTCTCTTTGCATTGACAATGGAGCAGTCTATCCAGTTGTTTATCTATATCGATGCTTGAGATATGTTACAATCTTCTAGCCTGTAGTGCACTTAGAAACTACTTAGTGTAAAACCTTGAAATTTGGCAAACAGAGGTACTAAAAAAAAAAGATCACCTAATGAAATGACATAAATTTAAAAAAAACTCCAAAATTGAGTAATATATTTTATTTTATATTTCCCAACTCTTACGTCAATGCATATGCAGTGGCTCCATCTGGTTTTGTCTTTTACTATTTTAGTTTTCATTTATAATAGGTAGACATAAAATGAAAACAATTTATGTCATTTCATTTAGTGATATTTTTCGTACCTAACTCACCAAATGTCAAGGTGGTTATACAAAGTAGTTTCTAAATGCACCGGGTTAGAAGATTGTAACATAGCGTGTATAAGGAATGATCTTTACTAGGACTCCTTCTTCTTAAATTCATCAAACAGGGCATTTTAAAGGGCAGGGTTCGGTGCTAAGTTTGATAACAGGACTGCACCTATTTGTACTAGTAGTACGTTTTTCGCAATAATAAATTTGTGTCAGTTAAATATTCGATCATTTATTGATTAAATTGGAATTTCAACTTATGCAATATTTCCTCTAATTTTGAGGTATCTATATCTAGGAACGCGGCCGTGTTTCGCCGCCAAGTCCAATGTCAAACATGCAAGTGTATATTATGTTGATCGAGCTTAGGCCCATTTTTTAACCCTCACAGCTCAGTTTTTTGACATCGTGTTGCCCCATCGATATAGATAAACAACTGGATAGACTGCTTAACGCTGGGAAAATGAAGCCGTTGCCAGATGCCGTTGGTGGGGGGGAAAATACAGATTGCCGAGGATTGAAAATAAAATTTTGGGTTGTACACAGCAGAAATGTCAATAGTAGACCCTAATTAATAATAATGTGCAAAAAAATATATACTCTAGCATTTTACAAGGTTTTTCGCATTTCTATCCAACTATAAAAGTGAACTGTGATTGGTTAATCTTCCCACCAGCTTCGCAATCCCCGGCGCGCTTTTCTCTTTGCATTGACAATGGAGCAGTCTATCTAGTTGTTTAATATCTATATCGATGGTTGCCCCGTGTGAGTTAGTAGACAGAAAATGACATAATTGTTATCATTGATTAAGGAGCATAGCAAAAGGAAACTCTTCTTAAAAATCACCAAAATTTTGGTCTTCTAACGATATGATTATTCAGCCTAATACACACCTCGACCGAATCTTAACTCATTTAGTAACGCAATAACAATACATTTATATCTTCCAAAAGAGGCTGTAAGAAACACCCCGCAAAGTAAAATGGTCACCCAGAAACAGGTACGAAATGTAACGCTCGCGCCAAGCTGCCGCGTTTAAATACCTTTGGGGTACTTGTTCGCAATGAACTAAATTGGGATTATTGGGAGGAATCCCCATCGGCAATCAGTACTTGGCAGGCTGGAATTATTTCATTTCACATGCTTAAGTTGCTTTGTATTCAATATACACTGAATTGAGATTAATTTTATAAAATCTCTAGCCTGCCAAGTACCGATTGCCTATGGGGATTCCACCCAATAATCCCAATTTAGTTCATTGCGAACAAGTATCTCAAGAAATTAAATGAAACATTAGATTTCATAATTTTTTCTGGCTGACCATTTTACTTGGATTTTTTTATGTCTAGTTGTTTTTTGGGATATTTACGACTTTCCTATGCATTTCAATGTACCAATTGAAAATATTGGCGTAAGAGTATATGTCATACTCATTGGACGAAATTGCTACAACTTTTCAAAGACACTTAAATGTACTGCTCGATTTTCATAAAACAGCCACTTACTTCTTTAAGTAGCCCATATAAGCTTGTTTCCACGAAAATTACTTTTTAGCAGACATATGCGTTTCAACATCAAATGTTTGATAATTGGCAAAACAAGATATTTTTTGATGGAACCAATTAATAGAATTAAAAAGGCATTTGCATTTTTGCCTATCCTTGCAATATACTTAAAAAAATCTTTTCTTCAATGATTATAAAACTTCTATTTCAATCACATCTGCCGCTGTGCAGCTCCAATTCAAATATAAATTCTAAATCCTCTTTCTAAGGCAACAGTAGATTTTTTATTTTTACCATTTAAATTCTAATTGGAAGACACCAACAGAATGAGATCAACTCATAAAAAAAATTTGAAAGTGTTTTAATTTTAAAAAGTCGTTTTTTTTTTTTTAATTTTTTTATTCTTTATATTAAAACGGGCTGAAACTTGGCAGAGAGGTTCGTTGTCGATGACAATGCATTCAATCAAATTTTGGGGCTTTTACGGTCACTAAAAGGTCGCTTTTACGGAATACTAATAAACCAACAACTATAAAATGGGTTGTTTTCAGATTATCTGGCGCCGTCAGCAACGCGAGGGCTATAATGCGCCGAAACATGCGTCATTAGACAAGTCAACATACATTTACAAACACTCATGCCTAACACGGGACTCGGAACCCGCAACCTCGCAGTCTAAAAACTAGCACTCTAACCACTATACCGTTTGGTCGGCCATTAAAGTGGGATTGAACCGAACATGATTGAAACTCTTACCTGTTGCCACATTTTTTTTAATAAATAAATAATAAAATTACTTCAATCAGAGTAAATAAATGATATTTGGATGAAGTTTATGTTCAATTTTATTAAATTTTGAAAAGTAGTTTGCCGCACATTTTGCTGATGAATTGTAATGTTTTTGATATCGCCTCTGTGCTAATAAATATAAAAATTGACTATGCATATACAGGATTTTTTTTTTTTTTAAAACTCTGTTTTTATGCGTTATTTACTTTTCAGAATAAAAGACAATGTCATGAGGTGAGATGATGCCAACAATGATTCCTACCATTTAATAAACAAGCAATGTTAATAAACAGGTATACTTTAAAAATATTTTTTGGGACTTAATGGATATTTTTGTGAAAATTTGTAAATTGTGATATGTGTCGTCATCTTTTGGAAAACTAGTTGCTCTTATAGATTGTAAACTCAAACTATTTTGGATAAAAAGTTGAATAAATTAAAAATATATGTATATAAAAAAATTCCATACCTGGATAATTTCTTTCATTGTCTGCTTAACTTGAGAACCGTAAAAAAGCTGCGGTGGACTGGATGCGGCTTGCGTAGTGGCAAACCTTAAGGGTATACAAGTTATTCAAATTGAATTTTTTACTTTCGATTAACCATATGTATATAGGATAATGAAAATATAGCATTCGGTTAAAAAAAAATTTTTTTTTTTTTTTTTTTTGCATTTTTCTACGTTTTGAAATATTCTGATTTCAATAAAGTGATCTAGAAAAAATGTATGTCTGTGTGTACGTGGTCAGAACAAATTGACCTACGGTGTTCAACTTTGGTATGAGGGTTGGTTGCGGCACAGGGATCTACCATTACAGTTTTCGTCAAAATTAACGTAAAACCTAAGCATAAGTAAAATACATTTTATTCATTCCCTGGACACAACTCATACCGCCAGCATAATTTTTCAACAAATATTCCATTAAAAAAATATCATCTTGATTCACTTTTAAACAATGACAATGAATGCGTCAACAAGGAAATACTTGCATAAACTACGCACTTGGAAACTTCCAAAAACAACTTCGTTGCCTAACGTGCAACAGACAGCCCCCTTGAAGCGAAAATCTCGTAGCCAACTACCAAAAAGACCTACCATTAGGCCTGGGCGATGTTAACATTTCTGCATCGTGATATATCGGGAAGCAAACATCACGATGTCACGATACATCGCGATGCTAACTATGTGTATATTTTTTTTTTTTACAAAATACTACAAAACAACATTTTCATAACACGCTATATAGTCGAAAGTTATGCTTACTTAGCTTTGTAAAATTTTATTAAATTCATTTTAATTTTTTATAGTTTTAGGAAGTTTATTTTAAATAACATGAGCAGCGACCGAATTATTTTCAGGGAGATACACAAAGCACCTAAGGGGGGTATAAGCCGGTTATTATTATTATTTTGGTTTTATCCGGATTTTTCAATTTCTCTATCTTAATGAAATTTTACTTTGTTATTTTCCAGGGAAGGAGGGGGGTGGAGGACAAGTGCACTTCCTGGCGGTGCACATGTTACTTTAGTTATTGGATATTATTAATTATTAAATCAAAAACATACTTTATAATGAATATTTTATTACTTACAATATACAATATAACTATTATTCATTAATTTTATTTTTATTGTTTAACATTTAAAATTCTAATGATCTTTATTTTGTGCCAAAAAAATCTGCATTTCCGCATTTTTAAGAAGCAATGTTGGATTGAGACTTATGGAAATAATCATTATTTAAATTGTACAAACTGAAAAAAAAAAAAATTATAAAACATTTATTTACTTACGAGACCGAAGAGGAAATCCTTAAAGTAGATGGAAAAAAATCGTTTATAAATATTTAAGCAATCAAATTAGAGAAACAACTGTGATTAATCCATGCACTAGTTCACATTGATTTTGGCAGATATAACAAACTGCTCATAATAATAAATAACTAGATTATCTTAACTGAGTAAGAACTAGACAGAAATTACCACGCCAGAATACAGCAATCTCCTTGCGTTAATAAATAAAGCAAAATAAAATAATAGCAAGATAAAAAAATTTTGAAGTTAATATAAAAGAATTCAAAATACAAAAGCGTAACACTTTATTTCTTTTAAGTTAGAGAAATAATGAAAAAAATAATAATAATAATAATAATAATAATCAAAAATGAAACACAAAAAGTGTAGGAAATGCCCAAAAATAGATATCAAGGTCTTATATCTGATGACTATTAAATAAAAATCAAAATGTTTTCCAAGAGTTGAGAGAACAACATAAATAATGTTCAAATATTAAAGGAATACTTCTTTTATCGAATCTCCAGTATTACTAGACTGCTGGCACCACCTGTCAAACGGCCCGATGTCGACGGTTTCCCTATGTTTCTATACAATATCGGGAACATCGCGCATATGTAGGGCAGGGTGGATAGGATTATCACGATGTGAGATTGTTGATGAAGTACCGCACAAAAGCAAATGGAACTCGTTTCAAACGGCGCGGTGTCGACGGTTTCAATACATTTCTATAGTATCTTAGGGACACCGCGCATGAATCGTGGCGCGGTTCTTCGTCCTTGAAGTGCTAGGCAAGTATCGTCAGAAAAGATCGTGATGTATCGGTTTTGAGAAAATAATGACACCGGTTTTTGCCGATATATCGCCCAAGCCTACCTACCATTAAGGTATTCGTGAAAACCGCGCATAAGGCAGCTGATGTATCGGTGTGGAAAAATCATGTTTTTCAGTAATTACTAAAAACCGGCTCTAACGATTTTGATCAAAATCGCTGTGGTAATGCCTCTTAGGGTGTTTTATACATTCTAACCTCCGAAATTCCCATAAAAATGCGATAAAAGCGTAAAAAGTTCAAAAACGAGTGCCTTTATCACAGAGCTTTCTGCCCTTGACTATCAATGATTCATTTTATCAATGATCTTGCTTGTGTGTTCCACGCACAAGCAAATTGTCTATCGAATAAATTCACCAAATTTGCATTTCGGCATGTTTTTTTTTTTTTCTTTTTTGCTCATGTAAAAATTATTGCCAAAAAATATAGCCAAACTGGCCATTTTTATTTAAACCATTGAAAATAAGAAAATGCTAAATAACACCATGTCAAATTTTACTGCAATGACCAATATCATACAGTGCAATTGAAAGTCGAGCAATGCTCCAAGTTCAACTTGAATAGATATAACCGAGACTCGATATATAACCGAATGAAACAATCTTCGGAACCAAAAAGTAAATGATACTGGAGTCACTTACATGGGGATATTGTTCAGGAAAGTTGAATTGAATCAACGTAGATGTGCCTTGAGCCTGTAGTTGGTCGTCAATTTTAAAAAAAATCTGTTTCAAAAAGTGTATCTGTTTCTTTTAGGCCTACAAGAAATTACATCAGTAAACAACAGTAACTAAATCTGGTTGGCTAAGGTAAGTTTGAAATCGTATTTTTTTTTGCCCAATGAAAACATGCTTTATATATTGATTGGTGCTAGCCCATTTTTCCAATAAAGGGTGTGCCAGTACTGTCGATAATGCCAGTGCATTCTGCATCATGGCCCCGATTGCTCTTCGAAAACTGAATGCAGCCAGTGGGTTACTCTTGTTTTTAATTTGACTTCGAGTAACTAACAGGTCACCATTTAGCGTGCAACTTGAGTTCACCGATCTTTAATTACAACTTCGGCGCATTATAGCCCTTGTGTTGCTGACTGTGCCAGATAATCTGAAAACAACCAAAATCTTTAATTACAACTTCTACTTTACCAGCAGATGAACCCAATTGAATATTTTGCCCCATTTATACTTAGGCCATGGTTACAAACAGATTCTAACTATTTGGGACAAATTGCTAAGCTGGCTTCAATTCAATACTCAAGCATGCACTATCCAGAGTTAGAAATGGATGTGTGCCTGCTCAGATTGACATTTGGGATGACTATCGCCTAGGAAAGCAAGGCCTCTCAAATGACCACTGAAAAAGCGGGAGAGAGACGTCTGTCGCAATTTAGAGCAAGTGATCTTCCAGGACGATGCGAAGAGTGTGCCGAGCCAAGTTTGCTTATCGGAAAGTTTTCTGACAGAGAACAGCTTGAGGTATGTCAGGGAAGCAGTGGATGCACACTCCTTCGCCAAGACATCAGCCCCCTCATTTCACGAAAATATCTAACGTCAGAAGAGTGTTTCTGAAGCCGATTTGTAGCAACTCGCGACGTGTGGGATGTCGGAACTGTCCAAGTCCGTCCGAATACACAATAGACACGAATGGGTGTAGGTGATCATGCAGGATGCATACGTACCTGTCAGAGTTGTCTCTAGACATGTCAGGGGTATCATATTGCACCAACTACACATGCCTCATATTGCAGAGGCTCAGATAGCTTGAACAGCCCCATGTAGACTTGTAGAGTCCATAGATTTATGAAGATGTCTCCATATCCGTGCATGCCCATTTGCCCAATTCAATTGAAAACGGGACTCATCAGACCACGAAATGTGTTTCCAGTCATCAACAGTCCAATGGTGGTATTGGCAGATCTAGATGAGGAGTGCTGTGTAGTCAACAACGGTACACGAGAGAACTTTCAGCTTCGAAAGCTCAAATAAATGATGGTCCTTTGAACTGATCGCATGATGACACTAGTTGATGTCCCAGGATTGAAATATGCTGCAATTTGTGGAAGTGCTGCACGTCTATCTTGTTTAAGGATTTTGCTTAATCGTCAATGGTCCCAATCTTTCAAGGGTTTTTTTCACCTGACACACTGATATCCGGGATTTAAAATTTTACCTAATAATTGACAGTCATGGTACACTCGTGAAATGGTCACATGTGAAAAATCTAAATGTTGTCGCTATCTCAGCGATGCTATGTACCATCTATCGGGCAGCGACTATATCATCACATTCTAAGTCACTGAAATCTTGATAACCTGCCTTTGTAGCAGCAGGAATCAATCTCACAACTTTTTCAGACACTTGTTGTTTTATATAAGCGCTTTCGATCACATTGCGTTACAATGATTGGTTACATACCTTCGTTATTCGCATACGCCTGTCTATAACAGTTTTTCTGGCTCTTCAGTGTATATCATCAAACCTTTGAATGAGAGCTGTTGTTAAACATTTGGACAAAACACAGTAACTTCCAAGAAAACATTAAGGCGACTCTTTTCAGATGGTCTAATCCCAAATTTATATTTCTGTAAGCAGAATGGCTACGACTTTAAAGCTCAGCCTTTTTAATTAGTAGATAATTAGAAGTTTATCAACCGAAAGAAATATAAAAAGCACAAAAGTTTCCAACAACGGAACCTACAGGAAATACAATTATTTATGAAAAACAAATCACTATTTTTAATTATTATATACTTTGGTATCCTATATAGTGTTGTTAAATAAATAAAAAAATTCAGTGACTTCAATATTCAAATTTCACCTACATAAAATTTTCAAAATGCCCTTTTTAAATTTTTTAGAATTAAAAAACCCAAAATTGTGTGAAACACTTTCTTAGTAAAATAGTATGATAAAATTAAAGGAAACCTACAAAGACCAATAAAAAATCTATACAGAACATTTATTTAAATATTAACAAGTGGGGGCACAATAAAACCAAATGATTTCGCAGCAGCTTTCAAGTCGAGCTTATTAACGTCGAACACCTTCTTCAGCCGATGGGATTTGTAAGCGCGAACGTAGGCGATGAATGCGTCTTTCGCAGCAGCTCGCAGATAATAGTTCTTCCCTACCACTTTCTCCAGCTACAAATACAAACAATACAATAATTTGCAAAAACAAAAGAAAAAGCAAATAAAAAATTACTACGTTGCAAAAGTATTTTATATAATCCTCTAACTATAATGTTTAGGGTAATCACAAAGAAAGAAAATTGCATTAACTTTTCTATTAAAAATTCTAGGTTAACTAGAATGAAAAGAAAAGGAAAAAAAAAACACTTATTATTTACATAAATTGAAGGCCAATAAAATTTATGCTATTTCCTCATGATCCTTTTTTTCCTCTTCAATAAAAAACCAGAATTGATCGCACCAATTTAAAGAATGAGACCTCCGCTTTTGACAAATAATTTATTTACAATTACACATAGTGTCATTAGTTTGAAAATAGAAGATACAGATATTTCTATTTGCTATTAATAATTACTTTTTTTCAGTGTGGCTACAAAATTCTGGGGGAAAAGTACCCTGATAATTCCATGACAGATTGCTACGAATTCCTTGATTTTACGGCAAACTTATCTCAAATCCCCTCAACTTTTCCCGATTTCCCAGATGTGCAAACACTCTGATCAAAGAGAACATGTATGTTAAAGAGATAATATGGCAAAGCATTTGCAGCAATAAAAAGTGTAAATTATTCAGTAACATTAAACTTCTAACAATTACCATCACAATTCTCCGGGTAAATGGCGCCCAAGTAGGGATAAACAGGGAAACGTACTTTCAAAACAATGATAGCAAATTTCCCTGATTTTTGTTAAATTAAAAAAAAAATCTGACATTTCCATGACTTTTTCCAGAAACAGAAAGCTCCGACGTTTCTCCGATTTCCAGGTTCTGTGGCCTACGTTTTTATAGACAAAATATCATTAACCAAAACGAACGTAAAATACACTGCTATTATAGTTTTCTTTTATAGTTGAAAAGCACTTTTTGTTAAATGTAGAAGGTTCTAACTGCTTATTTTTCTGATTTTGTAGTTTTGATTCTATTATATGTCGATTTGTTATTTTAAGTGCATGAGTTTATACTTATTGCAGCCCCTTATCCCAGGTTTATGAGCCCCTTCCAAGCATGACATTATTTCTGAATGACCCCTTAGTAGCATTTGCAACATCTACAAGTTCTTTTCATATTATGGATGACACAATTAATTAGCTGGACTGCACAATCGAAGTTACGGGTACGAACTAAACTGAAATGGCATCTTCAAAATTCTTAAAATTTCCAGCACTGAAAATCGAGACATTTTATTTTTTACCAATATTTAAAGCTTCTGGAGAATAATGAAATTTTATTATTAGAGGTAGGTATGCAAAAAACTCTTACTTATAGTTACTCTATCTCAATATCATTTAGCCAAAATTAACTCGGTAAAATAATACTAATAAAAAATCTTGACATTCCAGAAATTTTGTGTTTTTTCCAATAATTCTAGATTTTTCATATTTTACAGGTGCGTTGCAAAACTCTGTATAATGAGAAGGAAGTATTATTTAATTTCTGGTGTGAGTATGAGTAAAATATGATATCAGCGGTGTCATTTGGTAATGATAAACCATGATATTACAGAACAAGAACTTAAATTGTATTAAAAAAATAGTGTTACCTAAATTTAATGAAATGTAATTAAGATACAAGAATTGCCGTACTTTCCATATTTGAAGGACATCACCTTTTCGAACCACGATGAATATTATGATTATGATAGCTAAGATATTAACAATTTGTTAGCCAAATAGTAATTATTGACTGCTTAGCACAAGATAATTCCTTGCCCTATCAGAATTATGGATATTTACAATAAAAACTTTTGCTTCATTCCACAGTAAATCAGTAATTGTAAAATTTAAAAACAGAGTGTACTAATTGATACTGTTTAAAGTCGAATTTTGACGTCATTGGACTCAGTTCGTAAATATCAATAGTCTGTTTCTGAAAAATCTACCAACACATATTCCAAAAAATCTAATCGGCGCCTACCTGGTATTTGAAAAAAGGCGTCCAATTGACCAGTTATATATCCTTAATATTTCCTTTGCATTTCTGTAAATGAGCACACACACCAAAAAATTAAAAACAGGGTGATCACAAAATTCAAGGGTAAAAAAAGTTCTCTTATAAATTCTCAATTTCCATGACAGATTTCTAAAAAATTCCCTGATTTTATGGCAAACTTTTTTTCAAATTTTTCCAGGTGTGTAGACAGCCTGATCACATAAATCATGTATGCTGAAGAGATAATATGCCACATCTTTTTTTTTTTAAATAGTTTGGTGATGATGAAAAATTTAAATTTTTCTGTAACATTAAACTTCTAACGATTACCACCACAATTCTCCGCTTAAATGGAGCCAAAATACGGATGAAAGGAGAAACGAACCTTCAGAATAAAGAAAATTTCCCCGATTTTCTTGAAATTTAAAAAAAAATTCCTGACATTTCCCTGATTTCCATGCTCTGTGAACACTCTGAAAAGATAGAATCGTGACTTTTCACCAAACTTAAAGGCAAAATATTCACCCCACTAATACGCAATATGAAACTTGCCTGCTCTTGGATATCCTTCGTTTTCTCCCAATTGAAGTCGTATTCATGCAAGGGGATCCGAGCATGCTTCAAGTAATTCAGGAATCCCATTTCTTCCGGTCGAAAGAGGGCCAAGGCCTGACCCTCCTTGTACGAGCCACGAGCCGTCCTGCCAACACGGTGGATGTATTCCTACAATAATCATATTATAGATATATATTATAGTCATATCATCGATTTGGAAAAGTTAACAGCTTACAACACTATTCAAAGTTACTACAATAGTAATATAACCCATAACAACAAGAGTTTTTAAAAAATCCTTTATATGCATAGTCAATTTTTATATTCATTAATACAGCTCTGATATATATATAAAAAAAAAATTATCAGCAAAATGTGCAGCAAACTACGTTTCAAAATTTATTTATTAAAAATAAACGTGAATTTATGCTCTCTCTCGCATGCAAATATTATTTATTCTGATTAAAGTAATTTTATTATTAGAAAAAATTATTTTGGCAACAGGAAAGAGTTTTAACAATGATTGGTGCATTGCTATTTTAAAGTGATTGGATGACGGCAAGTTGGTTTATTAGTATTCCGTAAAAACGACCTTTTAGTGACGGTAACGGCCCCGAAATTTGATAGAATGCATTGTCGTTGAAGCTAAGTTTCAGCCTATTTGTATTTGTATTTGCTCAAAATATATAAAATTGGAAATTTTTCACAAGATCAATTTTTTCATAAAAATAGGACCCTGTAAAAAAAAAACCTGGATAGACCCCCTGAAAAGATTACAGAATAAATGGATCCACAAAGTGAAACCACTGACCGCAGAAAAGTGGTCATACGCGGCATCTCTGGTTTCCTAAAAGCTAAAAATGCCCTGGGTTGAAGATGCTCTGCAAAGTGTTAAGTTAATATGCATTTAATTAAATACAAGCTGATAAGCAGAGTTGGTTGATCATTATCACATACCTCAAGCGATTTAGAATAACAAATCACTTAAGTGACAGCTTTACAGTAGTTAATGTAAAATACATTGCAAAGAACTAATTGCCATGTATTTTGCATTTTATAGATAAGAAGTTCGTTCGGCACGATTTTAGACCTCCTATTGCCATTCTTTAGAGTATCTGTGATAAAGGAAATCTAACTCAGTATTAAGTGCACGAAAGAAATACTTGGAATATCTTACAGAAGAACAGTCTTGGTGTTGGCAAATTATATTGTAGTTGGCCCAAAATATTATTTTATATGCCAACCACAAATGCACTTGTGCAAACTTATTGCAAAAAGTAATTTGCTATTTCTATACTTATAAAATAAAGAAGAAAATAACTTAACCCTTGGTTAGTCGCGCGGTTGACAAATGTCCCCCACAATCAATTTCTCAAAAGATGGCAGCTTATGATCAAAGCCTTCTTACAGTTTTTTTCACATTGTTAAAAAATATGTTTCAATTTTCACTTTATTCAGTTCAATAATGTTGTGTTTTTAACTAAAATAACCACTTAATTTGATATTTGGTCATGAACTTAATGGTATGCACGAAAATTGGAATTTGCGGGAGGGGTGGGCATTTGTCCCCCACGCGACTAACCGTAAGACAAAAGCTTGCACACCCAACCAAAGGTTAAAAGCATAAAAACATAGATAGGATTTTGATGCCTGCTAACGAAAGCACCATATCATCTTTGGCAGCAAAAGTATTACAAAGGCAAGAAATTAAAGGAAAATAAAAAGAAAAGTTTAAAATTTTATACCACACAGGGTGGCCACAAAATTAAGGAAAAAAAGTTCCCTGATTTCCCTGACAGATTTCTAAAAAATTTCCTAATTTTAGGGCAAACTTTTTTCAAATTTCCCCAATTTTCTTAGGATTTTCAGATGTCTAAACACTCTGATCAAATAGAACACGTATGCTAAAGAGATAATATACAAATTTTTAAAAAATAGTTTTGCTGGTAATGAAAAGTTTAAATTATTCCGTAACATTAAACTTTCAATGGCTTACCACTGCAAATCTCCATGTAAGTAGCGCCAAAATATGGATGAACGTGCCTTAAACAATACAAAATTTTCCTGATTTTCAAGAAATTTTAAAAAGTTCCCTGACATTTCCCTGATTTCCAGGTTCTGTGGCCACTCTGCCACATCTATTTTATGTTTCATTAAATTTCTTATTATGAAATGCATTTACTTTTGCGGTTAAAATGTTAAAATAGAGGAAACGGGGAGTAATTTAGATGCAAATGAAAAAGTATTGCGAGCCTTTGAAGGAGGAATAAACTGTAGTTTTTATTTAGTAAAAACTGCATTGGCTTTTCCTCGGAAAAAAATTCATAACAAAATTCTAAAAGCATAAAAATACAGATAATATCTAAGTGAGTGCAAATGAAAGCAACATATCGGCTTAGGCACTAAAAGTGTTTAAAAAAAAAAAAGCAAGAAATTAATGGAAAAGACAAGGATAATACAGGCCCAACATTCCAAAGTGTAAGCAGGTAAACTGTTTGCTTTGTGTAACTGACCTTTGGGTCGTCTGGTGGATCGTACTGCACAATCCAGTCCACTTGTGGTATGTCCAGACCCCTGGCTGCAACGTCAGTGCACAAGAGAATGCCAGTCTCTGCTTTGCAGAAGCGACGGAAGTTTTGGGACCTCTTGTTCTGCTTCTGTTGGCCCTGTTTCAGGTGAAGAGAATAATATTAACACTAGAAAGAAGGGAGCTTAGTATATACCTATATTGCCTGAAAGCAGTCAAAATGACTGCATTGTGAAAAAATAACTAATGCACAAAGAAATTTGTTTAACAGTAATTTTTAATATATTTTATATCACTTACAAAGTAAGAAGAAAAAGTTATAGTAAGTTATAAAAGTTATAGAAGTAAAAGTAACAAGTTATTAATAAGTATTAACAATAAAAAAAATGTATTTCAGTTCGAAAAAAAATAATGTATACATACATTATTTGGACATTTTAGCCGTATCGATTACAGTACAAGATCATACACTCAGTGATCCTCCTTCCCATCTGAATTACGTAACAGCGCGTTCAAAGGGAACAAAGCACGTGGCCAGGCCTGGCATAAAGATTCGAATAACAAGTACAAATAACAATAACAATAACTTTAGTTATTGAACAACTGCAACTTATCAAGTATATGTCGAAATCGACAATTTATCATGAACTTGTATGTTATCATGTTATTCCAATCCAGAGCCGAACTGGTCTTTTCCAAGCAGTCAAAATGACTGCTTTTCGGCAATATAGGTCAACAACAATGATTAATTAACCCATTTATATGTTGTAGAAAAAGTCACAAAATTATAAGAAGCTGTGTCATTACTTAAATAATTATTTTTTTAATTGAAATTCAAAATGACTTGCTTAGGCAATCTAGTGTTAAAAGAATTCATTTCTTAAAATTAGAGTTGAAATATAGAAGTATACATGACCAATTAAATGCATATATTCATTGACAGAACAGAAATGTGGTTGGTTGAGAAAGATTGCATATTTTCTGAAGTAAAACTTGCATAAAAGTAAACATCAATTGTTTCTATTTTTTTTTTACATCGGAGTTAGAAAATGTTGGCTTATAGAAATATATAAAACTGATTGAATAAAAAGGTATAAAAATAATTTTTTGAAAGAATACACACTGAAAGTGAGGGGAAAAAAAGGCAAGTTTAATAAAAATAAACAAAACTATTGGAGATTTATTTAATATTATATTTATTATTGATTTATCATAGTGTGTCGTACTCCATGTTATGCAAATTTCATGGTTATTGCTGTAAAAGGTATATATATATATATATATATATATATATATATATATATATACAGGATTGGATTGTGATAGGAATGTGGCTTCATATTTGTAAACTTATGTTATTAAATTGATTTTTTTTTTTTCATGTCTATGGGCTGGCTGAGTTATTTGTGGTGTCCTGAGTTTATTTTGGTGGAAAATGACCAACAAATGACCATTATGCACTCTAATATTATACTTGAAAGAGCTGGTTTTTACTGAATTTTTTAATGCACAGAAACCCCACCAAAACTTTTAATATCTAGAAAATTGGAATTAAATTTTTAAAAGAAGACCTCCTGCAAGTTCTTTCATAGGATGAACGGTCATTTATTTAAGTGGGTGAAAAACAAGAACACTTGCCATCTGACCTCATTTTAAAGTTAAGTTTATAGAGTACAGATTCCAAATACCCTTCTTCTATGTTGATCATGCGTCCTGGTTCTGATTTGCTTCTTTAACAATGTATTAGAGCCACATTTTTTGGGAGAAAAATTTCAGAAAAAAGTATTACTTTAGAAAAAGACAACAAATGTGAACTTACGTGTATGCAGGTGCAGGTAAGGTAGACGTAGTTGAACAGGTCGTGGTGAAACTGAACAGACTTGCACGAACTGAAGAAGACCATCACCTTCTTCTTCTTCCGCTTTGTCTTCAGGAAGTGGAACAACAGGAGAAAGCGCTTCTCGGAAGGACACACCACGTAGCCCTGTAGAACAGAGGCAACTTAACATCGTTTATAAATGTGCAGCAGAATGTGGTTTAAATAAAAATGGAAAGCAACTCCTGACCCCTGCAATGAATTAACACTTCCAATTCATGCAGGGATGAGAGTGATCAGAGAGCAAAAAGGAGGAAATTCAAATATTCGTTGAAAAAGCTCGTGGATGGAATACATATAAATTCAACAAAAGAGTATGCAGGAAGGATGATTCAATAATTTTAAAGATACAATGAAATTTCTCATACTGTATAATAATTACATTTCAAATATTAGGAGTTAATGAAGTAATCTGGGAGGAAAGGGGAGCCAAGAGGGAAAATCTTTTGTTTAGATATGAGAAAAAGTATAACTTTCGCAGGAAAAACTGGTTCAGAACAGAAAAATGTGGATCCTCAAGACAGGGACAAAGAGGAGGAAAATGTAACATAAAAAACAAAAAAGGAGGAAATCCTCCAAAAGGAGGAAAACTGGTATCCCTAAATTCATGGCAGGGAATCTAAACAGATTTTTTTACAAGGTCCTATTTTCGTGAAATATTTCCTAATTTTATATATTTTTGTAAAGCTTTCAAGTAATAATAAAAACAATTAAAAAAATTTGAACGTTGAATAGGTATTTACAAAGATATCCTTTCTACTTCTGGATGATTTAGATACCTCAATTATAGATGCATATTTTTTGACATGGAACTTTGTGAAGGGCACGTAAACGGACCCAAATTTCTTTCTGCACAGACCTCCTGCATTGAATGTCAAACAAGTAAGATTTTCTAATACCAAGGTTTGCATGGTGGCCTACTAAGGATGGTGATATGTATGAAACTGTTCTTTGAAAGATATTTAGTAATCATTATTGTTACTCAATTTATATGAAATATTGACAGAATTGGCTAACAATGTTTTAAAATAGACATAAGCATTTTTATAAATTGAATAGACGTTATAGCTGTACTGTGGTCAAATTAAAAATGTACAGGAATTTTTGCAGTTGAACCATCAGTTTGATTTTAATATCATTTTAAAGGTCCTTGTAACTTTAACAGAATGTAAATAAAGAATTATAACTGGTTTAAAAACAGGGTTGGAAAAATAAAAGGTGGGTGTTTTTTTTTTGTTTTTTTTTTTAAATCCCTTCTAATTACTTGGATAAATAAAATTGGACATGAACTAGAATAATTAATGTTCAAATAACTATTAATATTTCTTCTGAAAGTAATTTAATCTAAATAAATAAACAATTGTTGCTCCTTATGTGGACATTCAAATCATAATTTTAATGTTTTATTGAGAGGTACTACTTTTTATAAATTTAATACATATGGTATAATACAATGGTAATTGTTTACTACATAATATAAGGAATATTGCTCTTAGATTCATCAGTAATGATGATAAATTATTCAAAACAATATTTTTAAGATTTAGAAACAAATTGTTAAAACACAAAACCTTTATTTTAGAAACAAATTTAAAATGTAGACTATAATTTAAGTTTAATTAATCATTTTGAATAATTATAAAACATTAATATATCTATTACATTAATTTAAAAACTTATTGTTAGATAGTCTTTAAATGCAAGATTTATTTAAAAACGGATTAGAACTTAATCTATCAATAGTATTCGTATAATTTTTCATTTACAAAAACATCACTCAATCATATTATAGTACCAAGAATGTAGATATTTCATTTAGTGGATTATTTTCTTAAAATATATAAAAAAAACTAAATTCTTATTTCTTTAAAACAAATTTGGATTAAACATTTTGAATAAAAAACAAGTTCTAAAACTTTTTCTAAAGCCTGCCTATTACGCAACAATTGTACAACTCCAAAAAGAAAGAAAATATTCTTTCAAGATTCGTTGTAGCTGTTTTTACAAAAAAAAAATATTTAAATTTCATTCAATACATCAGAATTAAACCTTTTTATACAATTTTCTGGCATTCACCATCATTCTATAACTGTTACATTTTCAATAAATTCCTTTTGAAATAGATATCTTTGGAATGGATAACTTTTGGTTAAAAGTAGAAGTTATTTAAAACGTTAAGTAATTTGAAAAATCTTATTGTAAATAAATGAATAGAAATAAATTTTTTAATTATTCTTTAAAAAAAAATTTTAAAAAATTGGGGATTTTGAGGGAAAAAAAACACACTTGGTTTAAACAATTGTTTTACTTTCACATATTATTTATGTGACAACAGTTCTATGGTTGGTTGGTGTAAATATCATGCTAACATAGCAATGAAGGAATTAAATTTTGCAAATTGCTTTTTCTTTACGAGTTGCATAATGCTTTTTAAAGTTTTGTGTGCAAGTAAAACATGACTTATAATATATTTTGGTACTTTTCCGTCAAAGGAGGCCGTTGGCGATTTCAAGTACTGAACGGATTCTGCACCAAGAATTGTTTGCTTAAAACCGGGATAAATTATGATAACCATAGGTAGTTCATTTGTTATTAAAAAATGGCGGCTGATGCCATTTCTTGACGAAAATCCCCTTGGCGCAGAATCTGTAAGGTACTTGGAAGTTTTACCCATATTTTATACATTGCCAAAAGTCCCCTTTAAATGTTGTTTTCAGATTATCTGGCGCCGTCAGCAACAAGAGGGCTATAATGCGCCGAAACATTCGTCATTAGACAAGCCAATATACATTTACAAACACCCTTGCCTAACACGGGACTCGAAACCGCAACCTCGCGTCTAGAAGCTAGCATGCTAACCACTATACCATTTGGTTGGCCCCTCCTTTAATGGAAAAGTACTTATATTTTTAATTGCTACTCTAATTGAAATATATGAATGTTATTAGTTGCATTAAAAATTAGAAGACAAAGAAAGGATGAATATCAAATTAATACGAGTGCCAAAAATAATTGAAAATTGGCAAAAGTACCTATATTTTTAATTGCTACACTAATTTAAATATATTAATGTTATTAGTAGCATTAAAAATTAGAGGACAAACTAAGGATGAATACTAAATCAACACGAGAGCAAAAAATAATTGAAAATCGAATCCGCAAGCAAAGAAAGTCTCTTACTTGCTTAAGTCCTTCAACTGTAGCCTCGTCGTCTTTGTCTTCCACGCCAATGTATAAAGGTTCCTTCCGAAGGGCAACTCGCACCAAATCTTCAGTTTTCTTAGTGAGAGTGGCACTGAACAAAAGGGTTTGCCTTGTTTCTGTTAATATAAAACAGTGACAAAACAAAAATATATAGGATTTTTACAAAAAAAAAATATAGGACAATATAAAACACCAAATAACTGCCCACAGTCTCTACTGAACTTTAAAATTAACTCTTTACATATTTTATTAATTAAAATTTTAAATGAAACGTCATTGAAATGAACATACAAGACGAACTTAGGAGGACTTTCACACAGTACCAATTAACATAAATTATCCTTTTTAAGAGATCAAGTACTTAGAAAATAACTGTCTCCCTTTAAACCTCGTTATACTGAATTTAAGAGAATAGAAATCACGCCATTAAAACAAAAATTGCCTGTTCCTGAATATGTCATCCTTTATTCGTTATTACCTCAATATTCCACACACACCCTTCATCAATAAGTAAGTTTTATTAATTACATTATTTGCAATCTTGAGTCTTCCAGCATCTATAAGTGCTTAGAACTGCCCCAATTTCTTTAAAAGTATTTTCTTTTTATCCCCCTTTCCTGTTTAGGTTAAGATCAATTGTACGATCCTCTTTGGTAAATTTTTTTTTTAAAATCGCCAAATTGAAAATGGCATCAAAAGGCTGAGCCGCGAAATCCAAAATGACGTCAAAACACATTCGGCGTCGAATCGCCAACTTTCAAAAAGTCCCCATGGGGGACCGTACAGTAAATCTTAACCCCTGTTAGCTTTGCAGTCTTTTATTGGTTCAGATTTAATATTTGGTGTCGGATGGATTGGCGACGGTAAGTGGACGATTTAGCACCGAATGTGGCAACCCGTCGACTTGGTTTTCCGGCACTTGGACAACACAACGTTTTGACACGATTTCAATGTTAGTGACTTTTTTAAAAAAGGCGCTATCCGACACCGACAGTAAATCTTAACCCTTTTGTTTCCTAACATCAATTACTGACTAGGCATTCGAAATGTCGTTCTTTCAGTCCTGCAAGTTGTTTTTATCCGTTGTTCCCGAGGCAGAGTTTTGTTTCTGCTTTCTTTTTCGCTATCTTGCTGCATTATTACAAATTAATTTACAATATGGGAGGAGAAAACGGATAAGAAATTCAAGCCTGCGCGCTCTGAAAAAGTTCTCATGTTTACACTTCACAAATCTCGCGGTCCAGTTGAATTGAGTTGAGTTGTAGGTTGTGCAGCACGTGACGTTACTAGTAATAAGACGCAGCCGCTTACAAACATTGCTCTGGTCTCTTTCACTTACGATCGTGGCAAAGAATCCGAAATATAAAAAATCACAACGAACGGCACCGTTATCACGAATTTGAAGAAAATATAGGTCGAATCAACGTAGAAATATAGGATATATAGGACAATTAAAAAATATAGGACAATATAGGACGTTTTTTCAGATTTAAAAAAAAATATAGGATTTATAGGACATATAAGACGTCTGCGACCCCTGATTATGAGTAAACTTTAGTTTACCAACTAGGCTTGAACAAGTTGCAACATGCACAAAGAGAATCAATTACAATTTCATTTAACATCAAGGGAAAAAAAAAATTCATTAAGTGGTGAAATTGCTATGGCACCTAGATCAAACACTAAAATACTTTAAGATGCTGCCAAAGCTGGATAGAATCAAGAGCATTAGAAAAATGCTGAAAAATTTATTTTATAAAACATTCTAATCACTAAGGTGCCTTCTTATGTCTTAATGTCATTCTTAGCTGGATCTAATTTTAAAAAGGCTGTTTTAAAAGTAAAGGATATACAATTAGTAAAACCCTAACGGTGCATGGTCTTCAAAGTTATCCGTAGAAAAAGAGTCTACATCATTGACATCGCTATAAAAATCAATATTTAAATTAACTCATAACATCAATGTAAGAATTCTCATTATATACTCAAATATATTCACATACCCAAAATATATTCTTAAATTATTAAGGATCATAAACAATGCATTACACAATACTAAAGGTACTGGAGAGATCATTTTTTTTATAAGAAATATTTAAATTTTATGCCATTCACGTTTCCCAAGACCAAGGGATGGTGATATTTAAGTGATTTTTTTCTTCTTAGTTACATTAATACACAAGTTTCTCTAGAGTGTCAAGTGGTTTTAACTAAAATTAGAGAGCTTTCTTGTTGCTTAATACTGCACAGTAGGACAACACTTAGAAATTAACTAATCCTTAATTTGTGAGCGGGGAAAAGCATGGCTACGAGAGGCAAAAGCTATATTATTTCTAAATAACTTTCTTATATAAAGATGTTAAATAATAACTATTACTACTTACTAGGCAAAATGCGAATGATATTCTGCATCTCTTCCTCAAAACCTATGTCTAATATTCTATCTGCTTCATCAATAATCAAACACTGTAGATTTTTAAAGAGAAACAGCTTTGTGTTCTATAAATAAAAGATAAGAAAAAGGTAATACAGGATAACGAATACACAGTTAAGCAGGCAAATGATATTTTTAAAGTTTTGTTTCAGTAAAAATAAAGACTGTATATGAACAAAAAGTTTACTTTCACGAAGAACCTGCAAAACTATTTGAATACATATACGTTTAAAAAAATTGAGGAAAAAACTTTTGACTTTGAAATGGATAAACAGTTATTGTTTTCAACTTTTACCTTTAATTACCTTTATTTTACATTTAAGGTATATTTTGAATTTTCAGATTTTACATTTAAGGTATATTTTGAATTTTCAGATTTTACATTTAAGGTATATTTTGAATTTTCAGATTTTTTGGAAAATTATTTTTATGATTTTTAAAAAACACTAGGTGGAACCCCAATCACAATTCATTGGCAAAGTAAAAAACTAAAATGTCGATTGGCAGGTTTTCTTGCCAGCCGTCATAAATGGGTTAAAAATTAAATATTTTTATTTATAGGTTAGAATTAGAACTGGATTGGGTGCTAATCATTGTACTTAACCTTTATTCGGGATAATTACATAATCCAGCGAGAAAGTTTCCTCGATTTTAAATTTGTTATTCAGGAAATAGAAATATTGAGGTTCACTCAAGTAGCAACAATGTTGATTGCAGGTTTAGAGATACAAAAAATCCACTTTCTCTAATTTTGTTAATAATTCTAGAATTCAAAATATACCTGAGAAATCTTCAGACCTCTTACACTACACAGTTTTCAAACTCAAAACTCTTCATAATCAAGAAATATAGTATAAAATACATTGTTATTGCTAAATGCTGTGTTTTAAAGTAATGTGGTGACTTGCCTTTCACAAGTTCATCGAACTTTCTACAATAACCCAACTACAAAGTTTTGGTTCGCAAAACCACTTACTTCAGGTTTGGATTCTAAAAAAACTTTTAGCTTGTGAAATGCCACTCAAAGCCCTGCACCAATCAAGTCCCTGAACTGGAAAAGGGGCGGAGTCAATAAAAAAGACAAAACAAACTTTGGAGGAAAAGGACACTTCTCTCCCTATCATGAACTAGCCCAGAACTCACAGATTTTATCTCTTAAATTCTAAATTAATCTTTTCAAGTAGTTTTAAATAAATAATATAATTTTTATAGTAAGAATTGGCACTTGAAGTTAAATACCAAATCCACACTTACTAAAGTAATAAAGTACCAGATACAGTGTTTTAAAAATATGAGCAAAACAGCATTAAGTAGTACAATGTTTGCATATAGCATCCTATTCAAGTCCCCCACCCCCCCAAAAGAAAGAGATGCGGTTTACTTTTTTAACTATTACAGATAGGAAATCTGAGTAAACAGCAAAAATTCCAAAATTAACTAATAAATCGTATAAAAAAAAAAAAAAATTTTACAAGTAATCTACAATACAAATTTCAGAACTTTAATGGAGCAAATACTAGTAGAAAACAACACTCCGCCAATACGAAGCATAGAAGAGTATTTGTAAACATGTGACAACATGGACAAATATATATATATATTTTTAAAAAAAAATTATTTTTTAAAATATGAGGATTTATTTCACGAAAAAAAATGCTTGCATTATTATTATTTTATAAAATCATATATTTGGGCAGCATTTGGTAATTATTTGTTGATGTTGCCAAATACCCTACAACTCGCAAGAAGCAAACTTATCAAAATTGGGGCACTTGCATAACTCTTCACTGTAGGGTATAAAAGTTGCTCGAGTGAAGAACTAATGAGAAATATTGATCCACCGAGTTACAAATTCTTATCAACCCCTAAAAAAGTTCAATTTTAAATGTGTCGTTCTTTGTCAAGTTGGACAGGGATTAAGTTGGCTAAAGAACTATCTTCTATGCTAGAATTAAAAAAAATGATTTACCTCTTTTGTTAAAACATTTAGTCACAAAATTTTTTAAAAAATCAATTTTTTGTTATCCAAAGATAAGTCTTCGACCTAAAAGATCAAACAGGCTGAAGGCCGAAAAGTATTTTTTCCCAGCTGATATTTGGTATAAAAAGCTTTATTTTTAACACATTGACTTCCACGGAATATTTTGATCGCGAGTCATTTTTTGTGGAATGCTTTCACCCTAAGTATTTCATCTTTCACTTTTATATAAAAAAAATTCCCAGGGATCTATCTAGGTTTTTTTTTTTTACAAGGTCCTATTTTTTCAAAAAAGAATTTAATTTTGAGAAAAAATTAATGTTGTGAAAATTTTTCAATTTTATATATTTTTTTGAAACTTTCATGCATTAATAAAAACAATTAAGAAAAAATTTGATGTTGAGTAGGTACTTACAAATATTTACAATTATATCCTTCTACTCCAATATTACTGAAGTATCTCAATTATAGATGCACATTTTTTGACGTGAAATTTTGTGAAAGGTCCCGTTTATTGGACACGGAATTTTGTGAAGGGTCAGTTTGTTGTTGCTTATGAAATTTTGTGAAGGGTATGTTTTTCAGAAATGGAATTTTGTGAAGGGTCAGTAAAAGGACCCAAATTTCTTTCTACATAGATCCCTGTTTCCCTTACTTTGTTTCTTAAATTTTAAATTGATGTTCACTAATTTACTTGGTGCAGTATGGACCACGTGTTGACCTTGAGCCAAAATTATCCAGGGTTCTCACTCAAATCACAGAATGAAAATCAATGACTTTTAAGGACCTAAATAATGTTTTTAAGGACCTTTAAAAATTTGTTTTCAGGCATCACGTCTATATACAAATTTTTAATAATGTATATTCTACCAAAAAAGTTACAAGTTAGCGCATGCATAATACAAATATGTCAGAAAATTCCGATACGGTGAGGATAAGTGGCAATTACGCGAGGACAGCAAGTCTGAGTTGTATTTTTATAAATTTTTGTTGGGTACACAACATCCGCAAAAATTAAGGACTTTTAAGGACCTCTAAGCATTTTCAAGGACTTTTAAGCACTTTTGGGCATTTTCAAGGCCTTGAAAACAAGTTCAAAAATATTAAGCACTTTTAATGACTTTCAATGACCGTGGGAACCCTGTTATCAAACCATCCAATCATGTTAAAAGCTATTTCGTAGTTGGCAGTCGACATGTTAAAGTTTGCAAGGATATTTTAATGAAAAGTTTCTTAATTGTATTTGATTCTACAAACAACAACGAAACTTGTAACCATTCTAGCTTTTACCTCTAAAGCAGATATTGGCTTTAGCATTTTTGCTAAAGAAATTTTGTAACCCATCTAAAATACCGAAGTTCGCTAGACTCAAGTCATTTAAAAAAAACGAGCAATTAAGCTAGGAAATAAGCCTACCTGCAAATGATCGAGTAACCTTCCTGGCGTAGCAACGAGGATGTTTACGCCAGTAGCAAGCTTCTGGGTCTCGTCGTGCCTGCTCACTCCTCCCATTATCAGGCCATGGCTGAACGAATGAAACTTCAGCAGCTTCTTGACGATTTCGTAGGTCTGCATCGAAAGTTCTCGGGTGGGAGAGATGATCAGCACGCCCGTTCCGTTTCTTGGAGAAAACTTCAGCTTGTACATGAGCTCGATGGCAGGGATTAGAAACGCAAGCGTCTTTCCGCTTCCCGTCTTGGCCGACGCCACTGCATCACTGGAGGAAGAATTTGATCGTTCAAGTACGTGTTTGATGTTATATAAATAAGTATAAAAATAACAAACCGCTCAGAATGAAATAGAATTTTTACAATTTCGAAAGCATTGTTATATAAGAAATAGTTTATTTACAAAAATATTAAGTAAAATCTCTTAATACATTTTTCTGGCGTACATTTTAAAGAAGTGTAAATATGAAATTGTATAATGATTAGTCAATAATGTGTCAATAAAGTGTGCATCTAGTGCAGAAGTTAATAAACTGTAATATATCAATTTCATAATGAAACTAAGAAAATGTGTGCTTGCATTAAAAAATGACTTCGACTATCGTATTTCCACAAGACCTAGCCCATTAAAATTCTATTATTCTTATAAAATTCTAATTCGATTTAATACCACTATTAACCTTCTGAGGGTCACGGGCGTATATATCCGTCATTTGATCCCCAGTTTTTCCAGCAATACACAACCTTTTTAAATTTATAAATAAAATATAAAATAAAATATTTTTTAAATCTTTTTATTAGGATGATAGTTTAAAACATACTTAAAACAAAATAAATAAAAAATAATTTAAAAAAATTATATATTTGGATCAGAAATAAAATTTAAAAATTATTGCAGGGAAAACAACTGTATAATTTCACCCATTCCCTTGACGCTCAGATGGTTAAATAGAAAAAGTTATAGCTCAAATTCAATTATCATCCAAACACATAGCTTAGCTAGTTTTATACTTTGTGAAGTAGGTTTAATGATAATCTCCCGGGTCATTCTAAGCAAAGAGGGAAAAACTAAACATTTTAATAAAATATTTTTTTTACACATTTTTTTATACAAAAAGATTCAAAGTTTGTTTTTCAAATACATTAATTTCTAAGAGCTCAAAACACTCTCGAATTATAGTCGAGTTCGTTCTGTTTTTATGGAAGTGGGTAGTGTGATTTTAAAAATGGATAAAATAATTGATTTTTTTTTTCTATAGTCATACAAAGGGTTTTTAAATAATTATATTACTTTATATAATAGTAAAAATGGTTTAACCCTTTAAATACCATGGAGTCAGTGTTGTGGGTTTCACAAAACCCGGATGACTTTCCATTCATAAAAACTGGAAATGAACTCGCCCGACTCCTTCTCCTGTCTGCCACTCCTGGGATTGCTGTGGGGGGTCACTGTTGACCATTAAAAGATCATTACTATATGTATACAGCCTGCAATAGGGGTGTGCGTTGGGTCATCTGCTTGATATGTCAGAGAATTTAGTTGGCGTCTTATCAATGAAACAAACGCCACCGCTAAGTACATGACAAGATTCGCATAAAAGAAAAGTCCCTGACTATCTTACTCCATATCCAAAGGGTGGGGCAGTTTGACATTGAGTACTTTAAATCCATGTCTCCCCTCTACATGCCCCACAATAGCCTATTGTTGAGGACCGTCACGCTTTAAACAACTAAGGCAGGGCAGTTCCCCTCACTTGGAAATATACGTTTACCCCTGCAACCGCCGGAAAGGCGGTTAGCTGGGAAATTCTCTACAAGGAGGTATATGGCGGGTTGGGATTTAAAGTGTTGAACAAGTTTTTCAATTATTAAATTCTTGTATTTCATTGATTTTAAAATTGATTGTTTCATGTAAAGTAAGTTACCAGAAATGTGTTTATTTTCATATGATGTTTAAAAAAAAAACACATATTTGTTAATTTAATTTTTTTTTTTACTTTTAGATATGCACTTAAAAGAAATCTATATTTTTATTGCGTATATATTTTTTATAATCATGAAATAATTAAAATTTGTAACGTAAGTTACCAAAAGGATAGAACTTGAGGTATCGATGGAAAAATTTCCATAGAATACTTAGAATACTAATAAACTTTCCATAAAAAATAAAATATTTATTCACTCATGGTTTCAAAACTGTCCAAAGTAAAAATAAATAATTGGAATGAATTTTTTTGTTTTTGTTTCTTGGAACTCCCTCAGGTTCAGTTTTAGTTGCAATGTTATAACGACTAAACATTCTTTCTAATCAAGCCTAAGCATATCGATTAAGAAATTTTTATTATATTAATTACTAATATTGATTTCTACATTTTGATATTAATATGTTATTGGTGTGTAGATCTTAAGAGAAGTGTAAGAGTGTCAATAAGGAAACAAATTGTTAGTAAAGCTGCGCATTTTGTGCTGGCAGCTCAAAATCAGATATTAAGATTCACAACTAAAAAAATATAGATCACTGCTGGTGGAAAAAATTCCAAGTCAAAACAAAACTGGAAAAACCTATTTTTCATAGCTAACACAATGCAGAATATTAGAATCTCCATTTAAAACTTTTGTTACTGAAAAGCTTCCCTATGGCAGAATATTAAAATATCTATTTAAAAATTTTGTGACGGAAAAGCCATCGAATTTCTTCTAAAGCTTCGCAAGAATAAAACATAGAAACTTGAAAGTGAATGATTGGCATTATGGGTCATTATGAAAATTCACTCTATTCAAGTCACTGTAACTGTCACGAAAGACGACAACTTTAAAAGGCAGTGTGGTAGTTCCAGCATTTTATTACAAATCTCAAAATAGAAATTTAAATAAAACTGGAAATAACCTAATCATGCAGATTAATTTTTTTATAACAAGAAAGATTTGATTCATAAAATCAAACAATAAGTAGTAGTAGAATAAAACCTACTACTTGAAGAATGAATATTAATTTTTTTTTAATTTATCTTTTTTAAATATAATACTTTTAAATTTTGATAGTCGTAAAATAATATGAATTATACACACAACATTTACACTAGTATTTTTTTAAACCTCTTAATAACTTAAAGAATAAGTTAGTTTAATAAAAATAAAGCAATTGGTATATCATTTCTGAAACGTGCAAATGTGTAACGTAAGTAACTCTCAATTAAATTGCTATAAAAAAAATGTTCCATGCAGATAATTTTAAATTGCAATTCTTATATATTAAGGAAGGAAATGTATATAACTTTAAAACACCAGAATGTTAAACTGAACTAAATTTTATCAAAAACTAATTGAACTTTTTACTCTATTCCCTTTTGGAGTAACTAAACATAAGTTACTGCACTTAATTTAATTTTATAGATTATAAAAATATCTTTAAAATACTATCATTTGTATTAAAATTTAGGTTTTTATAAGTTGATTGAAGAAATCAAATCAGTATTTTGTTTTGAATAACTTTTTATTATTATTGAACAGTTAACTGAAAGTGTCCAAATGTAACGTAAGCTGACCCTCACAACAATATAAAAACATGTAATTTTCAATAAATATTTAAAATAAGTTTTCAATAGAACATTGATACTGAAATCACAAAAAAAAATAATAACTATAAAACATTAAAGTAGGATATTCGAGCAAGGCTGAAAACAACAAAAAATATATTAAAAAAGTATTAATAAATATTATAGTTAGAAGTGCCCCATCACTCAAGATTTTGATTTCAAACAATAGTAACATTTTTATTTTTAAAAAATTGCATTTTCAAATTATTTTCTAACTAGCCGCATTACCTATTACATGAATAAATATCAGATATTGACATACATTTATGTTAATACCCATTTTTAAAAGCTTTGCGAAGTAACAAAATTAATAATATAGCTAAAATGCAAAACAGTTTGTAAGATTATAAATAATGGATACAAAGGGTAGATTTAGTACCTTCCTTCCAATAGTTGTGGAATTGTCCTCGCTTGAATTTCTGTCATCTTCTCAAAGCCCATTTCTGCTATGGCCTTCAGAGTGTGATTCGAAACTTTGCCATCCAATGTGCTGAACGGAGTCTCACTAAAATTCGCCATCACTGTTATTTACAAGTTAGGAGCTGAAAATTAGAAAAATATATGAGGAAATAACAAAACAGATGCATTAACTACTTTAAATTGGCAGTTTTAGAAATTTATGTTTGGTACTTTAAAATATAACAGCAATAAATTTCTGTCTGATCCATTGAGATAAAAAAAACTCAATAAATAGTTTTTATTACAAATTCTCTATATGCATTAATAACTTTCATCATGGTTCCCACTCAAATCACAGAATGAAAATCGGTGACTTTTCAGGGCCTAAATAATGTTTTTAAGGACCTTTGAAAAATTGTTTTCAGGCATCATCTCTATAAATAAAATTTTAAATAAAGTACATTCTACCAAAAAAGTTACAAGTTGGCGCATGCATACAAAGATGTCAGAGAATTCTGATACAGTGCGGTCACGAGGGAATAGCGAGTCCGAGTTGTATTTTTATAAATTTTGCAGTTTGGCGAACAACATCTGCAAAAATTTAGGAGTCTAAGCATTTTCAATGACTTTTAAGGACCTCTTAAGCAATTTCAAGGCCTTGAAAACAAGTTCAAATATATTAAGCACTTTAATGAGCGTAGGAACCCTGTTCATACAAAAGTTTTGTGTGGCGCAACTTTGAAATGAATTGAATTTTTAATTCTCCGTAAATACAGGGTGGTCATAAAAAAACTTTTCAGATATAGGGACCTCTAGCTTCTGTTCCGTTCAACAGATTGAGACGAGATTTCAGGTATAGTTATTCAGAGGTATGAACTCGAGATTCTGCGAATGGCAACAAAATGGCGCTCTCTTATGGTTACAGAAATTCAAAATTTTCAAATGGCAACACCTCCTTTTTCCTGTCACAAAATGCTCAGCGCATGCGAAAACCCTAAAGAGCGTTGGAACGGTACATGCATCCCAAGAAGCGGACACGTTATTCTCGCGTAAAAAACAGATCAGAGAATGGCCAACAGAAACACAATTAGGGCACACGGAGGCCGTTTGCCAGATATTCAGCGTAGAAAGCCGGAAAAATATGCCCGAGATGGCACCCATGCGAATTTCGACCTCTGTCGTATGCAAATTTTCACGGTGGGTCCCAATCTTGTTTTTGGGAGCCGTTCGCAAAAGCTTCTTTTTTTTTTTGTGAGCGCATAACACATCGTTTCTTTGTGATACACGTACATTTCTACAGCTCTTTTGGGTTTTCACATGCACTGAGCACTTTGAGACAGGAAAAAGTGGGTGTTGCCTTTTGAAAATTTTGATTTTCTGTAGCTATAACCGTAAACGTCATTATGTTGCATTCACAGAATCCCGAGCTCATACCTCTCAGAATACATGAAATCTCATCTCGATCGGTTGAACAGAATGGAAGCCAAAGGTCCAAATATCGGCAAAGTTATCTTATGGCCACCCCGTATATGCACTAGTAGCACATATATTAGGCCCAAAGTGGTTGATAGCGGGACTTTTAATACACAAAAATAATTTCCAAGAGTATTCCGATAGATTTTCACACGTAAACTAGTAATTCTGATTTAAAAGTATATAATTTTTATGATTGCCTCAAGTATTTCTTCTGTTGCCTACTTGGCACTAAAGTCTTTCACTCCAAAATCGCTTAAACTAGTGATATTACGCCGTGGACGTAATTATTTCTTTCTAATAGTTAAATATTTAAAACTTAAGAATAATCCAATTGCTATTTAAAAATAAACATCTAATTTTACTTAAGTAAACTAATCTTAATTTCTTGTATAAACCTAAAACCTTTCTTGATTGAGACTGAAAATTAGGCTAAAGGAAAAAAATGGCGTTTCCTGCAACCAACCAACCTTGAAATTACAATAGAAAAATTCCAACCCTAATGTGTGTGTTTTTTTGGAATTTTTAAGAAATTTAATTATACAAAAAATTGCTTAAAGCGATTAATTGATTCTGAAGTCACTGAAAATAAGAAAAATTATAAATACCAAATTCAACTCAGAAAAAGAAATAAATCCAAGTATTTTAAATCAATTTTAAATATAGCATTAATACTCAGATAATCATACCAATATTTTTGCCTATGTTACAGGAACCTTTTTTTTTACCAGTGTATGTTTCCCCACATATATATTCAGGCCAGTTTAAATTGGTTTATTACATAAATATTGGAAGATATTTAAGAGATTTTGAGCTTAGATCAAGTTTTCGTCACTACAAGGAAAACTTAAATTCTATACTATTTACTAATTTTGTTTTTCCTTAAAACTTGATGGGATACATCATCGTCGACAAAGAGGCTATTAGCCAAATTTCAGCTATTTTGGATGATGGAAGGGGTTTAATTAGGATTAAGTTAATTAATGTAAAGGATTTAAAAAATAAACAATGCTTAAAGATTAAGAATAGAGTATCTTATTACGTCAATTTTGATTAAAAAATGGAATTCAACAAAGTAGGCTAGTTATAAAATAGTATAATCACACTTCCAAAAGCTAAAAGGAGATTTTACAGGTTAGACTCAAAGACAGAATTACAAACTTGCCAACTACAACACGTTTTGGATCATCCAGAATGTTATGGCCAGGGTTGCGAAAAAAAAAAAAAAAAAATTTTTTTGTAAAGAACACACCAAAAAAAAGTTGTTTTTTTTTTTTTTTTTTTTTTTAACCAGGTTTTTTTTTTTTAAATCCTTTTCAAATTATGTACATATGTAGGTATTTATAAATAAAATTTGACATTAACTAGAATAATTAATGTTTAAATAACAAATAATATTCCTTTTGAAAACAATTTAAACAAGTAAATAAACAATTGTTACTTATGTGGACATTCAAATCATATTAAATGTGTACATTATATTTAAAGATAAATTTTTTTAAATTCAGTGCATAGAATATAATACAATAGTAATTGTTTACTGCATAATACATGGAATATTGCTCTTAGATTCATCAGTAATGGTGAAAAGTTGTTCAAAAGGTTATTTTTAAGGTTTAGAAATGAGTTGCTAAAACACAAAACCAAAATGCAGTCTATAATTTAATTTTAATTAGTAATTTCTAATAATTATAAAACGTTAATAAATTCATTAGATTAATATAAAAACTTATAGCCGATACTTATAAAAACTTCAATAGTCTTTAATTACAAGATTTATTTTAAAAAATAAGTTAGAACTTATTATCTATAATATTCTTATCTGTCACGTAATATCAAGAATTTAGATCTTTCATTAAGTGAATAATTTTCTTAAAAATTAATAGAAAGAAAAACTAGCTGCTTTTATATTTAATCCAATTAAAAACAAATTTAGGATTTAACATTTTGAACAAAAACAGTTGTGGTTTTTTCTAAACCCAGGCTGTTACACAATTTTGATTGAACAACACAAAAAGAAAAGAAAAAAAATTCTCAACATTTGCTGTAGTTACTTTTGCAAATTAAATTCCTTTTGAAAAAGATGTCTTTGGAAATGGAAAACTTCTGGTTAAAAGTAGAAGTTATTTACAACATCAAATAATTTTAAAAATCTAATTATAAAGAAATAAAAATACAATTTTAAATTATGCTTTATAAAAACCAATTGGTTTTTTTGAGAAAAAAACCATTAGGTTTAAGCCATGCCAACCCTGGTTAAGGCCATAAATTAAAATTTATTTCCATGCGCAATGATTGTTTTAGACTTGGCACTAAATATATTCATAAACCGGATTTAACTCATTTTCATTCAGAGAACAAATTTACTAAAATGCATTCTGAAAACATGTTTTAAAACATGCTATCAAAATTACAGAGTTAAAGTAAAAGTTTAATACATATGCATCTGTAAACTAATTTTGGTTAAGATTTACTGTACAAAAGTTGCCGATTCAGCACTGAATGTGACAACCCGTCACCAAGGTTTTACGATAACCCTAGAACAGTTTGGATTTGGAAACACAATGTGTTTTGAGACCATTTTGGATTTGGCAACACAGTCACTAAGGAAGACTCTACAGTAAATCTTAACCCTAATTTCAATTGCCTAACACGTGTGTGTGGTGAAACTAAAAAATTATGTGTTTTTTACAAAGACAAAAATTCCGTCACTTCTAGTTCGAATGAGGAACTTTCATGTTTTTTAGTTTTATTTTTAAATAAAAGTAAAGAAAAAAATCACGAAAAACAATACCATTCTTTCAAAAGTTTGAGCTCGAATAGACAGTTTAAAAAATATTTAGTTTTTCACTTTGCTATTTGGCGGGAAAAAGCTGCTTTTTCGTGTGACGTCAATGCGCAGATGGTGAACCAGTCCAAAACCTGTTTTAGACGAGGAGGGAGTATTCCTCTTCGGATTTTCGACGGAATCTATGCGTAACTACGTCACGGTTTTTTTATGCGTTTTTGGTCACATGACTTTTGCTTTGATTTTAAACTCGATTTTTGCTTCATTGAAAGCATAAAGATAAAAAAATAATTGCACTGCTTAAATATATTCATTGGATAACACTAGGAAATACAAAAAATATTAATTTTCCTCACTTATGCAAGTTCCTCATTCCAGGTTGAGTTTTGAATTTATTGAAAAAGTTTCATTGTCCTTTTCTGTTAAAACACCCTAAAATTCCACTTCATGAAATTTATATAGTTACCCTGGTAACTATTCAATTCCTACTTTAGTTACATAAAAAAAAAGTTACCAGCTTCTGACATCAAGTAAAAACAGAAAGATTTCAAATATCATGTAACATAGTACTTGGCTAAAATGTGCTATATGGTTCCAACCCCCTTTTTTGGCGAGTTTGCACCAAATATGGTAACCTGACACCAATCCCCAATTCTGGCAACCTATTTTGGGTTGAGGAAAGGATTAGAAAAATTTAGTCGAAGGTAAGCTGAAATCTGTTTCCATCTTCTAAAACATTGATATTAATTTACAAATAGTTAAATGGTTGCAAAAGGTATTTTTTAGAAGATTTTATATTTATGCACATATTTTTGTTATTTTAGTAGAGTCCCCAATTATGGCCACTACCCCGGTTAAGGCAACTTTCACAAATTGTATCGTTTCTAAGCTTGAAAGAGTGTTAGCCACAAAAATTTCATATTTCAACAAGCTATACTAAACTTCAACTTAACTAGACATCACTTAGACGATAGATCGTCACAGTGCTCATAGGTATTTTATCCATTTTGGCGGAGTGAAGACATAATTCTCGCCAAACCTTACGGCCTTTTGTTCTCTACAGGGTTGTGGTTTGGCGAACATTATGCTTTCACGCCGCCAAAATGGATTAAATACCTATGTGCAATGTGACGATCTACCGTCTAAGTGATGTCTAGTTAAGTTGAAGTTTAGTATAGACTAGATACTTTATATAGCCTGCAAAATTGGCTGATAATCATATGACAAGAAAGTGGGAGTGTCCATTGTTCATAGTATTTCAATATCTAAAATTTCATTTTCAGTTACACGTGCCTCCATCGGGCTGACGACGTTAATTTGTTGTGAAAAATATACGATTTTGGGATACTTTTTATCATTAGAAATAGTTCGAACAATCCTCATCAAATTTCTTATAGAAACTAAATCCATAATATGCTTTTTGCTCTTCACATGACTTTTTAAAGCACTTTCTCCTATCATAACATTTTTGGCACACAAAGTACATCGTGCTAAGTGCGAATCCAAGACATAGGCTTCAAACCATATTATATTCTGGCTTTTCAAATCAGCTTTAATTGAAAATGCATTTCCCTGCCTTTTTTAAACAGTGAGCAAAAAATGAGCACACACAATACAAAACAAAGATCACGTGACTTAATCGGATATTCCAAATGGCCAAAGGCGCAACGCTGTACTCATCAAGGGGGAGGAATGACGAAATTTGTATACATTCAACTGGAATGTTTTCCTAGTTGCTGATTGGCTTAACTAAATTAAAAAGATTTTGCTCACTTTTGTTGACAAATTTTTTTTTTAAGATGCTATATTTTTAGAAAATAAAATAAAATTCAAGCTCTTTAAACGTATTTTTACAGAATTCAAGGTTTTCAAGCACTTGAAAATGAAAGATTTTTTTTCAAGCACTTTTCAAGGTTTTTTAAAAACGTACGAACCATGGCATTATCAACTTCCATAATCTTCAATCCATCAAATCTGATCATAATTGGAAGGTATTACAGTATTTAAAAGTGAGATAGAACCTTGCTGTTTCTTTATTTTCAGTTATAATTAGTGTTAATAAATTTCACAAGAAAATATTCGAGTGCCCATAACAGGTGTCTATTTCAAAACCATTTTTCCAGTTATGGCCATAACTGGGTTATATGATACTACTAGTTATGACCACTATGTGTTTATATGATTTATAATCAAATTTCTTTGCAACAAAAAAGATTCTTATTATAAATGGTAGGGTATTAACATTTTAAAGTCATTATTAGGGTGAAATTACTAGATATTTATTTTGTTAAAAAAATTTCCTCCGATACAGGGAGGCCTAAATAATATGCATATATATGCCAGACATTAAATAAAATTAATGGCCACAGATTGTGAAAGTTTTCAACCATCAATAATATTTATAGCTAAAAATGATTTTTATGTGGAAGAGAGTGGTAAAGATATTGGACATTTGTAGAGAAAATAAGGGAAAACAAGTTATCTGGAACTGTTGATGTCTTCGGGTAAAATAATAATACTAACTGTTGATATTGGCTAGGCAGGCCTATGTTGGTTTCAAGAAAAATATAAACAAAGAAAGCTAATAATATGATAATGTCTAAATTTGTAATTATTTCCCCTTAAAATAATTTATAACGAAATAATCTTCATATGATTTTCATTAGTATACTTTATATAAATTATTTGAAGTGGCCATAGGGGAACACAAGTGGCAAAAGTGTTAGAAAAATGTTGAAATAAATTATAAAAAATAAAGCATGGTTTTGAAAATATTTTCGATTGTGCAGGACGCACTTTAAAATATATTCGATATTAATTTCAAAATATTGTGACACTTTTTTCGTATTCAAAAAGATTCTTCAATCTTCAAAAATGCTTAAGATGGCCACAACTGGGGTCATCACCCTATCTCCTTAAAAAACGTGTTGTTTGCCTAGCGATATATCGACTTGACATCTATTTTTCCACACCCCAAGTTTTGTGTCACTTGAACTTGGCAACATTTTGAAAAGTCGCCAAGGGGGGGACCATATATCGCATTTTAACCTGTATTTATCACTACATTAAAATGGACAATTAAAACAAGAATATCGCTAACACGTAATCAATTTTCAACAGATAATTTTAATATTAAATATATATTACCCAAACCGTCAAGGATAATCATACACAATATAGGTTTTATCAAGGGAATTAAATAAAGGGTTTTACGCATAATATTGAAAAACATTGTCTCAAATATAATTTAAACGAGATTATAAATAAAATATTACATTGAGCTGTTTTGTAGGCAAGAGTATCTAACAGGAGAGAATCCAATAAATCAAAATTAAATAATTAAAGATTCATTACATTGAAAGACCAGAGTTCCCACTCAAATCAAAATGGTAGAGTGGTTAGGGTGCTAGCTTCTAGACCACGGGTCCCGCGTAAGACATGGGTGTGTGTAAATGAATGTTGGCTTGTCAAATGACCAATGTTTCGGAGCATTCTGTTGCTGACGACGCCAGATAATCTGAAAACAACCAACCCACTCAAATCACAGAATGAAAATCAGTGACTTTTCAATGACTTAAGGACCTAAATACTGTTTTTAATAACATTTTGCAGTTGGGCACACAACAACCGCAAAAATTAATGACTTTAAGGGTCCTCTAAGATTTTTCAACGACTTTTAAGAACGGAAACATTGTACGGACCTAATGAATTTCAGAAACATTCCTTGATTAATTTAAAAGATAAACAAGTCACACTACCGACAGTTTAAAAGCAACCGTAATAAGTTTTCAGCTGTTTGAATTGAGTTCATAACCCGTAAGTAGCCAAACATCGCCACATTCCTTTAGAGAATCTGTAATATAAAAATTTTGAGACTTCTTGAAGCAAATATGTTGAACTTACCATATACTTAAAAGGGAACCTTAGAAGCAATCCTGAGACGAAGTTCACCTTTTTACCATAAAAGCTAAAACATTATGACCACCTCAACTTAATTCCTCAAAGATTATTTACGATTTAAGAAAATGAAAATACTAAACAACACGTTTTAAGAAGTTTAATTGTTTTGCAATGGTCGTTCGCTCTGATAATTTTGTGTCTTGTGCTACAGTGATAAACAGGGATGGAATGGACAATTCCCGCATTTTTTAAAAACGAGTGAAATTAGTATATATTTATGAAGAATTTCTATCCGATTCCAAATAATCAAACAAAAGTTCTATAAAAAAATTAGTTATTTAAATATTAAGAAAGATCTCGTCCAATCAAAACGATAAGCTGTGCTGGTTTCCGCTGCTGCGTTTCAAGCCAAGTTTTGTTTGATATGTAGTGACGTCAAATTCACTTCGAGCTGAGTGTGTCGTTTTTCTCGCAGAAATTAACAAGCGAACTATGGTTGCAGAAAAGAAAAAAAGTAGAAAAAGCGCAGTGAGCACACATTTTTGTGCTTATGACCTTTTGAAAACATTTAGAATGGAAAAATCCCGCATTTTTTTTTTTTAAATTTATTGAATTCTAAATGTTTCGAAAAGGCCATAATCAGAAAAATGTCTGCTCAATGCGCTTTTTCTTTTTTAATTTACAATCAAAGTTCCTCTGTCACGCGTTGGCGAGAAAACGATTCATTCGGCTCGAATTGAATGTGACGTCAAGACTTCCCAAACTTCTTGGCTTGAAATGCGGTAGCGGAAACTAGTTTCGCCAGCTTCTCGAAATGAGGAACTTGCACAAGTGAGGAAAATGAATATTTTTTGTATTTTCTAGTGTTATCCAAAGAATATATTTGAGCAGTGCAATTATTTTTTATCTTTATGCTTTCAATTAATCAAAAATCGAGTTTGAAATTAGCCGAAATCAAAGTAAAAGTCACGTGACACATGCATAAAAAAACCGTGACGTGGTTACGTAGAGATAAAAGTCGCAAAACGAAGGAGAAACCGCACTCATTCCCTTTCTAAAACAGGATTTGGACTGGTTCATTATCTGCGCGTTGACGTTTCACGCAAAAGTGGCTTTTTTTTCCGCCAAATCGTAAAGTGAAAAACTAAATATTTTTTTAACTACCCTAATAACCATGTGACGAGTATGTGACGAAAAGCGATATCGCATAGAGATCACGCGATGTCACGGCGATATCACACAGGGGTCACATAGTCGTCCAATGTCCGTTTTAGAGGGGGTTTTGCGACGTAACTTTGTGATATCACTGCGATATCGCTTTTCGTCACATTGTGACATTGGGGACGAATTTGCGATTTTTGCGATATCGCATTGTGATCTGTATGTGATCTTAGTGATTTTGGCGACATCTATGTGATTTATGTGATCTTCGCAACGAAAGCTTTGTCACTGCGATATCGCTTTGTGACCTAAATGTGATCTTAGTGATTTTGGCGACATCCGTGTGATTTATGCGATCTTTGCAACGAAAGTTTTGTCACTGCGATATCGCTTTGTGACCTAAATGTGATCTTAGTGATTTTGGCGACATCCGTGTGATTTATGCGATTTTCGCAACGAAAGCTTTGTCGCTGCGATGTCACATTGTGACCTAAATGTGATCTTAGTGATTTTGGCGACATCCGTGTGATTTATGCGATCTTCGCAACGAAAGCTTTGTCACTGCGATATCGCTTTGTGACCTAAATGTGATCTTAGTGATATTGGCGACATCCGTGTGATTTATGCGATCTTCGCAACGAAAGCTTTGTCACTGCGATATCGCTTTGTGACCTAAATGTGATCTTAGTGATTTTTGCGACATCCGTGTGATTTATGCGATCTTCGCAACGAAAGCTTTGTCACTGCGATATCGCTTTGTGACCTAAATGTGATCTTAGTGATTTTGGCGACATCCGTGTGATTTATGCGATCTTCGCAACGAAAGCTTTGTCACTGCGATATCGCTTTGTGACCTAAATGTGATCTTAGTGATTTTTGCGACATCCGTGTGATTTATGCGATTTTCGCAACGAAAGCTTTGTCGCTGCGATGTCACATTGTGACCTAAATGTGATCTTAGTGATTTTGGCGACATCCGTGTGATTTATGCGATTTTCGCAACGAAAGCTTTGTCACCGCGATGTCACATTGTGATCTGTATGTGATCTCAGTGATTTTTGCGACATCCGTGTGATTTATGCGATTTTCGCAACGAAAGCTTTGTCGCTGCGATGTCACATTGTGACCTAAATGTGATCTTAGTGATTTTGGCGACATCCGTGTGATTTATGCGATTTTCGCAATGAAAGCTTTGTCGCTGCGATGTCACATTGTGATCTGTATGTGATCTTAGTGATTTTGGCGACATCCTTGTGATTTATGCGATCTTCGCAACGAAAGCTTTGTCACTGCGATATCGCTTTGTGACCTAAATGTGATCTTAGTGATTTTGGCGACATCCGTGTGATTTATGCGATTTTCGCGACGAAAGCTTTGTCGCTGCGATATCGCTTTGTGACCTAAATGTGATCTTAGTGATTTTGGCGACATCCATGTGATTTATGCGATTTTCGCAACGAAAGCTTTGTCGCTGCGATATGGCTTTGTGACCTAAATGTGATCTTAGTGATTTTGGCGACATCCGTGTGATTTATGCGATTTTCGCAACGAAAGCTTTGTCACTGCGATGTCACATTGTGATCTGTATGTGATCTTAGTGATTTTGGCGACATCCATGTGATTTATGCGATTTTCGCAACGAAAGCTTTGTCACTGCGATATCGCTTTGTGACCTAAATGTGATCTCAGTGATTTTGGCGACATCCGTGTGATTTATGCGATCTTCGCAACGAAAGCTTTGTCACTGCGATATCGCTTTGTGACCTAAATGTGATCTTAGTGATTTTGGCGACATGCGTGTGATTTATGCGATTTTCGCAACGAAAGCTTTGTCGCTGCGATGTCACATTGTGATCTGTATGTGATCTTAGTGATTTTGGCGACATGCGTGTGATTTATGCGACTTTCGCAAAGAAAGCTTTGTCGCTGCGATGTCACATTGTGATCTTAGTGATTTTGGCGACATCTATGTGATTTTCACAACAAAAGCCTTGTTCCTGCAACATAATTATACAAAAAATTCACAATTAATTTTTTTTATCAACTACCTATATCTGCTTCAAGTACCTACTCTCACTATGAAGAGGCTCAGTATCTTTTCTTTACGTCAAATATTTTCTAATACTATGGTAATATAATTTATACTATCAAGGCCAGTCATTACTTTAATGACTGGCCTTAATGGTATAATCATAGTAGTAGAAAATATTTGAATATTTTCTAAAAGTATGAACTTTTCTAAACTTAATATACATGAACTTAATGGTATAATAAATTAAAGAATCATAGCATTAGAAAATATTTCTTCGTCTTCAAAAAGACTTTGGGAAGTAAAAACTAGTCTCCTATATTAAAAACCAATGAAACAGTTAACTACCTAATTAGCCTTTAACCAAGAGAATTTATCCATTCCAATAGATTTCTCAGCTAAATATATACCTTAAAAATAAGACAAAACATGACTAAATCTATTAAAGCACAATGTAATGTATCTCATACATCTCAATTTTTCTTTTAAACAGATTACAATGTTGTTTTGCCATTTTGTGCAAATCTTCTCCTTTATAAGTTTAGCATAAAAGAAAAATACAAAACTAAAAACAGGTTGAACAAATCAAGCAAAAATGGAAATATGCAATTAAAATAAGAGTAAAAACATAAAAAGGTAATAAGTTTATTTTATTGAACACAAAGCAAACATATTCTTTGTTACACTAAATATTGCAGAATGCTTTTCTTTTCAGCAAAGTATCTGTCCATCTGACTGCCAGGAATTAAGCCACTTCCTTCAATGTAGCCTATTCTTTCTTCGTGTTTCAGAGCATTAGGTGTAGGCTTTGGACCTAGAAAATAAAAAATAGGTTATTCTTAAATTTTAGTTTAAAATACACCATTTTTAAAATTGCCACTCACAATACAATTTTAAAAATCTAATGCAATTATAGCACAAGATGCTAGTTAATAAAAATAAAAACAGAAATTCTGTGCCAACTTTAAGTATTCATAACAAGGTTATAATAGTAATTAAAATGTGTAATGCCAACATAAATAATTGATAATTACACTCAATTTTGATATTGTTACAAGTGATTATTTACAGCTTCCATCACTGTAATCCATTAATTGCTAAAAAATTAATTTGGAATATTATGACTTACTATTTTCTGATTTTTTTATTTTTTTTTAATATTTTTCCCCTTACCTTTGTAAAACTAAAACTGATAAATGGTATACCAATTAAAAAGCTAAAACACCTCTGCTTCTGACAAATAGTTTATTTACAATTGCACATATTGCTATCTGTTTGACAAATAATTTATTGTTTTTGGCTTTCAATGAATATGCAGTAGGAAATATGTTAACTCGATCTGGAAATGATCCTCTTTTCACTTGTGAGACTTAAAACTACAAAAAAAAAAAAAATTGTTTTAAAACAGTTTTTAATTTTAAACATTTCCCTCCATTATTTCTTAAAAAATATAACTTATATATTAAAAAAGTTCCATTGAATTGAATAATGGATTCATAAGATACAATTTATCACTAGACGACCAGATATCCGAGCCATGCCAAGTTCTGTCTTTCAAATCAAGGTTCAATACATATCTTAGTAAAAGAATACAATACCTAACGCTGATATTTATGTTTATCTATGACTCACTCTGATAACAGGTTTTATCAGACTAATACTTCCTAATTAGTGGGAAAAAAAAATTCCATTTTTAATTATTGCTAAAAAATTGACTTGTTACTGAAAGTTGTTACGTCCAGCAACCATTTGGGACCTCTAATTCCCCAAAATTGATATTTAAGAACACTATTATTAAAAGCAATAAATTTGGCAACAGTAAGTGATTTAAAAAAAATAAGGCAATTTGAGGGGCTTCAAACGACTGTTCGAAGAAGTTGCCTGCTATACTTTTTGTTACTTTTAGAGTTTTGCAACAAAAGATAAAATAAAAAATTATAGAGTGCTTTTATTTTACTATCTAATTGTCTATCATTAGAAATTTTATACAAAAACTAGTTATATCACAGAATAACTAGACAACTGTTATAACTAATTATTTCACAATTTAACCTCTACGATATGTTGTTTCAAACTTTGCTTAAAGTACTTCAGTCCTTATATAGAAAAACTAATTTCACTTTCATACATTGACAATAACACACGCATAACATATATGGTCCAATTAGAGAATTCAAAAGCTAAAAAAAAAAACATCCTCAGACTTAACTTTTTCCTTAGTGGCATTATTGTATTTCTTCTAAATCAATTACATTTTATAGAAGATTTATCTGAAGACTACAATTTCTTGAAATTTGAAAGAAATTAATGCTGTTATGTTCAATTAGTATTGCAAAATGTTGACAGCAGCCATACTTAACCATCTATGTAACACTGTTCTTGCTTCATGGATTACATAAATATTTTTAGGTATATATATATTTAGATATACAAACAAAATAAAATGAAAAACGGCAGAAATTTGGAATTTCATCAGGGGGCAACTTTCAGGGTGTTTAGCAACTTGGAACTTCAAAAAAAGGGACTAAGGGACCAAAAGTTTGAAAAAAAGGTATTTGTAAAAAAAAAAAGGGACTTTTACACAAAATTTGTTTTTATAGCATAGAAAAAAATGCCTAGTATTCAGTACTTACAATTTAAGGGGTTGAATTAAAAATTATTTGTCCAAGTGTAAACTTTGCACTCCAAACATTCATCTGGAATGCCTATTAAAAAGAAAAGAATTAATTATTGACTGTATATTAGTAAAAAAAACACTGAAAATTATGATTACCACATTTTTAAAATTGTAAACAGACAGAACGCAAATAACAATTTTGGAGTGCAAATTTCATCTTTGCATCGGATTATTTCAACACATGATTGAACACTAGAATTCTTACGATCTGCAGAAAACCTATATTTAACACCAAAAAGTGCTTATTCATTCGAACTAAGAAGAGAGCTACTTAAAAACATGCACGACCATCTTTTTCATTGAGAGTTAAAAACATTCTCTCATTCCATCAGGTGGATAACCTTAGAGTTATTCCTCCAACTTTCCCCATTTCACCTTGGCATCATCATGAAACTACAATTTTTAACCCTTTCTCAAATTTTAAAAAGTCTGAAACCCCTGATACTGTTTTTAAAAGTATCTTTTATGATCATCGTAATAATTTTCCTCATTTCAAATCTATTTTTACTGATGGCTCAAAAAGCCAGGGCTACGTGGGTTCGGCTGCTGTTAACGACAATGTTACCTTGTCGATAGAGCTACATCCCAGCTGCTCAATTTTTTTCAGCTGAATCCCTGCTCTAGATTGCTAGCTCTGGATTTTGTTTAAAAAAACTCATATAAAATGTGAATTATTTACACGGATTCTAAGAGCTGTCTAGACGCTCTTGGCAATCCTTTTTCACAAAATCATCCATTCATTAGGGAAATTTTAACCCATCATTCCAGACTTTTAAACAAAGGTTTTCAATCTTCTTTTGTTGGATCCCTGGTCACTTGGGTATCATGGGTAATGAGGGCTCCGATGTTATTGCTCAAGCTGCATCCGGAACTGTGACCAATGTGCTTTATCTTGATGATGCTTTAAAAGTATGTGCAAAGGCTCTCTTCGGCACATGGCAGGCCATGTGGGACACAGAGCCCACAAACAAACTACGCACTTTGCAGCTTTACCCATGTTCACCTTCTGCTGGCAGAAGATGCACCCACATGTTCCTTGTGTAATATTAATTTTTCAGTTTATCATATTTTAACAGAATGCCCATCTTTTAATGCAATAAGGCAACACCTTTTTAAAACATGTCATCCCTCATTATCTTCACTGTTAGATTCACCACCTCATACTAACCTTTTTAAATTTTTACAAGCGATTGGTTTTTATCACCTCATATAATTTATTGATTTTTAAAAATACTTTATTCAAACTTTAGTCCAGATTCTAAAAAATTTTAAACTGGCTATAACCCTTTCTTTTTGAAATAATTTTTAAGGATTACTTGGTTTCGGCGCAGTATGGCCTTGAAGTTGCTCTTGCGCCAGAAAAAAACTAAACCAAACCGATAACATGACCTTTGACCTTGACGATTCGATATAGAACCAAACCAGTTCTGTAAACAGCATTCAACCAATCAACGCTGATTCATCGTAAATGGACATGACAGGGATTCCTGGTCTGCTTGTCTTTCCTCTTGCGTTCGACAAAGAAGGAAAAAAGCGAAATGGCGTGTTTTGGTCACGTGGTACAAATATATTTTAAAAAAAGGGACTAAAGGGACCAAATGTTAAAAAAAGGGGACAAAAGGGACCAAAATGAAAAAAAGGTACTTTAAGGGACTAAGGGACCAATGCTAAACGCCCTGAACTTTTTAACCTAGCAGCATATGTACTGGTAATTTTTTATAGCTTTTTTTATATCTGGTATAGCTTTGATGTTTTTGATTTTACATTTGTAATTTCATTTTTTTCCTTTTGTTATGTATATATATACACATACATATATATACATACATATATATATATCTATATGCATATATATACACATATACATACATATATATATATACATATACACATATATGTAATTGTGTTAGGACCATGTCTGTTACTGTTACATGTAATTATTAATATTTGTTTTATTAACATTTGTTTTAATGTTATGCGTGCTATTTTTGAAATAAAATTATTTTGAACATTATGTAATGATTTATTTTTACAGTTAAAAAATACATATATATAATTTTTATTCAAATTTGATTAGTTCAGAGATAAGTAAGAAGCAGATATTATAAGTAATTTTAATTGTGGTTCATTGGAGCAAAATTAAATTTTTGTACAGAATAATCCTCTGCATATAAAAGGAAAGTTTAATTTTTCACAAAATGATATTCTACCTACTAAAAGATGATACATAGTGTAACAGTAGTTGGAAACTCATAAAGCCAATACTTGGAAAATATTATAGTTTTAACTTTTTCTTTTCATTAAATGAGAGTTTCTATAATGCATATACTCTTAAACTTTACAGTGTTAATAAAACTAAACACATTCATGTGAAAAAAAATATGTGTCAAAACAAGCGCTTAGGAAAGTAGGCAGGATACATTCGCTTCCAAATTTTTTGTTATCTATTAAAATACAAAAATCAATAATTTGTTTTGCTTAAAATTGCAACTTTAAATGGTATTTTGAATTTGAATTTCATAACTCCTTCCGAAAAATATGAGCAATATGAATGTGAATATATATGTGAATATGAAAAATATGAGCAATACTGTTTTAACATGGGTGTTCCCCATTGTTACCACATGATAGTGTTCACTTTTACCAATGTTGTTTAAATATGAATCTTCCACATGAGTGTTCAATCTTGATTCTTGCCAATGTTGTTTCAAGACATACTTTCCAGAAAATCTGTTTCTACAGCACTAGTTCTTGGGCTCAAGAACTATAGTGCTGTAAAAACAGCATTATGGGATGTGTGTCTTGAAACAACATTGGCAAGATTCAATATTGAACACTCATGTGGAAGATTCATGTTTAAACAACATTGGTAAAAGTGAACACTATCATGTGGTAACAATGGGATGCATCCATGTTGAAACAACATTGACATTCAACGTGGAAACCACATGGGCAAAAATGAACACTCATGTGGAAACAATGTGACAAATCCACGTTGAACCAATATTGACATTCAACATTGAAACCACGTGGGCAATAGCTAGCATGTGGAAGCAGTGTGATATATCTACGTAGAAACAACGTTGGCACTCAACATTGTATCCACGCTCCTTTAAGTGAACACTTCCGCTTGAAAACAACGTTGCAGTTCCACGTTGAAACAACATTGTGCATGTTGGTATTTAACGTTGACACCACATTGAAACAACATGGTTGCGTTGCTTGGGATATATATACATACATAAATACATATAGTAATTTCAAAACAATAAAGAATTTAAATTGAAATATTTTTAGTTAAAAATTAATATTGTGCATGGATAGTCAATGGAATTGAAGTTAATGATTCAAATATATTTGAATCATAAGCAAATTGAAATTGTCTAGAGTTTTAGTCGAGAGTTTAGTGATTTTATATACTTTTAGATATATAGATTTTATAGACATGTGAATTTATAGAATAGAGACCAGGTAGTCTCTATTCTATAAATTCTATTCGACTATTATGAAAAGAATGTTTTTTATGCACACTTTTCCTGCACAAAAATTATAAAATGAGTAAAACTACATGAACAATAATGGCATTTTTCATTTAAAAAATTTTAGCCAGAAAACTAGTTTTTCTATCAAAAGAGTAATTTACCTGTTGACTATTATAATCGTCTTCAGCTCCATGTTGTCTTTTCATTGTTCATGCTTTATCCATCTGGTTTAGCAGGTTCTTGTCCCATGTCAGATACTTCTCCATGAACCATCAACTAAATTCTCCCCAAAGGTGCTTTTGAGAAACTTTCTCTCAAATATGGCAAGGACCTATTGACTACAAAATAGTAAAAATTAGGTGACTGATTTTTTGGATAACAGATCATTTATATGATAAAATGTGGTACCAGCATCATAACAGCCATATGAAATCAGGAAAGAATGCTATTAAACACAAAACTATAGATATTTTATATCACATGTTTTACAAATAACCTTACTTAAGAGTAATATTACACTAAAGTAGGTCTGAACCTAAAGTTTAGAAAAAGTTATACATTTTGAATTGATGATCATTAACACGAGATGAAACATTTTGAATAGTGAATTTTCATCATCGGTCATCACAGCTTCACATGTAGCTCGGATATCAGCAAGGCACTTTTACCAAAATACGATGATTGCTAAGATACATTCAAAAAGGAAATAAGATATATGTTTGAATTAAACTAGAGATGATGTCTTGACTAAGCTGCAGTATGCTTATCGGATAACAGAAGAGGTAAAATTATGCCTTGTTTAATAAGAAGACACGTAAGACATAATAATGTACAACCTCAAAAAACAATTACCATATTTTTTATGGCATCACAATGTAAAAAAAAAACAATCAAGCTATTTCAATATGTTGCAAAAAGATACTAATCAAAAATTGATTTTAGCAATAAGTTTTCTATAATTCAACAAGATGAGGTTTAAAGTACCCACTTGTAACAAAACCAGGTTATATTATATACAGCTTGTATATGCTACTTAGAAAAGGTACTTTGCTATGCTATTGTGCTTTATTCTATCCATCATGATAAATAGCAGAGCATTTTTGTAACTTCCTATTAATTGAGGAGACATACCAAGAAAGCATACAAAATTTTTCATCAACAAATTTCCTGATGGAGCAGGGCAACCTATAAACTGGCATTTTTTTGTGGCCTCTTGAGGGAAGGGAGTAGTAGATGATAGATAGTTTATGAATTATGATGTTTTTACGGATGCAAATACCTTTGTTAAATATATTATATCGGCGGAATTTGCCAAAAATACAAAAACTAATGTCATTTTTTTTACAAAGAAAAAGTAGAAAATGCCTTGAGGAATTGGATAAGATCTGGAATTTAGCAGAGTTTTGGATAAGATCTGTGATGCGCAACCAATTCCACTAATACGGAGAGTGCATTGTGTCGTATCAGTTTCTTCATAAACCATAAACTGCTTAGTGACTTTTAATTACCCTCAAGGTAAAGTTGTCTATACATCAAAGAAAATGGAGAGTGATATTGTACAACAAGTAAAAAATAAAGTTATTGTCACATGATGAATATTACCTCAGGAAAGTGGTATGCTGCATATTGGAAAGAATAATCACTAGTTTATTGGCAGGGCACTTAACGTTAGTCTTAATGAAGACTAATTCTCATACATCTACCAAACTAAGCCATCTAAAAATCAGTTTTAAGAGGCTTAAACCTTTATTATCCAGCCACACCCCTCAACTGTGTATTACCGCATGATTTTTAACACATTGAATCAAAAGTTTGAAATTTGTAACTGCATATAGTATTTTGTTTATTATCTTATTTTTAGTTTACTTTTCATAAATATTTAAATGCTTAAGTTTATGTTCTGTGCTTAGTCACCAGATTTATTTGATTGTAGACATATACTGTGGGTAAAAAAAGTCTCAGTACGGAAGCCAAAGTTACAAATAAATTAGCAAAATTTCTACTCTTTTGCTTCATATCTTCAGTAACTACTGAAATTATGTTTAATTTGGTTCTTTAAAATAAGTTTAAAATAAATGTCTGTTTTTACAAAACGCAGCAAGTATTTAAATTGAAATACTTGGGAGATATTGCTTAAGTCGCACATGGCTTAAAAATTTATAAAAATATTGAAGGGACATCTCAAACGGTGAGAAATATTATTAAAATAGCGGGTCTGAATGAACTTGCAGCCCGTAAGAATCCTTAAACAAGTACCTGTAACAGAAAAAAATGCCTTGAGTTTGCAAAAAAGCATGTAAGTTATCAGTTATCTTTCTGTGAATCAGTTCTTTTTAATTATGAATTAAAATTTAATATCCAAGGGTCAGATAATCGAGTTATGGTCTGGATAAAACCAAACCAACAAATGTTAATTTAGAATTTATGTGGAACTGTCAAACACAGTGGAGGAGGTGTTATAGTATGAGGGTGTATGAGAGCTGTTGGTGTGTCGCAATTTACGTTATGTAGAAGGAAACAAGCATAAATATGTGTATCTTGAAATTCTAACACAAAATGTCTTAACCAGTGCACAGAAATTGTCACTTGGGAAATTGTCTTCCATGCTTTTGTTAATTCTTAAGCCAAGTGCGACTTGAGGTGCACTTATTCGCGGATTAAATTGAACCTTGCAATAGGATATTTCTTTTATGAAAGCGTTTTAGCTTTGAAGATCTTCTGGATCAAACTCTATCCTCAAAAGTTTGAAGCTCACAGTGCCTTTCAATAATATATATTAAAGATTTCGCCAATTTTTTTCATAGATAATCCATCATTTCATAACTGGGTAAATTCCTAGTTCACATTTATGGGTTGGCGCACTTTTGAAAAGTTGGCGACAAAGCCAGAATGTCGCCAATTCGGAATTCCAATATGAAAAATTGAGAAACGAACCAGCTCTATGATTTGTGGTATAGAAAGGTTGAAGCCAAAGCACGTCAATAAAAAAAATGAGGTTGCCAAATTTAGAACTGTATCGCCTACAAAACAGCGCCAAATCGGCTTGGCGATATTTTAACGTCAACTAGGAATAGACCCATAACTGAATTACCAACTCACAAATGGATTTAGGAACTCTATTTTAAGATCAATCAGCTACAAGCTAAAATTAAACAATTGCTGCTATCATGTCTTCATAACACTTGCGTACACTTCAGCTTGGAAAATTTATTGCAAATCTGTTATGGAAGACATCAGAATTCATTTTCATATTGCATACGGAAACTTTTTTTGCATGGCACTTAGCAATATCTCCTAAATATTTCAATTTAAATGCTGCGTTTTGTAAAAACAAACATTTATTATTAACTTATTTTAAAGAGTCAAATTAAACATATTTCAATAGTTACTAAAGATATGAAGCTAAAGATTAGAAATAATGCTAATTTATTTGCAACTTTGGCTATCGTACGGAGACTTTTTTTACCCACTGTAATTAACTCAGTTTGAGAACACATTTCTGATAAAGAAAAGTTTAATTGACTAAAAATAATTTTAAGTTAAATAATAATAATAAAAAATAAAAAAACACTGATTACCATGCTTTGATTTGATTTGGTGGTGGTTTTGCTTGATTATGCTTCCCGGGAGACCGATTACCATGCTTTTTGAGCTGTAATTTTGGGGCAACAACCACAACGTATTGTCAACTAGAGTATTGCCACTGCATATATCTAAAACTAAGACAATTTATGTATGGTTACGTCATAGTCAATTGCTTATACAACGTATAAATAAAATGGATATTTTTGATTGGTTTAAAATTTGAATATGTTTTTAAATCTGTACTTTTCATTAGTTGGGTTTTGATACCATGTGCTTCAAAAATTTCTTTTGTCATGAAATGAAAAATTTTACTTCTTAATTAGTTTCCAAATTTTTGATTTCACGTACTTTCCTTTTCTTTTTAATTATGTGTTATTTTTTTATTGACATGCTGAGTTATATAACGAATTGAAAAACTCGTTTCAATCAAATGCATTCACGTGCATTATTAAATATAAATATGCTCAGCTTACAAATTTCCTAAGTTACATATAAGCACACACAATGAATTTATTTTCTGATTACAACACGATATGCTTATAAATATTCTAGAGCAGCGTTTGCCATTAACTTTTAGAGATGAGCGGTATAAGTTATGTTCCAGTTTTTTGTGGGCCGCAGATTTTTACAGAATATGCCAAAATGATTCCTATATATATTTTTTTTTTTTTTTTTTTTTTTTTCATTTTTAGGAGTTAAAAAAAATATTCTCATTAGATTATCTTAGCTAAGATTATCAAGTTTTAGATTATTAAGAAAAAACTATTATAAACTATTCAAGTTTTAGATTATCAAGCATTAGATTATCAAGTCTAAAAAAATAAGCGAATCTTTAATTAAAACCTGTCTATTGTGTTTTTTTGTGACTTCTGACTTGACATAATATTCAATAAAGGTATTTAAATCATAATTTCCATATATTCTGCTGATTTATTCGATATCATCAATCTTACTGATCATGTTATTCATTTGCTTAAACTAATCATGGACGTATTTGTTAAAGTTTAAGCTGACTTATGATGGATTTTAGTGTATTTGTAATTTGGCAAGTAGCAAGGACTCTTTATCCGAATGATATACATTTTTGCAAGTAGTGTTTTTCATATTCATATAAATTGTGTGATCAGTTTACATCAGCATCATATGTCCAGAAAACACTCAAATCTAAACATGTTATTTTAATAAATTTTGTTTGCTTAATTGTATAAATATGGGGGGGGGGGGTAATAGATATTTTATTATCTATCCATAACATCCAGGATATATTTTTCAAAAGTCAGGTTTATACAGAATTCTGATATCCAAAAGATATGTCATATATGCATCGTTTATTGCATTAAAAATATATTCGTTTTCGGTATACAATGCAATTTATTTGTCTGGAATCCTTGTAAATCTATTACTTATTACTTTCAATTACCCATGTGTATACATAGGGTAATGAAAGTATAGTATTCAGTAAAAAAAATGTGGGTGTTTTTTTTTTTTTTTTTTTTTTTTTTTTTTTGCATTTCTCTATGATTTGGATTATCCTGAATTCAAAACTGTTAACTAGAAAAAATGTGTCTGTGTGTCTGTGGTCAGCATAACTCCCGAACAATTTGACCTACGATATTCAAATTTGGTGTGGAAGTTGATGATGGCACAGGGATCTACCATTAGGGTTTTCGTCAAAACCGCGCATTGCCATTGAAAAAATAGTGTTTTTCAGTAATTGCTAAAAAACGTCTCAAACGATTTTGTTCAAAATTGCTGTGATAATTCCTCTTGAGGTGTTCTAATCATCCCCACCTCCGAAATTCCCGTAAAAATGTTTGAATGGCGTAAAAAGTTGAAGAATGAATGCCTTTAACACAGAGTTCTCTTTCCTTGAGCATACCTCATCAACGATTGTTTTTTCTTCTCTCCTCAGTTTCACTTATGGGAAACGATAATATACGAATTATAGAAAAGTAAATTGCCTAAATCATCATTTTGGCGAATTTTTTTTTTTTAAAGACCCATGCAAGAATTATCGCAAAAAATATCACCTAACTGGCCATTTTTGCTAAATGAATGATGAAAATATAAAAACCGTAAATGACACAAATCCACATCAGTATTATAGGGTAATTGAAAGTTGTGCGATGTTCAACACGCCTAGTTTTTATTATAATTATAGTCTATATTAAAGAAACGTAACTTTACAATCGAAATTACATCTTCCACATTGAAAAACTGATTAATTCAAAATCGAAAATCTGACTAAAATTTTATAATGATTTGTTCGAAATTCCGATAAGATGATAATTTTTATCATTCATTCCAATATTCAACAAATTTATTTCAACAAATATTTTTATTGCTTTGAAAAGAAATTCATTTCCGGAATACATGCAGTTTGGATATCCGGAATCCAAATAAATTAATAGTTAACTTTTACTGTAATTATAGTAAAGAATGGTGAGTTTTTTCTTGAAATAACTTACTAAAAGGCATCCGGCCAATATTGATTATATTATTCAAAATCGGAAATTTGATTTTAAATTTTTGTAATGGTTTGACAATTCGGATAAAAGTAACCTGGAATTTGGTTTATAGGCCAAATTAAAATAACTTCGTGAATTTTACCAATTGTAAAATCGTATAAAACGAACAACTATGACATTTGATTCTTTTATAGCAAAATTCTAATTTCTCATGAACCAGAATAACATCTAATATCGCCTCTGTTTACATCTGTGCATGGAATGTATTTTCCTCTATAATCATGGCACATTCGCAATCTACCATTTTATGCACAAAATGGTGAACGCTCAAGTCAATGAGATTCTGACCGTTCAACTTTTACCCGGAATTTAATACTGGCACAATTAAACGATCACTATGAATTGTTGCAATTGAAATTATTAAAACCAATATATATATATATATATATATATATATATATATATATATATATATATATATATATATATATATATATATATATATATAATTATTATTATCTGCTCTCGAAAAGCATACAAACATTAACTGAATTAAGAAAATTTAAAATAAATATGGTATAAAGTAGTTTGCATTCTATTATTATTAAAAACTCTTTAACAATCAATCAAGTATTAAATCCGCAATACCAAAATAAATTTGTCGCATCAATAATTTTGTTTCAGTTTTATAATTGTGTTGTTTAGATTGACCAATAACCGAACGATCAAATTCAAAGGGAATTCTTTGACGATTTGCATTTCAATTCCTACATTATTTTCTATGTTTTATAAATTGTTACCGGCAATAATGTATTAAATCCGGCATTCTATAGAATACCTGCACCTAGGCATTTTAAATTATTCCAAAAATTAGCCGGCAAAGTATAAAACGATTAAACATTTCACGCATTGCTCAGGCATTCTAAAGAATGCCAAATGACAAACCGACCAAGTATAAAATACATCACCAATTTTTTGTATAGTTCATATAAATAACGATTTTACTTTTTATAAGAAATAAAGTTAAGTGAAATTGAAATTAAGTAAATTATCAACTTTCTTGGTACAACAAAAAGGTTCATATTTTATTTTGTTTCATTAATAAAATTCATAATTTTTTTTTGTTTTTATTACTTAAATTCTTTTTAAGTATTTTAAATAAAAGCTTTTTCAAGGGCTGTTTTTCATTATTTTTTCAAAATTACAAATGTATTGTTGAGGAAGAACATTTTTTTTTTTTCTTCAAAGTTTTATCATGGCTCTTTTTCATACTTTGCTAAAAATGCCGGTCATTATATAAGGTAGATCGGCATTTCGTACGTTGCCGGTCATGTGTTCTCAAACATACTTTTCTTGACGAGGGGCGGAGAATGAAGGAACAAGGGACAAGAATGAACAATGAAATCCCCATCAGAGTTTTCAGAATCTGACCTTGAAAGGACCCACAGAAAGAGTGGCAGCAAATGATCAACGACACGTTCTGTCGAAAATCTGACCGGTTCGTGACGTCACTCCCCGTTTTCAAGTGAACGCTGGATCACGGGACGCTTTCCTAGGAAAGGTTCCCTTCCCGGGACGCTAGGAAACCAGGGCTTGAGAGACGCTTTCGATTGAAACGGTTTATCATACTATTTTTTTACAATGCTCTGTTTTCTGAATGAATTTAAGTAGTGAAAATGATTTAATTTTTTTTTTAAATTTATATATATATATATATATATATATATATATATATATATATATATATATATATATATATATATATATATATATATATATATATATATATATATATATATATATATATATATATATATATATATATATATATATATATATATATATATATATATATATAAATTACACATTTTTGTTGACTGGAAGGTTAAAATATAACATACGTATCGTTATGTTATTTTATTAAAATATTTGTTACTTTTAATTTGTCTTCTGCTGGCTCTGTAAGTTTATACAATAACAGACTTACATAGTTTTTTTTTTTTTTTTTTTTTTTTTTAACTATTTAATGTGAAACAGAATTCGGTGAATATATGTGATATGTGAGCATGATAGGAATTAGAAAAAAATTACAAATATAGTAAATAAATTATTCGATTGCATCATGCTTCTTAATCGTTACTGAAATAATAAAAGGAAATAATGTTTGCTTCCAAATCAAAATAAAGTATTTTAATTGTCAATATGTGTTTTTCATGGCTCTCTCAAGTTAATTAACTATTTTTAGAAATAATAATCTTGCGGTTAAAGTTGTATTATTTTTATATTTATCTACCATTTTCAACATCATTTCCAGATTGGTTGGTGCCCATCTGATGGCTGTGTGGTTAGTTCTCTGGTCACACATGCCAAAAGGTGCTGGATCCGAATCCCGGATTAAGCAGGGATGTTCGTTGTGGTTCGGAATCCACGTTAAGCTGTAGGTCCCGTCGTAATTAGCCGTCATTGTGCATAAAAATAGGTCATTGAGCGTATAAACCAACCAAACAGATTGGTAGTATTTCTTCCATTTGTACTGCTTCCTTTATTGAACAAAATCAAATTGAAAATAAATCATTATTTGCAGTTATTTATTATTCATTTTGTTAAGTTTTAAATGAAAAGCATTAGTAAATAACCAAAGAATATCTAAGAATATTTTTCAATATTATTTGGAACGTTAACCCAATTAATAGATAAAAATGGAAAAGAAAAAAGCCGAACCTAACAAATCATGTGAGAAAATAGAATCAGTTTCTGTCAAGATTGGATCAAGGGAAAGATACTAAACTTTTCATCCCCCCCCCCCCCTCTCCTTCACCCGACAACGCGACCAGTCTTTTAACAAACGGAACAGATGTGCAATCTTGGTTCTTTGAATTTTGCTTGCGAGACAAAAAAAAAGGAGGAACTGGAGGCCAGAGGCCAAACTGACCTAAAGCGACCCTCTATAACCATTTCAATTAGTTATCCCGCCAATCGATCTTATTATTTGTTCGCGTCTCTTGAATTGATCTCGTATTTCATCGCCTGCTGGTTTTGTAAAGACTCTTGTCTCTTCAACACAAGCTTCACATTATCAGATTATCCAAAGAAATACTTCTTCCGTAGTAAAATAAAATAAATAAATAAAAAATACACCATTTTTTTAAAAAAAATCCGCAAATACCCTCATTTTCAAATTATCTTCCAAAATACCAGCCAAACTTTAAAATACGGTAATTTTTGCAGGTAATTACCCGATTACCGGCTGCTTGTGTAAGTTGTTAATTTAACCTTTTCACATGGGCTCCTGTGAGAGGAAGGGGGCATGTGACAATTTCGGAATTGGGGTGAGAGGAAGAAATTTCGACAGCACACATGGCCAGCCCATTCAGTTGGGACACAAAGGGGTATTTTGAAGCTGCTTGACAGGGGGGCAATTTAGTAAATGATAAGTGACTTTTACCTGCTAGGCGGGTTTTCGCTAACTGCATTTCTACGATTTCCTTTGCTGAATGTTTATTCTTTTGGCTCTATGAAGTCTTGATATTTTTTTACTAAATTATTTTGCAAATGTTTAAAGTATCCAAACCATAAATAAAAACTTAACTTTAAGTTAACTTTAGTGAATTTTAAGAGCATTTAATATTCTGATTCCATAAATCTGTTAAAATTTGTCGTAAAACTCTTTTTAATATTTTTCAACTTTTAATTTAAATTTTTGTAGAATCAAATTATTTTAAAAGTGTTTATTTTAAACAAAATTTTTAAAATCAAAATTCCCTTTATTGCGTGTCGATAGTCATATGACCAATTGTTATCAATTTACAGGTTATGAAATAGAAATGTGGGATGTAAATTTGGTATATTATATTTTACACTTATGTTGTATTATTACTTTTATTTACTAAAGACAGATAGATAAATTTTCTATAATCTGAAGAATTATAGTATGAAAGGTGTAAAATTAAAATAATACAGACAAAAAGTACAATAATATAATTTATCGTATGAGTTTTCATCCTTTTATTAAAAAAATATATAAAAATAAAAAAATGTCTTCAATTTTGACGATATGTAGCAACACAAATATTGTTTAGTTGGTGAAATTCCCGATAAGAGGAGGTGTAAATTTCTGAAACATGATCTGAAGAAATTGAAAGACATAGGCCCTTGAAGAAAGTTATCTCCACAGTGTAATACAGGGGCTAAAATGACGTAGTTTTAAAAAAGAAGGTAAGGAAGATGAGAAGTGTACGCGAATCTTTTTTTATTTCAGTTCACATGTCATAAACATATTGTGAATAAAAACAGTCAGTAACTGTTGCAAAATAACTGTTTTCTTTGTATGACTTTTATTTTACAATTTGGTTGATTACGTCTTCTGTAAATTTTTACGCGAATTTTAGTGGTGAGGATGTTGAAATTTTTTTTTAAAGTAATAAACAATAATTGGTATATTCACTATAAAAACAAAAGTAATAAATATAACATTAATAAACAGTTTTTAAAATAAATCAATATATATCCTTTCACGCTTTTGTACAATTGCTTTACTTTTTTTATATATATAAATGGCAGGCTTTTATAGTTCTTCACATATATGTATTTGAAATTCATTACAAGCAATAGGTACAGTTTCTATAACATATTTTTGAATAAAAAAAGGAAATAAACGTTTCACCTTTTACCTCTCTTGTCCAAAGTATTGAATCGTTATACCTTATTCTTGTACGTTGTTCTGTATTGGAGCATTTTGAATTTATAGTAAAATATTGCAGTTTCTTACTTTAGAAAATAGTTTATGTTTATATAAAAAATGCAATAATTTTCAACTATTGTGACATAATGGTTAAGTACTATTTATAATATTTAAGAGAACTTAATAATTACACAGCAATCCAATCAATTATCCAATAATGATAAAATGTTTTATACGATCGTTCACTATTGAAACAAACTAAGATTTATACAAATAGTTAAAACTAATTGCATACAAGCAAAAAGAAAATAGTTAAAAGCACACTAAAAATGTCATTCTGATTTCAAATATTTCATACCGCATTGAGAAACATTTTTAAGGTGTATTTTTATATTTTGGAAATCTGAATAGAAATGAAAAACAGATTAAATTTTAACATTTATATTGAAAGTGTGCAAAATTTTTATTTTATATCTCATTTTTTATTAGCATCCTAAATTTTAATTGCGTCATTAGATTTCCAACAAAAAGTAGGCTACTAATATATGTACATTTTCTATTTCTACCACACAATCTTGAAATTCCAAATCTTCCACACCTGTGAGGGGCGTGAATGACTGTCTTCAAGGATGGACGACTGTATTGTACTACTACCAGTACCTTACAATGGCCAAGGAACACCCCTCTGGGTAGACTCCAATAGTGAAAATTTCTTTCCCCCCCTTCAAGAACGACCTTATGGTGAGCCCCTAGCTAATGTTGCATGCAAAATATATATATATATATATATATATATATATATATATATATATATATATATATATATATATATATATATATATATATATATATATATATATATATATATATATATATATATATATATATATATATATATATATATATATATATATATATATATATATATATATATATATATATATATATATATATATATATATATATATATATATATATAAGGTTTCTGGGATAATTTTTCTTTTAATTTTTTTTTTTATTAATTAACAAATATTATAAATAAACGATTTCTAATAAAGCTACATCTCTGAAATTTTCTAGATAAGTATAGTTTCGGCCTTCTAATTGGATTTTTGCTAAACAGAATTTTAAAATTTTGATTTCTTTTTTTTTAAATTAATTTTTTTAATTAATTAACAAATATTTCATAAAACGATTTTTAATAGGACTACAGCTCTGAAATTTTCAACATAATTAGTTTTGGCCTTCTAATTAGACTTTTGACAAACATAATTTAAAATTTTGATTAGCTTTTTTTTAATTAATTTTTGTAATTAACAAATATTTTACTAAACGATTTCTAATTGGCTATAGTTCTGAAATTTGTAACATAAGTAGTTTTTGCCTTTTAATTGGTCTTTTGAAAAATAGAATTTCTTCTAATAGGCCAAGAGCTTTGAAAATTTCAACATAGTTATGGCCTTCTAATTTTGTTTTTTACAAATAAGTGTTAAAATATTCTCAAATGGGTGTTATATTATTGTATTACCAGGGATTTTTTTTTTTTTGCTTCTTGACAGGGTAGGGGCTTCTAATATTAAGGGTTTACGTAGCAATAACTTTTTAGGGAATGAAGCGAGCTTATGCTTGCATAGCAATGAACCTTTCAACGTGTGAAGTAAGCCTGTGCTTATGTGTCAATGAACTTTTCAGAGAGCAAAGAAAGCCAGCTTGGTTTTGGGTATCAATGAATCATCCTGCGAACAAAGCGTCAAAAGTTGGAACCTATACACCAATTACGGATCTCGGTCGGCAACGCAACTCTAACTAAAATATTGCACATAGCACAATTTCGCAGCGAAGCACGGGTACTATTCAGCTAGTTGCGAATAAAAACGAAAACTAATTAACTTCTGAAGTAATTCAGGAGATCATGCCTCTAGTGGCGCCATCTGGTTATAACTGGGGGACTAAATAGGGGAAAATGCAAAATTTTAAAGTAATAAAGAGATGGGAAATAAATATCATCAATATATATATATAGTTTAAAAGACACGAGTCATATCTAATACGATCAGATTTTTCTGATTAAAAAATCAGGACATGTCTCTGCTATGGGAAAGGGATAATTTTTTTTTACGTATTTATTTATGGAGTTCGGAACACACAATTCTAAAATCTTCAATGTTTGCGGTTTTTTCGGAAGATATACAATATACATTGTAATTCATAGGTTTATTTAACTTTTTTATTAGCTTTCAACCATACTTAATATATTTTTTTGAGGCTATAATCCAGAAACTCTGCAGAAATATGACAAGTTAATTTTAGTTATTAACAAAGATTTCAGAGTAATTGCAGAAAGTTGTGCCTTCTCAGAATTCCAAATTTTACTAACAATAGAAAATGTTCTTTCAATATCTGCAGTTTTCCCGACAAACTAAAGCTGAATTCCACAATTTTCATAATTTGGCAATTTCAATTGAATGCTGGTGGAAATGTAAATGGGTAATGTAAATGTCGTCAAAATCACTAAGATCACATACAGATCACAATGTGATATCGCAGTGACAAAGCTTTCGTTGCGAAAATCGCATAAATCACATGGATGTCGCCAAAATCACTAAGATCACATACAGATCACAATGTGATATCGCAGTGACAAAGCTTTCGTTGCGAAAATCGCATAAATCACATGGATGTCGCCAAAATCACTAAGATCACATACAGATCACAATGTGATATCGCAGTGACAAAGCTTTCGTTGCGAAAATCGCATAAATCACATGGATGTCGCCAAAGTCACTAAGATCACATACAGATCACAATGTGATATCGCAGTGACAAAGTTTTCGTTGCGAAAATCGCATAAATCACATGGATGTCGCCAAAGTCACTAAGATCACATACAGATCACAATGTGATATCGCAGTGACAAAGTTTTCGTTGCGAAAATCGCATAAATCACACGGATGTCGCCAAAGTCACTAAGATCACATACAGATCACAATGTGATATCGCAGTGACAAAGTTTTCGTTGCGAAAATCGCATAAATCACATGGATGTCGCCAAAATCACTAAGATCACATACAGATCACAATGTGATATCGCAGTGACAAAGCTTTCGTTGCGAAAATCGCATAAATCACACGGATGTCGCCAAAGTCACTAAGATCACATACAGATCACAATGTGATATCGCAGTGACAAAGTTTTCGTTGCGAAAATCGCATAAATCACATGGATGTCGCCAAAATCACTAAGATCACATACAGATCACAATGTGATATCGCAGTGACAAAGCTTTCGTTGCGAAAATCGCATAAATCACACGGATGTCGCCAAAGTCACTAAGATCACATACAGATCACAATGTGATATCGCAGTGACAAAGTTTTCGTTGCGAAAATCGCATAAATCACATGGATGTCGCCAAAATCACTAAGATCACATACAGATCACAATGTGATATCGCAGTGACAAAGTTTTCGTTGCGAAAATCGCATAAATCACACGGATGTCGCCAAAGTCACTAAGATCACATACAGATCACAATGTGATATCGCAGTGACAAAGCTTTCGTTGCGAAAATCGCATAAATCACATGGATGTCGCCAAAATCACTAAGATCACATACAGATCACAATGTGATATCACAGTGACGAAGTTTTCGTTGCGAAAATCGCATAAATCACATGGATGTCGCCAAAGTCACTAAGATCACATACAGATCACAATGTGATATCGCAGTGACAAAGTTTTCGTTGCGAAAATCGCATAAATCACATGGATGTCGCCAAAATCACTAAGATCACATTTAGGTCACAATGTGACATCGCAGCGACAAAGCTTTCGTTGCGAAAATCGCATAAATCACATAGATGTCGCCAAAGTCACTAAGATCGCATACTGATCACAATGTGATATAGCAGTGACGTGAGATTCGTTGATAAAATCACATAGATGTCCCCAAAATCACATAGAGATCACACTGATACCACAAAAATAGCATAAATGTTAAAATGTGATATCCCTGTGTATCCCTGTGATATCGCAAAATTACGTCTTATATCACATACATGTCACAAAATGACTTATTTGTGATTTTCATTATATAAAATTATTTTGGGATATCACTGGATGTCGCTGCCATATCACTAAGTAACATCACGACTTCGTCACAGTGTGATGTCGCTGCGATATCACATGGAAGTCGAAAGTTACGTGAACTTTTGCGACATCGCTGCGATATCCCATGCAAGTCACATTGTGACCGTGATCTTTGCGACGAAAAACTTCGTTGCAGTGACGTAACTGTGACAAAGATGGTTAGTAGGGATCTATATCTTTTCTTGATCTAAATATAATAAAAACCTTTATCAACCGACATTTTCACATTGCCTCAGTCAAACCAATTTCATATCCAATTTTGCATCCATGTTAACTTATCCTTCTTACTTAATATGTGTATCAGCAACTCCAACGAATCCTTCAAAATAACTCAACAATCTCCTTTGTCATGATATAGATTCCTTTCGTCCTATTTGAATGACATAAAACTGTTTTTCATACAACCTTCACCTCTCTAGACAACTTGAAGGGTAACACACAATACTTGAACACAATAAAACGCACAAACCTAAACCTGTTTCTTGATCCAAATTTCTCAATCAAAAATAAAAGGTATAGCGATTCCATCTACAGCAATTTTCTTGTTGAATAATGTATATTAAATATCGATTGGTATCAGACAGAAAAGGATTTAAAGTTAGATCTTCAACTAGTACCAATATTTAAGATGCAAGTAAACTCAAAGAAGAAGCAGCGAGCAAAGATTTTTTTAGATTTACATCTACTAAAATGATAAATTTTAGTTCGGTTATTACAACAAAACGCCATATTTGAACGAAACAAAATGGTTTTTCATATACCCTTCACCTCTTTTGACAACTTGAAGGGAAGATACAATAAACAACACAAACCTAAACCTATTTCTTGATCTAAATTTCTCAATCGATTATAAAAGGTAAAACGATTCCATCTACAGCAATTTTCTTGTTGAATAATGTATATTAAGCATCGATTGGTATCAGATAGAAAAGAATTTATAAGTTAGATCTTGAACTAGTAACGACATTTAAGATGCAACTAAACACAAAGAAGAAGAAGCGAGCAAAGAAGATTTTTTTTAGATTTACTTCTACTAAAATGATCAATTTCTGTTCGGTTATTACAACAAAACGCCATATTTGAACGAAACAAAATGGTTTTTCATATACCCTTCACCTCTTTTGACAACTTGAAGGGAAGATACAATAAACAACACAAACCTAAACCTATTTCTTGATCTAAATTTCTCAATCGAGAATAAAAGATATAACGATTCCATCTACAGCAAATTTCTTGTTGAATAATGTATATTAAGCATCGATTGGTATCAGATAGAAAAGAATTTATAAGTTAGATCTTGAACTAGTAACGACATTTAAGATGCAACTAAACACAAAGAAGAAGCAGCGAGCAAAGAAGATTTTTTTTAGATTTACTTCTACTAAAATGATCAATTTCTGTTCGGTTATTACAACAAAACGCCATATTTGAACGAAACAAAATGGTTTTTCATATACCCTTCACCTCTTTTGACAACTTGAAGGGAAGATACAATAAACAACACAAACCTAAACCTATTTCTTGATCTAAATTTCTCAATCGATTATAAAAGGTAAAACGATTCCATCTACAGCAATTTTCTTGTTGAATAATGTATATTAAGCATCGATTGGTATCAGATAGAAAAGGATTTATAAGTTAGATCTTGAACTAGTAACAACATTTAAGATGCAACTAAACACAAAGAAGAAGCAGCGAGCAAAGATTTTTTTTCGATTTACATCTACTAAAATGATCAATTTCTGTTCGGTTATTACAACAAAACGTATGTTATTTCCTCGAATCCAATCTTGCCATTTCGAAAAAGCAAAAGATAAAAAAGTCACGGTCTTGACATGGATACTCCAACTCCCTAGTGACTAGCAGCTTCGGCGTTGCCTTCAAAAGAACTTATGACTCTCCTTTGTCATCATATGGATTCCTGTCCCCTGTGTTAATAACACAAGCGTGTTTTTCATACTCCCCTCACCTCTCCAGACAGCAAGAAGGGGAGACACACGAACCAAAATAAAATGAATGACTGCGAACATTGCCAGATCGTTCCCCTCTCTTCCCTATTGCTATCGGAATGACTTCCTCTCGTAGAGAAGAAAGAAAATAAATTCAAGGCAATCAAATTGGACACGAATGGAATGGGGTGAAATGGGGGGACTTTACGAGCTATCACACTAAAAAAGAAAACTGGGAAAAAAGCATTTTTCAAGGGAATTTTATTTATTTTTTCCTCTCCAAACACTCGAATGTCATCGTCGCAGATTGAAAAAAAATTAAATTGATAGATCTGAATCTATTTTTCCCACTCTCCTAGAAAGATGTTTGGGACTTCTTTTGAGAACATTTGGATTTATTGTTCTAGGGCTCATTGTGCGTCTTTGCCTATTTCTTACGAGTGGAAGATTCTGTTTGAGAATGCTCGTCATGATCACGAGTGGTCGCATCATCGGTATCTTTTATCACTCTCTTGAAGACTTCTTCAAGTTTTAGTGACTTTCACATGGTGGAGAATTTTGAAGAGTCCTTTCGAACTTGGTTTCTTGAGTTTATGTAAAAAATGGGATTTAGGGATATTCGGTCAATACGTTTCAAATTGTTTTGGAGATTTATTTTGCTCTTCATTCAAGGGCTTTTAAATACTTTATTTTATTACAAAATAAATGGTATATTAAATTTTGCAGGGTTATTCAAGTGCACTATAATAAATATAAATTACAAATTATATTTATTATTTGTGATATTTATTAACAGAAATATTAAGTCGATTAATACAAAAATGTACATGATATGTACAGAGTATATTTTACGAACAAAAAAAATATCCCTGAAAAAAAAATTCCTCTCCAAACACTCAAATGTCATCGTCGCAGATTAAAAAAAAATTAAATTGATAGATCTGAATCTATTTTTCCCACTCTCCTAGAAAGATGTTTGGGACTTCTTTTGAGAACATGTGGATTTATTGTTCTAGGGCTCATTGTGCGTCTTTGCCTATTTCTTACGAGTGGAAGATTCTGTTTGAGATTGCTCGTCATGATCACGAGTGGTCGCATCATCGGTATCTTTTATCACTCTCTTGAAGACTTCTTCAAGTTTTAGTGACTTTCACATGATGGAGAATTTTGAAGAGTCCTTTCGAACTTGGTTTCTTAAGTTTATGTAAAATTGGGATTTAGGGATATTCGGTCAATACGTTTCAAATTGTTTTAAAGATTTATTTTGCTCTTCATTTAAGGGCTTTTAAATACTTTATTTTATTACAAAATAAATGGTATATTAAATTTTTCAGGGTTATACCAGTGCACTATAATAACTAAAAATTACAAATTATATTTATTATTTGTGATATTTATTAACAGAAATATTAAGTTGATTAATACAAAAATGTACATGATATGTACAGAGTATATTTTACATACAAAAAAAATTCTCTTCACTTTGTTGTTCATTCATAATCATTTAATATCCTTCATAATCATTTAATATCATTCATAACCATTTAATATCATTCATAATCATATAAATCATTTAAGACACTTAAATCATTATTACTTATAGCCCAATTGATGGCTGCGTGGTTAGCGTTCTGGCTTCGCATACGAAAGATGCCGGGGTTCGAATCCCGGTACTTTAATTTATTACAAAATAAATTTTATATTAAATTTTGCAGAGTTATACAACAGCACTATAATAACTATAAATTACAAATTCTATTTATTATTTGTGATATTTATTAACAGAAATATTAAATCGATTAATACAAAAATGTGCATTATATGTGCAGAGTATATTTTAAGTACCAAAAAAAAATTCTCTTCACTTTGTTGTTCATTCATAATCATTTAATATCATTCATTATCATATAAATCATTTAAGATACTTAAACCATTATTACTTAAAGCCCAATTGAAGGCTGTGTGGTTAGCATTCTGGCTTCGCATGTGAAAGATGCCGGGGTTCGAATCCTGGTTTAGACATGATGTTCGTTGTGGATCGGAAACCATGTTAAGCTGTTCATACCGGCCTGATTAAACATTATTGTGCACAAGTATAGGTCATAGGGCGTGCAAACTAATAAACTCCTACTACTAATGACTCATAATACTTAACGAAATAGAAATTGGTGAAAACGAATAAATTTATGGCGGATGGTATTTCTACATTTAAAGTATACATATACAATTGAGATGATTTTCTTTAATTTTTATGTTAGAATTTCAAACTTTTTTACAGTATTTCAAAATTAAAATTATGTTTTTTTGTATTTATATTTTTTTTTTCGTTAATTTTTTTATTTAGCTAATTGCAATTAAAATGACTAATTAAGACGTTATTCGAACGGACATAAATAAACTTGTAATTAACTTAGAGGTATGAATTTTATTGCAAATAAAAGATATTATATTGACGCTCTTGTTTTCACAAAAAATTGTGCATTTGGCTTCAATATTTGTTCAATTATAAGCTTTTAAATAAAAAATTTGAAAAGATACATATTTTTTACAAAAAAATTAAGATTAGAATAAAATTAAAAACAATATTTATAACATTATATATTAGATTTTTTATGGAAACATTTTCACAAATATTGTCTATAAAACATAATTATAATTGTATAAATCGGACCATTTATAATGAAGTTACGACCTTTGGCGAAAAATCATATAACACCAAAATGCCATTCTTCTGAAAACGCGTATAAAGTTTACTATACTAATTAATGTGACAGGTTCACAAAACCCATTGTAATTTCAAAAGTAATTTGAGTCTCAGAAAGGAAATGGTATCACTTCAAAGGTAATGAATTCGGGAATAGTTTGAAACAAAAAAACAAAAACGCATACTTTAGTCAAATTTCGCAGTTTCTAATGTATATGTATACCTTAACAGGATCTTTTCTGACATAAGAGACGCACAACTGGGGCAATTTCTCTTTAAATACATTCCGTAAGGTTAATTTCTCCCCGTTATTTTTTTTTCTTTTAGATATAAGTTAGACCACAGTTCTTGGCGTAGTCAGTACTATCATAATGTACCATAACATTTTTAAACATCATACAAATAACATATGACAACATATAACATGATATTGCTTTTTTTCCTTTCTATTTTATCAAATAAATACAAGTGCAAAACAAAAATTTAAATATTTTCAATGATGGAATAATGTGTTTTATAGCTACGATATTTTACGAGGAAAAAGGTTTCTTGCAATGAGTTTTAGAGAAAAACTTTTTAGACTCATATTAACTATTATGAAACACGGAAATAAGTATATTATATACATAACATTACTGTTTATATATTTATGTGTCTTTTCAATGCCCCATTATTCAATTACAATGTACTGCAATCTTTAAGTGTTTAGAAAGAGTTATATTGAATATACTAATGAATAAATGATAAGTGCATTGACATTTCAGCTTTTACTCGAAGTTGATCGTAGAATAAAAATTGATTCACATTTACCAAAATACCAAAATGTCAACTAAAACATCACTAAAAGATATTGGTTCATATTTTTAACAACCTCATTGAAAAAACATTAACAATTTCTGCTACACAGTTATTTAAATAATATTTGCAAGTCATATACCTAACTTAAAACTCAACGGATTCATTCAATGCAACACCTTTATTCATTTTATCCAGGAACATACAATCGCAACTTTTTGCACTTCAGCGGTGAATCTGACCCACCATTGTATTCTATACGTTCCCGTATGAAATTACTAGCATTTTATTTCTAAGAAGCACAAAGGGTTAAAATATCATCCAATACCAAAAATTAAGACGATCGATAAAGATCGAATATTAGTCTACCTAACCAACCTTTACAACCTTATACCCGAATAAACACACGGACAAATACAATTACCCCGCAGCTTTATACTCCAAATCTAGAAGAGAAAATAAATTGGTTCATCTTAGCCAGGAACATGTCATCTGACCAACGCAAGAGAAACCTTTCAGCATTACTGTTCTCAGCTATTTTTTCCTTTCATCCGTTGATCATATCTCTTTCATTTTTGCTCGAAGAACTTGTCATTGGGAATCTATGGGTCGATTTATAAAAATCTCAAGTGCTACGTGACGCGGGTTATGGAAGCAAATAGCAACTCCTCCGCATCCTCCCACTAGAGAGATTTGCTCATCCGGAGGGGAATCCGTTTGTCTGCTACATCTCCATTGTGTTTGGGATTACTCTTGGAAGGATGGGGTCTCTGTAGACTCTTTGTGGACATTGCAGTGTTCAGAGATGGAATATGTGCATAGAATTTGGGGCAATTACACATAGTTTCCTGAAAGTGAAATACGCGTTGTTCGAATGGGATGAGATGAGATAATTAATAAGATGCGTTCATAATAAAGATGATTTAATAATATTAGTAGTTAATGGTAAACATTATAATAAGAATAATAAATATTTAATATTGAATATTTAGTAAAGAATATTATACATCAAATAAAAATATTGATTAGTGAGTAACGAACAGTAAATTATAAATATTAAATATTGAAAAATAAATGTTGAATATTGTGAACATTTAATAAAGAATATTATATATCGAATAAAAATATTGATAAGTAAGTAATGAACAGTGAATAATAAATAGTAAATATTAAAAAATAAATGTGAAACATTGTGGCATAAATGATGAATATTCTGAACGTTTAATAAAGAATATTATATATCGGATAAAAATATTGATGAGTGAGTAACAAATGTTGAATAATAACTATTAAATATTGAATATTGTGAAATAATTATTGAATAGTACATGGTGAATATTAGGAAACAAATATTGAACAATAAATATCAAATATTGAATGTTAAACAACTAATGTAGCTTATTTAAAAACGAAAATTGAATATTCAGTAATGAATACAAAATGTTAAATAAGGAATATTGAATATTAAATATGAATATAAATATATCTTTAAAATTGAATTCTATTCTTAACAATTAACTTTGCAATTAATACAAATTTGAAATTGTGGTGTAGTATCTTCATTTAGAAACTGATAACAATCCTATGAAATATGTTATGATAGAGTATTATTTTTTATGCCTCAAATGAATGTTTCTGTCGATTTAATGACTTGCTTTTCAATATATCTTAGATGCAAAAATAAAAATCATTATCTTAGTTATAATAGTTACATTTGACAACTAAAATAGTCATTTTGGTTATAGTCTTTAATTTACTTCATCACATATCTCTTTGGAAATGGTAAAGTCACGTTTTTAATGCATTTTATTTCAGTAATTTTTATTTTAAAGATAATTGTTCATCCATTAATGTTAGTTGACAAAAGAAACACTTTTGTAGTTGAGCATTTTATACCAAAAGGAAAATAAAAAAATAAATATTAAAAATTACAATCTTATAACTTGTCAAATAAATTAATCATAAAAATCTGACTCTTTTTTTGATTTCATACGTTATTTCGAATACTTTTTTGCCATTTTTACCACTTATTACCCATACCTAATGGTAAAACGTTAAATACCATAACATATTTTTGGATCAGTTAAATCGTTTTTTTATTTTAATGAACTCGTAAAAGAAAAATTCTACAAATTTTATAGGACCTCAAAGTAAACCCTAAATTAATTACTTTATTGTAAAATTTCAAAAAAAATATTTGGTATTACTAATATATGCTAAAATGCTTCAGAATTAAAGCAACATATTTAAAGTTGTGTAATAATTTAATAATTATTGTGTTTTAAAAAATTATACTTCTAAAAGCCAAAGCTCTTTACTGAAAATTAACCATTCGATGGAAACAATATTTCTTATTTTTTCTCACTTTTTTTACTATAGTTTATAAATGTAACTTTCATTATCACCCTTCTTGAAATATTAGATAGATTCTTAACAAGATTAGATATTAAGAAAAAAATATCTCTCATGTGATTAGATATAAAAATAAAAAATGTTTAATATTAAAAAAAAATTATTATTATTAAAAATAAATAATATTACTTTCTCCAAAATTTTAAACTGATAATAAGTAAAATAGAGAGTGTGATAAAACTAATGACTTACAAAAACTTTTTAATTGCTGAAAAATAAGAAAAAGCATGTTCAACAGATAAAATATCGTTAAAAGAGAGCTAATAATGTTTACGTAAATTAAAGAATGATTTTAAATTGAAAAATTAATAAACAGAAACCAAAGCCTTGTATACAACACTACATCTTTAAACTTTCCTTGTTTATAGTTTATTGTAGAATTCTGTATATTGATAAACTCAACATGATTTTCTTTTACAGTTGCAGATCTATGGCTATAACTCCGACTTGTTCAGCAATTTTTCTGAAGCTTTAGCACTGTGTAGAAGTGACAGCATAGTGGCCATAGCAGTGCTTATACAAGTAAGTTTATATCACAGTTTTTTAACCCTTTCAGTTCCAATTATTTATTTTTCATTTTAAAAATCTGAAACTTATAAAATATACTCATTAGGTATCCAGAATAACAGGGTTGGAAGCAAAATATAATTGTTTAATTTTTTAATTAAAATTCAAAATAATTCCAAACGTCATCATTGGGCATTAGGTATCGAAAAAGTCTAAGCGATTTCGCTTCGGCATTTCTGAATATATCAAATAAAATTTTAAATCTTCTAATTAGTCGTAAATATAGCTTAACGTAATGTATACTGTTAGAAAAATAATAGCATTAATGTTAAATTAACCAAAAAAAATATTGTTAAGTCTACATCGCATACTACTGATAAAATGTGTTTGTCATTTTTCAGAAGTATTAAAATACATTATATAATGTACCGATATTTGCTTTATGGATTATTTATATAAAAGTATGCTATATATAAATGTAGAAATTGAAAATTGAACGATCATAAAGATTAAGGTAAAATATACATTTCCATGGTAAAAAGCTTTATACAATAGTATATCTGTAGTATGTATATTTGTAATACATGTAGTATTTATATGTCCAGCAATGTAGTAAGTATATGTGTAGCAATGTAGTATATATATGTGTAGTGATGTATGTATAATGTGTATGTGTAATAGTGTAGTATGTAGTATATATTCCTAATAATTCCCTGTAAACATTCCATTACAAAAACAATTAAAAAATACTTTTGATAAAGAAATCGCCTTTTTCTCAAATAATTTTAAAGATAAGTTTTGATAGTTTTTTTATGCATTAAAATGTGTTTAACCTTTTTATTTTCAGCCTTATGTTTAAGTTATCAAAATTAGTAGATTAAATCGCTATAAAATCAGCTTAACGTCATCTAAAATTAAATCTCTCTAAGCCAAGCATAATTTTTAAGTTCCAACACTTATCTTTCAAAACGTAAATGTGGTTTTAACTTTTATCTGACCAAGAACCTTAACTTTCCAGAAACTTGAAATAATGATTTTTCCGACGAAAATACCCTGCAACAATGCCCAAACCTCTAAATAGCTATAATCATCTATCATCGCAAGAAAATACTTTGTTATTCATGAGACTAATTAGCGATTCGGAAGTGATATAGAAAATGTAAACAATAGGATTAACTCCTAGTTTAGTGTGTTTACGAAGATTCAATATATGAATGATTAACCAAATAAACAAACACGTGGGATTGGCTGATAAAGTTTTTTACCAAACTAAACGTGATACTTCATAATGGGTAGCTAATGTTCTTAAAATTAATACAATATTGTGCTTTTTAATAAAACGCTTTTTAGCCTTTTTGTTGCAAACCTTTGAAATTCATCAATGCCGACAAATATTTTTTTTTTCTAAAACAAATATTTTTCACATCTGTCTATCTCAAAGTTGAGTGGTTAGTGCTTTAAATTTCATCTAATAGTGCACTTTCATCAGGAGTCTTAAAACTAAATTTTAGATGACTATTTTACAAGATTATAAAGGGATTAGTTAGTAGAGGTCGGAAATATCGATCAAAATAAATATCGATACTATATCGTTGCATAGAAAAAAATATCGTTAAAATATCTATCTATACATGATTTTTTTTTTTTTTTTTTATTTGATTTTCAATTTTGCCTGAAACAAAAATTTTCGGAGCGAATTTCTGCTTTACATGAGTGCTTTTTTGTAAGGTGTTTACTTTTTCAACTGAAATGGATTTATTACGAAAAAAAAGTTATATTTTCGCTTAATTGGTACAATGATTTTAAGAAAAATTTAGTTAATTTTCAATAGCTTTTAAGTGTATAGCAAAATAGTGAATATTGGTGCCATTTTAACTGTCTCTCAGCCAAGTTCAAAGTTAAGTTTTGAAGTTTTTGAAAAGGTAATAAAGAAAATTGAAAAAACACATGGAACTACAAAACGGTCATCAAAAAACTAAAAATGTTTGAAAATATCGATATATCGGTGACTTCAATCGATATTTTTAATATCGATATTTTTTAAGAAATATCGATGAAAATATCGTCGTATCGATATATCGCCGACCTCTATTAGTTAGGCTACATCACGAACATGTAGCACAAATTTGAGAACCTTATCAGGTCTTATAGAAGCTAATTAACTTATAGAAGGATTGGTTTGTTCATAAGCTCAACGACTTATTTTTGTACACAATTACGGCTAATCAGGCCGGGACCTACAGCTTAACATGAATTCCAAACCGCAACGAACATCCATGCCTAATCCAGGATTCGAACCCATTACCTTTGGCATGCGAGGCCAGAGTGCTAACCCCACGGCCGTCAGGTTGGCAGGGGTTCAGAAGGAAGCTGTAAAAATTATACAGGAAACTAAAATTTTAACTATGAAACAAGAAAATATAACCAAACATGTGTATGTTAGTGGATGAATTGTATAAAGAGGAATTTATTTAGATGTTTAGTATATTTAATACTAGTCCCAAAAAATTTCGGTTTGATCTCCTCAACAGAGGAAGTAACAGACCCATTGAATAAGTAGAAGCAGTGATTTTCAACCTTAAGAAAACCTTGAACCACAAGTTCAACCCCTATTTTTTCCTACACACTTTATAAATTAACTTTAAAATATAAAAAATAATTTAATTAAAATATTTCAATTAATTCAATTTATCGAAAGATATATAGTTTTTTTTAATATTTGTTTTATAAAAAATATAATGTAATATATTTTTTTTAGAAATTAATCAATAATTAAAACTGGATTGAATTTTACTGAATATTTCGAGGATCTCTATAACTAACTTCGAAATATCTACACTACTAAGTAGTCCGAATATCAAAAAGAACTGTTTTATAGGTGTTTCAAAATGAACTACACTGAATTAATATCCTGAATGGGAGAAAATCCACTAATTAAAGCATTGAGATAACTAAAATTACATTTACAAAATTTTGATTTATACTTTGGATTAAGAAATGAGAATTTCGGATGATATTCCGACATCTCTCAAATAATTGTGGGATCTAGTGCATTACAAAAAATTTATTTTTGTTGAGGTATTTTAGTCAAAGACCGCCAACAGCATTTAATTTTTAAGAAAATTATTAATTTTTTACATTTAAATTCTTTGATTGCTTTAGCCGATCAAACGGAATAGTGGTTAGCGTGCTAGCATCTAGACTACGAGGTTGCGGGTTCGAGTCCCGTGTAAGGCATGTGTGTTTTGTAAATGTATGTTGGCTTGTCAAATGACGAATGTTTCGGCGCATTATAGCACTTGTGTTGCTGACGGCGTCAGATAATCTGAAAACAATCAACCAACTTTTATTGCTTTACAGACTACTTTTGACCTCAGCGTGGCTCATCTGTACTGGTTTGAAACCCCCACCTGTACTGGTTTGGAACCAGTACAGGTGTACACATACAGAGTACTGGTTTGGAACCACTGGTATAAAGCAACAATTTGTAGTTTTTATTCTTCAATTATCAATTTGATTAAATTTTGTAAAAAAAAAAAAAAAAAAAAACTGACAAATTTAAGTTACACATCCTGTAAAATGCATTGACAACAAACAGAATAATTTAAAAGCAAATCCATATATTTAATATCTTCTCTACTTCAAAAATGTAAATAAATGTAAAGGTATGTGCAGTTTGTGTCAATAAATGATAGCACAGGATAAACTTTTAAATTCATATTACTTTTATGAAAGATTAAAGTAAGCATGGTCGTAGGATTTGATCATTTACAGTTGTTATAAATCTAGAGTTTAATTCGCCGACCAAACGGTATAGTGCTTAGCGTGCTAGCTTCTAGACCGCGAAGTTGCGGGTTCGAGTCCCGTGTTAGGCATGGGTGTTTGTAAATGTATGTTGGCTTGTCTAATGACGAATGTTTTGGCGCATTATAGCCCTCGTGTTGCTGACGGCGCCAGATAATCTGAAAACAACCAACCAACTAGAGTTTAATTCAAAAGTATGTTTTCCAAGAAAAACTAATCATACATGAGATAGCTTAGTTAAAATTAATGTCAAGTTGACTATAATACTATTCTTCAAAACTGAAGTTAAAGCATAGTTTTCAGAGAATAGTTAACTTATGTTTGAAATCTTACAAACCATATAAATTAAGATTAATTTAATCCTGTAGTGGACTACGTATCTATCAAACCCAGACCCTATACGTGTTTCCCCGTCAAATAAGGGATGCATTTAATTAGTTTTGTAACAATTTTCACGCATAACTTTTCTGCTGATTACCATCAATTTTAATACAGAAGTATACTTAAACATAAAACATCAACCGAAACACGGCCTGATTAACATCACGTTTTGAATTGATTTTTTTACACCACTGCGCTCTTATCCACAGCCCCAAACCAAGCTGACTACCGAATCAATCATCAATGCTGTAAACTGAGTTTAATAACATGGAAATTTCCTTACTGAAATGACATTACTATTTCTATTATTGGTACTTAGCTTA